>JADMNL010000027.1:6228863-6874318 GCA_016271365.2 Neoceratodus forsteri
GGGCAGGGAAGCCTCTTGCTACGGCACACAGCACGCCCCAATGAAGCCTCACCGATTATTCTGGTTGAGGAGAATCCTCCACACCAAAGGACAAGGAACAAACAACAACATCATCCTCTGAGTGCGACATGAGCACATCTAGGAGACTGACATTGTGAATGTTGAAACTGAAAATAATAAGCAGTCTGAACAGACTGCATCTGCTAAAAGCAACAAGAAGTTAAGGTTGTGGAGGGACAGCTGCCATGAAAGAAGTACCCACAGAAAGCAGACACACTGCAGACAGAGTTGTTCCATACCCACCGGATTGTGCCACTGTCTTAACAGCAGATTGTGACAGCTGTGAAGCCTAAAAATGGTGTGTGTGTGTGTGTGGGGGGGTAAGACTGACCGTAGGGGGCTTTTAGTCACCCCAGTCAAATCCATGTTTCTGGCATGGCATTGGTATTCTACACAATTTAATAAGATTTTGCGCAAGACAGTATAGCAGGGACGCTTTTGGGCAGGAGGATGTTAGAGAAGTTGTGGGCAGGAGGGTGCAGGAGAAGAAATAATCACTTTTATGCCATGTCAAGACACAAAACAACAACTATTTGCCACAGATAGCACCACCACCTGACTGTACTAAGATGTAACTTAGTTTGGGCAGGAGGTGATGTAAGGAGCTAGTCTGGATTAGCCAGGTTAAAAGACAATTTAAGCAAACTGCACTACGGCAGCAACCACACGATCATGTTAGAGTGTCTTCTTTCTAAGCCTGAGTCATCACTGGTGGGAGGGAGCTGGGAGGAAGTTTCTGCAATTTTATTAGAATTGGGTGGTGGACGGCACTGGGAGTCTGAAAAGGTGTGTGGGGGCTGTCCCTGTTTTAGATTACAAGTAATTGCAACTAAAATGTCAGTGTGCTGGAGAGAATGAAGGAGAAGTATATTGGGCAGGAGGTGACTGTCAGAAATGACCGTTAGTCATAAAAAATGTTTACATCTTTTTGTCAGATTGTTTAACCAGGAGTAGCACCCTAAGCTGAATGCTTATCTACAGGTGAGCACTGGGAGGTTAAGTGACTTGCTCAGGGTCACACAGTATATGCAGGTGGGGGCTGTGGGATTCAAACCCAGGTCTCCAGATTTGCAGCTCAGAGCCTTAAACCACTGCGCTATACTGCCTCCCATCTAATGTACCTAATCTAATGGCAAACTTTGTTTGTAGCAGTTAGGCAAATACACTGGACCACCGTACTCAACTGCAGCAGCGGAATTCCCAAATTCAATCAATGTACCAGAACTGACTGCAAAACTGTATGAACATTTTTCTCATAATTGTTAAACTGTGAACAAATGAATGAACAACAACAGTCACACATCACAGTTCAGGTGAATTCTTTATTTGTAATAACGTGATCATTCACTGCTGTGTTTTTTTTAGCCATGTGGTAACTTTGTAAAAGGACTGCAACAACACTGCTGAAAAAAAAAAAAAAAATTTTGGCATTGTATCTGCACAATGACGACTCAGGAATATAAAAAATACATGGGTATATTAATAAACAACACTGAAATGCACTTTCCAATCTTGTTCCATTCATTTCAACGGGAACCCCCAAAAATTTCACAAGGACTTCCAGATTTTCGGCCTGGACACCCGATTTTTTTTCAAGAAAGTTCAAGACTCCGCAACAAAAGTCCTACCAAGAACCCTGAGCATTTAACTGTCTCTGGTTGAACTAATTTAGTTTTATTATGACCTCTGGGGTTAGATATGTCTCCTATTCAGGAGTTTCTTTCGGAGACATTAATCAGTTCTGAACATGCACGTTAAAGGTCATGTGGTTTGCTGCTCATGGTGGCTTATTATTTGCACTACTACTGTTTCATAGTGTGGCCTACTTTGAATAGAGCTGATTACCTCTCCTTGATGCAACACAAAGGGATCGAGTCACTGCTGTATCCTATTATAATATGTATGAGTATGGGGGACAACCCTGGTTTATTTTTGTTGTACTCTCTCAAGGATACTGTACTTTCTGTGGGAAGCAAGAGCTTCATAAAAGTAACAAAAACAAGTTTGCAGAGGTATTCTATTTAACATCAGTGAACAATGCTGCGCTTAGGAGAGCAATTTGCCTCTTCTGGATGCAGCTTCAGAGTCTTTTTTTTTTAGTTATGGAAAAAGTTATATTAAAAACTTGGAAGGGAATCTGAAATGCAAATGTGGATCTGCAGGTGCAGATATTGTACATTATTTTTTGGTGTATTCATAAGCAAAGCCCATTAGGAAAAAGTGGCTAGATCCACTCTGCAAAATATCATGGGCTCATTAGAGCAAAAGTTTAATAGATCTGTGTTCGGATAAGGACTCAAAAGCCTTTGTTCCTGACAAGTTTGCAGAAAAAATTGCTAAATTAACATTATGTCATGTGGAGGAACAAACAACAGGTTTATGAAATTACGACCTCTAAAGGCCAATGTGAAATGGTGATAACCAGATTTTATGTATCAGAACTAGCTGTTGAGTTACGTATAAGTCATATTTATTTA
Source organism: Neoceratodus forsteri (assembly GCA_016271365.2). Classification (NCBI taxonomy): domain Eukaryota; kingdom Metazoa; phylum Chordata; order Ceratodontiformes; family Ceratodontidae; genus Neoceratodus; species Neoceratodus forsteri. The sequence continues at coordinate 6,231,401 of JADMNL010000027.1, forward strand.
AGCACTGTGAGACGTTTTAACTCTGTGTACTTTGTTACGATGTTTTTATTGATACAATGAACTTCTGAAGTGTGAAGAGTGAACAGTAAGTGGTTAGAAACAATAAACAGAAGCAGCATCAACACAGTAACACTCATGAGTTCAGGCAGGCCTTCATCCCCATTGAAGAGGCCTGTTACTAGCCCACAAGCAGCGTTAGCTAGAGATGTCAGGTAAATACGCACCTGCTGGTGTTTCTCACTATCTCGAGCAATAATGGAATATGACACACTAAAAAGCAGTCAAACTTGGCGAACTCTACTCAGTTTGGTGCTTTGCTTCCCAACACCTGCGGCAGTGCTGGGATTTGGCTAGTCTCATCCTACCTCAGACTAGTACTGTACGTTTTCTAACTGCTGAATTTAATATTTCTGCTCCTGGGAACAAAGACTTCACACTCAGATTTTATGTTTAGTGAAATCTTACCTCACTGCACAGAACGCTGGAAGGAGCTTTCTTAACTCCTCCATAATTGGCAGGGTCCATCCAGAAGAGGAACCCCAACAACGTAAAATGAGATGGTGAGCGAGTGGAAGATCTCTCGGAGTGAATACTGCAAAAACATCATGTGATTATTTGTACACCCTTTGTACACCCATCTGTAACTCGCATCTTTCTCTGTTCATTTCACTGGTCGCGCTTCACCCACAATCTACACATGGCACACCACTGGGACTCACTAACTGTTGTGACTGGAATGCTCTGTCAAGACTGATGTGGGATTGTGGGCTTTCAAACAAAGTTCTAAGGGTCCTACGACCCTTCTACTCAAATTCACTATTTCAAAGGTCACCTGTATGCTAGAAAATTAGAACAGAATGCCACAGTAAATATTTTTAAGAACTGAATTAGGTTAAAGGTAAAAACAAACAAAAAAAACAGAAAAAACAAAAAAAAAATACGATATATATATATATATATATATATATATATATATATAGATAGATAGATACAGGACATGGCTAGCAAGGGAAATCGTGGTTGTGGGGTGATCTAAATCTACCGGACATAGATTGGATCATCCATACAGCAGCCATGGACAAGAGTAGAAGGGTGCTACAAGCCTTGCAGCTAAGTAATGGAACCTATTGGGGAGGGCTATACTAGACCTGGTCTTGACAAATGGGGATAGTGTCAAGAGAGATGGAACATTTGGGCAACAATTGACCATAGGGTGGTAAAATTTAGGATCAGTAAAGGTCAGGTTATGGACAACTCGACCACTAGGATGCTCGACTTTAGGAAGGTAGATTTTAGGAAGATGAGGGCATTGGTCTGGGAGGAGATGGTAGGACGGAAGAATTGAAGATCTGGAAGAACTATGGGGAAAATTAAAAGAGGACTACTGAAGACTACAGAACTTTGTGTTAGGATGGTGAACTGAATTAGGTTAAGAAAAAAACAAACAAAACAACAAAAAAACATACATATATATATATATATATATATATATATATATATATATATATATATATATATAGATAGATAGATAGATACAGGACATGGCAAGCAAGGGGGAAATCGTGGTTGTGGGTGATCTAAATCTACCGGGCATAGATTGGATCATCCATACAGCAGCCATGGACAAGAGTAGAAGGGTGCTGCAAGCCTTGCAGCTAAGTATTCATCAACAGCTGGTAATGGAACCTATTGGGGGAGGGCTATACTTAGACCTGGTCTGACAAATGGGGATAGTGTCAAGAGGGATGGGAACATTTGGGCAACAATTGACCTAGGGTGGCAAAATTTAGGATCAGTAAGGTCAGGTTATGGACAACTCGACCACTAGGATGCTCGACTTTAGGAAGGTAGATTTTAGGAAGATGAGGGCATTGGTCTGGGAGGAGATGGTAGGGACGGAAGAATTGAAGATCTGGAAGAACTATGGGGAAAATTAAAAGAGGACTACTGAAGACGACAGAACTTTGTGTTAGGATGGTGAGCAAGAAAAAAGGGAAGGAAACCACTTGGTTCACCACCAAGTGAGGAATGCAGTTAAGGAGAAGAGGAGGACATTCCTGTATATAAGGCATTGCAAAGGAAGGCAGATAAGGGGTATATACAAGGACAGACTAAGAGAAGTGGGGAAGGTGATCAAGAGGGTCAAGGCTGAAACACAAGAACGTTATAGCAACAAGGTGAAAGGGGGACAAAGAGGTTTTTTTTATATATGTGAGCGACAGGATAAAGGGGAAGATGGGATCAGGCTGTAGGGGCACTGGTGGAGGGTGACACAGAAAGCCATGTTTTAAATAGATATTTTACATCAGTCTTACGGTGGAGGAGGAGAGGGCCAAAACTGGAAAATGGGGTTGGGGGAGAGATAGATTCTAGTCCCTTCGAGTAGCTAGGGTATTAGAAGAATTAGACAAGCTGCGGATGGATAAGACGATGGGGCTGGATGAGATTCACCAGAGGGTGCTCAAAGAGTTGAAACAAGAATTGGTGACACAGCTCATGAGGCTATTCAACCCGTCACTGCACAAGAGAAGGGTTCCTGGGCACTGCAAAAAGGCAGAGGTAGTACTACTACATGGTTTGGGGGGCCCAGGAAACTACTGCCCGGTCAGCCTGACCTCTGTGATCGGTAAACTGATGGAGGCACTGATTAAGGAAAGGCTGATTAACTATCTAGAGGGGTAGGGCCTCCTAAATGACAGTCAGCACAGCAAAATACCGAGTTGGGGGTGGGGTTGCTGGAGGAGACCGAACAGGAAGGAGACCTGGGGATACCCATCTCAGACAGTCTGAAAGTTTGGAGTCAATGTGACAGAGCAGCAGGATGGGCACTACAAATGTTGGCATGCATAGGAAAGGGGTTCACAAGCAGGAAGGAGGAGATCTTGCCACTGTACAAAACCATGGTCAGACCACTGAATATGGGTCCAGTTCTGGAGGCCATACCGGCAAGGGACAAGGACAGGCTGGAAAGGGTCCAGAGAAGGGCTACCAAATGGTGTGGGGGCTGCAAGGCAGGTCATATGAGGAGAGGCTGGGGAAGTTGGGCCTGTACTTGCTGGGGGAAGAGAGACATGGTAGAGACATTCAAATTCTTAAAGGGTAAAAACAGGGTGAGAGTTAACAGCATATTCAAGTTGAATAAGAACATTAATACTAGGGGCATACCCTTAAACTGGGGGCAGATTCAGAGGGGACATCAGGGAGGTTCTTTACTGAGAGGGTGGTACAGCCGTGGAACAGGCTACCGGAATGGATCGTGGGAGTGGATACTGTGGAGAATTTTAAGAGGGAACGACACAGGACTGAGCAGAGGGCAGGCTGAAGAGGGACGGAGGGATCTTCCTAGGGGAGGGGTACAGGCAGACTGGATGGTCCAAGGGGTCCTTTCTGCCAGCAGATTTCTACGATTCTATGACATTAACAAGGAGTTGCCTTTGAGGGCATTCTGTGTTAGCTTCTAAACACTCTTGCCAAGATGCAGCACCGGTACTGGTTACAGATGCAGCTTCAATTACTCTACTCATGGAGCAGCAACCTAGCAGTGCTGGCACTGGTCACAGGGCGCACGCACTGGTGATGGAGCACCCACCCAACAGCGCTGACAATAATCATGGAACGCCCATGCAGCCACACTAGTACTCATCACAGAGCAGCCACCTGTCGCACACGCAGCAGTGCTGGCACTGGTCACGGAATAGCCACTTGTCACTGATGCACCCAAGCAGCAGCGCTGATACTAATTATGGAACACCCACACAGCAGCACTAGCAATGGTCACAACGCAGTTACTTGTCACAGACGCAGCTAAGCAGCAGCGCTGACAATGGTCACAGATGCAGCACAGCTGGAACTGGTGACACAGCAGCAACACCGTAATACTTGCACTAATCACAGTGCAACCATGCAGCAGTAATGGCACTAGTTATTGAGTAATCTGCACTGCTGGCACTAGTCACAGAACAGACACTCAAATGAGCACCTCCCCCAACGGTCCTGAAAGCCAGAGGACACTAGAGGGAAAATAAGTCCTGGAGAAGCCGTATGATGGCGCTGGGGGGACCAGACTGAAGGGCGCAAGTCGGAGGGAGACAAGGCAAGACAATGTATATGGAAAAAGTACATAGTTGGACTAGTGGAAAAATTCATGGGGCCCATGGATTTTCCCAGTCTATATAAAGACTCATCACTTCACGGGTTTAAAATTGGTTTGAGAACACATTTGTTAGCAAGTGAAATCTGTCAATGCTTTAATTATTGAGTCTGTTAATGTTTTGTATTGTTTTACAGCGCTTACCTCTTCTGTACTTTCCTCCCTGCCATCCACGTAAACCCGCAGGCATCTCCAATCAATCATCACACACTACTCAACCTTGCTGACTATGCCTGCAAAACAATTTCGACCACTGAATATATTCTGATCTCCCCTCCACACGGCCACTAAATCTAAAAGATGAACACTTACAGGAGCAGAAGGGGAAGACTAGCCAGGGGTAGGATGGGTCAAACTGAATACCAGCAGTGTAACTACGACTGTAACTGCTTCTATTAACTAACTAGATTAAGTTCCGCTAATCAAACTAAGCCAGACTCCCAGAAAACCTCCAGGAGTGGGGGCAAGTTGCGCACCACTTAGCAAAAGGACACAGTAGGGCTAAGGGCTGAAAAATAGCATCATAACTCAGCAGATCGAAGCTATAATCCTGTCTGTCCCTAGAACCAGGACTACACATGGTCAATAGTCCTTCTGTTATAGAGCCCCCTCCTGGTGCAATACTCTCCCCAGCTCCATCACCAATACTCGTACAATCTCCAGCTTCAAAACCGCACTTCGAAGTCAGCTATTTAATATGCGTAGCTGTGCTTTGTCTCAGCCGTAGGTGTTCCAGCTCATTGTACCTGACAAACTCTGAGTAGCTTCACAACAACCGACAAAACTCCCAGAGTGGCTCGCTTCCCTAACCTATCACCTACCCTGTTCCATAACCACCTGTTTTTACTAACCCAGCAGTACCTGCTCAAGACTAATTGTCTGCTTAACCAATGTATGCTTACCTCTCAATCCTATCTGAATAACTGTAATAACCTGTCAATACCAAACCTGTAACACTGTTATTGTAAACCAAGTAATTACTGCGTATATCTGCCTACACTGTGGACCACTATGATGTAAAAAGCTGTTATCTACAATGATGTAACTAAATGTTGTACTGTGTTTTGTCCTCTTTGTGACGAGGTACCTTTGAAACAAGCCTCTGGCTCAAAGGTTGTAAACTGATGTATAATGGTAAATGAATGTACACATTTGACCAGGTAGCAACCTTGCAGGTGACAGCAATAGGTATGCTACTGGCAGCTGCAACTGAGGCAACATTGTGTCTGGGAGAGTAAGTCACAATCCTGCAGGCCACTCGTAATCAGCCGTGGTGTAGCAAAGGTCAGTGCAGGAAGCGATTCACCTGACCACTAACTGCTTGGTGCTGGTCCACCCATAGCAACTTTGGCCTATGTTTACAAACAGCTAACAATATGAAATTTCACTGTGCTTCTTGTACGGCAGTACTCTTCTGACATCAAATACACATGGGGCAGGTTCTCAAAGAGTCATTTGACACTGGAATGAAAACTGATAACATCAAGGATTGGTTAAAGTGGAACTCTGACACCAACTTAGGAAGGAACTTTGCATGTCCTTATAAAAGATCAAATGCTGAGGCTCCAGGCACCTCGTGCTAACTTATGCATCTGGCAGAGATAACAGTGACCAGGACTATGATCATCCATGACCGATGAGAAATGTAACAGGTATACATTGGCTCAAAGCGTATCTTTATGAGCCTAGATAGCACCCGTAGCAAATCTCAGGGGAGCGAAGGTTCATGCACCTGGGGAAAGAGGTGGTTAAAATTTTTGGGACACCACCTTCTCCTGAGCCAGTCTTTGCATGCTGGCCTTAGTACAGTAAGCTGGAAAGGCTACCAGGTGCACCTTGAGAGAAGCATCTTGCAGGTCTGACTGAGTCAGGGACCACAGGTAATCCAGGTCATGGCTTAAGCATGACAAACGACAAGGAATGCTCCTGCAAACCAAGACAAGAACATCTTCCTTCCGCTCAACTAAGGTCTTATAAGTAAAGTAGAATCTTTCCAAGAGTTGTCCAGTACTTGCAAGACCTCCAGAAAGTTCCAAGGCCTGAACTCTAGCTGGTTAGAAACCAGGTTTCTGGGGCAGGCACTGCAGATCCAGATGTAGGACCATCCCTTTGGACCTGGCCAGAAGGTCTGACATGAGTGAACATAACCACGGTGGTCTGCTGCTGAGACTGAGGAGATTTAAATGCCAAATTGACAGTGCCAGTTGGAAGTTATCTGGATAAGGGATACAGGATCTATCTGCACCTTGTGAATAAAGGGGGAATGGGGGAAAATGCATACAGCAAGCCTTCTGTCAAGGGACAGGAGAAACCATCCCCTGGTGAGGGTGTCAGGTGCACATCTCTCACAGCTGCCCATTTCTCCAGAAAGCAAAGAGGTCCATTTGCAGGACTTCAGAGTCCACAAACAATAAGGATACACCCCACGGATGCAGTGACCATTTCGGGGACACCTCAGCTGTATGACCGCGTGTCTGCCAGCTGACTACTTCAGTTGGCCAAGTGGATCCTGCTAGGGCAGTCCGAAGCAAGTATGCCAAATCTCATGTCTTCAGAGACACCTGGCAAAGCCTGAAAGAGTGGCAGCTCCTGACTGATGCAAAACATTGTGGTGATGTTGACTGTATTGACTCGGACAACCTATTTCTGAATGAAGGCAGCAAACTTTATCAGAGTCAAACGAATAGTTTGGAGTACTAGCAAGTTGATGTGTGGGAAAGACTCGCTAGGCAGCCAAATGCCATATGCTCTGTTCTTGAGAAGATGGGTTCCCCAACCTACAAGGGAAGCATCTATTTTCAAAAGTACTGTGGGCTCCTGCCTTAGAAATGGGACTCCTTCCAAGGGGTTCTAAGGTGACAGTTTCCAATACAGCGCATCTATCATGGCCAGAGTCCTTTAACTGGCTGGCCTTCTGGGAAATGGGTCTAGGACCAGTGACAGAGAAGCATGTACCAACAGTCTCATTGCATCAACAAGGGGTGGATGCCATGCACTCTAGGAGCTGAAGGATATCCTTGGCCAGCCGAACTGTCCAGCCTAAACATATAGGATAGTGTATGGGGAACCATACACTACAAGGCTGTTCTTCTACCGAGTGGATACAATGCCGACTGATGACCTCGAGAGCGAGCTTGAGAGGTCTCAAGTCAGCATTGTACCCTCTAGGTGAAAAAAATAGCTGAGTAGTGTATGTAACCATGCACCTGTTCCATATAACGATGGTGACTGAAAAAAAAAAAAAAAAGCACGCTTCCATATTTTAAATCAGCTCTTGCCGCTCACCTCGATTAGCAACTGCCGCTGCTCAGCACACGCGCGCTACTCCACTCAGTAAGGGATGAATCACAATGTCTGCTTCAGTCCCTTGTATTATGACGTCCTCACTAATGCAGAACGAAAAGTCGTCCTGTGTTAGTGAGGATGTCACTACTGCAGCAGAACAACTTTTTGCGGGGTATGGATTGCCATACACAACCGATTCCACCATACACTGCAATCACGTAAAGGATCAAAAGTCCTGTGTTCTGTCATCCAGCAACCAAGCTCAGGCCTGAAGAGTCCAGTTCTGTGTCGAATAAGATTAACTTCTTGAGTCAAGTTAGAATTCCCAAGTTGGGGAGGAACCACAATCATCAGAATTCTAAATTCTAAAACAGCAAAGTCCAGCAACTATTCCACCTAGTGCCCTGTTATGACAGTTATTAATACAGGGAATACTTTGACCCACCCCTGCGCAGAAGATGGTCCAAGAGCATCATTCAGAACAAATACATGCTTCTGTCCATCTGAAAACTGAAGGAACTGCCTGCTAAATGGCAAATGGAAGTACTCTTGGAGATCCAGGAAGCATAACCACACTCATTGCTCCCGAGACTGAATAATCTGATTCAGCGTGACGATACAGAATCTTCACTTTTGGATTAAGTGATAGAGTTCCATAGGTCCAGCAAATGATGTCACCCCTGTCTGCTAAGATACCAGAAAGGATCGTGACCCTTACAGAGTCTGACTTTCTGGGACAACTTCTATCACATACAGACACTGGAGTTTTTGAACCTCCTACAGTAACACTGATTTGAGTCCCTCAGGTATCTGTGGCTGGACCAACAGAATCTCTTCAGGTATCAGCTGTGAATTATCCCTACATGGCATGTGATGATGCCAACACGAGGGGAGAGGATTCCAGGTGCAAAGATCGAAACAAGATCAAGATCCCAACCAAATGCAGCTCAGATGCTGTGAGCACTACCACTTGCACTACTTTGCGCTTGACTCGATGATTCCCAACCAGACTGCGTATGATGAGAATTATACCGTTGGTCTATTAAAGAGGACCTTCACCAGTCCTTTCACTTCCATGCATAAATTACCCCTTCTTGCATTGATTCTGGAATTGTATTTCATTACTGTCTGCTGCAGTTAGTTTTTGCATGCTGAGCTGCCAAAATTGCAGGGTGTACCAGGGCTTCTGTGGACCTTGGATTTTACTGCTGACATCACTGTAGGGCAGAATCAATTTACACACACACACACACACACACACACACACACACACACAAAAAAATACTGACAAGGCATTTGGATTTTGGCAATAATGTATTGCTTACAGGGTGTCTTGGGGAGGGGAACACAGTATGTATAGTGAGTACTGTTAGGTTTCTGCAACATTGTTGCAACTGCATGGTACTGCACAGTGTGAGTCACTCCTATCATACAATGATGTCACCAGGAGCTAGCAGCCCAGCAGTTAAACATCAAAGGCAAGTGCAGCAGGGCTAAAAACAAATCCATATTATTGAAGGCAGCGTAAACTCTTGGCCACAAATCACAAATGCACACACCCTTTCAGGTCTAGTACTGCATATAATGATTACAAGCTGTAATTTTTTGGACCATCACTGAAGTTCCTCTTTAAAATGCTCATTCTAACTCCATTTTCTAATTTTAGCATGCATTTAATATTGCCTTTTTGTTTTCAGCCTACACGCTGATGCAGAACATGAGATTATGTGGTTAGCCTTTAACTCTTCTAAGGTAGTAAGGAGTGATTAAACAACTTGTCCAGAAATAATCCAGTGAAGCAATTATCCTCAGTCACTCAGGCCTGTTCTGATATCTACTGTCCTATATTTTGTGCTAAGAGTCTAACCGAATGTCTGAGTACATCTTTTTTTTTTTTTTTACTTTGTTTTTGTCCCCCTTTTTGCCTTCGCCAGCTGCTGGGACCTTCCACCTGCCCAAGTCCTCTACCCGCCACATGACATCCCTATCAATGATCCAACCCAACACCAGCCTTTACTCGACAACCTTCTAGGAACCCGACTGCAACCCGGCTTATCCCCCCTGGCGTGACCCCCAGTTCCCTTAAGGAACATACTTCACTCGACAGGTCGGGGCCCATGGGGTGGGAGCTGGCAAGGTATGGGAGGAGTCGAGGAAACCCAGCTGTGGTGTGGGGAGGGTGGGGCGGCTCATCTGCTCGGTGCTGTTGGGGGTTTTATTCACCTACTAGACCCTCCTCTTATCACACCCCAGGGTGTGGTCCTGAGAGGTGGCCTTGCGCAGATGCCTATCAGGGCCATCAGAAGGGTTGGTAAGCCCGCTGTACCTTTGGTGTTCCTCCTGCCAGCCCCAATATGGGCATGTGACGCCTCCACGATGCCTGCCAGGTGAGTAGGTTATGTGCAGACATAGGGCCACCTCAGAGGGACATGTTCCTTCCTGCACGACAATCCCTTCCCCCTGGGTCACCAGGAGGCGGTCATGCAACGGAAGGAGGTGTCCTCCCTCCACGAGGTGGGAGGCAGACATTCCAAGCTCGGGGCACAAATCCGGGTCGTCTGGAAGGCAAGCGGTAAGTCTGAGCATATCTGAATAGGCATGACAGAGAAAGGGACGGACTGCCAGCAGGAGACAAACAGTCCTCTTAGTGATGTATTCCACTGAGGCTATTGCATCCTCGATCCCATGCCTTTGTACACAGAATGATACGGTTGAAATTGGCATAAACCACCGAAGATCCTAAACGTTTAAACTCAGCCACCAACCTGAGGGGAAAAGTTGAACAAATTAGTCATAACCGACATTTCTGCCATTGTTCTCCTGATTAGAAGGGGCTGAAAGTAGAGAGTTGATGTTAGTTACACATTTACAGTAGGCACAGTTTGTGGGTGGGTGGGTGCATGCATGTGTACATCTGAGCTCACGTGTTACCTGTATCTAGCTTGATACAAATATAAAGACACATTCACACAGCTGTTACAGGAAGGGTTATGCATCTCAAATATGCAAATGTTGCTTTTCAGAAACACAAACAGTGATACTGCAGTATGTACACATACTCTGGATGACCCAACACTGTCTCTAGAGGGCACAGACACAGATTCTGTTGGTACAAAAGGACCCGTAGGCCCATCCAGTCTGCCCCTTGCCCATGCCTATTCCATCATCACTGGCCCTAGTTGGTTATAGGAGTCACTGCCTCCTTCCTTCCTCTCTTAATTATGTCCCTGTACCTATCCTGTGCTTGCTTGAAGCTCCCCATAGTCTTTGCCCCACTACCTCCTCTGGCAGGCTGTTCCAGCCATCTACCACCCTTTCTGTCAAGGGAGTATTTTGTGCATCTCTTGTAAACTCCCTCTTCAGCTTCACTGCATGCCCCTTTGTTTTAGTGCCTTCCTTTCTCTGAAACAGACCTTCCACCTGCACCTTGTTCACTCCTGTGAGGTACTTGTAGGTTTCAATCATGTCCTCTCCTGTTCTCCTTCCAGGGAATAATAAATGTTGAGTTTTCCCAGCCTTTCCTAGTATAGTTTCTCGTGGCAACCCGTGACAGGGCTGAGTAGGACCCTGTCCCATCTGTTATGCAGAGAGTGTTAAAAGCAAGGATCTATTTAATGCCGGCCTGCCGTGTATCGGTTAGATTTCGCTATGACGCTGGCAACCCAGGTTCGGAACGGACCTGGGAGTTGAAGGTTAACCGAGGGAGAAGGATTGAGCATTCCATGGACTGCTCTCCTTCTCTGGGGGGGAGGGAGGGGTAGAGTATCCAGTGCCTGAGGGTCCCCTGGCGGAGGCTGGGGGAACCACAAGCGAACAGTGCCAACATGCAAGAGGGGCGGGGCGGACGCTGGATGTCATTGCACATCCCCACCCCCTAGGGCAGCCTAGAAAATAGCTGCCGGCCACCCTTGACGAAGTCTGCCCTCGGTTTCAATTAGCTCTCTCAGGCGGCTCCTGACCTGGGATCACGAGACTTGGGCCTGTGTGCTACTCCCTCCTGGGAGGCAAGCCAAGGGGTATCAGGGAGTCGTAGCGAGTATGAGAGTGTGGAAGCTGAAGGGTCCATGACCAGGCTGAGGTACCGGTGGCTAGGGCAGGAAAAAAAAAAAAAAATATACCTGGGGTCTCAGGCAACATCTACTGACTAATGTAATAAAATATCTCTGGTTGCTACCTGACGTGGTACCGTGTACCTATATTATACTACTGTGATCTACCTATTACCAAGCGTGACCACCAGTGAATGCCTACAACACTGGTTGCTTTTAATCTAAGGGTTATATACTGTACTGTTTTGTTTGCTGTGATGTATTGCTCTCTTGACGAGGGTGCCTTTGTAAATGAGTCTATGACTCAAAGGTCTGTAAACTGATGATCTAATAAATAAATAAATAAAATTCTGAACAGATGTTGTGCGGGCAGTGCCCCAAGATCCTGCCAACATAGTTGTCAGTACTCAGTACAGAGCTATAGACGTCACAGTGTGGTACCAACAGACATTGTAGTAAATAGAGAGAACTACCTGAGATGATCATTAAGAAGTAGCTCTGACAGGATGCTGCTCGGCAGATACTGCATGATATTCCAGTTGTTCTCCAACAGATCCTCAATATCTTCTCCATCTCCATCCTCGTTCTCAGACACACCTCCTCATCTTCCTCCTCATCTTCACTTCCCTCTTCATTACCTTGCTGCTTTTGTTCCTTCTGCATCTTAACCAGACATTACAGAGTGTGATATGGCAAATAAATCACAGGACAGGTGCTTCTGAGAGTAGATGTACAAACCACTGGGTGGCTGAAGAAAGGATTTATTTTCTCTTGTATCTTTATACTCCCCTACTCAGCCGGGCATCCTTTAGGCCAACGCCCCCAGCCCAGTCACCTGGCATTTCGCAGTCTAGCCTGCCCTTACTGCCCCATGTTTACCCTCCCCCCACACACACTGATCCATAACCAGTCGCGAGGCCTGCAACAGGTCAGCAGTTCAGCCTGCAATGATGGGTTGTTTTCCTCTGTTCTGTTGTACCCCACCACAGGATGCTAGTGTGTACAAGCACCGAGCATGCAAAAAGCGGGCACAGCAAGGCACCAGGCGGCGCCCTCCCAACCTCACCCATAGCTTAACTGCACTGCCCCTGCGGTCACCCAGGTGGCAGTCTTGCAGCAGAGCTGGCAACCTTCACTCCCTGGTGGAGGGGTATCCTCTGGCAATCTCAGCTTTCTTCTCCCAGCCAGCCTCCGATGACCCAGGCTCATTACTGAACCCAGGTTGCTGGCGTCAAGAACAAGTAATGCAACAGCTGGCGGGCTGGCAGGAGAGATTTACGAACATCTGAATTTGCCAGCAGATAAAGGCCCAGAGGTTCATCAAGTTCTGCTCGAATGTGCAGCTAGCACCCCTTATTCTGCAGCTGCCCCTCCCTTCCACCTTCCCTTCATTAACCCTCTCCCTTGTCCTATCCCATCCTTGTTTGAAGCAGTCCACTGTTCTACTGCATACCACTTCAGCAGGTAACACACTCCACCCAGCCACCACCCTCTCTGTAAAAAAAGTGTCTCCTCATCTCCCTCCTGAACCTTCCTCGCTCCAATCTCATAGCATGGCCCCTGGTGGTGATTTAAACCACTAAGCAGCAGGAACAGAGAAGATAACAGTATTAACACATACTGTGTTGTGATGCAAGGGATTTAGTGTCCCATCTTGTCCACTCCTCCTGCCTGAGGTAGTGACTATACTTGATGAGATGGAGACTAATCTAAGCTAACAGCCAGTATGCTACCTCTTCTCATTCTGTGTTCAGGAATCTGTCTAGTACAGCTCTGAAAGTGTGAATAGTGTTAGTTTTCACAGCCTCACTGGGTGGGCTATTCCCATTCTGAACTCCCTCTGTATGAGTAATGCTTTTTGAAGTTTCCTTTCTCCTCCCCCATCCGAGTGCTGTCTTCTAGTTTTGCACTTAACAGCTCAAATGTCTGTGCAATTTCACCCTGTCAATCCTTTAATATTGGAAACACCATAATCATGTCTCCTGAGCAAACCTGATATTTGTACAATGATTCAAATCTTACTTGAATAAGAGAACTCAACAGGTGATAGTGGAGGGTCATATGTCCCAGGTTGTAACATGTAAAAGAGGAGTGACCTAGGTTTCGATTCTAGGGCCATTCCTGTTTCTGAGTAACATTAATTCTGTTACAAATGCAGTGAAAAACACAGATACAAGACTTTTTTGTCAACAACCCTTATTTTAGCAACTGATCCCTTTTTTTTAGGTATGCATGTCGCATTAAACCACAACTTTAATGGGTTACAAATTACGGCTCAGTACATCTAAATTGCCAATGAATTAAAAAGACCCAGGCTATGACCTTCCAACATCACACCAAAACCTCCAAAGAAGTGACGTGAACAAAATTGTAATTAAAACCACAAATAGAAATTCTGGTACATTAGCAGTTTTAAAGAACATTTTTTTGTCTTTCTATAATCTGTTTATTCTCCAGGATCACGGCAGGCTTGGCTCCCATCTGCTCCTGCCCCCTTCAGTCATCTCCCGGGCTTACCTGTTCAGTCAGTACCCCCACTGATCCCCCCCCCCCAGGCCTGAATCCAGTTCTGTCGACAGCTCCCCTGGTGATGTGGCGGGTGGAGTCGTGGTGTGCGGGCTTCATGAACACCTGCTGTGCCTTCCTTTTTCCTCCCTGGTTTTCCCTCCATCTCATCCTTCGGCCATGGCATACTCAAGCGAGCACATGTGTGTGGAGGCGCATAAGTGTCCTGGGGCCGCGACTCCCTCCCTCCACCTGACTTAAATTTGTCTCTTGGGTACCCATAGGCTACCACCAGGCCTCCCACCCGGTGGCAACCAAAAGCTGATATGGCCAATCACCCAGATATGGGAGAAGAGAGGTGCCGGGAGCCACTCAGTCCTCTCCCAGCAACTTGCGCTCATTCCTGAACACGGGGCCCCAGCGTGGCACACAGCGCCTTAGTCTCCCCATGCCACTTAGCCTTAAGGAACATCTTAAAAGTTATTTGTTTGAGTCAGCAGTTTGCACTTGCTTGTAAATAAATTTTGGGTTGTATATTTTTCATATTGTGTAAATATGATTGTCTTATGTCTGTAGCTGTATAAATTGTGTTGTATGTTTCTGGGCCGTGCCTGTGAACAGCCATGTTGCCCAGTGTACCCACCTGGTAAGCAAATAAAAACTGAACTGAAAGCAAACTGTAATGAGTGAGACTTGAAAGTATCTTGGAGTTATTCTAGACAGTAGCTCAAAATTTTCAGCCCATTTAAACCAAGTCGTTAAAATTAACTTCAAACTTAATAGAATAGGTTTTTAGGCTTCATAGCTCGTTACATTAACCTTGCACTAGTTCTTTGAGCAGAAAATTATACTTTTCAACAATGTCCAGCAAGAGAAGGAAGGGACTGTAAATTAGGCCATAGTGCTGGCCAGTCGATCCCTTCCACTTCCCGGTCCGCCTGCTCCGCCCTGTGTTTCAATGTTTTGTGACGTCTAAACAAGGAGAGAGCCAGGGCACACCTCACTGAAACCTACAGGGCAGGTTTTCACAATGTTTTTACAGATGTTTAATATATGGATTTTAAATTTAATATGTTTCAAAAGCATACAAAAAAAATTCCATAATACCATCAAACCTTCTGTGGTAATAGTACTGTCAATCACTTTTAATAGTATAGTCTGATGGTGTTAATACTATTCTTGCACGTGCCGAAAAACATACCTTAGAAACATAGACTTTGACGGCAGATAAGGACCACTGGGCCCATCTAGTCTGCCCATTTCCCTACCTACAGGATAGGCCGCAGATCCTAGTTAACCAACAGCCTATATCTTCCTGCCCCCCACAAGAATTGCCTTACGTCTGTCCCATGCCTTCTTGAATTCTCCCACAGTTTTAGACCCCACAACTTCCTCAGGAAGGCTGTTCCATGCATCCACTACCCTCTCTGTGAAATAATACTTCCTCACATTGCCCCTGAACCGCCCTCCTATCTTTAAATTGTGTCCCCTTGTTCTTGCAAGTCTCTTTTTCTGAAAGATGCTACCCTCTTGGACTTTGTTGATTCCCTTGAGGTACTTGAAAGTTTCTATCATGTCCCCTCGAGGGTATACATATTAAGCTCCTGTAGTCTCTCCTCATCGGCTTCTCTTGCTTCTCATACCTTCTGCTCCCCATGTCCTAAGCATTTGCCCCCCTCATTGGCAGCTTTTCCTCTTGGTGGGTAGAACATTTAAAATAAAATGGAGGCTCGCTTTGTCACTTAAGCGAGACGTACTGTCTGCTCTCAACGCTTTTTGTTTTTTTTGTAACCTCCTCTCGAACAGCAGAAAATAGAAATTACGTTCTTACCGTAATTATGATCTTTCTGTGTATCTTCACCATTCATCACAGATGGGTACTGGCCAGAGATCAGGACCCCGCGGGACCCTTTTTTTTCTTTTAAAGGATAGGTGGAGCCGACGCAGCATCGGCGCCACCCTCGAGGCCGACATACTACATGGCGCTCGAGGATTAGCCGTTAAGCTGTGTCGACACCGCCTGCCTACCAGTTCTGAGTCGCCAGAGAGGTAAGAGGAAGGGATGGAGGGTGGGACAAGAGAGTCCAAGGGACAGAAAAAGGAAGAGAAAACTGAACTAAAAGGAGAAATAACGACTGAGAGGACAGCATAGAAGAAGTAAAACTAAGGGGATTGGGTAGGGGCCCCAATCTCTGGAAAAGAAAGAAGGGAAACGGGGGGAGAGAGTGAGAGGTAACAAGGGTCCAAGACCCTTGTCCGTAACCAGACTGTATAGGAACTGCAAGGAGTGGCAAAGCTCACCTGCCAGAATTAAAGGCACAGAATAACTGGCAATACTCCCAAAAGCAGAGTCGGCTATTCTGGAGAAGGACAGGGTACAGGGACTCAGTACTCTCTCTGCAAAGATTTTTGGTAAAAACAAGGGTTGTCTTTTTTTTTTTTTTTAAATAGAAGGATAACAGAAGGAGGGCAACCACCAGTTCTCACCCCGTAGGGGTGAGGAAAAATAGTAGAAAGGAAGTGCCACTCGAACTGTACCCCTTGGGGAAGAAACATACCCCCCTGTGTGTCCCAAATTTATCCCGCTTAAAAGAGGGGTAGGCACAGAGGGAGGAGGATCCAGAGACTGGAGCCCCAGGGGGATGGCGGGTGGGATTGTGATGAATGGTGAAGATACACAGAAAGATCATAACTGCGGTAAGAATGTAATTTCTATATCTTATCTGTGTCAGTCTTCACCATTCATCACAGGTGGGTGAGTACCAAGCTCCCCTGAAGGGGGTTGACTAATTGCACCCCAAGGGACAGTGCCCCTTAGCCCTCAGTGGGTGACACACTAAGGGGGGGGGGACCTTCTGGGCCTGA
Organism: Neoceratodus forsteri; assembly: GCA_016271365.2. Lineage (NCBI taxonomy): Eukaryota > Metazoa > Chordata > Ceratodontiformes > Ceratodontidae > Neoceratodus > Neoceratodus forsteri. Next base: position 6,248,255 of record JADMNL010000027.1, read on the forward strand.
GAGTGGGGAGAGCGAGATGGGGTCCCCGAGAAGGAATTTGCCCTGACAAATGTCATTAGCCCTCACAGGAGAGAGGTAGGTTCCCTGGTGAGGCGGGCAGATCACCTCGCCCGGGCCAAGGGTGACAACGGAAAAGGCGAAGCCATGCCGATCTCCTGGTGCAGATCGCTGTCCCTACTACCCTGGTAGCTACCTCATTGGTTTAATAAGATGCCCTTGCTTGGTGCCTTGCTAGCTCCAGGCCACGTGCAGAGAGTCGATGGCTTGCCTGGTTTGCTCTGAGTCGGGCAAAGCAGCTAGGAACTGACCCAGCGCTGACCACAAGAACCTGTTGTAGGCTGCATAGTGGGCCTGATGAGCGGAGATGGAAAGAAGCAACCGCGCCGAGTAGAAAGTCCTCCTCCAGAAATCAAAATCTGAAGAGTCCTGATGTGGGGGCCGGTCAAGGTGGAGGGCGCGAAGCCCATCAGGAGTGTCCAGGTGCATCAATCCGGGCTGTGGATGAGGCACAGAACCTGGAGACTCTGGGGGAGCGCAATACCGCTGGCTGAGGTCCCTAGGGGCAGGAACTCCGGAGAAGGGCCTCTGCCAGAAACGCATGGACGCCTCCCGAAAGGGAGCAGGCCAGGGGGGCACCACAAGGGTGGCCGCCCCGAAATCGCCTAGAAAGGCGTGCGCCGCATGCTCTGGATTGCTTGCGGAAAGGGGGGGGGAGGTGAAGGTCCTCCAACATCCTTGAGAGGAAACGCTGATACTCGGCGAGATCAGCGGCAGGAGAGATGTGGACAGATGGTTCCTCTCCCCCAGAAGAGGGGGATGAGGAGCTGGAGGTCACCATAAGCTCCGGGGGTGGCTGCTCGGGGGGAGGTTGAAAAACCTGACTGTCCAAGGCCCTAACGTAGGCAGGGAACCGAGAAGCCATCGCTCTGAACTGCTCCCAGGTGAGAGGCCTGAAGGACCAAGAATGCCCGGGAGCACTGGAGAATGCGGCAGAGGGGTAGGGGCAGAGCCAAGGGAAGGAATCGGTTGGCCTCTGCCAGGGCTAGGGAGCAGATCATGGACACCCGGGGAAGGTGTCCTGGAAGACTCCGCAGCCGACAGCTGTACAACCACCTTGGTACTGCCTAAGCTGCGCCCAGAAGAATCCCCCCAGTGAGGCGACCGGGGCCGTATGGGTCCAGAAGGACGGTCCCCTGCCTCCAAAGAATGGGACCCTCTCAAGGACCCGGAAGAGGAAGGACAGAAGTCCGCACTCCAGCTTCGTCCAGGACCCGGTGGACCCCAGAGAAAGGTCTACATGCAGACCTCACACCCCTCGACCCCTCAGAGTCCGAGAGAGTCCTGGTCCTTGGAAGGGTCAGCCTAGGTAGCTGGCAGCCCTGGGATGTCCCCAAGGGGGAAATCCAGGGCGCAGCACCCTCCTCACCCGTAGGCTTCTCGATAGGCCCCAAAGTTGGGCGATCAAGACACACTACGGGAGGGGGTACACCTGCTGCGGGGTTCAGGAACCCCCCCAGGCCAGGTTGCATGGCTATAGTGGCACGCACTATAGCCTGCTGGTCAGTGCCACTGACCCCGACCTGGGGGAAACCCCGACGCTCCTCAAGAGGGGGCTGACTCAGACTCGAAGAGACCACTGGTTCACCCTCCTGTGCAGGCAACCCCGAAGGTGAGCTGCTCGTCCGACTCTGAGCCTGACTCCGACAAGGTGGAGTCCGAGGCCCTAAGCCAGACGGTAGAGGGCGAGGGAAAGCGACCTCTGCTGGCGGCTCCAAAAGTCGCGGGCAGTGGTCGGCAGCACCTGCAGCCCACGGCCCCGTGGACGGGCCGCAGAAGGTGGCAGGGACAGCCGGGACCAGAGGTCCGGAGCTAGGCCAGCCATGGCACCGCCAAGTCCACGGCACGGCACCAGGGACAGAGATGGCGCCTGCGGCGCCCCAGCGGCACCCGGTCGCCAGACACCTCAAGCCCCGGTGCCGCGAGCGCACCGAGTCAGCGGCACCGACCGCTCCGAGAGCAGGCTTAGGCGCGGACACCACCAGGCTCTCGGCAGCCCGAAAACAGACCTGGCACAGCAGCACCGCCCGAAACTACCGGCGCCCGGGCCGGCGGCGATCAACGACCCAGTCCATGTGGCGAGGAACATAGCAAAAACAGCGCCCGGATCCAGAGTCGTGGCGCCGTCAAACAGTACCGGCGCCAAGCGGCGTCGACAGACCCACGGCACTGAGAGGCGAGACAGCGCCGACAAGGCCCCTCGGCACATGGCGGCACGAACCCTCGACAGCACCGATCGTGGCGTCGACCCGGCCTTCCGAACCGCGGGAGCGACACTAGGGGGGCCTTCACCTCCGAAGGGGTGATTGCCATAGCGGCGCCTCCCGCCCGCTCCCGGGAGGAAGCGGGACGAGCCTCCTGCGCCGTGGGAGGAGCCTCAACCAAGGCTAGGCTACATGGGGTTGAGAATCCCTCCTCCACGGTCCGTACAGAACTGGGAGGGGACCCGGAGGAAAGGCTGAGAGAACGAGGCTTGGCCCGACGAGTGCGGATCCTACCTCCGAAAGTCGGCGGAGCTCGTCCAACTTTCCACGTGCGCTGTTCAAGAACACGGCGGTCCATAGAGAAGCAGGCGTCGCACAAATCCATGTCGTGAAGCGGGCCAAGACACGAGAGACACCGGTCATGCTGGTCGGTCACGGAGAAATTGCTGCCGCACGGGCACCGATGCATAGGGGGCCGCCCCACCTTAGAAGACTTCTTGCCCTCCGACCGCGACATGACCTGCGGAAAAAAACACCAAAAATAGACTCGACGTCGCCAAAACTATAAATAATAGAAAGATCTTACCAGCGACATCGAGTAGAGGCAAACCCAGAACTAGTAAGACCAACGGACTTAAACGTCGCAATAAAGGCTGACAGGCCTAGTTTTTTCTTCTAACAGCTTCCCACGAGGCGACCACGATGGCGGGAGACGAAGAACTGGTAGGCAGGTGGAGTCGACACAGCTTAATGGCTAATCCTCGAACGCCCGTGAAGCGTCGGCCTCGAGGGCGCCTATGCTGCGTTGGCTCGCCTATCCTTTAAAAAAAAAAAGGCAGCTCGAGTCCTGATCTCCGCCAGTACCCATCTGTGATGAATGGTGAAGATTGACACAGATAAGATCAGAACCACAGCTAAAAGGGAAAAGGTAGGACTATCTACCAGTTGCCGACCGAGGCGAGGAGCAGAGGCCGGCGGGTGGGGTGCAGCGCAGCAGGCTAGGGCAAGACAATGCGGCAGTCAGTCAGGACACAGCCTCTTTCACTGAAACGGCTGACTGCCACTCGAAAAAAGAGGAAAAAAAATTTAAAATCCAGATATATATATATAAAAAAAAATAGATAAGTGCCGGTGCATTACCGGCGAGTGGTACCATCTCAAGGTTCTGGACACGGGAACCTGTCAAGCTTTGCTCTCGAGGTTCCCACGTGTCCAGAACCTCTCGATGGTATTGCTCGCCGGTAATGCACCAGCACCTATCCATTATTCTCTTTTTAAATAAGCTTTGATAAAAAATGAAATCTACGGTCAACTACTAGGGACCATACAAGTTGACCAGTGGATTTAATTGTTTATCAAAGGTTGCTTAAACTTCTGTAAAAACCTTGTGAAAATCTTTCCATGGGTTTCAATGGGCGCACCCTAGCACTCTCCCTGGTTAGACGTCACAAAACGTCGGAGCACGGGAGCGGAGCTGTCAGACTGAAAAGTGGAAGGGATCGACTGGCCAGCACTATGGCCCGATTTACAATCCCTTGCTTCTCTTGCTGGACATAGCAGAATTAACATGAGGTTAAGGTAACGGGCTATGAAGCTCTACACTTCTTTGAAATTACCTTTAAGAAGGCCTTCCCCTTGAACTAGAGCTATGCAAAGAATGGCCAACACTATTTGCCAGAATCGGCTAGATCTAAAAATGTTACACAGCTCATTTCCTCATCTTGGAATACAGTAGCCCAGTTTACCAACATGCAGCTAAGCCGGCTTGCCAGATTTGACAAGGTGCCTAATGGTTTGTTCAGATTCATTTTAACATTTCCCTTTGCCCCATTCTGACATGTATGTAGGCAGCAAGAAAAAACATGGTTCTACTGTAGAATTAATCCATGCTTTTGGGGATTGGGGCACGAGGCCCCACTAAAATTCATTGGCATGCAATGTTTTTCAACGGTATTAAAAGTTTCTCACAAATAAGCCACCCGACTAAGAAGACAACATCGCGGAGGTTGTTATGAACATACGAAATTTGCCAGCAGATAAAGGCCTAGAGGTCTATCAAGTCTGCTTGAATGTGCAGCTAGCACCCCTTGTTCTGCAGCGGCAATGCGGCAATGTCTGCTGCAAGCATCACTGACCACGAGGAGGAGGAGGAGGATATTAACAAAGAGGGTGCAGATGAAGAGCTACTAGTCATCACGCCAAATAATGACCAAGGTCCCTCCTTACACGCCACCAGGCTGTGCAGCAGCGTAAAGACACAGGGCCCAACTGGGAGTTGCTGTCAAAAACAGAGAAAATGTGGCATTAATGCATGTAAACCCTTATTTTCTGGTGATTGAAACTGCAAAATCGGCCTCCATAGCTTTGTAATGAAGACCCCCTCCCCCGTTAAATGGTTCAGCTGCCCCCCAAACTCTTTATTCTCCTTGCGACCTGGAATTCTCTTGAGCTACCTCTACTCACGCTGCTCTACAGCCAACCTGATCCCCTGCCTCCTCAAAGGATATGCTGCCCCTCCTCCAACCAGGAATCCCCAGCTCTGAGCCCCCTGGAGCAAGGCCACCACTCCATCCGGCGCTCTATCTGCAATCTAGCACTGGCCAGGGAGGAGGAGGAGGGGAGAGAGGCAGAGGCAAGGTCCGGTATTGGCATGTGGCAGTGGCCTGGAGAAGAACTGTCACCTATCCAGGCGCAAGGGGATTTTCTCTCATGTGCTTGCCCCCCCCAAGCGCAGTCGTGCAATGGCATCAGCATGCAGCTGCTCCGTAGATGCCTGCCGCGCTTGTCTCCAATTCTTAGTCCCACACTAGTAGTACCCCTGGTCTCCACCGGGGGTCTCTACTGACCCAGGAAGACCCTGGATCCCTCCCCAGAGACAGTAGAGCTGTCCTACAGATGCTCACTCCATCTCCCTCCCCTGCTGACCCTCAGCACCCAGGCTCGCTCCCGAACCCGGGTGGCTGGTGTGGCGTCCAGCGCCTCAACCCTCAGAGCCACTGGGCCCAGTCCAGTTGCTTACCTCTAAAGATGAGGTTTAACATGTTTTTGTAGCTTTTAAATTTTGTAAACTAACCCATCCTCCATGCGGAAGCAAGTGGCAAGAATCACTCTTAAAATGGCTAAGCGGTCATACGAAATGATGTCAATGAAGCAAGACTGCTAGGTAAGCATACACTGAATTCCAATAGTGACTCTGCAAGTCTTTGTAATGCCCCTTGGAATACTAAATGGTGCCAGATACGTGCATTAGTTTGTAATACATGTATCTGACACCAATTCGTTTGACGAGGGGCATTACAGAGCTGAAATAAAAAGGTTTTTAGAGTCCCCATTACAATTCAGTAAATGCTTGCCAGTGATCTTGTGTTTATGTCATTCTGTATGACGTCCTGGTCATTTTAGCAGTGATTCTGGGCGCCGGCTTCCACAGGGAGGATGCAATGTTTAAAACCTATGAAACGTGATAAACCTCATTTTTAGAGTAAGCAACTGAACTGTTTAACAAAGGGGTCTTCTTTACAAAGCTATGGGGCTGGATTTTGTGATCTCAGGCACTACAAAATAGGGGTTTAGGTGCCCTTCTACACATCCAAATCATGGCACAACCTGAGAAAGTTTCTTTCAAAGGTATGCCTATACCCAGAGTAACAAAAAAATATATAAATATATACACACACACACACACACACACATACATACATACATACATACATACATGGGTCAGTAACATTTGCATATAGAGCCTCCATTTTTGGAACAGTCTGTCATGACCTGCGGTACTAGTTTTCAACATTTAGTGTAGGAAGAAGTTAGAGAGCTGCATGTCAATGTCGGTGAAATCTGTAAGCAATAAACCACAACAGAGTGTGCATTATATGATTTTGATGCACATCTCAGGGGAGTACTAAGGCATGAGGCTGAGGGCCAAGTGTCCTTACGCCCCTGGGGAATACATTAAAATCCTATGATACACACCCTGGAGAGGCTTATTACACTTATAAAATGGTTCCAAGTAGTTTTTCTGGGGGGGAGGAAAATACAGGTTACTCACCTGTAACAGGAGTTCTAGGAATGGTATATGTTGTTCATCCACACTCATGGCAGTATCCTTGCCGCTTTAAATCTTGCCGGAAGGTCTTCAAGCTTCCTCCCACCCACCCGGTGGTATAACTCGGCTCCGCCCCATGGCCTGAGATCTGGCCGCTGGAAGCTCAGGTTGTGCGTCGACCGGGGAGGTCGATGGAGTCGTGGATGAACAACATATACCATTCCTAGAACTCCTGTTACTGGTGAGTAACCTGTATTTCTAGGGACATGGATATGTTGTTCATCCACACTCATTGGCAGACTCCTAGCAGTTCTCCGGGAGGAGGGGCAAGCACACACCCATATACTTACTTGGGAAAGAGAGACTGGAGAACCGAGGCCCCAAAACCAGCATCCCGGCGTGACTCAAGGTCGATGTGGTAGTGGGTAATGAAGGTGTTTGCTGACTTCAGGTAGCAGCCCTGCAGATTTCCTGGATAGGGAGGCCCTGGAAGCAGCCACCGTTGCAGCAGTATGGCGGGTAGAATGAGCTCTTATCCCTCTGGGAGGCTCCATGCCCGCTAACTTATAGCAGAGATCTATGCAGGAGGTTACCCACCTGCTTATCGTCCGCTTGGCTGCAGGTCTGCCAGATGCGGCTTCAGCGTAGGTGACAAACAGCTGGCGAACCTCTCCCCGAATTTCAGCCGTGCGCTCCTTATAATAAGCGAGCGCCCTTCTAGGATCCAGAGTATGGAGCCTATATTCGGCCTCCGAGGTGTGATTGGGGTAGAACACCGGCAGAGTCAACACCTGGTTAAGGTGAAACTCCGACACCACCTTCGGAAGGAATTTCGGGTGGGGGCGCAGGACAACCTTGTCCCTGTGGAAGACCAGGTAAGGAGACTCGATGGAAAGCGCCTGGAGCTCTCCCATCCTTCTGGCTGACGTGATAGCCACCAAGAAGGCGGTCTTCCACGACAGGTGAGAGAGAGCACACCTGTGCATAGGTTCGAATGGCTTGCCCATGAGCTTTGCCAGTACCAGCAGTAGATCCCACGGAGGTGGGGGTTCCCGTACTGGAGGGAAATGTGATCAAGGCCTTGAAAAGCCAGACCACCTTCTCCTGTGCCATCGACTGCTTCCCGGCCCGCTACTGTAAGCAGAGATGGTTGCCAGGTGCACCCTTAGGGTCGTCGACCTAAGCCCTTGACTAGAAAGGGACCATAAATAGTCCAAGATGCTTGCCAAGGAACAGGAGGAAGGGTCCAAGCCCTTGCCCTGACACCAAATGGAAAACCTTTTCCATTTGAAGGCATAGCATTTTCTGGTCGACTCTACGGGACGCCTCAACTACATTGAGGACCTCGTCGGAAAGACCCAAAGCCTGGAACTCTAGCCGCCAGGAACCAGGCCGTCAGGTGCAGGGATTGAAGGTCCGGATGGAACACCTTCCCTGATTGACTGAGAGCAGGTCCGGGCGAGCTGGAAGCTGCCGTGAGTCCTGGAGCTGAGACTGAGGAGATCTGGTACCAGAACTGGCGAGGCCAGTCTGGGGCTATCAGAATCACCCGCGCCTTGTCCCTCCTCGCCTTGAGAAGCACCTTGTGGATCAAGGGAAATGGGGAAAGGCGAAGAGGCCCGGGGTCCATTGCTCGAGAAGGCATCCCCTGCAGCGAGCCCTGCTGAGGGGGCGGATGGAACAGACTCAGCTTCGCTTCTCCGTGGAGGCAAACAGGTCCACCTGAGGTGTGCCCCAAAGGGAGAACAGATGCTGTACTACCTCCGCAGGAGACCACTGTGGATGCAGCCCCTATCCGGCTCAGGGCATCGGCCAGGGTGTTGGAGGCTCCTGCCACGTGAATGGCTGGAGAGATCCGCCTCCAGGCTGCGCCACGAGTGACCAAATGCAGAGAGCTTCCTTGCATAGAAGCATGGAGCGCATCCCGCCCTGGCGGTTTAGATAGTACATGGTCGTGGTATTGTCCGTCTGGACTCGGACCACTTGACCCCGGAGAAATGGAGAAAAGGCGGTGAGAGCTAGGCGGACCGCTCGGAGCTCCAGCAGGTTGATGTGGCATCGGGACTCCCAGCTGGGACCAGAGGCCATGAGCCCAGTGTTCCCCAGATGGGCACCCCAACCCATCAGAGAGGCATCGGTCGACGAGAGAACCGTCGGCTCGGAAGCGGACGAACAGGATGCCCTCCTGCAATTGATCTGGAACGGTCCACCACTGGAGAGCATTCCACATCCCTGTGTCACCGACTAAAGCTGGTCAAGGGATGGTAGCGTTGTGACCACTGGCTGGCCAGTCCCCACTGAAGGGGACGCTGTTCCAGCAGACCCCAACGGACCACGCTGGTACAGGCCGCCATGAGACCCAGGAGGCGAGGAAGTCCGGGCAGGCGCGTTGCCCAACCAGAAATGATCGGGCAAGGAGGAAAGAACCTCGGCCCTGTCCAGGGAGCAGCGCTCTGGCATCGGAAGAGAGTGGCGAGCTGCGCCCGATGAATAAAATCACCTGCTTCGGCTCGAGTTCCGACTTGGCCTCGTTGGACAAGGAGGCCCAGTTGAGAGCAGACCTGGAGGCCAGATCTCTGGACCACTCCGCCTCCTTCCTGGAGGAGCTGCTATCAGCCAGTCGTCCAGGTAAGGTGTACACCGGACCCCTCGGCGCGGCGAGGGAATGCTGTCACCACTGCCATGCATTTGGTGAAGACCTGGGAGCTGGAGACAAGCCGAAGGGCATGGCTGGAACTCGAAGAGATCCTTCCCGCTCGAGGCGAAGGAATCTCTGGTGAGGACAGACGGATAGGGACGTGAAAAGCGTCCCTGCAAGTCCAGAGAGCAGAACCACACGCTGCGTTCAAGGATGGTATTATCTGAGCCGAGTGACCATCCTGAAGGTTGAGACCTTAGGAACTTGTTTGGAGTCGTGTGGGTGGGAATGGGCGCCAACCCCCGTCTATTCGGAACCAGGAAGTACCTGGACACAAACCTGGGTCTGGAAGGAGGTCCCACCTCTCTTACCACCTCCTTCTGGAGGAGAGAGTGATGTCGGCCGAGCCGCCAGTGAGGCTGGGGATCCCGAAGCCCCGAGGGGCGGCTCTGAAGGTGGTGCCTGCTCGAATTCCAGAGGCAGGCCTCTTCCCACCACCTCAAGACCCACCTGTCCGTGGTAACAGCGGACCAGGCGGAGACAGGAAGTGCAGGACCGTCCCCACGGGGACCCAGGAGTGAGTGGCGGGGATGGGGCGACACCCTCAGCCCGTCACTGGGCAGGCTTGGAGGAGGGACCGCCGAGGGACCTCCTGGGCCTTTCCTCCCTGCCTCCTGTTGGGAAGCCGGCGGCTTGGGTTTGGGATGCAAGGCCGAGCCTGCTGGCCCTGGCGTTGCTGGGCCGGGCCGGGGGCAAGAAGGACGAAAGGAGCTTAGGCTGTGGTTTGCGGCTTTGTCCTTCTGAGCGGAAGAGACCGAGTCAAGGTGGCATTGGACTTCTCGATCCTCTGCAGGTGACCTTCCACCCCAGGGCAAGAGGTCAGTCCCAAAAGGGAACATCCGCCAACTTGTGCTGGGTATCCAGTAAAGGTGGATATCCTCAGCCAAGCCCGCCCGACGCAACAGCCACTGCGGCCGCCACCGATCTGGCACATGAGTCCCTACATCCAAAGCAGTCTGAGCTGCTGTTTGGCCACTGCCCTGCCCTGGTCCCCACCTGCTTAACCGTAGTCTGCAGATCGGTGGAAGATGAGATAAGACTCATCCAGGAGCCCAACAGGGCATGAGAAAATGTGCCATGAGGCGGCGAACTGGCCTGACGAGGCGAGAGGAGGCATAGCGTAGACTTTTCGCCCGACATAGTCCAATTTCTTGGACTCCTTGTCAGGAGGTTTGTCCACATCCTGGCGTTGCGGTAGCGCGGCTGGCCGGTGGCACCAACCCCTCAGCCAGGGGTGTTCAAAACCCGGACAGGAACGGTGAGGGACGCGCTGCTTCCTGGCCATCCTGGCCGGCGCAGGGCAGGAAGCAGGAGCTGCCAAAGTTCCAGTGCTGGACCCACTATGGCCTCGGCCACCGGAAAGGCCTCCGTCGGAGAATCCCCTCGGTCCAGAATCTCCGTGAGGGGATACCTGGCCCGTTTGGAAACGGGTTCGAGCTCCATCCCGGTAGACTCGAGATGAGCAAAGCAGTCCTAGGAAGAGACGGCAGACTGATCGTCCATTGGCTGACCTCCTGAAGACTCCAAGTCAGTCGCTTGAGAGGAGGGAGTCATCTTCGGACTCGGAAGAGTCCTCGAAAGAAACTGCCTCTGGCCTGAGCCACCCTTCACCTGCCGAGTCGGTCGGGAGTGAGGGTAACTGACAGCCGATGGGAGTGAAACCCTTAGCGGCCGAGAAGTCCTTGGTCGGAGCCCCAAGTGGTGGCTGTGGGCGGAGGTTCCACGCCATCGGTGGAGCAGCTGGTTTGGCGAACAACGGCCTGGTATAGGCTCCTCGGGCAAGTCGGGGTTGTGTCGGCCGTTCGGTGACAGCCATAATGGCAGGGGAAGGCGCGGAGTAGGCTTATTCCGGCCAGGAGTGCTGATGTTGCAACATAAGGTCCTCGTACGTCCGACGGCGTAATTTACGCGAAGCCTCCCCTCATAAGAGGAGGAGGGCCGAGCGGCGGCATACAGCCACCGCGGTGCGAGACGAGACCGCCTATGGCGGTGGAGCAGCTGGACGCGAGGTCGAGACCGAGACCGAGTCCCGAATTTCCGGGGGTCGGTGCAGGGGAGGTGTCGGCGGAACCCGACACTCCCTTCGACTCGGAAGGTCCATCCGAGGGCTCCGGAACCGGAGGCACAGGCGAGCCAGGATCCTCAACTCCTCCCGGAAACCGGGAGGAATCTCGGCTGCTAAAGCGACAACCCGTCAATGGGTCGAGAAAAATCTGACTTCATCAGTCAGGAGTCTCGGTCAACTGACCTGACCGGGGGACACCGTGAGGCCAGTGGCGAAGCCCGTGATCGACCCAAGCCGGCGGTCGGCCGAGAGAGGACCTTTCCAGCTCCCAAGGCGTCGGCGGAGGACTTACCACTGTCCCTCTTTTGGACCGAGAAAAGGTCCAGCAGCGCCAGGCCCTTCCCTTTAGTGGAGGGACAGACAAAGCTCATAAAGGAAGCCGTGTAGGGAAGAACCCCGAAGGCGGGATAAATGCAGCGAGGAAGACTCTGACCACAACTTCGAGGGCGACCACCGCCGAGCTGATCCGAAACCGAGCCGCCAGGACACCGCCAACCGGCCTCCTTGACTTCACCGAGGAAGCGCTTCTCGGACGCCCCAGTTGCAATCGGGCAGCACGGTCTTGAGGACGTGGGCGAGAAAGATGAGCACAGATCGCCAAGCCTGCGGGTGCGTGCCTCAAGGCCTAAGCAGTGAGACACGCGTGGAGTGTGGATCCGCCCGAGACATCTTCTGCCCGCATGGGCATCTCCAAACTGGAGTCGATTTATCCATCGAGGCGCGAGGGATCGAAGACTGGAAGTCTTTTGCAAAATATTATTTTTAAATCCGCAAACGGAGAAATAGGAACCAGTCACAAACGCGGAGGCGTTAAGGAGGAACCTGAGCTTCCAAGCGGTAAGGAAGATCTGGCGTCATGGGGCGGAGCCGAGGTTATACCACCCGGTGGGTGGGAGGAGCAAGCTTGAAGACCTTCCGGCAAGATTTAAAGCGGCAAGGATACTGCCAAGTGTGGATGAACAACATATCCATGTCCCTAAATAAGATTTTGCACCTGACCATGCGTTTATAGAGATTTAATGCATGGTCAGGTGATGTTTCCCGGCCAATTAAATTTCTAGAGTCTTTCTAGCCATTTTATAATGAGTGATGTCTTATTGCAGGTGTATCACCAATAGGAGGGCAGTGAATGCAATATGTCAATGGAGGTTACTTATAACTAATTTTCCTACAGTATACACAGCTTATAATGGATATATCAGTTTTATTTATTTATTTATTTTCATAGATCGGATTTACAAACCTTTGAGTCAGAGACTCATTTACAAAGGTACCTCGTCGCAGGGAGGGGGGACAAACATATCTGTGTGGCAAGACATTGGTTAACAATACAGGTAAAATACAAAGGAGTATACAGCAAGGCAATTACAGTGACCAAAACAGGTGAGATACAGCAGAGCGGAGACAAAACACAAAATAATGCAAAACAAGAAAAAATAAACAATATAAGACCAATTAGTAACCCTGTGGCATTACTGATATGTCCACTATAACTGGCGTTCGACTTAGCTGAGAGTAACTTCATTTTTCCTTTGTGCTGATGTTCTTGCGGGGTTGACGGTCAGCAGTCCAAGGATGTAGGTATACTTGGGCAGTCCATTTCTTTTCATATTTTTTCCTTTTTTTGTTCTGCTGTGCTCTTTGTGAACTGTACAGGCAGTAGTGTGAGTTGTATTCGGGGCTGGGGGGAGTGCTTAGACTTGGGCATGTGGGAGGATTTTTATTTTACAGGTTTTATTATTTCTTTTGAAAGAAATCACTGAATGAGCTCTGCTGTGTCCTCTGGACTCCGTGTAATGCCACATTTTCTCTGTTTTCGACAGCAACTCCAAGTCGGTGCTGTGTCTTTACGCTGCTGCACAGCCTGGTGGAGTGTAAGGAGGGACCTTGGTCATCATGTGGCATAATGACTAGTTGCTCTTCATCTTCATCCTCTTTGTTGATATATCCTCCTCCTCCCTCATGGTCAGTGATGCTTGCAGCAGACATTGCTAACAACCTCTGCAATGTTGTCTTCTTAGTCAGGTGGCTCTCCCCTCCCAGCCAACAGATTTCAATGGAATTCTGATCCATTAGTCCAGGTGGTGGATCAGCGGTCACTTTGGCAATCTCTACTGCCTCATACACCTATACAGCCAATTTCCACCAAAAATGCCACCTTTTCTGAAACAATACAATATCACTTCTGCGGAAATGCTGTCCCAGGCTCTCTTCATAAGTTGCACAGCAGCTAGGAGACTGATCTGTTTCACACAGACTGCGGCAGTCAGTGCCTGTGAAGCATCAAGAACTTCAATCACTTTTGTTCTCATCTGGGCTTTATTGTTTGGGGCTCCTCTTGCCAGGAAAGGAATGTTTGTTGTAAAAGAGCCATATTCCCTACCCCTCTATGGGTTATAGGGAGTTTACCTGGAGGTCTTAAGAGTTGTTCTGATTTCATTAGACTCTGAAAGACTGCTCCACCTGCTGTCCAAACAGTTACATACCATGAAGGGTACATTCATGATCTGTTGCAGTGCTGCCTGATGCAAAATCTGCAGCCGAGGAGTGAGCTGCTGCATCAAAGGCATCTCTCATAGAGGCTTTATGCTAGTGGTAGTTCAAATTCAATGTGTTTAACGCCTAGCAGCATCTCTTTTTGCCTCTGCCAGAGACTGCAGCTTGGACCAGAGGGCATACTCATACTTAAAGAAGTGACTGTGGTAGCTAGCTATCCTTATGCTAATGGTAGCCGATGTGTAGACCCGCTTGCCCATGGTGTCTACATTGCACGACTTCTTGTTAGTGGGATGCACAGTGACCTCCTTGAGTACTATGGTTTTGTCATTTTCAGCCAGAACAACAATGGTATCCGCTACAGGCTGAGTGGAAATACACAGGATTGGCTTTAGGTGCTGTGTATTTCTTGTCTGCCTGTCTGGGGACAGCTGCCACAATAGCAGGCCTCCCCCAAGCTGCCTCTGAAGACAGAATCTAAGGCTGGCTGGATGGGAGGAACTAAGGAGACCGGAATTATTAGGCACGTTTAGAAACTCCAGTTGAAGACACTTAACCTGGTCTATGGCTTCTGGCTCCACATTCAATGTGGGGTGCATATTTCTGAACAAAGCCTGGAAGGAGAGAGGTCCTCTTGAGGTAAAGTCATAGGAACTGGATACGAGTTCTCTGGACCATAGTACAAGTCATCTCCACCATCAGAGATGAGGAGGACAGGATCTGACTTGCTCCCTCTACATCCTCTCAAGTTGGAGAGTAGTGGAGATAAGGGGTTCCAAGAGCTGACATCACAAGTCATGGCGGGCAACACCAGCCCCAGAGACCTAGGAAACAGTGCTGGCATCACTGCGGGTATCCCGGAGGAAACAATCATGACACTGCAGGCTCATGTGGCACTGTGGCTGTCCCGTCCCAGATAGGACACAGAAGACACCACAAGTGGTGCACAGTCAGTGGGCGGACAGTGGCAGCAGCCTGAAGACTAAGCACCGTAGACAGCTGTGTGCCTAAGTAAAAGTGGCACGGCACTATTCCAGCCAACCCCTACGGGTCAGGGGCCAGAACCAGATCCACATGACTTAGAGGCAGCACCACTGCTCGGCAGGAGTTGCCCAGTGACTGAACTGCCCACCGGATTCCTCTCTAACAGAGAGAGGCTCCAGGATGGAATACCAACCTCACAGGCCCAGGCATTCCCTGAGTTGTCTGTGCGACAGTGAGGAACCCAGGCCTGTAGAAGTTGGGTGTCTCACAGCAGAACAGCCGGAGAATGACCTCAACTGGTATAGTTTCTTCCCCTTCTTGCCAGAAGCAGAAGACATTATGGCTGAACAGTGCAAAGATATGGACGCTAAGCATGTGCGGGGTTTGAGCTGTGTCTTTTTGAGTCTCTGGGAGGGCAGTCACCACTCCCAGACATAGGAATGTCCATTATCAAGGCACCTGCCACAGAGAAGAGGTGACTAGATATAGCCCAGTTGCCAAAGCAACTTGCCTTTTCAGGCTCTCTACCTTCTTCATGGAGCTACTTGACAATTCAAGCCCATCAGTTTGGTCCGACATGACACTCCAAACAACGAGCTCCAGTGTAAATTGTGCCCCTGTAAAAACTGTCTCCTGGTAATTTGTCCCCAGCGTAACTATAATAAAATAAAATAAATTCCAGGGGGTGCAAAATGGAAATAAATTATACAGGAAGGGACTTGACACCAGAGCTCAGAGCAAGTTGTCAAGGAGCAGAATGACCAGCGTGAATTGATGTGTCCCCCTTCTATGGTCATTGACCAAGGTAGGGCTGAAAGAAACTGTAAATTTGCATGTTAAAATTAAGTAAACTGACACAAAAATAACAAACTTTAGTACATGTAAAACTAAATGTTGTCGTTGTACAGATGGTAATGTTCTGCCCCCAACAAGGAGAGCGATGACATTACTGATGTGCACTCGTCGGCGGGATAAAAAGAACAGAGATAACTGGGGGCTGGTGCCGCAGTATCAACTGGGCTCATGTGACAATGTATGCACAGGCATGCCTCATGTAGGCCATTCCCACCAGAAAAGTTCTGGCTCCCACAGGGTCCTAGTGCCTCCGGCTTACACCCACAAGTAGGAATTAATGGGGAAGATTGATTCTTGGAAGATTTTAATCTCCTTTTGAAGGACTGGCTGGACACCGTTAGGAGCTGGAACCAGGAACTCATATTTTGAGTCTCTAGGCCTGGACCCTTCTCCTCTGACTGCACTGTTGAGTCTGGGTGAAATAGATTGTTTACTGGGGCAGTCCACAAAAGAGAACACACTTTTAATGATCAGCAAGTAAGACTTATCTAGATCACACTTTCTTGACATGGTAATGTTGGCGCCAATTTGAAGGAGTTAAGAAAAAACTGTTGGAGCTTAACATCCCAGTGTTTTACACGATGCCAGCTAAACAGAGTGCTTTACAAGAGAAGCATACAGTTATTCAGACCCTACAGGTACCCAGCTTCTTGGAGAAGGTCTTGAAAGAGCAGGAAGAAGCAAAAGGCTCATCAGACTCAGAAGACTGAAGGTGCCAGAGTGACATGGGATTGATGTCCCTTAAACCTACTGACTTTTTGAACTCATGTATTAACCATACTATTTACAACTCTGGCAGCTCTGCCTCTATATACGCTCAGTATTCCTTTAATAGGTATGTATATGATGGGCAGTTTTGACTGTGGCTGGGTGTTAGGTAGGTGGGTTAATTTGTAATGTGGGTGTTAAACCCATAGCTGTAACTGTTATAAGCTTAAAATGGCACATATGACCATGTGGTCTGGGCCTTATAGCATCAGAATTCTAATCTCTTGCCATTTCCCCACCACATGTCAGGAGTTCGAAAGTAAGAATGCCAGTCGTGGCTCAGAATAATAAAGCACCACGCCGGCAACTCGTGTTCAGGTACGAGCATGCACCGCCAGAGGTCCTGGGGAAGGCGCAGAGCTGGTAGGAGCGGCCAAAAGGCAGCTCTCCTCTCGAGGGTGGTGGGGTTGCATTCCTCAGCCATGGTCTGCCTCCTGGTGGAGGCCAAGCTGCAGCGCAAGCCACAGGGGTGCAACAGCGCTAGGCCAATGGGTGGGTGGAAGGGGCTGTAGACCGCATGCGCCTACTCCTGGGACTCCGGGTAATGGGGAGAAAAACACCTGGCAGGCAGAATGATGCCTAACCCTCCGCAGGCACCGCTCCCAGGCCAGGTATAAAGTAAGCCCCAGTAATTCCGGGTGTTGGAGCTGGGGGTTGGGGTGTGTGTGGTCAGGCTGAATGGGGCATGCCGGCGGCGAAAATAGTGACATTAAAAAAAAGAATAATGAAGCAGCCATGTTGGTCAGAATACATCATCATGAATATTGGTTGTTTTATAATCGTCTTTTAATTGCTGTGGTTCCAAATATTTTAGCTTCTCTTAACGGGGCCAGATTTGCATGTCTCTCTTGCAATCTATGTTTTCTGCAGTTATCCAGATTTATTCTGGGTCCTATTTCCTACAGGCAACATGTTTGGGACTTTCCATTAACGTTGCTGGACCTGGAGCATCAGGGCTCCTGGGAATGCAGGCACTCACGTCCTTTATGACATTTTGTGCTCGGGATGCTTGACCGCCAGCCCTGAGAGTCCCTGAGACTCTCAGCAGTACAGGCTTGTGAGTCCTGAGTGGGCCGGTACTGAGCATGCCAAAATGAGTAATTTGTTTTATTTTATCCCCCCCTTGCCACCTAGTGGTTTCTGGCTGCCTTGAGAGGGCACACACCACCAGGTGGAGTGGAGGGGGAATGAGGAGGAAGCAGGCCAGCAGCAGTATTCGTGTGTGTGCGCGATCAGTCCCCGAGCTGCCTTGGTGTATCTAGGGGACGGAACTGGAGGACATAGCCAGACTCTCAGGAGGCATTCTGGAGAGGCACTGATACTGAAACACAGCAGGAGAGAAGGGCAAACAAAAGTGTTTAAATTTAAAGAAAAAAATTAAACGCATGGCCGGGCAGTCCGCCCCAGTCACCGAAGAAGAAGGAGGCGGCTTGAGTGTATCTGTGTGGCCAGCAGACTGCACACATTCACTGGAGGCACTAGTGTGTTTTCTAAATACAGAAAGGGTCATTTTCAATTTATAGTTATTTTAGGCAGTTAGGTATCGCGACTATTTCTGGCCAACAGTTTAGTGAGCTTAGGTTTATACTGTGCATTGCAGCCAGGAGAGGAGGAAGAGGAAAGTGAAGAAGCTGGGCAGGGAAGCCTCGTAGTGCACACAGCACGTCTCAATGAAGCCTCACCGATTATTCTGGTTGAGGAGAATCCTCCACACAAAGGACAAGGAACAAACAACAACATCATCCTCTGAGTGCGACATGAGCACATCTCAGGAGACTGACATTGTGAATGTTGAAACTGAAAATAATAAGCAGTCTGAACAGACTGCATCTGCTAAAAAGCAACAAGAAGTTAAGGTTGTGGAGGGACAGCTGCCATGAAAGAAGTACCTACAGAAAGCAGACACACTGCAGACAGAGTTGTTCCATACCCACCGGATTGTGCCACTGTCTTAACAGCAGATTGTGACAGCTGTGAAGCCTAAAAATGGTGTGTGTGTGTGTGTGGGGGGGTAAGACTGACCGTAGGGGGCTTTTTAGTCACCCCAGTCAAATCCATGTTTCTGGCATGGCCAGGGGTATTCTTACACAATTTAATAAGATTTTTGCGCAAGACAGTATAGCAGGGAGACGTTTTGGGCAGGAGGATGTTAGGAGAAGTTGTGGGCAGGAGGGTGCAGGAGAAGAAATAATCACTTTTTATGCCATGTCAAGACACAAAACAACAACTATTTGCCACACAGATAGCACCACCACCTGACTGTACTAAGATGTAACTTAAGTTTGGGCAGGAGGTGATGTAAGGAGCTAGTCTGGATTAGCCAGGTTAAAAAGACAATTTAAGCAAACTGCACTACGGCAGCAACCACACGATCATGTTAGAGTGTGTCTTCTTTCTAAGCCTGAGTCATCACTGGTGGGAGGGAGCTGGGAGGAAGTTTCTGCAATTTTATTAGAATTGGGTGGTGGACGGGCACTGGGAGTCTGAAAAGGTGTGTGGGGCTGTCCCTGTTTTAGATTACAAGTAATTGCAACTAAAATGTCAGTGTGCTGGAGAGAATGAAGGAGAAGTATATTGGGCAGGAGGTGACTGTCAGAAATGACCGTTAGTCATAAAAAATGTTTACATCTTTTTGTCAGATTGTTTAACCAGGAGTAGCACCCTAAGCTGAATGCTTATCTACAGGTGAGCACTGGGAGGTTAAGTGACTTGCTCAGGGTCACACAGTATATGCAGGTGGGGGCTGTGGGATTCAAACCCAGGTCTCCAGATTTGCAGCTCAGAGCCTTAAACCACTCGCTATACTGCCTCCCATCTAATGTACCTAATCTAATGGCAAACTTTGTTTGTAGCAGTTAGGCAAATACACTGGACCACCGCACTCAACTGCAGCAGCGGAATTCCCAAATTCAATCAATGTACCAGAACTGACTGCAAAACTGTATGAACATTTTTCTCATAATTGTTAAACTGTGAACAAATGAATGAACAACAACAGTCACACATCACAGTTCAGGTGAATTCTTTATTTGTAATAACGTGATCATTCACTGCTGTGTTTTTTTAGCCATGTGTAACTTTGTAAAGGACTGCAACAACACTGCTGAAAAAAAAAAAAAAACTTTTGGCATTGTATCTGCACAATGAATGACTCAGGAATATAAAAATACATGGGTATATTAATAAACAACACTGAAATGCACTTTCCAATCTTGTTCCATTCATTTCAACGGGGACCCCCAAAAATTTCACAAGGACTTCCAGATTTTCGGCCTGGACACCCGATTTTTTTTCAAGAAAGTTCAAGACTCCGCAACAAAAGTCCTACCAAGAACCCTGAGCATTTAACTGTCTCTGGTTGAACTAATTTAGTTTTATTATGACCTCTGGGGTTAGATATGTCTCCTATTCAGGAGTTTCTTTCGGAGACATTAATCAGTTCTGAACATGCACGTTAAAGGTCATGTGGTTTGCTGCTCATGGTGGCTTATTATTTGCACTACTACTGTTTCATAGTGTGGCCTACTTTGAATAGAGCTGATTACCTCTCCTTGATGCAACACAAAGGGATCGAGTCACTGCTGTATCCTATTATAATATGTATGAGTATGGGGGACAACCCTGGTTTATTTTTGTTGTACTCTCTCAAGGATACTGTACTTTCTGTGGGAAGCAAGAGCTTCATAAAAGTAACAAAAACAAGTTTGCAGAGGTATTCTATTTAACATCAGTGAACAATGCTGCGCTTAGGAGAGCAATTTGCCTCTTCTGGATGCAGCTTCAGAGTCTTTTTTAGTTATGGAAAAGTTATATTAAAAACTTGGAAGGAATCTGAATGCAAATGTGGATCTGCAGGTGCAGATATTGTACATTATTTTTGGTGTATTCATAAGCAAAGCCCATTAGGAAAAAGTGGCTAGATCCACTCTGCAAAATATCATGGGCTCATTAGAGCAAAAGTTTAATAGATCTGTGTTCGGATAAGGACTCAAAAGCCTTTGTTCCTGACAAGTTTGCAGAAAAATTGCTAAATTAACATTATGTCATGTGGAGGAACAAACAACAGGTTTATAAATTACGACCTCTAAAGGCCAATGTGAAATGGTGATAACCAGATTTTATGTATCAGAACTAGCTGTTGAGTTACGTATAAGTCATATTTATTTAAGCACTGTGAGGCGTTTAACTCTGTGTACTTTGTTACGATGTTTTATTGATACAATGAACTTCTGAAGTGTGAAGAGTGAACAGTAAGTGGTTAGAAACAATAAACAGAAGCAGCATCAACACAGTAACACTCATGAGTTCAGGCAGGCCTTCATCCCCATTGAAGAGGCCTGTTACTAGCCCTAGCAGCGTTAGCTGAGATGTCAGGTAAATACGCACCTGCTGGTGTTTCTCACTATCTCGAGCAATAATGGAATATGACACACTAAAAGCAGTCAAACTTGGCGAACTCTACTCAGTTTGGTGCTTTGCTTCCCAACACCCGCGGCAGTGCTGGATTTGGCTAGTCTCATCCTACCTCAGACTAGTACTATGCGTTTTCTAACTGCTGAATTTAATATTTCTGCTCCTGGGAACAAAGACTTCACACTCAGATTTTATGTTTAGTGAAATCTTACCTCACTGCACAGAACGCTGGAAGGAGCTTTCCTTTAACTCCTCCATAATTGGCAGGGTCCATCCAGAAGAGGAACTCCCAACAACGTGAAAATGAGATGGTGAGCGAGTGGAAGATCTCTCGGGAGTGAATACTGCAAAAAAACATCATGTGATTATTTGTACACCCTTTTGTACACCCATCTGTAACTCGGCATCTTTCTCTGTTCATTTCACTGGTCCGCTTCACCCACAATCTACACATGGCACACCACTGGGACTCACTAACTGTTGTGACTGGAATGCTCTGTCAAGACTGATGTGGGATTGTGGGCTTTCAAACAAAAGTTCTAAGGGTCCTACGACCCTTCTACTCAAATTCACTATTTCTCAAAGGTCACCTGTATGCTAGAAAATTAGAACAGAATGCCACAGTAAATATTTTTTAAGAACTGAATTAGGTTAAAGGTAAAAAACAAACAAAAACAAAACAGAAAAAACAAACAAAAAACAACATACGTACATATATATATATATATATATATAGATAGATAGATACAGGACATGGCTAGCAAGGGGGAAATCGTGGTTGTGGGTGATCTAAATCTACCGGACATAGATTGGATCATCCATACAGCAGCCATGGACAAGAGTAGAAGGGTGCTACAAGCCTTGCAGCTAAGTAATGGAACCTATTGGGGGAGGGGCTATACTAGACCTGGTCTTTGACAAATGGGGATAGTGTCAAGAGGGATGGGGAACATTTGGGCAACAATTGACCATAGGGTGGTAAAATTTAGGATCAGTAAAGGTCAGGTTATGGACAACTCGACCACTAGGATGCTCGACTTTAGGAAGGTAGATTTTAGGAAGATGAGGGCATTGGTCTGGGAGGAGATGGTAGGGACGGAAGAATTGAAGATCTGGAAGAACTATGGGGAAAATTAAAAGAGGACTACTGAAGACGACAGAACTTTGTGTTAGGATGGTGAGCAAGAAAAAAAGGGGAAGGAAACCACTCTGGTTCACCACCGAAGTGAGGAATGCAGTTAAGGAGAAGAGGAGGACATTCTGTGTATATAAGGCATTGCAAAGGAAGGCAGATAAGGGGGTATATACAAGGACAGACTAAGAGAAGTGGGGAAGGTGATCAAGAGGGTCAAGGCTGAAACACAAGAACGTATAGCAACAAGGTGAAAAGGGGGGACAAGAGGGTTTTTTTTTTTTTTTATATGTGAGCGACAGGATAAAGGGGAAGAGTGGGATTGCGAGGCTGTAGGGGGGCACTGGTGGAGGGTGACACAGAAAAAGCCGATGTTTTAAATAGATATTTTACACTCAGTCTTACGGTGGAGGAGGGAGAGGGCCAAAACTGGAAAATGGGGTTGGGGGGAGATAGATTCTAGTCCCTTCAAGTAGCTAGGGTATTAGAAGAATTAGACAAGCTGCGGATGGATAAGACGATGGGGCTGGATGAGATTCACCAGAGGGTGCTCAAAGAGTTGAAACAAGAATTGGTGACACAGCTCATGAGGCTATTCAACCCGTCACTGCACAAGAGAAGGGTTCCTGGGCACTGCAAAAGGCAGAGGTAGTACTACTACATGGTTTGGGGCCCAGAAACTACTGCCCGGTCAGCCTGACCTCTGTGATCGGTAAACTGATGGAGGCACTGATTAAGGAAAGGCTGATTAACTATCTAGAGGGTAGGGCCTCCTAAATGACAGTCAGCACAGCAAAATACCGAGTTGGGGGTGGGGTTGCTGGAGGAGACCGAACAGGAAGGAGACCTGGGGATACCCATCTCAGACAGTCTGAAAGTTTGGAGTCAATGTGACAGAGCAGCAGGATGGGCACTACAAATGTTGGCATGCATAGGAAAGGGGTTCACAAGCAGGAAGGAGAAGATCTTGCCACTGTACAAAACCATGGTCAGACCACTCTGAATATGGGTCCAGTTCTGGAGGCCATACCGGCAAGGGGACAAGGACAGGCTGGAAAGGGTCCAGAGAAGGGCTACCAAATGGTGTGGGGCTGCAAGGCAGGTCATATGAGGAGAGGCTGGGGAAGTTGGGCCTGTACTTGCTGGGGGAAGAGAGACATGGTAGAGACATTCAAATTCTTAAAGGGTAAAACAGGGTGAGAGTTAACAGCATATTCAAGTTGAATAAGAACATTAATACTAGGGGCATACCCTTAAACTGGGGGCAGATTCAGAGGGGACATCAGGGGAGGTTCTTTACTGAGAGGGTGGTACAGCCGTGGAACAGGCTACCGGAATGGATCGTGGGAGTGGATACTGTGGAGAATTTTAAGAGGAGCAGCACACAGGACTGGCGAGCAGAGGGCAGGCTGAAGAGGGACGGAGGGATCTTCCTAGGGGAAGGGGTAACAGGCAGACTGGATGGTCCAAGGGGTCCTTTTCTGCCAGCAGATTTCTACGATTCTATGACATTAACCAAGGAGTTGCCTTTGAGGGCATTCTGTGTTAGCTTCTAAACACTCCTTGCCAAGATGCAGCACCGGTACTGGTTACAGATGCAGCTTCAATTACTCTACTCATGGAGCAGCAACCTAGCAGTGCTGGCACTGGTCACAGGGCGCACGCACTGGTGATGGAGCACCCACCCAACAGCGCTGACAATAATCATGGAACGCCCATGCAGCCACACTAGTACTCATCACAGAGCAGCCACCTGTCGCACACGCAGCAGTGCTGGCACTGGTCACGGAATAGCCACTTGTCACTGATGCACCCAAGCAGCACGCTGATACTAATTATGGAACACCCACACAGCAGCACTAGCAATGGTCACAACGCAGTTACTTGTCACAGACGCAGCTAAGCAGCAGCGCTGACAATGGTCACAGATGCAGCACAGCTGGAACTGGTGACAGCAGCAACACCGTAATACTTGCACTAATCACAGTGCAACCATGCAGCAGTAATGGCACTAGTTATTGAGTAATCTGCACTGCTGGCACTAGTCACAGAACAGACACTCAAATGAGCACCTCCCCCAACGGTCCTGAAAGCCAGAGGACACTAGAGGGAAAATAAGTCCTGGAGAAGCCGTATGATGGCGCTGGGGGGACCAGACTGAAGGGCGCAAGTCGGAGGGAGACAAGGCAAGACAATGTATATGGAAAAAGTACACCAGCTGGACTAGTGGAAAAATTCATGGGGCCCATGGATTTTCCCAGTCTATATAAAGACTCATCACTTCACGGGTTTAAAATTGGTTTGAGAACACATTTGTTAGCAAGTGAAATCTGTCAATGCTTTAATTATTGAGTCTGTTAATGTTTTTGTATTGTTTTACATGCGTTTACCTCTTCTGTACTTTCCTCCCTTGCCATCCACGAAACCCGGCAGGCATCTCCAATCAATCATCACACACTCACTCAACCTTGCTGACTATGCCTGCAAAACAATTTCGACCACTGAATATATTCTGATCTCCCCTCCACACGGCCACTAAATCTAAAAGATGAACACTTACAGGAGCAGAAGGGAAGACTAGCCAGGGGTAGGATGGGTCAAACTGAATACCAGCAGTGTAACTACGACTGTAACTTCTATTAACTAACTAGATTAAGTTCCGCTAATCAAACTAAGCCAGACTCCCAGAAAACCTCCAGGAGTGGGGCAAGTTATGCACTACTTAGCAAAAGGACACAGTAGGGCTAAGGGCTGAAAATAGCATCATAACTCAGCAGATCGAAGCTATAATCCTGTCTGTCCCTAGAACCAGGACTACACATGGTCAATAGTCCTTCTGTTATAGAGCCCCCTCCTGGTGCAATACTCTCCCCAGCTCCATCACCAATACTCGTACAATCTCCAGCTTCAAAACCGCACTTCGAAGTCAGCTATTTAATATGCGTAGCTGTGCTTGTCCCCAGCCGTAGGTGTTCCAGCTCATTGTACCTGACAAAACTCTGAGTAGCTTCACAACAACCGACAAAACTCCCAGAGTGGCTCGCCTCCCTAACCTATCACCTACCCTGTTCCATAACCACCTGTTTTTACTAACCCAGCAGTACCTGCTCAAGACTAATTGTCTGCTTAACCAATGTATGCTTACCTCTCAATCCTATCTGAATAACTGTAATAACCTGTCAATACCAAACCTGTAACACTGTTATTGTAAACCAAGTAATTACTGCGTATATCTGCCTACACTGTGGACCACTATGATGTAAAAAGCTGTTATCTACAATGATGTAACTAAATGTTGTACTGTGTTTTGTCCTCTTTGTGACGAGGTACCTTTGGAAACAAGCCTCTGGCTCAAAGGTTGTAAACTGATGTATAATGGTAAATGAATGTGTACACATTTGACCAGGTAGCAACCTTGCAGGTGACAGCAATAGGTATGCTACTGGCAGCTGCAACTGAGGCAACATTGTGTCTGGGAGAGTAAGTCACAATCCTGCAGGCCACTCGTAATCAGCCCGTGTGTAGCAAAGGTCAGTGCAGGAAGCGATTCACCTGACCACTAACTGCTTGGTGCTGGTCCACCCATAGCAACTTTGGCCTATGTTTACAAACAGCTAACAATATGAAATTTCACTGATGCTTCTTATACGGCAGTACTCTTCTGACATCAAATACACATGGGGCAGGTTCTCAAAGAGTCATTTGACACTGGAATGAAAACTGATAACATCAAGGATTGGTTAAAGTGGAACTCTGACACCAACTTAGGAAGGAACTTTGCATGTCCTTATAAAGATCAAATGCTGAGGCTCCAGGCACCTCGTGCTAACTTATGCATCTGGCAGAGATAACAGTGACCAGGACTATGATCATCCATGACCGATGAGAAATGTAACAGGTATACATTGGCTCAAAGCGTATCTTTATGAGCCTAGATAGCACCCGTAGCAAATCTCAGGGAGCGAAGGTTCATGCACCTGGGAAAGAGGTGGTTAAAATTTTGGGACACCACCTTCTCCTGAGCCAGTCTTTGCATGCTGGCCTTAGTACAGTAAGCTGGAAAGGCTACCAGGTGCACCTTGAGAGAAGCATCTTGCAGGTCTGACTGAGTCAGGGACCACAGGTAATCCAGGTCATGGCTTAAGCATGACAAACGCACAAGGAATGCTCCTGCAAACCAAGACAAGAACATCTTCCTTCCGTTCAACTAAGGTCTTATAAGTAAAGTAGAATCTTTCCAAGAGTTGTCCAGTACTTGCAAGACCCCCCCCCAGAAAGTTCCAAGGCCTGGAACTCTAGCTGGTTAGAAACCAGGTTTTCTGGGGCAGGCACTGCAGATCCAGATGTAGGACCATCCCTTTGGACCTGGCCAGAAGGTCTGACATGAGTGAACATAACCACGGTGGTCTGCTGCTGAGACTGAGGAGATTTAAATGCCAAAATTGACAGTGCCAGTTGGAAGTTATCTGGATAAGGGATACAGGATCTATCTGCACCTTGTGAATAAAGGGGGAATGGGGGAAAATGCATACAGCAAGCCTTCTGTCAAGGGACAGGAGAAACCATCCCCTGGTGAGGGTGTCAGGTGCACATCTCTCACAGCTGCCCATTTCTCCAGAAAGCAAAGAGGTCCATTTGCAGGACTTCAGAGTCCACAAACAATAAGGATACACCCCACGGATGCAGTGACCATTTCAGGGGACACCTCAGCTGTATGACCGGCGTGTCTGCCAGCTGACTACTTCAGTTGGCCAAGGATCCTGCTAGGGCAGTCCGAAGCAAGTATGCCAAATCTCATGTCTTCAGAGACACCTGGCAAAGCCTGAAAGAGTGGCAGCTCCTGACTGATGCAAAACATTGTGGTGATGTTGACTGTATTGACTCGGACAACCTATTTCTGAATGAAGGCAGCAAACTTTATCAGAGTCAAACGAATAGTTTGGAGTACTAGAAGTTGATGTGTGGAAAGACTGCTAGGCAGCCAAATGCCATATGCTCTGTTCTTGAGAAGATGGGTTCCCCAACCTACAAGGGAAGCATCTATTTTCAAAAGTACTGTGGGCTCCTGCCTTAGAAATGGGACTCCTTCCAAGGGGTTCTAAGGTGACAGTTTCCAATACAGCGCATCTATCATGGCCAGAGTCCTTTACTGGCTGGCCTTCTGGGAAATGGGTCTAGGACCAGTGACAGAGAAGCATGTACCAACAGTCTCATTGCATCAACAAGGGGTGGATGCCATGCACTCTAGGAGCTGAAGGATATCCTTGGCCAGCCGAACTGTCCAGCCTAAAACATATAGGATAGTGTATGGGTAACCATACACTACAAGGCTGTTCTTCTACCGAGTGGATACAATGCCGACTGATGACCTCGAGAGCGAAGCTTGAGAGGTCTCAAAGTCAGCATTGTACCTACGAGGTGAAAGAATAGCTGAGTAGTGTATGGGTAACCATGCACTGTTCCATATAACGTATGGTGACTGAAAAAAAAAAAAAAAAAGCACGTTTCCATATTTTAAATCAGCTCTGCCGTTCACCCTCGATTAGCAACTGCCGCTGCTCAGCACACGCGCGCCACTCTCACTCAGTAAGGGATGAATCACAATGTCTGCTTCAGTCCCTTGTATTATGACGTCCTCACTAATGCAGAACGAAAAGTCGTCCTGTGTGAGTGAGGATGTCACTACTGCAACAGAACAACTTTTGCGGGGTATGGATTGCCATACACAACCGCATTCCACCATACACTGCAATCACGTAAAGGATCAAAAGTCCTGTGTTCTGTCATCCAGCAACCAAGCTCAGGCCTGAAGAGTCCAGTTCTGTGTCGAATAAGATTAACTTCTTGAGTCAAGTTAGAATTCCCCAAGTTGGGGAGGAACCACAATCATCAGAATTCTAAATTCTAAAACAGCAAAGTCCAGCAACTATTCCACCTAGTGCCCTGTTATGACAGTTATTAAAACAGGGAATACTTTGACCCACCGTGGTGCAGAAGATGGTCGAAGAGCATCATTCAGAACAAATACATGCTTCTGTCCATCTGAAAACTGAAGGAACTGCCTGCTAAATGGCAAATGGAAGTACTCTTGGAGATCCAGGAAGCATAACCACACTCATTGCTCCGAGACTGAATAATCTGATTCAGCGTGACGATACAGAATCTTCACTTTTGGATTAAGTGATAGAGTTCCATAGGTCCAGCAAATGATGTCACCCCTGTCTGCTAAGATACCAGAAAGGATCGTGACCCTTACAGAGTCTGACTTTCTGGGACAACTTCTATCACATACAGACACTGGAGTTTTTGAACCTCCTACAGTAACACTGATTTGAGTCCCTCAGGTATCTGTGGCTGGACCAACAGAATCTCTTCAGGTATCAGCTGTGAATTATCCCTACATGGCATGTGATGATGCCAACACGAGGGGAGAGGATTCCAGGTGCAAAGATCGAAACAAGATCAAGATCCCAACCAAATGCAGCTCAGATGCTATGAGCACTACCACTTGCACTACTTCATGCGCTTGACTCGATGATTCCCAACCAGACTGCGTATGATGAGAATTATACCGTTGGTCTATTAAAGAGGACCTTCACCAGTCCTTTTCACTTCCATGCATAAATTACCCCTTCTTGCATTGATTCTGGAATTGTATTTCATTACTGTCTGCTGCAGTTAGTTTTTGCATGCTGAGCTGCCAAAAATTGCAGGGTGTACCAGGGCTTCTGTGGACCTTGGATTTTACTGCTGACATCACTGTAGGGCAGAATCAATTTCACACACACACACACACACACACACACACACACACACAAAAAACATACTGACAAGGCATTTGGATTTTGGCAATAATGTATTGCTTACAGGGTGTCTTGGGGAGGGGGAACACAGTATGTATAGTGAGTACTGTTAGGTTTCCCTTGCAACATTGTTGCAACTGCATGGTACTGCACAGTGTGAGTCACTCCCCTATCATACAATGATGTCACCAGGAGCTAGCAGCCCAGCAGTTAAACATCAAAGGCAAGTGCAGCAGGGCTAAAAACAAATCCATATTATTGAAGGCAGCGTAAACCTTGGCACAAATCACAAATGCACACACCCTTTCAGGTCTAGTACTGCATATAATGATTACAAGCTGTAATTTTTGGACCATCACTGAAGTTCCTCTTTAAAATGCTCATTCTAACTCCATTTTCTAATTTTAGCATGCATTTAATATTGCCTTTTGTTTTCAGCCTACGCTGATGCAGAACATGAGATTATGTGGTTAGCCTTTAACTCTTCTAAGGTAGTAAGAGTGATTAAACAACTTGTCCAGAAATAATCCAGTGAAGCAATTATCCTCAGTCACTCAGGCCTGTTCTGATATCTACTGTCCTATATTTTGTGCTAAGAGTCTAACGGAATGTCTGAGTACATCTTTTTTTTTTTTTTTTTACTTTGTTTTTGTCCCCCATTTTTGCCTCGCCAGCTGCTGGGACCTTCCACCTGCCCAAGTCCTCTACCCGCCACATGACATCCCCATCAATGATCCAACCCAACACCAGCCTTTACTCGACAACCTTCTGGGAACCCCGACTGCAACCCACGGCTTATCCCCCACTGGCGTGACCCCAGTTCCCTTAAGGAACATACTTCACTCGACAGGTCGGGGCCCATGGGGTGGAGCTGGCAAGGTATGGGAGAGTCGAGGAAACCCAGCTGTGGTGTGGGGAGGGTGGGCGGCTTCATCTGCTCGGTGCTGTTGGGGTTTTATTCACCTACTAGACCCTCCTCTTATCACACCCCAGGGTGTGGTCCTGAGAGGTGGCCTTGGCGGAGATGCCTATCAGGGCCATCAGAAGGGTTGGTAAGCCCGCTGTACCTTTGGTGTTCCTCCTGCCAGCCCCAATATGGGCATGTGACGCCTCCACGATGCCTGCCAGGTGAGTAGGTTATGTGCAGACATAGGGCCACCTCAGAGGACATGTTCCTTCCTGCGACAATCCCTCCCCTGGGTCACCAGGAGGCGGTCATGCAACGGAAGGAGGTGTCCTCCCTCCACGAGGTGGGAGGCAGACATTCCAAGCTCGGGGCACAAATCCGGGTCGTCTGGAAGGCAAGCGGTAAGTCTGAGCATATCTGAATAGGCATGACAGAGAAAGGGACGGACTGCCAGCAGGAGACAAACAGTACCTCTTAGTGATGTATTCCACGTAGGCTATTGCATCCTCGATCCTGCGTTTCTTTGTACACAGAATGATACGGTTGAAATTGGCATAAACCACCGAAGATCCTAAACGTTTAAACTCAGCCACCAACCTGAGGGGAAAAGTTGAACAAATTAGTCATAACCGACATTTCTGCCATTGTTCTCCTGATTAGAAGGGGCTGAAAGTAGAGAGTTGATGTTAGTTACACATTTACAGTAGGCACAGTTTGTGGTGGTGGGTGCATGCATGTGTACATCTGAGCTCACGTGTTACCTGTATCTAGCTTGATACAAATATAAAGACACATTCACACAGCTGTTACAGGAAGGGTTATGCATCTCAAATATGCAAATGTTGCTTTTCAGAAACACAAACAGTGATACTGCAGTATGTACACATACTCTGGATGACCCAACACTGTCTCTAGAGGGGCACAGACACAGATTCTGTTGGTACAAAAGGACCCGTAGGCCCATCCAGTCTGCCCCTTGCCCATGCCTATTCCATCATCACTGGCCCTAGTTGGTTATAGGAGTCACTGCCTCCTTCCGTTCCTCCTCTTAATTATGTCCCTGTACCTATCCTGTGCTTGCTTGAAGCTCCCCATAGTCTTTGCCCCACTACCTCCTCTGGCAGGCTGTTCCAGCCATCTACCACCCTTTCTGTCAAGGAGTATTTTTGTGCATCTCTTGTAAACTCCCTCTTCAGCTTCACTGCATGCCCCTTTGTTTTAGTGCCTTCCTTTCTCTGAAACAGACCTTCCACCTGCACCTTGTTCACTCCTGTGAGGTACTTGTAGGTTTCAATCATGTCCTCTCCTGTTCTCCTCTCTTCCAGGGAATAATAAATGTTGAGTTTTCCCGCAGCCTTTCCTAGTATAGTTTCTCGTGCAACCCGTGACAGGGCTGAGTAGGACCCTGTCCCATCTGTTATGCAGAGAGTGTTAAAAGCAAGGATCTATTTAATGCCGGCCTGCCGTGTATCGGTTAGATTTCGCTATGACGCTTGGCAACCCAGGTTCGAACGGACCTGGGAGTTGGAAGGTTAACCGAGGGAGAAGGATTGAGCATTCCATGGACTGCTCTCCTTCTCTGGGGAGGGAGGGTAGAGTATCCAGTGCCTGAGGGTCCTGGCGGAGGCTGGGGAACCACAAGCTAACAGTGCCAACATGCAAGAGGGGAGGCGGACGCTGGATGTCATTGCACATCCCCACCCCTAGGGCAGCCTAGAAAATAGCTGCCGGCCACCCTGACGAAGTCTGCCCTCGGTTTCAATTAAGCTCTCTCAGGCGGCTCCTGACCCTGTCGGATACGGAACTTGGGCCTGTGTCGCTACCCCATCCTGGGAGGCAAGCCAAGGGGTATCAGGGAGTCGCAGCGAGTATGAGAGTGTGGAAGCTGAAGGGTCCATGACCAGGCTGAGGTACCGGGTGGCTAGGGGCAGGAAAAAAAAAAAAAAAAAAAAAGCAAGGATCAGTTCTGTCCTCTCTTTTTTCTGCCACCTGTCTGTCTCTTGCCTGTCTGATTGAGCAATCCAATTTTTCTTGTGGCATCTAAAAATTGGCAACTCCGATGATCCCACAATCCCCTCCCCCCCAAATTATCTCCCTTCCTTTACTTGCCATTTCTATTCTTTCTTTCTTCTCCTGCTTCTCTGTAAAAAAAATAATGTGAATCTTATGCAGAACACTGCTCAGCCATCTTGAGGTCATCAGATATAATAACCCCTAGGTTTCTTTCCTGCTTGGTGACTGTAAGCTCCATTCCCCATCTTATGCAGCAGACCATCGTCAGTAGGACTAAGCCGTCAGGTGTCAGGACCACAGAAACATTTCTAGCTAGCAGTGTACCACAGGACCACCCTACCAACATCACTCCGCTGCGCTGGCCTAGACTATAAAGGTGGGTGGTTCATACCCTCCTCAGTTCTTTTCCGCTGTTGACTTGCGCACATTGAACAACTGACACCACTGCAGCTGCAGTTGACTGCCATTTCCTATGCTTCATGCCTTTTATATTTTCCTTTTTTTTTTTTTTTAAGCAATAACATTGATTTTTTCAATGTTACCGGATTCAGGTTTCAGGCCGCCCCCTCGATGCTTAATCTCGTTGTGGCAGTAAGCACACTATACTGTATCAGGCCGTTAACTAGGGCGTTCAAGTTTGTGATGAGGAAAGGCTCAGTAAGTAAACCTAAAAACTTTATAAAGTAGTACCAGGAAACTCTTGCCTTTCCTAATAAATCTAGAGACGTATATATCCTGATTAAGTGATGCATGGTCACAAAATGTCAGTTTTTGTAAGGATGGATGAATAAAAGAATGGAAAAACAATGAATTTACACAGGAGTAGAGTCTTCATTCTTCTTATTTTTACAGATCAATGCCTGTCCCACATTTCCAAGGATATCACAGTATATCATATCGTTATACGTTCTTCTGATGTCTGTGGAGACTCTGGACTGTAATTATTCTACTAAAGAAGTGTTTTGAAATTTGCCTTGGCAACCAAAATTGCACATCAACTGCAGAGGTTTAGAATATCTCACCTCCCTGCCCATGCTTGTCACTGCTTTTCCTGCTTGCTTCAGACATAACTCTGCCTGTGAGCGTGCAGTTGTGTGGGTGTACACTCAGGCTGCTAGTGTGATATCCATAGCACTTTTACACCTTCATGGATGCTCTCATCATTTTGCCGCTGCATGTCTCATTTACACATGCAAATGATTACCCTTTCTTTGGCTCTCAGATGAATCTGCTTATCCTGTTAGAACTATTAAAACTACTTCAACCTCAGGCTAACCTAGATCTGAAGAAAGCATATCCCTTGTATTTCTGGAGTTACCCTAGAAAACTGTCATTGGCCAGCTGGCCCAGTAGGGGTGCGTTATGCTGTTCTCGGGAAAACTAGGTTCACGTGGGAGCCCTCAGAACCCCACTTTGGGGCTGATTGGGGTCTGACTGCATGGAGCAGTTAATCAGCAGTCATGTTTTCCCTGAGCCATCTTGGTAACAACCGTATGTATGAATGTATATTATTTCTGGTCTGGTAAGGGTACCAAACAAAAACAGACTTGAAACAAATTCTCACACATAATGCACATATTGAGTATGCCCCCACCAAAAACAAAACAGTGATTAAGTTCACAGTTGGAGTCCACTTTTAGTGTTTTCTAGTAAAGGCACTACTGAGTGTGAGAACTGCTTTGTTGGAACATCCCGAATTATGTAGTTAAAGAACAGTAATCACCACCAAGGGCCCCCACACTCAAGTGTGGGTCTGGTCCCAATACGCACTTTGTGTGGAACAGCATTTTGGTTTACTTAATGTTTACTGTAGTATAGTAGCTTATATCAGCCTAATTTTGCTTACTTCTAGACTGACATCTTCTGTTCTACAAATCCCAGAATCCCCTGCAGATGACATCAGAGCAGTATGCAGCAGAGAGAAGATTCAATAGCCTGCAGTGTGCGTTAGAGTTTCTATATAAGTGCTGATTGTTTGCTGGTCCCACTGTCCTCCATGGGCTATATGCAGTCACAGAGAACTATACTTAGCCCCTGGAGAAAAAGCAGACCCAGAAAACTCCTGATCGGAGATTATAAAAGCTCTAACATACACTACAGGCTATTGAATCTCCCGCTGCTGCCTACTGCTCTGATGTCAGCTGAAGGAGATTCTGGGATTTGTATTGTAGTAAGAGAAGATGTCCGTCTACAACTAAAGCAAAACTAGTCTGATATAATCTACTATACTACGTAAACCGTACATAAACCACAATGTTTTTGCCCACAAAGTGCACATTGGGACTAGCCCTGCACACTTAAGTGCGGGGCCCTTTGTGCTGACTGTTCCCCCTTTAGGTTTTGTTGAAGCAAGATAAGTATAAACATCTGTATAGTGATATTTAATTATGTCATTTATATAGTAGTGATTCTGGGTTAATGTCAGAGTTACTAATGGCACCAATTACATCATATCTCAGGGGGGTTGTGAGGGGGTGGGATTTGGTGGATTACAGGGGGGTGAACAGTGGTGACCTGGAGGGTGCCGTGGGAGTACATCTGCTGCATAAACCGCAGGAAACTTCATGCTCTAAGGATTGAGCTATGGCCGTAAAAGCTGGAATAGCTTCTTGAGGGACAACACTAGCAGGGCACTAGAACTACCACATGTTCCACATCCACAGAGGACTCCGTGGTCCAACACTGGTGGTTTGACAGTAGTGGGTGGGGGGAGATGAAGTGGGGGTTGACCTGTGACACAGGGAGTGCATACTTCTTAACAATTCTTCCTGTCATGGAGAAGGTTCGACTAGTATGCCACAGTGGCTCTGCTGTGACTAGCACACCTGTAGAGGTGCTGTCATCCACTGAGAATGAGCCAAAGGAGAAAGCGAAAGGGGAAGTAAGAAGGTAGTAGTGATAGGGGAAGCGGATAGTGAATTCTGCACAAGAAGAACTGGGGGTAGTTTACAGTTGCTTTGGGACAACAATGGACAGTCTGGACCAAGGTGGTGGAACCTGTTGGGGGGAGAGCAGATGGGGTGGTGTAGATAGGCATGAGTGACCTGGCCAGTTTCAATGTGGATAAGGTATAAGGAGAGCTTCCACATTCTAGAAAAGACCCGTAGGGAATGAGCGGGGATGGTAACCTTAGAGGTTTTACTGAGGCCAGGAGACGATTAGAGAGAACAGTTTTGGGTGTATCAGTTCATTATGTGGCTGAAGAGATGGTGCACGGGTGAGGGGTTTCAGTTCGTAGAATGCTGGTGTCCCTGTTGAAAGGGCAGGAAGCTGTTCAGAGGGACTGGACTGCACCCAAATGAGGAGGGCCCAGTGGTGTTAGGTACAGGTTGTAGATCACATCAGGATCAGTTTAAACTAAGTGTGGGGGAGCTAGTACAGTTGTGAATAGGTGCAAGTACATAACTTTGGGAGGCCAGGAGCAGAGGTTAATGATAAGCTGCGGCTGAGACAAGAGAAGTTCAACAGTCATTGTCTTAGTTTTTTTTTTTTTTTTTTTACATTGGCTTCCATATGGCTCCTTTGTCTTTGGTTATGTTTTTTTCCTCAGATGTCCTATAAACAGTCCCAGTAACCCAATCAAGAGGGAAAAATGTCTACAGGTGATAAAAGAATAAACCAGATGTCATTTATGTGCTGGAGACGTATCTTTCAGAACTGGAGTATCAGAAATGATTTATTGGAGAAAACCCAAAATGTCTGTTCTCCCAAGTAATCTCTTCTTGGTGATGCTTATGCTTTTCCAAGACCTGGGGTAACTGTTATGTGTGAAAAAGAGGAGCGATACAGATTATGTTCTAGTTCAGGGCATTTACAAATATAAAGAGCAATAATAATTCCAGTACAACTGCAAAATGTGTTCTGTCCAAATCACCACAGGTGCGTATGTGGAAGCCTGCAGTTTGGTGACCCTAGATGGCATTTTTTGTTGCTGTATCCTGCACAGCAACATTCTAGATAGGTGGTGGCCCATCTGAGTATTTCAGCGTCAGGTAACGCAAGGATAACTTCATCCTGTAGGCATGGAGTTCTTGTAGTTTATTTTTCAATTTAGCGGTATTGCCAAGTCTACTGATAAAATCATAGTCACATGTTCTAATAGTAAGATGGGATGAATCTCGCAGTTTTTGCACTCTATCCATATGCCCCTGAGTAACCTGGAGTAATTTATTCTGTTATATATTGCATTTGGGGAAGAGTAGTGCGTAGAGTCCTAGGAAACTAGCACTTTATGAAGATAACTTGCTGAGTTACTGCAGTGAACTGGGCACATCTTTGCCTGTCTTATGGGGTATTCTTCACACATATAGCTCCCATTTGGGATACAAAGTGAATGAATCTGAGACAGAGGTGTTAAATTTTAGTTCTTTGCCCTCTCCTCGGATTCTGGCTAGGTTTGCTTTCCGCTGGAACTCCCTTCCCTTAAATGCATAGGCCTTCATATCGCAGAAGATCAGATGAGAATGAAACAACGGCAGTCAGTTACAACCAAATATCAACCGAGGGACACCATAGTAAATGAGACTTGTCTTAATTGTTATTCCTAATAAACTGAATTGAACTAACATAGAGCCGGATGTACAAAAATGGGTGCCACTACTAATAACACTTATTCAGAAAACCGACATAATTTAGATTAACATCTTTCCTTGCTTATTGTAAACTATTCCGGTTTCTCTCACCAAGACCCAATTTCAAAACTGGGATATATTGAGATCTTGCTTTCTGGGGGTGAGGGTAAAAAGCCAAAAATCAAATATAAATTGTTACACCTGTCAAATGTGAAAGGAGGGCTTGCCCTCCCTGACTTGGAGTTTTACTTCAAGGTGGCACAACTCTGAGCCATTATATACTGGTTATCTCTGGAATATAGTGCTCACTGGAAATCGATAGAGACAATAGAAGAGAGCCTGCTCCCATTTTCAGGAGTGTCCCTATTAGCCAACCCATTAACCCTTTCTGCCAGCTGTCATTACACAGACAAAAACACTTAGGCACTGGAAAGCTCTTCTTACTTGGCCGGCAGTACAAGCTTTTTTTTTTCTCCTTGAGTCATGCTCACTGAATGGATTCAGCCTTTTTCTCATCTACCCGAGATAATAGAGACCATAAATAAGAAAGACAAGGTCTCTGTCACATCTTTCAGTTCTGATGGACGAATACTTCCATCTGAAGATCTCTACAGACTATAATTTACAGTGCTCAGAATTGTGTAGGTTTTTGCAGATACAATCCTATTTAATGGAGCATTTGTATAGCACAGGTAAGGGATGCAGACTCCCCTTTTTTGTGCCTCATACTGCAAGTCTTAACGGACCCTTTTCCGAAGTACCTTGTTTCTCAGTTTTATACCACCTTGTACTGTTCACATGGAATTTTGATCCCATTAAAACAAAATGGCAGCTGGAACTGGGCATAGAAATTACTGACGCGGAATGGTTCAGGGCAGTAGCAGTCTCACATACAGTCATCTATACACATTTATAGAAGGATGTTTTTTGACGAACAATCACATGGTACTTTATTGCCCCTATATTACAAGGGAAAGACCTCTCACTGTTTGGTTCACAGTGCAGAAGAGGCTGTTGGGAAACTAGGATTTCCCATTCCCATATTTTGATCTTGCCCACAACTGGGTCTTTATTGGGCACAACTAAACAAAGCATTAAACGTTACTGGGAATCCCAGATATTATTGCAGGAAAGACAGTGTTGTTCTTACATTTTACCACTACTCAAACAGCTTACTTTAACCATTGGGCTATCAAGTGTTCCTAATGTGTTTTTTTTCATTGTAAGACTATTTTAGAAGTGAAATAACCCCTGATGTTGTGTTGGCTTTGTGGAACTCTCTTGTGTTTTTGTGTTAGTTTATTTACCCTGGATATCCCAGTTGAGATGCAGTATCTTGTTTCTGGAGGGATCCTACTTTTCCCTGTTTTTACAGCTGAGTGGACAGAAACACTGAGAGGTTAAATCTCTTGCTCAGGGTCACACTGTGAGTATGTGGCTCAGATGGGATCTGAATCTAGGCATCTTGGTTCCCAAGCCTGTGCTCTAGCTATCATACCTCACTGTTTCCAGACAAAAGTGAGGCATCCCCTCATGTCTCCTGACACACTCATGGTATCTGTATTTCTCAGGACAACTGGGTACCCTGTCATGCTGTTTATTACATATTATGGGGGTTGGGACGTACAGTGGAGCCAGACAGGAAGCAGTGCAGTGTCTCGAGTTACCGCATAACAAAAGGCATTAACTGCCATTGAAATCGCCTTGTACACTGCAGTAATGCTGCTGCCGTATCATGCTGCATCCTGGTCAGCACCTCTGTATTCCCCATGAGTTACCAATCCCACACTTGTGACATCTGTTTATACAATGAGACAGCAGTTTGTTATCACTTGGAGCAGCATGCCGGCGATGTGGCCTAGAGGTTAGAGCACCAGGCTGTAAATGAGCTTGGTATATCACACAGAAGTGGGTTTGATTCTCACACCCTCCACTTGCATATGTGTGATACAGAGCAAGTCGCTTATGCTCCTGGAAACAAGCTTTGACGGAGTGTGCCTCTCCTGGCAAAAACTGTAAAATAAAAATAAACAAAGAGGTAGGGAAGTACAATCAGGGAAGAGTGGAACAGAAAGACATACTCTACTATATTCTCTGAGCAACTCAAAACCACGTCAACTTTACATTGCCTTGGACCTAATAGTACACAAATTTACTTGTACTTGCATGTTTGTACTGCAAGTTTCTGTATTCAAGTAAGATGTTGTCAAAGTTGGGGTTTTGTTTTTCCTTCATAAATCTATTTTTTTGAGATCACAGATCTGATGTTGCTGCAGTTGTGCTGTGAAGTAACATGCAACTGAGCTGTGAAGTAGCAAGCAACCTATATTTGCAGACAGAGAAGCTGACTTCCGCAGTATGTAACAGTACAGCCACTCCCATGCCGTACTGCTGAGACAAAGATCTTGCTGCTTCTGCAGTGCTATATATATATTGTGGTTTCTTTCTGAGTTATTTTACATGTTATCTGACACAGTAGTCCTACACACTCGATCTGGTGTTCCAGCTGGGTCTTGAGGTTGATAACCTCAAGACTGATCAGGTGTCCTGGTCTGATCACTGTACCATGAAGTTTACGTTTGGGGCCCCACGGTAGTCCCTCCCCTGCGGAGATGGTCAGCTATCGCCCTTTAAGGGGCTTACACCCAGAGTGACTGTTGGCGCAACCTGACCTATCTAGGGGTGATGTGGCATGTACAGGTGGCTCCGGAGAGGTGGTGGCCACCTATAATAGGGTGGTCTCTGAAACTCTGGATGCCTTCACAACAGTTCATATATGACCCAGATCTTCTCACTTAAGATCCCCCTGGTTTGATGGGGATCTTAAGGCATTGGAAGTTGGAGCGTTGCTGGCGGAAGACCTGGCTGGAGGCTGAGAGGCTGGCCTTGCGTGCCCACTGTGTTGAGTACCAGGGAGCAATTTCCCATAAGAAGGCAGAATTCCTGTCCAGGGAAATTGCTGTGGGGAAAAACAGACCATCCCATTTTGGACTGTGGACAGGCTCTTGCACCCTGCCTGCCTACAGCCGAAAAAAGCGTTGTCATCCACTTTATGTGAGGAGTTTGCTCTGTTTTTCTCTGACAGAGTGTTGGCCATCCAGTCAGGGATTCCGCCAGGGTGGCATTCATCTTGCAGTGGTCAGGCTGGGGGGGGGGTCAGAGGTATTTTGCCTGTCTTGGAGGAGTTTAGGCTAGTGGAGGTGTCTGAAGCGACTAAGATGATCTTAGAGGTGAAGCACACTTTTTGTGAACTGGACCCAGACCCGACACGTTTCTTAATGGGATGTGTCGAGGATGTTGGCCTGGTGTTAGCCAGGATTGCTAGGTGCTTTCGATGGCGGAGGGTCCTCCCCAGCTGCTTTGAAAAGAAAATGTTGGTGAGGCCCGTCTTAGAAATCTCCCTAAGACAGACATCCTGGCGTATGACCGTCCTGTCTCCAACCTGCCCTTTCTGTCCTTGGACATCTATGAGCCATTTCTGTCAGATTTGCAGGCCAGACACAGCACAGAAACAGCTCTAGTGAAGGTGCATAATGATCTGCTCTGGGCTAGAGATAGAGATAGAGGAGACAGGCCAATTCTTGTGCTCCTCAGTCTCTCCTCAGCTTTTGACACTGTCGATCACGTTGTGCTTCTTGATTGACTCTGTGAGTTTTGTGGACTCGCCGGGACTGTCATCTGGTGGTTTGAGTCCTACCTCTCCGACAGGGTGCAGCGGGTGGTGATGGGGAACTTCTCCTCCTCCCCAGTGCCCCTGTCGTGTGGAGTGCCACAGGGCCAATCTTGTCGCTGATTGCTGTTTGCAGTGTACATGCTGCCCTTGGGCGAGATCATTCAACAGTACAGCATGGAATTTCACTGCTGTGCAGATGTTATCCAGCTGTATCTGTCTTTTGCCCCTGAAACATCAGGAGCTGTCGATGTGTTTAACAACTGTTTGGCTAAAGTCAATGACTGGATGACTTCCAGCTGGCTGAGACTTAACCCGGCCAAGATGGAAGTACTGGTGATCGAGCCTGGTTTTGAGCATGATAGGTTGCTACCTGGGGCTGATACAGGTCTTGTCCTGGGATCGGCTCCGCTGGTGGCTTCTCCAAGGGTGCGAAATCTGGGCATGATCCTTGATAGCAGGCTGACCTTTGAAGATCAGGTGTCATCTGCTGTCAGCAGTGGTTTTTATCACTTGCGAAACATTGCATGGCTTAAGCCCCTTGTTCCACCTGAGGACCTGCCAATGCTAGGGCATGCCTTTGTGACCTCTAGGCTCGACTACTGTAACTCTCTGTACTTCGGGGTCATGGGAGGGACCCTTCAGACTGCAGCTGGTGCAGAACGCAGCAGCTCGGTTACTGATGGGCCTTTTGAGGTCCAGTCATATGACCCCGGTCCTACGTGCCCTCACTGGCTGCCAGTCAGGTGGAGGGTCCTTTTCAAGGTGGCTCTTCTCACCTTTAAGGCCCTATATGGACTGGGTCCTGGTTACCTGTCAGAGCATCTGACACCAGCGACCTCTGCTCGTTCCCTCCGCTCCTCTTCGAGAGGCCTCCTGGATGTTCCCAGGGTTTGGCTCAGAACCTCAGGAGATTGAGCTTTTAGCGTCTCTGAGCTGACCCTGTGGAACTCGCTACCATCTGCAGTCTGGGAGGCCCCCTTGATTGAGGTATTTAAGCGGCGGCTGAAGGCCCACCTCTTTGCCTTGGCTTTTGCAGACTGCTGATTCCTTCAATGTCCAGTCCTCAGGAGTGGCATTCTGAAGCTTCTTAATACATTTTTTAAAGCTGTGTTTTACAATGACTGTTGGTATTTGATGCTTTTCTTTGTGTTTTAAATCTGTGCTTCCTGTACTTATACTTGTTCGGTGCCCAGAGCCTCCGGGATTGGGTGCCTTATAAATAAAATTGCCTTACCTTGCCTTACTTGCCCTGTAAGGATCAAGGCAGAGAGAGGGTGAGTTAGGGGGGAGCAAGTACCCTTTTATAAACACTTTCACTTTAATTGTTAAGTGGTGCCTCTGCAATAAGATTTTCTTGCGCACTCCTAGGTCCACATACTCATCCTTTCCCTCCACCTTGCCCCTGTTCTTTCATGTGGTAGTGGGCTTCACTGAGTCTCCCACCAGAATCTGATTAGGACTTGGCTCATACTTTGGGTTTTATTACTAGGGACATGTTGGCCAGGGCTAGAGGACAGTTCTGACGTGATGCTCAGATTAGTGATGAGACCAACCCTCCAGATTACAGGTGAGCTGGTCAATTTCAGAGCGATCCCTCACTAACAAGTACACATTACACTGTACCGGGGGGGGGGGTGATAGCAGTAACAGCATTGGCATCAGCACAAGCCGGCTCTCAGATTCACTCACAGGCACGTGCTCTGCGTGTACCCCTGCCTGCCAACCTGTGTGCATATTGCCTCTCTCCTTGCAACAGCCACACCAGTTATAATTAGAGCGGGGAGGGAATGAAGTGACAGCTGAAGGTAGTGGCACAGTAATTGGAAGAACAGTGAAGGAGGAGGAGGAGTTTGAGGTGAGTTATGAAATATGTAAGTAGCGCAGCGGAGAGCTGATGCGTATTACTGCTAAGGTAGTAGGGGTGGTGCTGTTCAGGGAGGGCCTGATGAGAGGGTGGATTGTGGTGGTCAGTGACACTTTGTGAGGGTAGGTGTCTGTGTAAGGGTAGGTGTTGGATTAAGAGGTGTGGGGAGAATGGCAGATCACACACATCAAAAAAATAGTCTGTCTCACACTCCATCACTTGTTTAGGGGGAAGGACTTTAAAGGAAAACACTGCTCAGGTACCAGCACCCTCCTGCTAGTGCATATGCCTCCAGTTAGTGGTTCTATATAAAAAACAATTTTTTTTTTACCTTAGTTTAGGTAGTTATATTTAAGTTTAAACAGCGCCAGCAGACTTCCGTTTTCAAAGGCTGCAGGGAGCCATCCCAGAGGAGCCGCTCGCTCCCTCACCTGTGATATGCTAACATGCCTATGCTGACCAATGCACTGAGTTGGCAAGGGCGTATTAGCATGTCATGGGCGAGGGAGCACGTGGTTTCCCTGAGTTGGCTCCCCGCAGCCTTTGAAAACAGAAGTTTGCCAATGCTATTTCAAACTTTAATTTAACTACCTAAACTAAGGTAAAAAAATATATGCATTTTGTGTATAGAACCGTTAACTGGAGGCATGTGCACTAGCAGGAGAGCTAGTACCTAAGCGTGTTTTCCTTTAATAATTCACTTGCGGCTCTGCCACATGTGCGTTATGGTCTTGTACCCTCGCACTGACAGTACTTCAAGTTTTTGGTCAGGTCACTGCAGACAGACACACACACACACCTATTATGACAAGAAACAGTCCCGACTTAATTCCTACCCCCAGCCTCTTGTATTTATATTTAATTGTCACTAACAAGAGATAATTTCTTCTTTACCACGCTACAACAGACAGTTTGCTGCATTTATTTAAACCTAACAAGGGTCATGAAAATAAGTACACATGGTTCATTCAGCAAACTGTGAATCATTCCAATAGATTTGTTGCACTCCTGGCAGCACAGGCGAAAGACAGATGCTGTTCCCTGGTTGCCATGGTGATCTTGCCTGCACGGTAGTGAAGCCCAGCCCAAATCCTTCCTTAGGCAGGCCTCTGCGGCTGTTTCACCTAGCTCATTGTTTTCTCTCTCTCTAGGGGAGGAGTAGGAGGGAAGGCGAAAGGGCAGGATGAGTGAACTGATATCAGTCAGCAGCAGCTCACCACCACTGGCAGTTTCTGGCTTCTGTCAGACAGAATTTGAAGAATTTTGACCTTTCATTTATGAGATAGTAAAGGAGATGTTCCTTACTGGGTAGCTGTGCCTCCTGACAGCCTCTTAGATGCACGTTTTATTGATTGTACCAGGAAGAGATCTGAAGCGTGCAAAGACAAGGAAGGGGTGGTGGTGGAAAAAGTCGCTCTGCTGTCTACTTGTTAAGCACTTATCAGTGCCTGCTGCATTCCTGTGTTGTGAAGCCCGTGCCTAAGTGGAGGGTCTGATGTCATTCAGGGGATCATCTGGCAAGCCGTGAGCAACCAGCAAGTCTGATCTTGGAAGCAGCTGACTACAGAACCCCACTGAGCTTGGATATGTTTAAATAAACAGAAACCAGTGTACTGTTGCAGTCATGGAAATCAAGTGCTTCTTTAGATGACGATGATGATGGTGGCGGTGGTTGTGATGAGGAGGGAAAGTTGCTTTTGAAAATGGATCATTAGTCACTTCTACCTGATCTTAATGGCAAGAACGGCTGGATTTACTGCTGCAGTAGACTCTCCA
Source organism: Neoceratodus forsteri (assembly GCA_016271365.2). Lineage (NCBI taxonomy): Eukaryota > Metazoa > Chordata > Ceratodontiformes > Ceratodontidae > Neoceratodus > Neoceratodus forsteri. Next base: position 6,291,582 of record JADMNL010000027.1, read on the forward strand.
GGTTCCCCCGGTAAATGGATTATATGAATTAATTAGAACTCTAGTAGATGTACTCTGAGGCTTTAAAGCCTGCTAGACCAGAAGAGCTGGATTCCTCCTGTAAGCTTGCACAATATGCCTTTTCTTTCTCCTGCCAGGAGAAAGTCAAGAAACAATTTAAAACATTCAAAATCCAAATAATAGAAGTTGCAAAGTAATCTACTACTTTTTTCAGATATTTTAGAGCTTGGAAGTAACTGGTATCCTGATGTATTGTTTTATATGAAAAATGTGGATTTCGTATTTGGGGAAGAAATTGACCTTTTTAATTAATTTGCTTCTGTGACTGTTTTAAAATAAACTATATGTTGGTCAGACAATATAGTTTATTATAAATGCTGTGGTATGTCAAATTCTCAAACTCGAGCCTGAGTGACTTAATCATAACTGAAGGGTCAGAACTGTCAGCACTTTACCTGCTAGGAGTTAAGGACGTCTAACACTGTAGTTTTCAAGTCAGTGCTGTTTCAGTAGAGTTTACATACTGCACAATTGGGAAAGAAAAAAAGTATACGCTTCTGTTTTAAGCTATTTTTATACCTATTGGACAGTTGGATGCTTTTGGGGGAAGTAAGGAGCTACTGGAAACTGTTATCACACTGAATATTGATTGCTACTGGCACAATGGATTACCTCGGAGACAAGCTGGCTGTGGCACAAACTCACATGACGCACTGGATGGGTACAGTGCGGAGATCCTTACAGGAGGCTATGAACCTGGTTACAACCGCAGTGACCCATGAGCGGAGTAGTGAGGAGAGTGGAAGCAGGACTCCCTTCAAGCGAACCTCTTCGTTCAGACACTTCGCTTCCAGGAGCCGGGAATCATTCCGCAGGTTTTCAGTGCGGAGTCAGCAGAGGTTTTCCTCTCTGAGGAAGAGACATGCAAGCTCGGATCCACCAGACCCTGTAAGCATCATTATAAATTTGTTTTTGTACACCTTAGTGCTCCCAGAGAGACAGCAAGCTATGTAGTCAAAATATATAGGGATCTTCCCTAAATTTCTTAATTTAAATTCAGAACAGAGAAGTAAATTCTACTTGGGATATATTATTGTCAGAATTACAATTTAGAAATGTTATCATAAGGTCTTACCCTTTTAATAAAAACTGGTGATTGCATAGATACTATTTACATATCCTGTATGGGCTCTGTGGTTATGCTGAAAACTCTTGAATTTGACCTATTTCAGATCTGCAGTAGCAATGCTTTAATTACCATACATTGCTTCATTTGGTCAGTTAAACACATGGCAAATGTTGACCTTTACGTCAAAAGTGGGAGAATCCTTTCTAAAACTGTCTTGCATCTCTGGGTTTAAAGAGTTAAATCATTGCTTGGCTAATTCTGCATAGTAGGAAACGATTACTGTCCATCTGCTTCTTGGGTTTTGCATTCCTGCAGATCATAAGGAAGGATAATGAACATGCCCTCAGTCATGTGTTTGTACATGTCAAAGGAAGTCTGTTGTTGGCCGTCCAGATGATGACTTGCCTGTCAGGGCTGTTAAAAGGTTGTTTTTGTGGTGTTCAAACAATATAGGGTGTTTTTTTGAACCATGTAACAGATCATAAAACGTAACCGTGGAAACTGTGTAAGCCTCAAGGCCTGGCCATGGTGTCAGCAAACTTTTATGTTACTGTTCTAATTTTGAAGTTGCTTTTTGGTTTTGTGGTTTCATGTAATTTCTTTATTTGCCCTCTGAGGTCCCTATGATTGATGTCATCAGAACCCCTTGACGGACCCACAGCCTTGTTGTGCATGGTTGTCCATCCGTTATTCTCTATAATGTGCCAAAACAGTGAAGTGATGGCAGGGAAGTTGGCAACAGGAAGGGAAAAGCAGAAACATAGCATAGTGAGGAGATCGCAAAGCTCTCTTGTTGTTTAGAAATCCTCCAGTACTGTTTTACATCATCTGTTTGGTTCTATAACTATATAATCCAAAAAGAAAATAATTGATGTGAAAAAAAATTAAAACTTAAGGTGTAAATATTGAAAACAAATTTTACGTAGAAATTTAAGGTCAGAAGGACCTTGGGTCAAAGCAGCACAGCGGTAATGCCATAGCTTGCCATGCCAGTGACCTGGGTTTTGGAGAGGACTCAGGTTTTCAGGTGTCTGCCAGGGGAGAGGGAGAGAGGATTGAGCATTTGAGGGACTGCTCTCATCTTCTGTGGTGGTGGTGGTGGTGGAGGGGGGGTTGCACCTCCCATAATATGCCTAACACAACAGGCTTTGTGACAAGGCTGACAGGAAACCCAGAAGGGTGTGGGACGTCAACAGTTGCTACCCATTATAAACTGGGTAGGGGAAAAAACTGCATCATGGTTGGCCGAGAGGCTTCAGAACCTAGTGCATTAAGGAATGACAACCACCAGGTAGAGAAACCTTTCGACAACCAGGACTTACTGAACCCAAGTATCAATGCCTTCCAGATGGTCTTTAAAAGAATGTTTGGCAGACATGTCAGTAACGTAAAAACAGGCAAACACCCTGAAGTGCCGTGAGTCTGAAAAAGAAAAAGAAATGTATTTAAATCATTGAGAATCACATCAGTTAACAGAGAGTGCTACAGTGTGATGAAAAACAAAATTTTCTGGTGTTTCCTGACCTTATCTTGTTTTAATTGGAGATTAAGATTGTAGACTGCCCAGTCTCACTGTTGCAATAGTTCTTTTCCCATATACCTCACCCATCCTAGATGAGCAAGTGACCGCCAGCACCTTGAACTGTACTGCAGTTGGACTTCATAAAAATTCCATGAAAAGTCAGGATTTTCCTTCACCCCTTCCACAGCTCCCTGAGTCAGCCACCCCACCATTTTGACTTCATTTCCTCCGCCTCAGCTCCACATGCCTTTGTGAATATGCAGGCACTAAGTCGCTTGTCCATGGAGGTGCTGAAGCTGACCAGCTAACACATTCATGCAGCTCTTCTAGCAAATGAATCCAGATGTTAGAATGGCGTTTATGGTGCAGGTGGGCCGTTTATCAGTGTGTTTGTTAAAAAAAGTCAGTTTGGCCACATGTGAAGAGCACTGCGATACATGCTGAGTCAGCTGGGGCTATTGGCAATGCTGTCACACTGGTAGCATGCAGGCCACACTCCCCCGTGGCTCCAAATTTTGGCTGCATTCCCTCTATCGTGCTAAACTCGCTCTCGGGACTCTCTCACTCCTCTCACTGACTAGGAAAAACAAAATAAAAATTGATATTAAAATGAAAGTAACTCTCTCCCATCATATCTACTAATTACCAAGACTCTGTTACAACAGTGCCACATAGTGGCACAAACCTAAAAGGAGTGTTTTTTTTTTTTTTATACAACACAATGTGTGATGTTATGTAATTTTTCTTTCGTTTTTCCGCTGTTTTTAAAAATATGTTCTCCATTTTCTATATTTTTGCAAGGCCCATTTTGACATTCCAGGGTGGTTACTGTCATAGGTAAATGTACTTCCAGGTGCTGAAGGCACTCAGCACAAGTGCCTCTTGCCTCACAACACACCTGGGCATGCAATAACCCACGACAACCACCTCCCCATCATGTCTTCTTGCATGGCGACATCACAGGGACTGCCAAGAAATGGAGGACTATCCCTGTTGAAGCTGGATGACAGACAGCCCAGTGATAGGTCAGGCACCACCAAATTGGCATGAAACTGATCCTGCTTTGGGCGGCAGGCATGTCCCCTCTGGCTCTGCTGCAAAGGGTAAGCCATGGGGGAACAAAGTAGGTCCAAGGGATGGTGGGTGAGTTTGCTGGGGTGGTGTCCAGATAGGGCAGCCAGGAGTTGGGTGTAAATAATAAGTGGAAAAAAAAAGACATTAGAGACCATCATATCCCCCACCAACACACACACACATATACACACACACTCCTTCATAAGCTGGGGTGAAGTAAGTGTGCTTTGCAAACAGGTACCAGTTTGCTAGAATTCTTTGCCCAGGGTACTCGGTGTTATTTTCTGAAAGTCCAAAAACGCTCTAAACTGCCGCCACTGACTAGACCACTTGGGATTGATGTCTGTTTTAGAGGTCTACAGTGAATGGTCTGCAGTTGATGAGGTGGACTGGAGCTTCTGTATCTTTTAGTTGAACTATCACTAAATAAGTAAGGGTTAAAATAACTATTTTGCCTTAGTTGTTTCTTAGGGTATGTAGTGCACACAGAGTACTGTAATAAAAGTATTTTGCAAAAAAAAAGTGAGGTTTGGAGAGATGCACAGAAACCACCCACCTTAGTTATTGTTAGCTTACAGTAGTGCAGTTTAGTAAGGAGGCCTAGTCGCTCCCTTACTGAATCAAAAATAACCCTTTTTTAATAGAAAGAAGGAACTGTTGCTTTAGGTTTCAGTGTATGAATTTCAAAATAATCAAGACAATCCGATGTGTGGTTTTCAAGATAAAGGCAGATGATATGTAATAGTCTATTACAGCCCACAAGTCAGTACATGATATCAATAGGGTATACATTTTGAATGTCTTAAAGTGGAATTTAGGAGTTCACGGTAACCCATAATGTGAAGGCCATGAAAAGCGCTTTCAAATGCAGTTTTGTGCTTGCATATAGGTGTCCACTGTACAGAGATAACATTGTCTAAATATTTCCTATCTTAAATAAAGACAGCAGCAGCAGTTTTACCGAAACCTTGAGAGGAAGTGGTGTCGCCATTGCACGAACAGTATGTTGTTAAGTACAGCCTGCCAATCACATCACTTTCGGTCTTACAGTTCCATGAAATGGTTGCACCTATGGTTTAAGACAGGAAATATTTAAACAGGGTTATCTCTGTACTGCTAACGTCTAACAGTAAGCCACATACCTCATCTGAAAGAGATTTACTTGGCCTTTTTTGGCTGGCTACGAGTGACTCTGCACACCTACATTTCCTTTTAAGAACCCATAAAACTGATCGTTAGGATTTTCTGGATTATAGCAGGTTTGGTGACACTGCAATCAATGTTTTATTCAAGCTCCATGCAAAATCTATTGAAGGCAACCACAAATCAGAATTCATGCATAACTAGGCCAACATGAGATATATCATGACTCTAAAGAATTGTAACATTTAATACATATATCAAGTTCATTTATTATTTATTTAGAAGTTTGTCTAGTATATCAACTTAACTTACAAAGTTGCTGCAGAAATTAGTTACAGTATACATGGGTGTAAGGGCAAGATAAATACAGATGCATATTAAATTATGTCTTTAAAATGTTTCAGCGTGTTCTAGATATACAATGGTTACAGGAAGAATATGTATTTCTATTAATATAAAATAGAAAGAGTTATCATGCAGTGCAAGTTTTGTGACAGTTTCATAGGTGGTTTGCAAGATATATGTAAGCAATAAGACACTCTGGGGTGTGCATTAGACATTTTTAACGCATGGCTAGGGGCATAGTGAGGCACGAGGCCGCATGCTGAGTGCCTTCAGCGCATGGCTGTGCATTAGAAATGTCTAATGCACACCCCCCCCAGTGTCTTATTGCACTTACAAAATGGGTCTGTGTATTTAATTAATTTACATTTTAAAATGTGAAGGCTTAAATACAAAAAAAAGTAACATTCTTGCAGTATTTTACATAAAATAGTTCCTCTGCCTTTAAGGGCCTATAGCATTTTCTTTTCACCTGAAGACTTTTGTCCTAAGTAAGGTTTCATAACTGTAGCTTTGCACTGTGTCCTGTAGTCAACAGCCCTCTTTCATCCCATGCCATCCTCAGTAAAAACTAATATACATATACCCACATAATTTTTTTAATTGTGGCTTTTCTTTTAACTAGTTTAGTTTTTTAAATGAAAGCATGTTGGCAGAGCAAGTGAGCGGGCGGCCAGTCCTGCATAAGTACCTTGACAGTTTGAGCCGTGAACAGGCAGGCAAGCTTGCTGGGTATGGGGAAAGCGTGGCACTAGAGTAGATTTTTGAATAGAAGCTATTTTTATTGAAGTTTTACTGATGTGTGCCGTAAGCAGGCGGGTGGCTGGCTGTGCAGGACTAGGTGGACAGTTCAAGCCATGAGCAGGCAGGTAGTCAGCTGCTGGGCATGTAGAAAGTGCAGTGCTACAGCTGACCGGATCAGTTGCTTTGTGGTAAGTGACAAAGAAATAGCAAAGCTGCATACTGTTTTGTTGTTTGCAGGATTGTGTGCCTAAGAAGGCAGTTACTTTTACTCATCCTGTGCAGTTGCGAGGACTGCTGGTGAGACACAAAAAAGGATTTACGAGGATGACTGCACCATGGCTGCCTCCTGCCTTCCGTGTGTTGTCTTTGTCTCTCTTACTTGCTCTGTTTCACCTTTTGTACTGAAGCATGTCAGACGTCACCTGGTGACTGTGCTAGAAAAGTAAGTAATGTGTAAATCAGCCTCTCAGGATGGCTGGCACATTCGGTACAGGAGGATCGAGAGCTGTCAGGGCAGAAGGAGGATGACGCGGGACCGATTATGTGACCATCACGGGGAGAGGGAGTCAGGAGGTTGTGCGCAAAGAGATAGCAACTGTAAAAAAAAATAATCGGGTAACAGGAGACTGTGGAAACTGAGTGAAAGCAGTACTACTACTACTACTACTGCTATTACTTTCTGTCATGCTGTACTGTTTGTTTGTTGACAGCTGAGTGAAAGCGAGACTGGTGGGAGGGTGCGAAGATTTCAGTGAGCTAGAGAGATGAAGCGTCATATGCCAGTTCCTGTATTGATAAGGAAAAACAATCACAAGCTGCAGCATCTCCTTCATTGTGTTTAGCAGCCATGTGTGGTGTTTCATTTACTGAGTGGCCGTATCTCCAGCTCCCTCCTACAGGCACGGTGCATGTTTCAGTATGCAGCCGTACTCCCCTGACCCCCCCCCCACCAGCATATGCGAGCTCTGTGTGAATAAAAAAACATGTCAGTAATTGCAGTAATGTTTTTAAGCCAGCGAAAGCAGCTCAGAACTCTGCGATGTTGAGCAACAGCATGATTGGTAGCACAGACTACGGGAGTGGCCAGGGACATGGGCTAAATTTGTGATTAGCGGGGAACAAAAATGGCGGTGATTCCATAAATGAACATTCGATTTTGCTGCTTAATACCTACTTTAAAATGTGGCTGTGGTTACCTGAACTTGTTGCTGGCCGTGCATTAGACAGTTCTAGTGCATGGCTAGCAACCAATCAAAATACACAATTTTCCCTACCCATTTTATAATCAAAACTAATAGCCAGCCACAAACCTGAACTGAATGCACAGTTAGATCACAGTTATTATATGGTGAACTATGAACAATGTCAATACTTAGCAGTTAATGGGTATATTGTTTGATGGAAATCTGATAGTAATTTAATATTGTCAACAGTATAAAAGTGGTGTGTGTGTGTGACAGTAGTCCCTCAGAAGCTATAACTTGTGTATAGTTGGGTCACCATGAACTCCTAATACTGAATATTAGTATAAACATTGGTGGAAATCCATTAAATGGTTCTTAAAATAGCCAAATATTGTGTGACATAAGTATGCACGTACAATGGCTTTCACTGTATCCCCCCCTTACAAGGTTACCACCCTGCAGGATTAAAAAAGGTAGTATATTCTGAGTAAAATTAAAGAAGAAAGGGAGTATATTTTTTTCTCTTGAAACATTTGTGAACCACTGAGTATTGTTATAACTGTGATAAAGCTACTTTTTGCACTCATTGAGGATTCTTTGGTGTTTGCACTTGAGTAAGTTTCCTGTGGAACAGTTCCAGCAGAAAGACAGGAGAGAACAAGCTATGCGACAAGCTCGATCAGAGCTAATCTCCTTTTATGCTGAGATACACAAAGTGTACAAATCATGTTCTGCCTTGGAATTAACGGTGTAGGAGTTGCCTTTGGGGGTCTGTAGCCCTTCCCAAAGAAAACAGAGTACAATAGTAATGAACTTATTCTACTTTGCACTTCTTTTAACTTTGCTCTTCTCAAAAAAAAAAAAAAAGGACTTTGCACTCATCACAGTTCTGACCTCTGTGCTCCTTTCACATACTGTATGATGCATCTGCCTATCAGTCTTAAGTCACACATTCATGTCCCCAGTTTACTGAATCCCTGTGAAATGAAACTATCAGGCAATCGGTATATAACAAATATTATCTGGAAAGATGGAACTAAAAACAGTTTGCCAACATTTGTAAAGGTCAACTGTGTACCTTGGGCATGATTATTTTTAAATCTGCAGTACAAGACAACTTCTTAAATTGCTCACACGGAAGTCATGATTTCAAAGAACACCATTAAAAAATAACTTTGGCCTCATGTTTTCACCTTCATTAATTTATTTATTTTGCTTTGTTGGTTTTTCGAAGACATATTACTAAGTAAATGGTATATCCCTTCAGGAGTTGTGTTGCCAATCTCTTTAATTTAGCGCCTACATCTCATCAACTTCACTTCTGTTATTAAGCATGGCCCTTCACTGCTAGGGAGCTGTGACTGCTTCTCTTGGTTTTTTGCTGCTTGCCGTATCGGCGGCAGCCCAGAGGGGGCATTAGGAATCCCGGCTGCATCGGCAGCAAGACCGGAGGAGCTGAATCCTGGCTGCATCGGCAGCAAGACCAGAAGAGCTGTGTCAGCTGGCCGCATCGGCAGCAGTTTGGAGGGGCACCGGAATCCAGGCCGCCTTGATGGCAAGACTGGAGGAGGGACAGAGGATGTTGGAGAGAGGAGGAGGAGGCTCCACCATTGGGAGCCAATCAGCATGAGGGCACGCACTTTAAATCTGAGTGGCTGGGCTTAAAAGCTGAGAGCCCAGCTGATCTCAGGATTTCAGTGCTAGGGAGCTGTGACAGCTTCTCTTTGTTACCCCCCCCCAACACCTCCATTATTAACTGGACTTGCTGGGCTCCGCCCAGTGGGGGACGACACCTATCAGAGAGGGCCATGGGGGCTGTGTGACTAAAGGCAAGGGAAGTAGCTACCTTGGATTGACTTTACACAGAGGAGTGGTTCTTGGACTTTCGGTGGGGAGGGACTTGGGGGGTGTTTTAACTTGTACTTTAAATCTTGTTTGAATGTGCTTTGAAGCTGTGATACTCTTAGTTGTAGAGTGGTAGTGTTGTTACTTATATAGTTAAGTACTGAATAAATGTTTTGAACTGTGAGCAGGGAACAGAGAGGTTGTGGGGGGGCTATACTAGGAACTGAATTCTTGTGGAGCCATCAAACAGGATGGGGACAAGGATGAGCAGGGCGCCACTCAGGGCCAGCATTTTGGTAGGGTGGTGGGGTGTACTGGGTGTGGGTCTGCCATGGTTCTGGACTGAGGCCTGGAGGATGGGGGCGTGTGTGGTTTGTTGCCAGTTGGTTAAATTAAGGGAGGAGCTATGGTGGTTGGGAGGAACTTAGGTGGGAAAGGTGGGGAGGGCCAGGCCGTCCTGGCAGGGAGGAGGAGGTGATAGGGGCCAGAGGGGAGAAATGGGGCAGGCTTGATGGGTCCAGTAGCTGCATCTGGGATCAGAGACACTAGCAGAATAGGGGGTGGAGGGGATGGAGCGCAAGGGGCAAAAGAGGGCCCCAGCGGGGGGGTTTGCAAAAAGGGCCAAAGCTGCTGGCAGATGGTTGGGGGCAGAGGACATGGGGAGCATGGACAGGAGCAAGTTGTGGGAGTGTACCATCAGGGGGAAGCAAGGAGACAGGCATAGAGCTTAAAAACAGACTCGTGCCTCTACTATTAAGGAAGGATGGGGAGGAGGATGAAACTGGATTGGAGGTGGGTAAGGGGGTAAAAGGCAGGTTGGAAAGCGAGGGATGGGCAGAGGGCAGGGATGAAGGGCAGCAGGATCCCTCCATAGATAGGGGAAATGGGGAGTTGGCAAAGGGGGTTCAGGGGGCTGCGGGTGGAGGTTGGGGGACACCTCAGAGTGGATCTGTCCAGATGGGGGCCTCGGGGGTTGGGAGTGCAAGGAGGAGAACCCAAAAGAGGAGTCACCCCAGGCAGGGCATACAGGAACTTGGGAACACTCTGGGAATGAGAGCTGGGAGGACAGGAGGGGCGCTACACAGAATCCAGGTGTGTTAAATTCCAGGAGGGGCACCAGGAAAAATATGGTACCGTTAGGACTGAAGGTGCTATGTAGGCAGTGATAGGGAATGGGTAACAGCAAGGGCGGGTAGAGCCGCAGGGGGCCTGATGATAACAAACATCACCGGTACATATACAAAAAATGGGGGGAAGGGAAAGGGGGGAGACATCCAGAGCACAACAACCACAATAAGGGAGGTAGCCGGACCACGGCGAAGCAAGGACATGGAAACAGCCACAACGCAGGAGGTGTCAATGTGGGACCAGGATAAGGTGCTCGGCACTGACAGGAGGCAAGGGGGCTGGAAGGTGAGGAGGGTGATGGGGACACAATGTCTAACACAGGGGATCCAGGAGGCCACCACTGGAGGGGTCAAGTCGCGAGGACTAAGAAGAGTGAGTCAGATTTTAGAAAGGAGGTTCCAGGGACTGGGAAAGCACATTGTAAGAGGGGGGAGGGTGCAGGAGAACAGGCAGGGAGTGGTTCCGATGTAGGCAAGGAGGAAGATAAGGTCATGATTGTTGGGGACTCCATGGTTAGAGATATTAGCTGGGAAGGGCGGAAGGGGTAGCAAGGTTTGGGTCAGTTGCTTGCCAAGAATGACAGCTGGGAGGTCATTCAATATATCCTTTCCTTGGGGAAGCAACAGTATTTGAGAACCCACCTGGTGTTCCATTTGGGAACTAATGACCTCACTGGACATAGTCTGATGGAAGTACAAGCAAGGTTTGAGGCCTATCACGGTTCTGTAATAGCCTGCGCTTTTGCTCAGTGGCATTCTTGGAGGTGCTTCCAGTCTCAAGACCTAGCATGGATAGGAAGCAGAGGATAGCTGAGTTCAACTGCTGGCTCTCTAAATGGTGTGCGCAGAAGGGTTATGGGTTGGTGGGCCATTGGGGGACCATCTGGCAAGATGACAGCCTCTATGCCCCACATAGGCTACACCTAAATAGAGAAGGTAAGGAGGTGCTTAAATGGAAATGGGAGGAGTTCATTAGTACACACTTTAATTTAAACTGAGCGGATGGGGAGCTGCTAGTGACACCAGACAGTGCATGTGATAAGGGGGACAGTTGTCCCCCACCCAGAAAACAAGCCAGCCGGTTGGGGATAGAAATGATATCACACGAAAGACGAAGATCATCAAGTCGTGGGGGGGGTTAGGGAAACCGCATACTGGAAGGCCATGTGCACAAACACCACTAGCCTAGGTAACAAGGTCCCAGACCTGGCAGCAGTCATGGCAGAGGAGGATTTAGACTTGTGGGAATTACGGAGTCTTGGTTTCACAATGGACAGGACTGGGACATGAACATTCGACCATATGCTATATAGGAAGGACAGGGTTGACAGGAGAGAGGCAGTGTAGCACTATACATGAAGGAGGATCACAGCATCAGAAATGCAGGGTAGGTGGGGGACACAGAGGCACTATGGTCTTGTTGACCACAGAGAGGGTGAGGTGGTGTGCACTGGAGTGGTATGCAGGCCACCAGGATAGCCAGAAGGGTGGACAACCAGATGGTGAGTAGATTCTTAAGATGGCGGCTAAGGGTGAGGTGCTGCTGTTGGGAGATCTCAACCTGCCGGATGTGGAGCGGGAATCAATGTCTGCAGCCTCATCCAGAAGCAGAGTGATGATCGACTCTCTCCAGATTGCCCATCTCAGGCAGCTGGTCGAAGAACCAACCAGGGAAGGAGCAGTGTTAGATCTGGTGCTTATAAATGGAGACAGGGTGGAGGAGGTATCGGTGGGGGATAACCTAGGCACAAGCGACCACGGCTCTGTGTGGTTTACAGTATGTGCAACCGGCCCAAGGTGAAGGGTCTTCATTTCAAGCGTGCAGATTTCGACAAGATGAGAGTTATGCTGCTAGGCAATAAAAAGGATGGAGGAGCTTAGGGAGTGGAAAACATATGTGCCACAATAAAGGGAGCCTCGTGGGGCCCACTGACCACTGCATAAAGAGGGTAAGCAAGAATAGGAAGAAAAGGAGGCCACTGTGGTTCCGTAGGGAAGTGGGACCAGTATCAGAGCTAAGAGGCAAGCCTTCGGACAATTTAAAACAACACAGAGTGAACTAGACTGTGTGGAATACCAGGAAAAGCAAAGGGAGGCAGGGAGGGTGGTCAGACGGGCAAAAGCAAAGATGGAAGAGAATATCGCCAAGGCGGTCATGAAGGGGGATAAGACCTTCTTCAGGTATATCAGTGAGTGGAGAATAGGGGAAAATGGGATACCTAGTCTGTTAGCAGAGACAGGGTGGAGGGGGACCGGAGAAGGCTGAAATGCTGAAAATTACTTCAGCACAGTATTCACGAGGAGGAAGTATGGATGGGAGGCAACACCAGGCCAGCTGATATGAAGGGATAGGGGTGGATGTGAGTCCCTTCCGGGAAGGGAGATATAGAGAACTTAAGGGCTTCAAGGTGGACAAGGCCATGGGGCCAGATGGGGTTCACCCAAGGTGTTGAGGGAGGTGTTAGCGGTCCCTTGACCACTCTGTTCAACGAGTCCTTACATTCAGGAAATCCTGAAGGACTGGAAGTGCACGGATGTACTGCCCTACATAAGGAGGAGGAGGCAAGGCGTGAGCAATTACAGGCCAATAAGTCTGACTTCTGTGGTCAGCAAGCTCATGGAAAAACTGCTCAAGGACAGAATCACCAGCTACCTGGAGGCAAGCGGCCTCCTTGACCAGGCAGCATGGCTTTGCCAAGGGCAGATCTTGTTAAACAAATTTGATCGAGTTTTATGACTGGGTCACCAGGGTGGTGGATCAGGATGGGTCAGTAGACATAAGCTTACCTGGATTTCAGGAAGGCTTTTGATCGTCACCACACAGAAAGCTATTGTACAAAATGGAGTGCCTTGGGCTGTGGGGGGGGGGGTTATAAGGTGGGTGTGAAACTGGTTGGAGGGCAGAATACAGAGGGTGTTAATCAATGGGATTCCCTCGAAAGTGTCAGAGGTCACCAGCGGTGTTCCCCTTGGGTCAGTACTGGGACCCCTGCTGTTCAACATCTTTATAAGAGACATGCGGAGGGTTGGAAGGGAGATTGAGCCTATTTGTGGATGATGTAAAGATTTGCAATAGAGTGGACATGCAGGATGGAGCCAAAGAAGATGCAGAGGGACCTGGGGAAATTAGAGGAGGGCCAGAAAGTGGAAGTTATCGCTCAATATGGCAAAATGCAAAATCATGCACCTGGGCAGAAAAAATGGGAGAGTGGAATACAGATTGGGAGACAAGCCGCTGGCAGTAACCAAGGAGGAGAGAGAGACCTGGGCATCATCATCTCACAAGACTTGAAGGTGGCTGGGCAGTGCGGTAGGGCAGTGGCAAAAGCCAGCAATTTGTTGGGTTGTATTGGGAGGAGGATCACCAACAGGAGGAAAGAGGTCCTGATTCCCTTGTACACCCAGCTGGTCAGGCCTCATCTGGAGTATGGGTCCAGTTCTGGAGGCCTTACCAAAAAAAGGATGTGGAGAGGGTGGAGTGGGGACAAAGGAGGGAAACCAAGATGGTGAAGGGGCCGACCACTCTGCCGATGAGGAGAAACTGGGAGTCCTTGATACATGCACTCTCTGGAGCAGAGGAGGAGAGAGGGGACATGATGGAGATCTTTAAGTACCTAAAGGGATCAACAAAGTGCCCACAGAACCTATTCCAACTGAAGGGGTGTCCCAGGAAAAGGGGGTCTTGATCTCCAACTGGAGGGTGGTAAGTTTAGGGGTAACATCAGGAAATACTTCCTTACCGAGAGGGTGGTGGACACATGGAATGGGCTGCCTAAAGAAGTAGTGGGCGAGAATACAGTGGGGGGGTTCAAGAGGGCTTGGGACAGACATAGAGGGCTGTTGAAGGGAGGGGGAGGGAAATCAGAGCAAGCCTAGAGGATGCTAGGCAAATGGGCAGACTAGGTGGGCCTGGCGGTCCTTTTCTGATGTCACTTTCCCATGTTCCTCTGTTTTACACTTTATATTAATTGTTGTGTCAGACAAACTCTGCAAGCAACAAAATTCTGTAATCTGTTTGTTACTGATAAGACTATTAATTTGTAGAACCAATAACGGAGCATAACAGTTAAAATATACAGTGTCGACCATGCCAGTTTACCACAATAGTGAAATGCCTAGGGCTCTTAACAGCTAGTTGTTTCTCAACCAAGTTATTGTTTAGCCAAGAATTTAGATGATCTCTGAGAAGAAGTCTAGACTCTTATTTAAGATGCTCTGGAAGTCAGCCCCATGACTATAGAGGCGTTCTAGTTCTTGTAGTTTGGAAGTGACTCAAGCCGATCTCTGGAGCTCTGAACCTCTCTCTGTTCTTTATCAGAATGTGAATGTGACAGGATCACAAGAAAATCCAAGAAATACGGAAACCAATATGGTTTGACAGCCAGGTAAAGCAGGCTGTTAGGGAAATAATGTGCATTCAGTATTTATAAGGAAGAGCAGAGTGAGATGAATAGAGAGATGTTTAAGGGGAAACTGGTATAAGCAAAACTTTTTTTTTTAACTTTGTTAACCGGGTAAACCCCAAGGGCAAATGCCTATTTTCATGGGGACCCTAAAAGACATAACAAGTGCATAACAAAAAATACAAACATGATCACAATACAGTAGTCGGTTAAAACATTTACAAATTGAGTCATGTATACAATATTGTTTCATTTTGGTTTTGAATGCTTTGTAAGCGACTATCAGGAAGGTAGAAGTAAGGCTAGCAGAAAGAGTAAAGGAAAATGACAAATTCTTCTTTAGATACTGTAGTGAAAAAAGAAGACAAGGGACAGTGTAGAAGGTGATTAATTTTGCCTGGCAATGCACTTTATTTATACAGCACACTCTCCAAAAGGCTCAGAATGTTTTACAAGGAACACAAAAAATCAGTTAGACAATAACAAGAAAACGGAAGTAATTTAAAACACTCTGGGAAATGCTTCACAGGTGCGGTATGTTTTTATTCAGGGAAGTGCTTCAGAGGAGAGAACATTTTTAACTATGTCTTAAAGGCCCCTACTGTGTGTGCAGCTCTAATGTGTTGCGGCAAAGCATTCCAAAAATAGGCACTGCAACACAGAATGCTCTGTCCCAGATTGTTGCCTCCCTGGCTAAGGGACAGATAACAAGCCTGCATCGGAAGAGCGGACGGGGGTGGAGTTGGTGGTAAAGAAGTAGAAGGTCTATTAAGAAGTCCGGTCCCAAACCGTGTAGGACCTTGAATGTTGTCAAACATATCTTGAAGGTTATGCGCCACTGCATTAACAGCCAGAGCAGCACATGCAAGACCAGTGTGATATGCTCCCTATGTGAAGAACCCACAGCCGGGAACTTCCAGTGACGCAAGCGTCGGTATGACAGCCTGATCACAGAGCACTTCATCTCTGGCGGCAAATATTTTAAATAATCGTTCCATCTCCTTATTAATCCTTCCATTAAACATACCCCATTTGATATTGGACACTTTCAACGAACGCTACAGCGAAAAGTTCGGCAAAATCTAGATTCTCCCAACAAAACAAAGGCAACTCATTTTTACAGCCTAGAGACACGAGCCCACCAAGTTCTATTGCCTCTGCATGCAATGTCCGCTCGGGAAATGAGGAGGAAGACAACGGGTCCAAGACGGGATCGCAAATTGGGAGGGCCGACTCCCACGCTATTATGCACATGCTGCATAAAATAGATGGAAAGGTCACCGGCATTAGGAAAGATCTACAGAGATTAGGGAAGCGTACCACTGATAATGAGACCCAAATTAATACCCTACACAGTGAGCATATGGCCTTGACGATTACTGGTGTACTTATGTAGAAAGAGAGATCTCACCAACAGGGCTGAAGACTGGGAAGCTCGAGCTCACAGAAATAATATCAGAGTCTTCAGAGTCCTCGAGGGCTCCGAACAAGCAGACATGGTGGGATTTATGGCAACTTGGCTGCAGAAAGAGTTGGAGCTTTCAGCTGATTCTGAGCTTGGAATTGAAAGAGCCCACTGAGCATTGGGTCCTAAGCCAGCGCAAGGAGCCCCACCAAAGTCTATAATAATAAAAATTTTTAAGCTTCCAGATCAGGGAGAAAGTATTAAGAATGGCTTGGGCAAACAAAATTTAAACCTAGACGGCCAGCGCATATGTGTTAACCTTGATTACCCCCCGGCCCTGTTGGCACACAGGAAAAAGATCCTCCAAGTAGTCAAGTGGCTGAAAGAAAAGGGAATTAAAGCCCAAATACGTTACCCTGCCAAATTATGGGGGTGCAAGCGAAGGACTCTGTTAAAGTGTTTGACAGTCTTATGGGGGCAGCTTCATTCTTGAAAAATGTTGGGCATACCTATCCCAGACTTGAGAGAAGAAGAAGCTCGAGGCCCAGCTTGAGAGTCTGTTATGGAAAGTAGTCTCTCCAACTCCAACTGGCGGGAAACGTAAACTGAGGGACCTGCTGTCTATGCATGCAGATCTATCCAAATGGTTGAAATCGGCAGATCAGACCACCTGAGGGAAAGTACAGAAAATCTCACGGATAAAGATGCCCTGATTCAGAGGGTGAGGCTCAATTGAAATACTGGATCACTCGACTCTCACTGATGAGGTGACATATAAACCCAAAGAACATTCTCTTTGACATGACACCCCACCTGAACTGAGAACCTCACTGGGGCAGGTAGTGACTTCTTTTGTAAAATGTCTGTAATGCACCTCTTTTTCCTTCCCCATAAGGGATAGAAGTTGCTATCTAAAGTTTATGCCTGCTTGGTAATGTGTGGTCTTGCGGGAAGCTGGAGGAACCAATAATTGCAGGTGCTGGTTTCCATCTGAGGCTGTTTTCGGGTTACCCCACAACATGTGTACCTGCTTGTTCCATCCCTTGCTCCACGCAGGGAACACAAGCGGCAGATAGACGCACTAATGGTTCGCAAGAGGATTCTTGGATAAAGGGTACAGATCTGTCAGTGGTTGTTACCTGTTCAATGCCTCAATGGTTATGGACTCCATAATTGTTTATTCCTAATGAGTAACGTATACAGTTAAGCGTTTTGGTCACAGCAGGGGACCATATGTGGGCAATAGCTTCTAAATTGATCCTACGACAGACATTTCCCTTTTGGAACAATTGTGATGGTTAAACCACTGTTTTACTAGAAAAGCAGCAAGGTGCTGGAGGGGGTTTAAAAAGATAGATGTTTTTTCACAGTCAGTATTATTAGGAATCTCTATTGGTTTTTCAGGATACGGAGGGTTGGGGGAGCGCTGCATAAACAGGATTGATTCACACAGCTTGGCAGTTTCAGCTGGGCAAATGCTGTGTTGATCCAGCAGGCTGCCAACTGTTACTAATGATTTAATGTCATAATTAGGCACCTCCCACCTGAGTCCCAGACGAACAGCCGCTGGGGGGTTGAGTACTGGGATGCCGGAGGTCCAATTCAAGGGAAGAGCAGTGAGTGCCCTTACTGGGCTGCCACTCTCTATACCCCAGTTGGGGTGCTGTCTTGATTCCTCGTGGTCTAGAAGCCTAGACAACTTAGAAGGCATTTTACCTTCTACAAAATAACTGGTGTCTTTATAACAGTGTTTTAATTATATGTGTGTTTGATGTTATCTGCTGATTATGTACAAGTTAGATAACTGGTTTACTAATTTAATGTATATAATTGGAGTTACATACTCTATCCTCTCTCCTTTTCACTCCTTTTTTTTCCCCCATACATTTTTGGATTATTTCGCTACCTATAGGGAAGGACCCAATATACCCAGGCTAAGCAGGAATGACTTGGGAATGCTGAATGTTTCTAAAAGAAAGCAAATATGGACAAGTTAGTTTTGTGTTCATGGAATGTCAAGGGCGTAAACAATGTGATTAAGAGGTCAAGAATGCTGCAGGATTACAGAGAGTAAAATGTGAAATAGCGTGCATCCAGGAGACCAGGCTGACTGCCACTGAACATGCAAATTTCAGGAGGTCATAGGTGGGAAGTGTTTATGCAGACTGTAACCCAACATCTAAAAAAACTGGAGTGGCTATTTTGATACGAAAAGGGCTACCATTCCAGGTAACGAATACTTACTATGCAGGGTCAGGGAGAATAGCCCTAGTTTCAGGACAGCTTAGGGGTCACCCCATACATATTATGCCAGTATATGCCCTAACACCCCCTATGGGGGAATTTTTCAGGAAGGTGTTTAACATAATAAACTCATTGCCAGATGGACACCTGTTGTGCATAGGTGACTGGAACTGTGTGGAGGATGCCCAACTAAACCACTCACCTGCCCATATGGGGGGACAGGGAACATATTCTAAATTATTAAGCACACTCCGGGCCAAGTTGGGCTTGGTAGACCCTTGGAGACTTGCCTCACCTAACAGAAGGGATTTTACCTTTTTTTCTCCATCTGCTCAGTCCTACTCTCGCCTCGACAGACTCTATACTCAAAAGAATTATGCATATACAATCAAGGATATTGATATCCATCTTGGGGGCCTTATCTGACCATTCCCTTCTGACCTGTCCATTGCAGTGGGGCCCAAAGACAAATGCAGGGGGATGGAGGTTTAATGTCGGTCTGCTGAATGATAAGGAGTTTGTGTCATCCACCAGAAGGGTGATCACCCAGTATCTTTCGGAGAAGATACAAAAGAAACCCCCCTGAAATACATATGGGACTGTCTAAAGGCAGTAATTGGGGACATGCAATAGCTTTTGCCTCCTACAAGGAGCAACACAGGATAAGGCAGAAGATACGCTGAGGCAGTTAGAGACAGAACATAAGAATACAAGAAATCTTGATCTGCTCCCCAGACTTAAAGAAGCAAGAGAAGAGGTAAATAAACTCTCGCTGCACAGAATGGAAAACACTCTGAGGTTTATGTAGCAGAGATATTACGAATGGGGGGACAGGGCAGGGCATCTTTTAGCAATGCACCTTAGGAAAAGGGAGGCAGATAGGTACATTTCTAAATTAAGAAAAGGGTCTTCTTCCCGGGAATATGTTAGTACTCCTAGGGACATAGCCCACAAGTTTTTAAAATACTACTACCACCTCTATGAGGAGGAGAGACTGCCTGGTCAGGAACAAAAAATTTAGCAGTTTTTTGAGAAGGCAGCCCTCCCATCCCTATCTGCCACACAACAACAATATATGGAAGCACCCTTCTCTAATGCTGAGGTAATAAAGGCCTAAATACATCTAAGGAGGAAAAGGCCAGGCCCAGGCGAGGCTTCCAGCTGAGTTCTATGATGCATTTGCCAAAGAACGTCCCTATCATTACTGGGGTCCGCAGCGTGGCACATGAGGATGGACACCCCCCCGACTCCTGGGCAGGTGCACTAATAGCAGTCATACTGAAACCAGGTAAGGACCCACTCCAGTGCTCTAATTATCAACCTATATTGAGTTCTTTCAAGGAGGAATAATGAAATCCTATGGGCAGCTTTCACAAGAATTCAAATTATCAGGGAAATAATTTTTTCAATATCTACAATTCAGACATTATCTTATAAAAAAAAGAAAAAGCACCTCGGCTGAACCCTCAGCAAATGGATAACCCACTCTCCACACTATTAATTACACTGGCAGGGTCCACATGAACTAGGAGGAGGGTGCCCCAAATTGTCAAACTGTTGGCAGATCTACAGCATGACCAAAGTATTACCATAAGAAATAAGTGGTCTTTGGAAGCAGGACTGGATCTAGCTGAAGATAGTTGGACCAAAATCTGGCAAGTGGTCTTCTCTACCACCGCCTCCCCATCTTGGAGGGACATTAAGTGGAGGGTGGTTGCCCACACTTATTCTCAGTTATCACTAAACATTATGGGATGTACCCGCAGACTGTTGCTGGAGAGGGTGTGGGGTGGGCAACCACACTCATATTTTCTGGTCATGCCCCTACTAAAACCTTTTGGATAACAATATCTGAAGAATGTGGCAAAATCTTGAGACAGACATACCTATAGACCTTCTCACTTTTATTTTGGGATTACCACCTCCAGGACTGAAAACCAAAGTTCAAATTTATCTATTTAATAGTTTGGTGGCAGCTGCCCTCAAGGCCGTAACTCAAAAATGGCTCACCACCCAGATCCCAACCTTAGATGCTTGGTTATCTAACTGTTCTCGAATAATGGAAATGGAAAGGCTAACTGCGAAGCTTAGATTGCAAAAAGAGAAATATATAAGTCGCTGGCTTCCATTCTTCCATTATATCGCAGATGCCTCTAGGAAAACTGTTTTAGATATTCTGGCACAACAAGACTAACAGTGCTGTATAATCAATCAGTCAATCAAACTTTATTTAACCAGGCATCAACACCATTGAGCAAGCTCATTTTCAAAGTGGTCTTGGACAAGGAACAATACAAATACATAGACATAGTAATACAAAGATTGTAACATCAACAGATTGCGGTACAAGGTAGGATGCAAAATACTTGAGTCCACCACAGGAACTTACAATTAGACATATGCAAAAACAATATCAAATGGGTAAAGGAAAAGGAAGGTAGAAACTGTTAACAGACAGGGGCCTGCAGTGGATATGTGAAGGCAGAGGAAGGGTGAGAGCCATGGAGTGAGGGAGAGAGTGTGTACTGGAATCCTAGGGAAGGAGGAGGATGACATACTAACAATATTAGAGCGGAGACATCAATAAATGAAAGGACAGATTACCTATAGCAACTACAAGGTTCCCACAAATACTCGACTAGTAGGGCTTTGAAGGAGAGAAGGCTCGGAAGTGAGATAAGCTTGAATGTGCTTTGCATAGTGTTCCAAAGTGAAGGGAGTGCGTAGTTAATTGCAGACAGTCCAAGGTTAGTTTTCATTCTGGGCACTTGGAAGCAAAGAGTATAAGTAAGCAAGATGCATGTCTGGGTGTGATCCCAGTTGGAGGGCAGATTACTTTGACTACAGACATTGCTAGACAGTAATTGTAGGTGGGTTGGATTGGATGGGATGGGTCTACGAACATAGAAAATTAAATGCTTATTAATTTTCAAGTATTGTAACTAAAGAATGAAATACACAAGATTGGGAATCTTTCTCTTACTCTCCACTCTTCCAGGAGTTCTCTCCTATTTTCTCCCCCCCCTCTCTTTTTTGCTTTATGTTTCTCCACATCTCTTCTATGTATAAAGCTTTTTTTAAGTTATGTGTTTGTTTGTATTGTCATAATGTTGTAAGTTGAATCACTGAAAATCAATAAAATATAATTTCAAAAAAAATAACCCACAGCCAGGCAGGCTGCAACATCTGGACTAGCTGCAGGTGTTGCTACAAACTCCAGATAATCCTAGGTATAGAGTGTTGCAGTAGTCGAGCCTGGAGTTGACAAATGCATGAACTTTTGTAGCCAGATTAGCAGGGGCTAGATGCAGTTTAATCCTGGCAGTGTTACAAAGATGATAAAAGACAGCCTGAACCATAGCTGACACCAGTTGATCGAGTGCCAGCTTGCAGTCCAAGATTATCCCAAGATTCTTAACTGCACATGCAACTCTTGAGAGGCTGACCACCCAGCGAAGGAATTAAGGTCAGTCCACTTGTCATCACTGGGCCCTACCTACTCGGCATGACAGTCATGATCTCTGTCTTACCCTGGCTGAGACATAGCCAGTTTGAGGCCATCCAGCTGTTTATTTCAGTCAAACACCTCTCCAGTACAGAGACTGCATCACACCCACCAGAAGTGCCGGAAAGATAAAGCTAGAATCATCTGCATAGCAGTGAAACTCCATGCCATACCATCTAATGATCTCACCCTACAGCAACATATACACTGAAAACAACACAGTAACGAGGATCGAGCCTTGAGGTATGCCATAGGAGAACACCGAGGTCCTGGAGGTACAACTTCCAAGAGCCACCTGCTGCATTCTCCCAGCTATGTATGACTCAAACCAGCTCAATACAGTGCCGGTGAATCCCACATAATTCCTTAGGTGATCCGACAGCACACCATGATCAGCAGTGTCAAAGGCTGATGAGAGATCTAGCGGGACCAAGATAGTACAAAGTCCATGATCCTTGCCATAAGGAGAACATTCGTCCACTCTGATAAGGGCAGTCTCTGTGCTGTGGTGAGACCAAAATGCAACTGTGGAGGTATGTAGATGTTAAACTCCTCCAAGGTGCTGAGCAAGTTGCTTAGCTCCCACCTTCACATTAATCTTCCCAAAAGGGAGATTAGAGACAGGTCTGTAATTCCCCATCACATCAAAGTCCTAGAAAGGTTTCATAAGAAGGGGCTAACCACTACTTGTGTAAGGCCTCAAAAACACCCAACAATCTGGAAATAACTGGACCCACAACCTCTTGGCAATCTAAGAGTAGCCAGGTACGACCAGGATCTAGCAAACAGCTGGTGGGATGCAGACCTACTATCACCCTGAGCACCTTTTCCTCCAAAACCAGAAGAAGCTGTTCCCAGGCATGCAGATCAGCAATGCCACCCAAACCCAGACCATCAGCAGCTCATAACAGACCACTTGAGCAGATACCTGATCTAAAGGAAAACACCTTGTCAGTAAAGAAATTTCCAAACTCATCACATTTTTCAGCAGAAAAACTCAGTGGACTGTAGACAGGCTGGGTTTATTAACCTGTCATGATGCGAAGAGGTTGAGCCAGGCGATTTCCTGGGCAACCATTTTGTATCGAGGTTAAGCTATTGAAAGCTGTGACTTCAAAAGCGCTCTAGGTAGTAAAGAGATAAGGAAGGAGAGGATAGTACAGTTGATGATGAAGAGAAACCAAGAATTCTGAATTACTGTTTTTGTTTGGCGTATAGAATTGAAAGCATGCCCACTCCAACACAGCAGGAAAAAATTCATTTCTGATACACAGGACAAGATCGTGATGGGAGGAATTACAAGGGAATATAAGAAAGGGTCTTGGAAAACTTAAAAATCGATAAATCAGCAGACCTTGACTGGATTCATGAAAGAATGTTGAAAGAAGTGAGGTATGTTCTGGTGAAACCACTGTCTGTCCTCAGTAGGGATCAGTAGCAACAGGTATAGTGCTTGTAGATTGGTGGGTGGCTAATGTGAGTCAACTAATAGGCTGGTGAGCCCAAGACCTGTAGTGGAAAAATTTTGGAGATATTTTTCAAGGAGAGACATTTGCATTCTTGGAGGAAAACTGCTGTTCACCAGGGGCTGGTCATGTCAAACCAACTTAATAAATATTTTTAGTGTAGTAACACAAATGTTAGACGGGGTTCAAATGGTGGATATGTTGTACCTAGATTTTAGCAAGGCATGTGACTGAGTACCACCACATATGTCTTAGGGATGGAATAGCTGTTTGGATTAAAAACTAATGGAACCCAGAAGGCGATTCTAAGTGGTAAATTCTCTGAAGATGGAACAGTGACTAGTTGGGTGCTGCAGAGTTTGGTCCAGGAAGCATTACTATTCAGTATGTATACATGTGACATAATCATGGGTGTTCAGGACATGGTAAGTCTAATTGCAGATGATATAAAACTCTTTGGGAAGTTGACAGTGAAGAAGGAGTTAATACATGAGATAGAATCTGAGAAGACTGGAGAAGTAGCCCAGTATTCGACAACTGAAACTCCGTGCCAAAAAGTGCAAGGTGAAGCATACAGGGTGACAAATCTTGGAACAATTTACTGTATTGATGGAATGCTAGCAGAGAGCATGGCTGAGGAGTGAGACATGGGGTTAATTATAAGAAATAACCTAAAACCATATCATTAATGCAGTAAGGCATACAAGAGGGCTAACAAGATGCTGAGGTATAAAAGGAGACGGATTACCAGCAGAAAGGAGAGGAGCAATGCCCCTGTAGAGACCACTGCTCAGGCTGCACCTGGAGTGCTGTGTGCAGTTCTGTGGTTTGTATCTAAGGATCGATAAGGCTAGATTAGGGCAAATGCAGAAAGGATGATTCTTAGTTCCCAAGCCAAACCGTAGGAGGACAGACTGAAAAGTCTTGACATGTACTCACAGAAGGATTGAAGGGAACTGGGGAGGGCATGATAGAGACTTTCAGATTTGTGAAAGGGTTCAGTAGAGTGGATGAAGCAAGTTTATTTAATTTGAGAAGGCGTAGCGCCACTAGGGCTCATGCTTAATGAGGGGGTGTTTAAAAAACATTAGAAAGTATTTCAAAGAAAGGGTAGTGGATGGGTGGAACAAACTTCCAGATAAGGTTGAGGAGGAAGAGACAATATCAGGGTTCAAGATAAATTGGGATGAATTTAAGGAAGTTCTATGATGTGATAATGCAGAAAGGAAAAGGGAGGATGAGGGAAATAGTTAACTTTAGTAAAATTCCAAGTAGGAAGCTTAGGACAGACTGAGCGAGATGGTTCAGGCCATTTCTGTCCTTCTCTTTTCAATGGTTTCTATAAAGCAGCACTAAATATATTCTTTTTAACAACTGTTAGGTCAGACATGCCCTGAAAGTAACCTACCTTTGTTTCCAATTTCCTTCCTTGTTCTGTGCAAAGTTTTTTTTCACTGACAGTTTTGCAGAGACACTTGCTAGTCTCACGTCTGTTTTGAATTCCTATTCCTCTCTCTGAGTCTTTTCTTTCTCTCTCTTCACCTTTCTGTTTCTCTATAGGTCTCCTTTCCTTTCTTGTGTTTCCTTTCTGTGACCCCACACATGCTGAACAGTTACCATCACATGCTGGGGGGCCAGCACTCTCCTTGCAGCGAGATGGAAGGACATGGGTATTGCAGAAGCATGGGGACTTAAAATGAAAGCATGAAACACCCCCATGCATATATGTATTAGGGGAAGCACTGAACCCAGGTGTCTCTAGCATGGTGGAGTCAGACAGCCTCCCTCACTGGAAGAGGAGAGTGTTCCCGGGGCCACTCAGTCATCCTCCCCACAGCCGTCTCCCTGTGACTCAGGCTCATTCTCGGGTCACCACCGTCATGAGCCATAGCGCTGCCGCTGCACTGATGGGCTAGCTGTGAAATCTGAATTTTTAAACTAAAGCAAACTCTAGGGAGTGATGTGTTCTTCTTGCTTAAATTGTACTCTTATTTTAACATGCTTTGTTGCCTCCTGCGTACTGTGTATGTAGTGCGGAGAGAATTATACATACACGTGCCAACAGCCCCCAAAAAAAAAAAAGTCAAAGGTGCCTAAGAAGAACAAGTAAATGTTAAATCACACAACTTCAGAAGAAAAGGAAAGCACTTGGTTTTATAAAGGTCCTTTCATACACACTGTAACCCAGAGTGCTTTCCAGGACATGACAAGTGGCAGCAGTAATTAGGCAGATGCAGGATGGAAATGAGGTTAAGGAAAGCTCAGGATGGTTAAGCAGATGGGCGTGGGGGAGACCGAGGAGGCTGAACACAGGAAGGTTTAGTGACTTCCTCAAGATCACACAGGGAATAAGTGATGTTGGTGGGATTCAAGCCTGTGTCTCCAGATTCATGGCTCTTAGAAACAGTTGATTATAAATCCACTTTATTGAAAATTGAGATATCAGAGTGGAGATCAAATCATATATGTAGTAAAGTACCCTCTGTTTTTGGGTAAGTTAAAATCTTGAAGCCTAGGTTGGGGAGAGGAGCTGTAGCTGTATTGGGAAAATATTGTGATTTTGTACACTACTAAGTGTGAGTAAACAGACAACATGCAATAATGAAACACGCTCTTTATTAGGATAAAATGCATTTAAGCTTCACTCAGGAATTGGCTGGCTTACTGGATAATGCATTAGCATTTCCCAGGCTTGAAAGCTCAGATTGCAGCTACTCGTGAAGTCTGATTGGTCTCGTTTCCCAGTAAACAGCACACTTTACCGAAAATCTACTGACCCTGCAAAGGCAGTCTGTGCTTAAAATGCCCAAGACTCTATTTGCATGGAGAGTTAAATGGGACCTTTGTATGCTAAAAATGGTGGCTAGATTTTCAGAACGGTGTTATTAGCACTGAAATTAAACCTGGCACGAATGAAGCATGTCACTAAACTGCCATTAGGTATGTACAGAGATGTCACACGAGATCGAGGGAGGCTGAGGAACAGTAGTATTTATTCAAATGGCACCCTTCCCCGAAGGCTGAGTGCCATACAAGAACAGACAGGCCATTAAAACCAATACAACAAACAAGTAAAATAACTTAAAATAAACAAAAGATGTACAAAGCCAGTATTTCTGTTAAAATTGGAACATTAGCTGAATCACTGGAATACTCAGAAACTAATTTTTGTCCCCGGAGGCCTGCCTGAACAAGTAGATCTATAACGCCCTTTTAAAGCCTCTACTGACCGGGAGGGAGGCTCCCTTAGTCCTCTAAGCAAGGTGTTCCATAGATAGAACAGGGCAGGCAACTTCAAATGAACAATTGCCAGAGGATTTAAAATGGTCCCTTGGGTCTGAGGGGCAACCCTCTGAGGAGGAGCGAAGGGGGTGCAAGGGCTTGAGGGTGTTCAGAAGCTCTGCCAGGTAGTCATGGGCCAACCCGTGTAGGGCTTTATAGGTTGGTAATCCAACCTTGAAGGTAACTCGCCACTTTAGAGGCAGTCAGTGCGGATCAGTATAGCGCAGTGATTTAAGGTTCTGAGCTGCAAACCTAGAAACCTGGGTTTGAATCCCACAGCCCCCACCTGCATACTGTGTGACCCTGAGCAAGTCACTTAACTTCCTTGTGCTCCCAGGTCGCTACTGTAAACAAGCTTCCAGCTTAGTGTCTCTCTCTTCTGGTTAAAAAAAAAAAACAAAAACGCGCAGGACCAGGTCACATGACTTGAAAAGTCAGTCAGTAACCTGGCCACTGTGTTCTTCACCAATTGCAAGCATTGTAGTGTACCTCCACTAACCCTGAGGTAGAACACGTTACAGTACTCCAGCCTAGATGTCAAGAATGCATGCACCAGTGTTGGCAGGTCTTCAGGAGGGATAAGGGACTTAATCTGTCTGATGTTCCTAAGATGGCAAAAGCCACTCCTGACTACAGCTGACACCCGAGCCTTCAGTGTCAACCGATCATCAAAAACAACTCCCAGATTTTTCACTGTTGCAGAAGCAAACAGCCTGGACAACCCAAGATGAAGCCCCATCTCTCCCACAACTACTTATGTTACCTCGCTCCCACCCAGCTCAGTCACCAGTACCTCAGTCTTGCCTGGGTTAAATGTCGGCCAGCTAGATTCTGTCCCTCTCTGAATTTCAGACAGGCACACATTCAGCACCCCAGCACCATCAGGCACCCAGGTGCAAAGGCCAAATACAACTGGGTATCGTCCCCATGGCAGTGGAAACTCAGATTATATTGTTGAATTATCCCTTCAAGGGGCATCTTGTACACTGGGAATAACATAGGTTCAGACCAGGAGACGGCATGGGGTTAGAAGGAGTTTGGAGAGGAGTGGCAGATTTTTGGTGCCTGTCCCACGGTATCTACCAGTTCGAGTGGACAGGTAGCTGAGGGACCATCCACCAGTACTAGTCCTGTTTGGGCAGTGCTCTGCAACGTCAGGTTGATGAGGAATAAGACCGCAGTTATTGGAAGGAATAAGACTGCAGTTATTATGGGATTTTATTCTTGCTCTTCAGTTAACATAGCATGTTTTACTGAGACCTGGCTAGGTGGTGTTGGTCCAGTTTTGGAGGCGGCAATGTCGGTTGGCTTCTTGTTGAGTGTACTGCCCAAGAAAGGACCATGAGAGGTAGTTATTCTGTTTAGAACAGAACTGGGATGGTGGTGCATCCTGTTGGGGACACCTCATCCTTTGAGTGCATGTCCATGCATGGAGGTCCAGGTGCTGGGTGCAGAGTCCTCTTCCTCATATATCATCCACCTGGGCATGAGGGGGACTTTCTGTGGGAGATTGTGGAGTTTGTCGCTGACCAGCTGTTTGAGTCACTGAGGTGGATTGTCCTCAGCGATTTCAATGCCTGGGTCGACAAACTATCGCATTTTGGGCAGGAGTTCCTCCAGAGCATGTTAGCTCTGGCAAAAGAAAAAGCTGGTGACTCGCAAACTGGGAAAGGAGAGGCACTGCTCAGTGGCGTGCCAGCCTGGCAGTAGTTCATGAAAAAGGAACTCTGCCGCAATAACATTCAAAGCTAATTGTTAATCACCAAATATTTACACTAAGGTAAACAAGTAGGGAAGAGAAGAGAAGAAAGTGAAGAATAAATTAAATATCAGGGATGGAGAAAAAGAGGAGGGGGAAGAAGGAGGATGGGCAGTATGTTAAATGTAACTGGGAAGGATGGACAGGAGATATCCAGGGCCATAAAAGAAAAGCAGGGCTGGGATAGAATAGAACAGCAGTAGAAGGGGAGATAGAAAATAAGTCAAATCATATGGCAAAACAAGGGGAAGGTGGGAAGGAGAGATGAAAATGTAAAAAAAAAAAAAAAAAAAAAAAAGAAAGAAAATTGTTGAGGCAAGGCAATTTTATTTCTAAGACGCCCGATCCCGGATGATGCTCTGGGCCAGACATAATAAAAACAGAATACAAATACTGAAGGCAAATACAGAAATAAGTGCAATATCAGCTGTGAAAATGGAGAGAAAAATATGAACAAACACTAGTAAGAAATATTACATGGCATTTAACAAGTAAAAATAAAAAAATACCCTCCCATAGCCCAGCACAGTATTGGGTTGAATCTGTGCTGATGGCTACAAAAAATGCAACCTGTCATGCAGTTGTTGAGATATATGGGGTCCCAAGGCATATCCACTAGTGTAATTCAAATATTAAACTGATTCTTCCACCCCCTGATGAAGACCCTGTTTTGGGTTGAAGCGCTGGGGCTGAGGGAGTTTTTTCTGAACACTGATGCCAAATTAAATACTTTGTGCTAGCATTTGGATCTGTTGCCTTTATATGTTGTTCATGAGTGCAGAGTTCCTTTTTTGTGTTAGCTCTGGGCCTGGTACAAGCAGTTGCTGCTGGAACCCATCAGCACGGACATGCGTTGGACCTAGTCATCCACACAGGGCTTGAGGTGCAGAACTTCAGGATCGATCTGATCAGTTGGTCGGATCATTGTGCAATTAGTTTCGAGTTCGGAGTACCCCTCTGTAGTCCTCCCCTTGTGGAGGTAGTCAGAGCCCGCCCTTTGAGATTGTTGAACCCTGAGGGTTGTCTGGTGGTACTTGACACCTTGGGTACATGGGCAGCTTGTGCTGTAAGTACGGGGGAAGCAGTGGCATCCTATAACAGGGCTGTCACTATAGCCTGTGACCTGACAGCTCCAGCCCGTGTCCATTCTTTGCTTTGTATCTTGGCTCGCCTTGGTTTGATGGTGAGCTAAGGTTGATGAAGCCTATGGGACAGAGGTTAGAAAGGCGTTGGAGGAGGACCAGGTCTCAGGAGGACAAACTGGCTTTGATCACTCACTATGGTGAGTATCAAAGGGCAGTCTCTCATAAGAAAGCAAAATTCCTGTCCTGAGAGATTGCGGTCAGGAAAAATTGACCAGCTCAGCTTTTGAGATGCAGACAGGCTTTACACCCAGTAAAAGCCTGTCTGGACCCATGAAAATTGTGTCATTTGCAAAATGTGAGTTTTTCTCGAGCAGGATGTCCTCCATTAGGTCTAGGATCTCCTCTTCTGGACAGTTATTGTCCAGCAGTGGAGGATCAGGGTGCAGCAGTGGCAGTCCGTGATCATGGAATGAGTTTTGGTCAGTAATGGCAGAGGAGGTCATCTGGGTGATCTTGGGGCTGTGACCTGCCTACTGTGAACTGGACCCGGGCCCAACTCTACTACTGGTGGGCTGTGCGGTGCAGTTGGGTCCAATATTCCCTGGGATTGTCTGATGTTCCTTGTTTGTAGGGGTCTTTCCAGCCGAACTAAAAAGCATACTGATGAGGTCCCTTTCAAAAAAAATGACTTTGTATCCTGACATCCTACAGACCGGGCTCTAACCTGCTGTCTCTAGGTAAAGTTATTGAGAAGGTGGTCGCGTTGCAGCATGAGGATCACCTTGAGACCTTCGATATTTATGAGCCTCTCCAGTTGGGGTATCGATCGAGGTTCAGCACTGAAACCGCCTTTGTCAGGGTCCTAATGATCTCATGGTGAGGGATAGAGGAGCGAAATCAATTATTTTGCTTATAGATCTCTCCTCTGCTTTTGACACCGTTGACCATGGGCTGCTGTTGGACTGTCTCAGGGAATAAGTAGGACTCACTGGCACAGTTTTGAGCTCGCTTAAGTCCTTCCTTCTTTCAGGGCAGACCTCAAATGGTGGTAATGGGTAATTTCTCATCGCGCCCAAGTGACCTGCACTGCAGGGTGCAACAGTGATCGGTCCTGTCATCCATGTTGTTTTCGGTGTACATGCTACCCCCTGGGCAAGACTATCAGGTAGTATGGAGTTGGGTTTCACTGCTATGCAGATGGTACTCAGCTCTGTCTGTCTTTTGCACCCAAGGGGGTGGTGGATATACTGAACCAATGTTTGGTCAAGATTCAAGGCTGGATGTCCTCGAGCTGGCTGAGTCTCAGTCCTGACAAGACTGAAGTACTGGTGCTTAAGTTGGGTAGGAAATGGGGAAGTACAGTGTCAGAAGGGTTGTCGAACCTTTGACTCAGTACCTCTCACCTTGACTTTGCCCAGCAAGTGAAGAGTCTAGGCTTTATTCAGGACAATGGACTCTCAAGGCTCGTGTGTCAGCAGTCATCCAGAGTGGCTTTTACCATCTTAGAAATATCAGCCGGATTTGTTCCCTGGTTTCCCCTGAGGACCTACTTTCACTGGTACATGCTGTCGTGATGTCTCATCTTGACTACTGCAATGCCCTCTACCTCGGGGTCAGTGGAGATGCGCTGCAAGGCCTGTAGCTGGTGCAGAGCACAGCTGCGAGATTGTTGACAGGCCTTTCTAG
This sequence comes from Neoceratodus forsteri, assembly GCA_016271365.2. Lineage (NCBI taxonomy): Eukaryota > Metazoa > Chordata > Ceratodontiformes > Ceratodontidae > Neoceratodus > Neoceratodus forsteri. Next base: position 6,322,527 of record JADMNL010000027.1, read on the forward strand.
GTCGAGTCCTATCACTCCTGTGCTGCAGGAACTGCACTGGCTGCTGGTCAAGTGGTGCATCTCCTAGGAGATTGGGTTGGTAACTTATAAGACTCTGCAGTCTGGGTCCCAGTTACCTGCATGATCTCTTGTATCCTTACTCTCCCGCTCGCTCCCTCTGTTCTTCTGATGAGGGTCTCCTGGTGGTTCCCAAGACTTGACTAAAAACTTCTGGGGACGGAGTCTGCGGGATGGCTGGTCGGCAATTTGGAACTCACTACCAAGGGCTTTGAGGGAGACACCTTCAGTTAAAATATTTAAAAAACGCCTTAAGACCTACCTTTTTGCTCAGGTGTTTGGCTCTATTGTAGATTTTAGCTGACTTTAATTTATTAATTTATTAGTGATTGTTGAATTTTTTCTTTGCTCCCGCCATGCACCTGCAACCCCACTCCTTCGGGCCCTCAAGCTGGCACCCTCCCCACTGCACCGTGAACCCAACCCTCACCAGCATGCCTGTCAGTGGCTTCCCGTGGGCTCTGCTGACATTCCCCATGGTGCTTCGGCTTATCTCTGGCAGGGTGGCCCACCCCCAGGAGGCAGGGGGGAAGTAAGCGAGCATTACACCAGGGATGTTGGTTGGGGCCAGACGCAGTGTGCTGGATGGTCAGCAGTGGGAGGAGTCCGACGGAGGGCTGTCATTCATCATTATGGGTGGCCATTTTCCATTTTCTGTGGCACCCACCCACCACCCATGTGTGTGGTGGGGACATACGGCAGCATGTGGTCATCCAAGCCAGGAATGCCTTTGTGGACCACCACCAGCAGTAGCTACTAGAACAGCTCATCACATCTCTTCTCCCCAGAAAAGTGTCCAAAGGATGCTGTGGACTCCCTCTCTGCTGGCCTCTGCTCCTGGCATCAGGGCTCAGAGTGTGACCCTGGATTGCCAGCGTCCCAGAGCAATACCGATACTGCATCGATCGGTGCCATGGAGCTGGCCATTGAAGTCTTACTGTTATGCTTATGTTGGGTGGTGTAGTATGTGATTGTGCTGATACATTACTTGTAATGCCCCTAGGCCACCAGGGAAGGACACCAGAAATAAATAAAACTACTACTACTGCTGGGTGAGAGGACTGAACTGTGGGTGGCCACAGGTGGGAGCATCGGGAACATGAGAAAGTTCCCCATCACCACCTTCTGCATCCTATCCCTGACAGAGGACTCAAACTAGCACATGACAGTGCCAGTTCTGTACTCCGCAGATGATCCAACAGCAGCCCATGGTCCACAGTGTCAGATGCCGAGGAGAGCTGGAGGAGAGCAAGAATTGACTGTTCAGCCCTATCTCCTGCCCTGAGAAGCTCATTATGCACCCTGACCAATGCTGTGTCAGTGCTATGCCTAGATCTAAAATCGAATTGGAGGGGCTCATAGATGTCATGAGCTGCAAGGTGTGCCTCCTGCTGTAGAGCCATGACCTTTTCAATAACCTTACTTCAAAAAGGTAGGTTAGAGACAGGATGGCAGTTTGCTAGAATGTCCAGGTCCAAAGCTGGCTTCTTCAGAAGGGGGCCAAACCAGTGCATTTTTCAGTGCCACTGGGAAGACCCCCTCCAGCATGGAGCACAGAACTATTGCAGCAAACATAGACTCCAAAGATCCCACACACCTCACTAGTAGATGCATGGGGCCTGAGTCTAGTTCACAGTAAGTGGGCGCAGCTCCGAGATCACCTTACCTGGCGACCAGGTCAGTAAGTGGTGGTATTCAGACCTGGGTCTCCAAATTCATAGCTTTGTGCTCTGTTCACTAAGCAGCATTTACCCTTCCAGTTATACAGACAAGAAAGTCAAAGCATTTGTTGGTTATTCATATAATGCACATTTTTACATCCTCTGGGATGGGGGGTCAAGGAAAAAAAACAGAGACATAACCAACATTTACAGTAGTGATAAATCTGGGTGATGCACCAAGCAAAACAAGGTATTTTGAAATTTACATGTAAAAAATGTTTTGAATGTCTGGCCCTAATACTTGCCCCCAGTTTTCCTCTTCCCTTTGATCCTCATTTGTTAAAACTACTTTGACTCATGCACAGCCATGTTACTATGAGCTTTTCACATTTGCAGTGTCAGTGGTTCAGTAGGTAGCACACTCGCCTCTGAGGCCGGAGATCAGAGGGCTGTGGGTTCAGTTCCCACATCTGGCACTTGGGTTAATATCCCAGTACTGACACTGTAGTGCAGCATGAGAGGGGTGCTGTACTTCTGAGGTGCCGTCTTTCGGATGAGACGTTAAACCGAGGTCCCATCTGCCTGGATTGGTGGTAGTTCAGGTGGATGTTAAAGATCCCATGGCACTTATCGAAACGAGTAGGGGATTTCCCCGGTGTCCTGGCCAAATTTCCCTTATTCAGTAAAAATACCACCAACAGCTTAATCTGGTTCAAGGTCAGTTGGCATTCATCTGTATCCCCTTCCCCCGGATCGTGCCTGAAAATAGGCAGGATTTGTCTAGTGCACTTACCCGGTCAACAAAAGCTAAATAAAATAAAATAAGTGTTCTGAGCCTGCTGGCAGTCTCTTCAGCTAAATTTGTATATTAAAACATCTTGCTAGGAGGACACACTGAACTGTGAACAACTTGTTTCCAGGTATATCCTGGGGAAAGGAAATAGGATACATAAATTAACGAAGAATACCTTACATACCTGCAAACAGTAAATCTGGTGCATGTGTACATAGACAGAATTTAATGCATTTCTGATTGTCAAGGTACCATGAAAGTGGACCGGCTTGGTAGCGCAGCAGTAGGGTTACTGCTGTGCTGCAACAACAAGCTTGGGAATGAAGCACGAGGTCATCGAGTCAGCCAAGTTGAGAGGATCAAGCATCCGAGGGCTGCTCTCTTCTCAAGGGGTGGGTTGGATCTTCACAGATCCGCATTGATACCTAGCAGAAGCTGGCTGTCATGGCATTCGAGTAGCCTACTGTACGTAGTATACCAGACACACAGCAGCATTCCGCTTTGGATGTCCTGGGAAAACATGGGCAGACAGTCCACTCACGATGTGGACTGACAGCCCTTCATAGGCCTGGTACCTCAACTGTGTACCCCAACAAGATCCTACCTTGGTGGATCTAAGAGAACCCCTCAGACCCCACCATGAGGAGTAAGTTATGAAGATCGCAGAATACTTGGGGCTTATTTCAGGGATGGTGGGTGACTGGGCTGGGAGGTCGCCAGGATTGGAGTCAACGCAGCAGCAGGACCATAAATACAGTAGTAGAAAAGGTACCAAGAAAGAACCTGTAGTTAAGCAAAGAAAAACAATTGGTGCTCATTTTCCTCAAACTAACTGCAAATAATTTTGCCATGCAGTGCAAGTGCTTTCTGAGGGCAGGCTTACTAGCTTGACAACCAAGGTCCAGAAACGAGCAACAGTTTTGGATCACTAAAATCTAACTTATTGAGAAAGGTTTTCAAATCTGTGGACTATTGTGGTAGAAAGCTGACCAACAAGCAAAAGATAGACAGACTGATAACAGATAAACAGGCAAGCAGGCAAACAGACAACTAGGTTGGTAATAGGTGTATGAGAATTGGAGTTTTAGTTGTTTAAAAGCAAACTTGCTTATTAATACAACTGTCACCATGTGATAATAAAGTTTGTATTATAGCATTTCATATTTGACATTTTCAAAAGAAAATGGCTTGCAGGTTATTAAAGTCTTATCCTAAATAGCTACAAGGAGAATAAAATCTGTATTGTTTCTTACTATGTCAGTCTCACTTGTTGAATGACATAAATCTCCCAAAGCAAACTTAAGGAAGAGCAGTGGCCTAAATATGATGTCCCACTGAGTAGTGTAGACCAAAAACCAGGACTTTACTATGGTGTATGTAGAGATATGTTGTGCCAGACTTGCTGAGGGTCCACATCCCTGACAGGTTGCAGAACATCTCCTTGCTCTGTCAAAGCCACAGAAAGCTGCACTGAATTGGTTTGTAAATAAAAGAGCAAACTTACTCAAAAACTCAAGCTGCTTCAGCTGGCACTAAACATCTTGGCGCTTTGTTTCAAAATCGTGACACTTCATCAGGAGGCTGGTTCTTTGCTTCCACCCACTCTGTAGTCACTGAATGTGGTCTGTCTGTTTGTCCTTGTTTTGTTAGCTGGGAGACCTGAGTGTGGTGGCAGTGAACTTGTATTCAAGGACCCTGGAAGCTGGGTACTTTACTAGGATGACATGCACACAGTTCCTGAGAGCAGGTCCCACCCAACTGGTGCATGAGCATCCCCTGCTGGTTGGGCAGGAAAAAACATTTGCTGCAGAGGCAGTTGCTCAGCTCTCCTTCTGGCTATAAAATGGAAACATTTTAGTGGCTGCCATAGGGGGAAAAGACACAAGGCAAGGAGAGAAATTCAAAGAAAGAAAAATTAAATTGTAAATCCCAACTTTTCAATGGATAAGCATATTTTCAGGAATTGATTTGTTACTGAATAAATGCTAACTTTTGTTGGGAAGCCAGTACATGGGTAATGGTGTGTCTGATGAACTCTTTCCTCTTTTCTCTATCTTGCCTAATGCCTGTTTTAAATGTCTAACATGAATGCATACATCATTTTCAAAATGTTCGGGTCTTCTAGTTTTGCCGATTACTTTTTAATTGGAGTCATTTATGATTCAGTTATTGCAGCCCTCCATACACTGGATCTTACTTCTATAAAGTCATTTCAGAAAAGCTTTGCAAGTATGATAAACAGAGTGGTTCATTTTCAGCTGTGTTATGATGTTCTTAAGGCAAGACCCAGCAGGCAAAAGAAAATCTTTCATATTATTCTTTTTCGCTGTGTTGCCAATCAAAGGTCTGACTCAGTTAGTGATTTTAAATCCCACTTATTTCTTGCTGTATCTTGCATTAGAACATGTCAGGCGTCCACCTTTATAAGATCCAAAGTTGCTTTTTCTCAGCAAAATAAAGTTTAACATTGTTGATGCAATGCAATTATAAAGCATTAGGCCACATCCAGCAGTCCTTTCTGAGATCTTTGGTCCCATAGATTCAGATGCCCAGCAACCTGTTAAAGGAACACCGGCAATCAAGCCCAAATGTTCCCTGCCTGAAATGCTTTACTCAGATTGAAAACGCACTGATATTTTCTTCCAAATATTAAATGCACAAACAAAGGTGGTTGGGTGTCACCATTAACACTTCTACATGGATGTTTAGAAGGCTACTGAATAACAACAGGGTATGTCCAGACTGTCAACCTTTTCTGCAACGTTATTTCTGGTTGAAATGCCACATTTTATGATTGATTACTTTCTCTAAAATTCGCTGTTTTTACTGGCTGTTTTATCGCCTCCTTTTCTTGGTAGAACTGAATTGCATGCTAGTGGTATAATTATACCCAACCTTGTTTTGTTTCAAATCCTTTTCTACTTCATGAACATTAAAGCACCCTTAAACAGTGCAGTAACTCATGATTCAATAGTTTTTGCTCTTCCCGCTGTCTCTTGAGTGTCTACCCTGAGTTGGGGGTGTTCCCAAGTCCAGAAAACATGCAGTGAGAGTTGATCAAGGGCTGTAAAAACAATTTTTTGTGCAGTAACACCCATATGGTGGGCAGTCTGTTTTTGATTAATTAAAAAAAAAGTAATCCGAATCAAACTACCAGCCACATCCATACATAATGTCTACAGAATATGACCAATCATAATATGCATTTTTTAAAACTAAATAGACTTTGAAGTCTGATGGTGTCCCTTTAAACTAGGTTATGAACTCCTGGAAATATTCTGTCATGGGTCTAAAGGAATATCAGAATCAAATATACTGAAATGGCGATAGTTTATATTCTCTTAATAGTTCAGCACTCACAAACTAAAAGGCTGTTTTTTCTGTTAAACTATGTTGACTTTTATATTTCATTAAAACACGGCTTTGCTACTAGTATGTTTGTGCATAAATGTTTTCAGTGAGTTTAATGTCAATGTAGAGTCTGGTGACAGTGCTTGTTAGGGGACAAGGGTCAATATAAAATGTGTTCAGTTCTCTTCAACAGTAAATATGATTACAAAGTAAATGCACAAAGTTGTGCAGTATCATACTAACCCACTAAAGCAAATAAAGTGATTTCTGGACCTTTGACCTAATGGATTAAAGTGATTATAAAAATGAGTAAGAGAAACTAAGGCATACGAATGGGCAAGTGTGACCACATGACTGTGTGTTATTCTAGAACAACAGCACATGTAAGAACTACTAACTTTCTCTTACTCTTGATAATCACATCAGATTGATTGCCACGCTGTTCCATGGACCTCCAAACTGTTGTGACCACCAGTTGTTTGTATTCCACAGCCTTTTTGCACTGGATTTTACACAATAAAGTGTATTTGCACTTAGCCCTGAGTGTGCCGCCTTTTTTGGCTCTGGCAGTCTCTGCAACATTTGCTTCAGGGTGGCAGTACCATGGACTAGTGAGGCAGCGTGTCCCCCTGTGCTCTGAAGGTCTGAACATTGGCTGAGAAACAGACAGTGGATAAAAATCTTTCCTGTACAGTGCAGAAATTGGGTGTCAGTTCTTGTATCTCACTGGGAGGATGTCAGAAGGCACTCACTGAATATGTGTAACAACACAGTAAAAAGAGACCGGGTGGGGAAGGGGGATAGATACGAAGTGCTTTAAAAACATTTCTGTGTGGCTGGCCTCAGCCCAGCCCAAATAACAATTCTTATAACTACTTCAAGAATGAAACAAAGTATTTGCTAATCAAAAGCTAGATTTTGAAAAGTTTTATTCCTTTTCTACAGTCTTTAGAAAGCTACCAAAGCCTCCTGGAAATATTTGAAAACAGTATTTACACAATGTAGCTTATGTGATATATATTTTCTTTTTTCCTCGTTCTTTCTTACTGAGAACATTTACATATAATAACATGGGTTTTGTTCTTCGGATTCAGTTTGCTCTTACATGCGATGTTACAATTCCTCCATTCATAACATCACAATGTTTTGGTGGGGAAATCCTAGTGATCTCTCAAAGAATTATGATTTCAGGTACATGCTAGCAGCAGGTGAAGATGAAGTTCAAGTGAAAAAGAACAGTGTCCTTGGAAAGAAAAGAATGAAGGTAAGATAAATACAGAAAATATGGCTAGTATGTACTGAATTTTGTCCGGAATTGGCTGAGGCACTGGGCACCTCACCTGCCGCACTGCCAGGGACCTGGGTTCAACAACAGACCGGGGTCGCTGGGGGAAGCAGGATTGAGCATTCCATGAGTGTGGTAGTGCGTCTCCCTGCTCTGTGAGCACCTAGCAGTGGCTGGGCAGTGCAGCAGGTGAGCGACGTGGGAAGGGGACCCGGTGCAGGTGCTGTAATGTGTATGTGCATCAGCACGTGCACAGCTTCACTGAACATGACTCAACCCTGAGGGACAGCGGAGGAAGAGGATCCCTTTAGTAAGACAGCAGAGGAGTGGCGGGTGGGACACTGGGCCATCGCTTGAAGTACGTAGAGGTGGAGGCTGGGGGGCCAAACAACTGGGTAAAAAAAAAAAACAACACATTCCTGCACTTCTTAAAAGCACATGTACAGGAACCAGGGATAGCTGAACATGTTCAGGAGAAATCTTGTTCTACCACCTGCTGCACATAGCTATTGAATTTGAGCTATTCTAAATCCCACAACAGCCCACTCACTGTCGTACCTTATTACTTAAATAATGTATGCTATATGGAGTGGTATTGTTGAAACAGCTAAACATGGCAGGTGGTACAAGACCATTCCTGTCAATGAAGGTTACATGATAACTACAGATGCCTCTGGGAAATTTGAACAAAATTCAGTATATACTAGCCATATTTTCTGTATTTATCTTACCTTCATTCTTTTCTTTCAAGGACACTGTTCTTTTCCACTTGAACTTCATCTTCACCTGCTGCTTGCATGTACCTGCAATCATAATTCTTTGTGAGATCACTGTGACTTCCCACCAAAACATTGTTATGTTATGAATGGAGGAGATGTAACGTCGTATGGAAGAAGCAAATTGAATCGAAGAACAAAACCCATGTTTATATGAAATGTTCTCAGTAAGAAAGAATGAGGAGAAAAGAAAATATATATCACATAAGCTAAATTGCCTAAATACTGTTTTCAAAGATTTCCAGGAGGCATTGGTAGCGTTCTAAAGACTGTAGAAAAGGAATAAAACTTTTCAAAATCTAGCTTTTAATTAGCAAAAACTTAGTTTCATTCTTGAAGTAATTAAAATAATTTATATTTTTAAGTTGTGAGCTAATCTGTTTGTTCAGCATCTTCCATTTTCCACCATTTCTGTGCCGTACATTGTGTACCTGTGTACAAACATTCTGAATCCCAGTACAGCTCCTGACTTGGACATTGGTAGTGCAAGTGGAAATGCATAGTACCCAAGACTATTTTTTAAAGTACAGTATGTAACGTGTATTTCCTTTACAAGGGCTTAATAACCAAAGGGAATATAAAATAGAGAATAAAGTATGGGTCAGGGTGTGTAACAAGATTTTACACACCGAGGTTGTGGGATGCTACATAAGCGCCCTAGGGGTTTGTGAAAAGCATCCCTGGCAGTGTCTAATCAGTTTTTACACATCAACCCATTTTATTTCATATAATTGCTGGGTTTCCCTTTTTGCCTCATAATTATATAAAATAAAAAGCTTCTGATGCATTTCGGTGTGGCTTCTCAGGTGCCGATTTAAATGGCATATTTAAAACCTTTTTTGCCCTGGTTTGTGAGGGTTTTTCACTGTGTAGGGAGGAAAAAAAAAAAGAATTACCACCGAGTTCTTCTGGCGAGATGCGGTGCCTGTTTCAGGAGAGATGGGGCGGTCAGCAGTCTTGAGTGATGGTGCTGCTGCGTGAGCATGTGCACAGCAGGGAAACCATGCATGTGTTTGCCATTTTAAACACTGTTTTATAACGGCAAATTACACCACAGCTTCCCTATGGGAAAAAGGAGAAGCTGGTTATTATACATAGAATAATGCATAGGAAATACATTAACGCATTATGAATTGTTGTACTGTTTTTGTGTCCCCACCCCATCTGCACACTGTCCCCACGTTTTAAAAAACAGATCAACACAGCATTGCGCTGCCTGAGTGTATCATCACCAAACCACTTTTTTATGTACTTATTTGGTTGATTCTGCCATTTCTGTGATTCTTTCAGTCTTAAAATAAGGATAGACTAACAGCATGATCTTTTTCACAAGCATGAGTAAAGAGGCAACTTGCAGAAATGGAGTGTAGCTTAGTGCTGTGAGGTTTTGGCGAGGACATTCGCAGAGTGACATAGGTGTGCAGGGTGTTATAAAATGTCATAATATATGGTTGGGATGTCAGAACCATCTATTATAACATTTGAAAAATATTGGTTTAACTCTATTAGGAGTCCCAGTATATGTCACACTTGTGTTGCTGCTACATAGGCATTTAGTACATGAGGTAGCACATCAGAAAGGCAGATTGGAAAATATCAGGATGTGGGCTTCATAAAGGACACAAGGAGAGAACAAATTTCCAAATTGTTAGTTTCTGCATATCTCTCTAAACCACACATATGCACTCAGAGGCCTCAAGCCCAACATAAAACATCACGGGTGTGCAAATCCATGTGTGGGAGGGGTACCTCACCTTCTCTACCTTAATACCCATATAGGCACTGTATTCCTAACTGCTGTCTATCTGCCTACCCCTACCAACGCCCTCTGTTTCCTTCTCCTTCTTCCCCATCTATGGATTACCACTGTCCCTTATCCTTTCCCTATCCCTCTCCCCCTACCCCCCCAACTTTTACCCCTTCCTCCTCTGTTGCGCCACCTACTCCTCTCTTTCCCTGTTCTCCTAACTGCTTGAGTATATAAGCTTTACCTCCTTGGTTAAGCTCTAAGCTAAGTTTTAATTGTATTCTTTTATGAATTATCCACAATTGTAACACGGCATTATGGAGAGCCATGCCAGGGCACCCGCGATGGTAGCTGACGGTGTCACGTGGGCGCAGAGCAACAACGCGGCATTGTGAGGCGATAATGCCCGTGTTGCTGTTATGGGAAGCGCGTTCACGAGCCCAACACGGCATTATTTCTCATAATGCCGTGTTGCTGTTGCGCGTTCCCGAGCCCAACACGGCATTATCGTCTCATAATGCCGTGTTGCTCCTGTAGTGGGCACGATAGCCACTGGGTGGCAAGTAGTGCTGTGGTCGGTCGCTGCTTACCAATCCAAACGGGGGATAGAGGCTGCAAGGAGCAAGACTGCTACGTGCGTATGCAGGGGGTAGACTTAGACAGGACACAGGTAGAGAGCCGCAGGTAGTGTAGGCAAAAATCAGAGAAATTGCCTTAGTGTCTGGTGCCTTTCTTGCAAATCACTGTCCAGACTGCTTGCCCTGCTACACATCGAGCTTGTCCGTGCCACAAGTGCATTAATCACTGACAGAGGAGGGCTCTACCGGTGATTAATCCCGCTGGGGGGTTGAACCCTCGGGCTTCGCCCTCGTGCAACAACGCCCCCTCAGTGGGCATTAATCTCCGGTAGAGCCCTCCTCTGTCGGTGATTAATGCTTACTTATATTAGACTTTACCTTTAGCTATGGTTTTATTTTTGTGTTTATCATGATGCACTTATATTGCACTTCACCTCTGTAGCCCATCAGTGTTTACACTGTTCTCACTTATGTTGCACTTCACCTCTGTAGCCCATCAGTGCTTACACTGTTCTCACTTATGTTGCACTTCACCTCTGTAGCCCATCAGTGCTTACACTGTTCTCACTTATGTTGCACTTCACCTCTGTAGCCCATCAGTGCTTACACTGTTCTCACTTATGTTGCACTTCACCTCTGTAGCCCATCAGTGCTTACACTGTTCTCACTTATGTTGCACTTCACCTCTGTAGCCCATCAGTGCTTACACTGTTCTCACTTATGTTGCACCTCATCTCTGTAGCCCATCAGTGCTTACACTGTTCTCACTTATGTTGTACTTCACCTCTGTAACCCATCAGTGTTTACACTGTTCTCACTTATGTTGTACTTCACCTCTGTAACCCATCAGTGTTTACCGCTGTTCTCACTTATGTTGCACTTCACCTCTGTAACTCCATCAAGCCACTGCTGTTCTCACCTATGTTGCACCTCACCTCTGTAGCCCATCAGTGTTTACACTGTTCTCACTTATGTTGCACTTCACCTCTGTAGCCCATCAGTGCTTACACTGTTCTCACTTATGTTGCACCTCACCTCTGTAGCCCATCAGTGCTTACACTGTTCTCACTTATGTTGCACCTCACCTCTGTAGCCCATCAGTGCTTACACTGTTCTCATATATTGCTGCACCTCACCTCTGTAGCCCATCAGTGCTTACAACTGTTCTCACTTATGTTGCAACTCACCTCTGTAGCCCATCAGTGCTTACACTGTTCTCACTTATGTTGCACCTCACCTCTGTAGCCCATCAGTGCTTACACTGTTCTCACTTATGTTGCACCTCACCTCTGTAGCCCATCAGTGCTTACACTGTTCTCACTTATGTTGCACCTCACCTCTGTAGCCCATCAGTGTTTACACTGTTCTCACTTATGTTGCACCTCACCTCTGTAGCCCATCAGTGTTTACACTGTTCTCACTTATGTTGCACCTCACCTCTGTAGCCCATCAGTGTTTACACTGTTCTCACTTATGTTGCACCTCACCTCTGTAGCCCATCAGTGTTTACACTGTTCTCACTTATGTTGCACCTCACCTCTGTAGCCCATCAGTGTTTACACTGTTCTCACTTATGTTGCACCTCACCTCTGTAGCCCATCAGTGTTTACACTGTTCTCACTTATGTTGCACCTCACCTCTGTAGCCCATCAGTGCTTACACTGTTCTCACTTATGTTGCACCTCACCTCTGTAGCCCATCAGTGTTTACACTGTTCTCACTTATATTGCACCTCACCTCTGTAGCCCATCAGTGCTTACACTGTTCTCACTTATATTGCACCTCACCTCTGTAGCCCATCAGTGCTTACACTGTTCTCACTTATATTGCACCTCACCTCTGTAGCCCATCAGTGCTTACACTGTTCTCACTTATATTGCACCTCACCTCTGTAGCCCATCAGTGCTTACACTGTTCTCACTTATATTGCACTTCACCTCTGTAGCCCATCAGTGCTTACACTGTTCTCACTTATATTGCACTTCACCTCTGTAACCCATCAGTGTTTACACTGTTCTCACTTATACTGTACTTGTACGATGTCTTTCTGTATATGTCCTCCCTGATCCCTCTCCGCCAGGACTCACGGGAGATGAGCAACTTGTTCAGTGTACCTTCCTGGTGAAACATTTCAGTAAATAAATAATAAATAAGGGTACTTGATGTTACTCTTGCTTCAAAGACCACTGGAGGAAATGACCTGGATTTCATCTCATGAGTGCTTCTTCGTGTTAAACAAATTTTATAAACATAACTCTCTCTCTAGTGGCATGTAAGCATTAATCACCGGCAGAGGAGGCATCTACTGGGGATTAATGCCAGCTGAAGGCGTTGTTGCAGGTGAAGCCGAGGTTCAACCCCAGCGGCATTAATCGTGACGCTGACGCTGCGGTGATTAATTCTTGTGACAGGAAACGCGATATATACCAGGGCAAGCACAGTAGACCCTCATGGAGAAAAAATGGGACGAACACTGAGCAAATCTTTATAAACTTTATTGTTACTATGGCATGCAAATACAGTAGTCTGTTACATACCGATGTGTTTCAAAACAGATATGGCTCCACAAGGAGAGTCCTGTAACTCTGGTATTCTAGGAAAATGTCCAGTCCTACGAAGGGCCGTTGCCTGAGAGCCTAAGTTGGAGGTCTGTGGTTCTCGTTTTCCTCAGCTGTGCTCCAGTCTGTAGCGGGTAATTTGCATAACGCATCGTCACTAGCTCTGTTTCTTGCAGCGCCCGTTCCTTCGCCACAGCCTTTCTGCCGCCTCGTGCGACCTGCTGCTTTGTCAGTGGGGTATGCCTGACTTGGGTAACACCATAATTGAAAATAATAGTCCCGTGGTGAAATTCTGGCAGCTGAACCTGTCTCTGTGTCCTCAGTAACTGTCCCCTTGAGCACATCCCATCCCATTTGGTTTAAAACCTCTACGCATCTGTATAGATACCCACGCCCGCCCACAGCGCTAGTTGCCACTCTCTGGCTGTTGTTGTCACTACAGGAGCAACACGGCATTATGAGAAATAATGCGTGTTGAGCTCGAAGCGTGCAAAGGCAACACCGGCATTATGAGAAATAATGCCATGTTGGACTCGCGAGCAGCGCTTCGAAGACACCAACCGCGGCATTATCAGCTCACAATGCCGTGTTGGTCCTGTACTGCGTGACAGCGTTGAACCTATCCGAGCCCGTCATGCACTTCTGAATAATGCCGTGTTACAATTAGCATTAACTTATTTCCTGTTGCTTGGGTGCAGTGAAGCTCATGTCACGTAATGTGAATGCTTGCTGATGTTCTGCTGCTATAAATAGAATTTTCAGTTCATAGCTCCAGCTTATAGTATGTCAAAATAAAGTACAGGTATGTTAGACTCTTACTGTATGTTACTTGCTTCAGCTCATATGTTATCTGTATTGATCACTCAGCAAGTTACTTTTACTCAGATTTTTTTATTGCTACATGTAGAGAAGGAAAGAAACCCAAATTAAGACCATTAAAGCTGCTGTATCTGGTAGTGACATGACTCGTGAGGATATCCTACAAGGATTCTCGGGTGTTTTTTGATTGTTTCCTTGAAAAAAGGAAGTTGTTTGTACCATATTAGCCACTGTTAGGTATTTGAAGTACAAATTGTACTGAGAAAGAAAGCTAAGGTAGCGTTCAGGTGGCCTGTTTTCAGTTCCCAGTTAGGTTTTTTTTTTTTCACTACAATTCATGTTACCTTAGCGAAGCCACAATATTCTTCAACTGGAGATCAGGTGGGCGTATTTGTGACTCAGTCAAAATGATTTTATGCTTTAGCAGTGGAAACGGTTGATGACTAACCTGCAGGAATACCTGCAGAGGGAAATCTGACGCAAGCTATGAATTAAATTCTGGAAGAGAAACTGCATGCAGTAAGGTAGACTCAGAATTTCAGAATTAAATTTTGCAATGGTTTAGCTATGATTACCTTTTCCATACAGTACATGTGGAGGAAGGACTAAGCATTTTGCCTGTGATTTCAGTGAGCAACCCAGACTTTTATACTAGTGAATTAAATGTAGGGGTTTGTGCATTTGCATATCAAACAAGTGTCTTTTTAAAGCCATTCCATCAGTATAATGCTAACTGCTTTTTAAAGATCCCGTCTATAAAAATAAGTGGACATTGTGCTTGATTATTTTATTATGTAATCAACTCCTGAAATATTTAGAAATGTTAAAGTAAGTGTGTGTGTGTGTGTGTGTGTGACACCATGAAATTGCTTTAAAGTTTAATGTGACTGCAGTGAACATTACATTAGTTATATTGTCTATTTTATAAATGCTTGCTTAAAACAAGCACTAAGCTGACACAAACAAACAAAAATCGTATGTTTTCTAATCAGCAGTATATTCCTGATAAACTCTCTGTGGGGGTATGGTGATTGTTTTTCATTTTTTTTTTGTAAACATTTTACTATTCGTTTTGGAGTTAATATTGCAGGGCAATAAAGACGGCTACCCTAGCAGTTTTTCTAACAGTCTACAATAAGCCGCTCACTGTTCAGCAGCACAAGATGTGTTTATACTCTTTATTGTTGGGACGTCAGTGTGATCCAGTGGGTATAGCTTTAAACTGTGAATCAGTAGGACCAGGTACGAATCCTGACACAACTGTTGACTCATGTCATGACATTCCGCAAGTCATTTAACCTCCTTGCGCTTCATTCCTCCAAACTATAAACTTGGGTAGAATTTATTTAAAATGTGTTGATTGGGAGTGACGTGCAGGACCAGAGCTCACTTCCAGATGCAATGCAGGGGAGGAGTTACAAGGGGTAGAATACTAAAAACAAATAACAAATGAACTGTCAAAAATAGTAGATAGATAGATAGATAGATAGATAGATAGATAGATAGATAGATAGATAGATAGATAGATAGATAGATATACTGTTGGTAGATATTATCGATAGGTAGATAGGTCGATAGCTAGACAGATAAATAGATAGATAGGTAGATAGGTAGATAGGTAGATAGATAGGTAGGCAGGTAGATAAATAGATTGACTGATAGATGGATAGATAGATAGATATGGATATGCAGCAGGCTGACGAGAAATATTGCATTTATTTCCATTAGCAGGTTTTGATCTCATGATCTCACAAGTGGGCGAGTCATCAGTGATGTCTATAGAGGTCAAACTTTGCAGAATAAAAATAATTATGATACTTTAGAAATCCCATGGCATTGAATTTATACAATGACATAGCATCTCTAGCAAGGTTGGTCCTAGTGCTCAAATCCCAGACTTTTCCTCCCTCCCAGTGGTTCAGCACTTGTTTGCCATGCACATTCTAACACATTTAAATGAATTACACTTCCAAACATTCTTAATAAAGTCCCACACGGACTTAGATCATTTAAGAATTCTGACAGGTGTCCTGGACCCAATGATGCTCCTGGAGTGGAAATGGACGATTTCAGGATCATTATCAATGAAAATAATTTATACATTGGCGTTTTTAAACAAAGATAAAAATGATATCAAAACCACAGGACCCTAGTTAGCTAGATACATTTTTTATCTTGCTAGTAGGGTGTATCATTTCATTTACCTTCATACTTGGGTACATCATGCAAACAAACTGCATGTGAGAGCTGCACCTCGCGGTGTTGCAGACCGTGAGTCAGCACAAGTAATTCATTCAGTGAACTGTGCAGCAGCTGTGGTTCATTCAGAACCTCTTAACAAAAATAAATAAAATATATCCTCCCAAACACACCACATCACACAATCTGTCTGAAAACAAACCCCAGAAGGAGAACTGAGCCATAAAGACCACAGTTTGAAAAATAAAAATGGCAACATTTTGTTTGTTTTGATCTTTACTCATAGCACTAATTATAAGTGCTAATTGTGTAAACCACACATGTGATGTGTGTCTGTGAGAAGGGTTTTTCTTTTTTTGCATTTAAGGTAAGTAACCTGTTGTCCTGCATCTCATAACTTCATAACATGTGAGGGTCAAAGGTCACTGACCAGTCAGGAAGATAAATTCCACATCTCATACACACACATCACATATCCCCTATTTATCTGGAAACTGTAATTTTCAAAGCCATTGTATAAATAGAAAATTTACAAATGTACACATTTATGAATTTGCAAGTGTACAGAGTTGTAAAATATACAGTTTATAAAAGTCGCAGGGGTAATCTGCATTCATTTAGTAAGTAGTGGTAACAGAGTACCGGGTACCCGAGTGAGCGAGGATATAGTAAGTAGTGGTAACAGAGTACCGGGTACCCGAGTGAGCGAGGATATAGTAAGTAGTGGTAACAGAGTACCGGGTACCCGAGTGAGCGAGGATATAGTAAGTAGTGTAACAGTGTACCGGGTACCCGAGTGAGCGAGGATATAGTAAGTAGTGTAACAGTGTACCGGGTACCCGAGTGAGCGAGGATATAGTAAGTAGTGTAACAGAGTACCGGGTACCCGAGTGAGCGAGGATATAGTAAGTAGTGTAACAGAGTACCGGGTGCCAGTGAAGCGAGGATATAGTAAGTAGTGGTAACAGAGTACCGGGTACCAGTGGCGAGGATATAGTAAAGTAGTGGTAATAGAGTACCGGGTACCCGAGTGAGCGAGGATATAGTAAGTAGTGTAACAGAGTACCGGGTACCCGAGTGAGCGAGGATATAGTAAGTAGTGGTAATAGAGTACCGGGTACCCGAGTGAGCGAGGATATAGTAAGTAGTGTAACAGAGTACCGGGTACCAGTGAGCGAGGATATAGTAAGTAGTGTAACAGAGTACCGGGTACCCGAGTGAGCGAGGATATAGTAAGTAGTGTAACAGAGTACGGGTGACCAGGTGAGGCGAGATATAGTAAGTAGTGTAACAGAGTACGGTACCAGTGGCGGATATAGTAAGTAGTGGTAATAGAGTACCGGGTACCCGAGTGAGCGAGGATATAGTAAGTAGTGTAACAGAGTACCGGGTACCAGAGTGAGCGAGGATATAGTAAGTAGTGTAACAGAGTACCGGGTACCAGAGTGAGCGAGGATATAGTAAGTAGTGTAACAGAGTACCGGGTACCCGAGTGAGCGAGGATATAGTAAGTAGTGTAACAGTGTACCGGGAACCCGAGTGAGCGAGGATATAGTAAGTAGTGTAACAGAGTACCGGGTACCAGAGTGAACGAGGATATGGCTCGGAGCAGGTGCGTGCTTTTGGGAAGTACACCAGAGAGAGTGGAGTGAGAATAAGAGCAGGATACTGAGAGGGAGGGAAGGAGGTTATTCAGCTTGGCATGAAGGTGGATAGAGAAGGCAAACTGACCACTTGTAGATTTTCAGCGAGGGATTTGGAAGGGGTTAACAGCGGATAAGGAGACAGAGTTGGAGGCAGGGCAGAGGACATAAGGAGAGATAGATATAATGGAGGAACAGTGGAGAGCCAGAATGAGATAAATGGGACCAGTGAAAAGCCAGGATGCCAACAGAGAAGTGCAGTGTAAGAGGTGACAGGCCTCAAGTGGGGGGGGGGGGGGAGATGGTTAGCATAAAAAGGGCAGTAATGTTAAGTGCTGATAAAGGGCAAGGTTTGCCCCTCACATTCTGAAAATGCACTAGCTTCGGGGCTTTCCATAAGGACACACACTTAGACATACACCGGTAGCAGGCCTGCACCGGACTTTAATTCTTCATGTTTGAAACTTTTTCATTTGCTATTCTGTGAAGGGGAAGGGATCATAAACTTGAGTGAGCCACCCACCTGATCCCCCTTCCTGGTCCCAGAGTAATCCAGTGCCGTCCCCACGCTCCTGTGTTTTTTGAAATAGGAATTTGTGGAGCGTGGGGGCACGCTGCATTGATAGTAACAGGAGCATTGTTAAAAACATTTATTTTTATATTTTAGAGGTCCACGGAGGGCACATGAAAGCCACAGCTTGACTAACAGTGCTCTTGTCAGTTGAGCTGTGGCTTAGATTTGCCCTAAGTGGACCTCTAAAATATAAAAATAGATGTTGAATTTCAAACAAGAAACTGTCGGATATGAAGAATTAAACTCCGGTGCCTGTAAGCTACAGGTGGGGGTGGGGGCGCTAATGGAGGTAAACTGTAATGAGCACGATTGGTGCTCTAGAAAGCCAATGAAAAGTTCAGTAACTGAGGCATTGGGCTTGCCTATATGTGCCACCAGCTTTAGTATAATTACCTATATCAGATCAAGGGAAATTTTCATAGAATCTGGTGATGTCACTGAGGGATAAAGATGTAAGTTTTACAGCAAATACAGTGAAACCTTTCAGCAAAGCCAGCATATGAATGCAGTGAAAACTAACAGTAAGTCTGTGTATATACCTTGAAATCTAGCAGTAGTAGGCAGTATAAATACAGGGAACCAAACAACAGAAGGCAGATGCATATAAAGTAGAATCCCAGTAGTAGTGGTTTGTACAAAGAATGCAAAATCTGCCAGCAGTTTTCATTGGGAATACAGGTTAACTGGAGTAAGGGAGGCAAGAGCAAGGATACCACAACAGGCAAAAAGTGTTGGCTGCTCACCTTAGGATCCTGGCACAGCAGTACCTCCAAGCAGGGAAAGCAGAAGGGGTACACCTGGTAGCTAGCATTCTCTACTGTGTATTAACTCCCAGGCTGATGCCCCCGAGTATGATACCCTTCTGCTGTGACCCATCTGCTGGGGAACCCTTGAAAAGTGGAGACATAAATAGGGTTTGATGGCTCCGCCTTCACACAGTCCCATCCTCCCAGTTAGAAGAGGAACAAAGTCCATCAAGCACTGGGGTGCCCTACCCTTCTGGGCAGGAGAAGAGGAAGTAGAAACAGGATGCCATTTAAAATGAGATATTGATTTTCAAGTCAGACTGTTAATGGAAAATAAATTGTATATAAAAAGTTGTGGAGGTGGCGGCATATATTTTTGATGACCAAAAGCACTGCTGCTCTCTGAGCTGCTTATGGTCACCATAGTCAGTGCAGCAAGGAGCTGGACCTGTTGAAACATCAAACACACTAGCCTCAAGCTTTAAATTAAACAGAAAAGAATTGTGCAGACTGATACCTTTGTTTCTTCCCGTTGCCAGGTGGAGTACATAAAATGCCTGAAACCAGTATAATTGTTCCGTCACATGTTGAAGGCAGCTTGTGAGTGCTCTCAAAGGTGTGTCTGTGTGTATGCTTGTAGTATAGTATAGGCATGTTTTAAGTATCGTTTTCTTGCATTTCCTGTCCTTAGTGCCATTGGAAATGTCGTCTTCCAAGACATTTAATCTGATTTCCTTGAGTGTTTTTCAGTTGTGGTGTTAGTATTTCACCCTTGGCACTGAGCCAGGAATAACAATAAAACTAATTACTGATATGCAGAAGACTAACTATTACAAATCTCAGTTTCCACTTAAAAATATGTGCATATAATATGAATTGTTTGAAGAGGTGCAGGTAGCCACCATAGGTCAAAAAATTTCCTCCTTGTACCCAATCAGGGATTTGGATTTCTAAGAATAATTGAAGCATTTGCTCTATGATAAAACAGTGCTCTGAAGCATACTGCACACCAGTAAAACCAGCATACTCAATTCAGGTAAGTGCGGATCTTAGTGCCTCAGAAGAGGTAGGAGTGAGCCAGATTTTAATAAATGTTTCATTAAAAAATCAAGAAAGCAAGCACAGAAATCAGGTCTGTGTTTTTTGTGGATTAAGATTCTTAATTATGTTCAAAAGGCCTTCAAGCACCTGAGGGGTGGAACTGTGCCTCTTTAATGTATCCTTTGAAATGCAGATATTAGTTTTCAGCCAAAGAAAGGCATAAATATTGTCAGGGATATTAAAAGAAAGCCATTTCCAACTGTGTTCATCGTTTATTAATATATTGTAACAGCCCTCTTTTATAAAAACAAAATTTCACTCATTAACAAAATAGAGCACTGTGGTATCTTTATTAGTCAGGGCAAAAATACAGAGAAGAACAAACATTAAATTGTGGATAATACCTTTTGTCAGACAAACGTGGAGCCTAGCCATCGTTAGAGAATAATTCTTGAAAGCTAGTCTCCCCAAACATAGTTCTTACTTTATTAAAATGTATCACCCACGACACTCTGCAGAACATAGGGCAATCATTTTTTAACTTATATTTTATTCTTTTATAAAAGGCATTACACCAGATAATACATTTGCATAAGACAACACATTAATAGATGACTATAGGTAATCATATGACTGCCTTTCTGATATATTTACCCTCAAGTGAGGGACTCTGAATCTTGAGTGATAGCACCATGACGGAGTTACTATTAGTGCAGTAAGTCGCCCTCATGAATGGATAAATATTATGATTGCAGACATGGGCTAAAGAGAGAAAGAAAAATTATATTTATTTATTGTTGACCGGGTAAGTGCACTAGACAAATCCTGCCTATTTTCAGGCATGACCCGGGGAAAGGGGATACAGATGAATGCCAACTGACCTTGAACCAGATTAAGCTGTTGGTGGTATTTTTAGTGAATGAGGGAAATTTGGCCAGGACACCGGGGAAATTCCCCTACTCTTTTCGAGAAGTGGCATGGGATCTTTAACATCCACCTGAACTACACCAATCCAGGCAGATGCATCTCAGGGGTATATCCCCTCAACCCTGTCAGCGCATACTGTGTTCAAGTATGCTGTATATGCTGTTATGAAATGGGTAAAAGTGCTGGCTCCTACTTGGCCTAGAGGTACTTTCAGCTGGGCCATCATCCCAGCACAACAGCCTGGTTGAAAGTTGCTGAAAAGTATGTTTAAAAAATACATCCAATTTACAAAAAGACTAATTTTATCATCACAATAAGGCACTCCAGGGGGTACATTATGGTGGGATAATGACCCATCTTGGGTGATGGAAGCACTTGGCTTAGCCTCATGGTTCGACCCACCCAAGGCAGACTGCAGTCCCACCATAACACCCCCCCATAATGCATTATTGCTTAAATATACCATCGATGGGGGCCTAATTAGCACAGTAACCCACAAGCCCGAAGGAGAGTGGATTTGTTAAGCTAATTAGCCACCATGAGAGGGTAGATTTCCTGTTTTATTCAAGAAGGTTCAATACAGTTATACATAGTCACATTTCATTTAGCGAAAAACATATGTCAGACAGACAACTCTATGTACTACAGTAAAAAGCTTATAACATCTTATATGTCTGTTCTTAATTTTACAACAACAAAAAAACAGTGAGTAAAATCGGGTCTTAACAACATACTTGAATAAAACTTTTGTTTTAATTATTCCTTTATGCCCCTTACACTGTCAGTGAACTTCCTCCAGAGTCCTCATGTTGCAGGCCCAACTGAACCTATTCTGCTGCTGCAGCCGCCATCCTCCATGCTACCTTGGTATGCTCTCCCCGGAAGGGGACGGATGTACCCTGAGATGCATTGCTTTCTGCCTAGGAATAAGTTGTGCTAGGCAAGCCTGGGTGTGGATATACCAAGGCTCCTTTTGTTATCAGATGACCGGGCCATCTTTTTTCTGTTTTTTCCCCTATCCCCACAGATGCGAGCACTCTAGAGAGATCGAGGTGTGCATGCACACTGAGCATGCTGTTGCAGCAGTCCTCAGCCATGCTTCTGTCTCATCCATGACATCCTCCGCTGCACTGTCACCTGTGCTCTCCTAGGTGGCAATTTTGCAGCCAGACCGGTGACCTTCCTTCCCAGAGGAGGAGGAGCGTCCTCTGAATGACCAATCCTCCTCTCACCCAGCCGCCGCTAAAGATCCAAGCTTGTTCCCAAACCTGGGTCAGGAGTTGTAGCCCTGTTGCTGTACCAGTTGGCCGGCACTTATACCAAACCTGAGTTAATCCCATATATAACAGTATAAGTGTACTAGATGTTACCATGGCTGGTTGAATGGCTTATTCAGTATTTAGTCATTCACACGTGTGGGGCACCATTACTGCATAAAAAGGCACTGTGCCTACCCTGGGGTGAAGGCCTAACTAAGTGGGGACCATGGAACAGAAACAGAGAAGGGAAAGTTTGTATACTCATGTATCAGCCAAACTGCCCCAGCTCACAAGGTACTCAATAGCTTTGGTGCAAGTTAATGAAACATGTTCTTATTTTATAAATACTTTAGAAATAACAGCCATAAACAGTGATGTGCAAAAGTAACTCAGTGTTTCATATCATATGCGTACTATGTCAAGAGTTATGTACCCATGACCTGACCAAATAGTCTTACAGCCCTCCTAACTGGAGGGGAGGCTGTCATGTTAGGCCAATGTATACATTTTCCAGGGGTTGCAGAATTCCACAAAAGTATCTAACATGAGCCGAATAGATGAATTAATGTGTTCGATCTTATGCAGCTCAATTACATAGATATAGGTACATAAACAGTGACAGCAGAAAAACGCCTGGCAGCTCATCCAGTCTGCCCACCCTACCCAGCTACTCTGCACTGGGCCCAGTGGCCATCCCTCATTTTTGTTTCTGCCCCCTCCCCACACTTTTCTAACTGTTCCCCATATGCCTGTCCCATCCTTGCTTGAAGTTGCTCACTGATTTATGTCCTTCATCTGGCAGCTTGCTCCATTTGTCCACCACCCTTTCTGTTAAAAAGTGCTTATGGACATCCATTTTCAATCTCCCCCTGCAAGTTAAAGTGAGTTCCCGCTCATCCCTGTAAGGAGAAAATGTCCTTGTTGTCCACTTTTTATCCCCTGCAGATACTGTGTATTAGTCATGTTGGCCCTTTCCCTCTTTAGTTCATGTTCAGGTCCTGCAGCCTCGTCTCGTATGTCTTGCCCTCTAGTCCATGGATCATCTTGGTTGCCTGCTCTGTACTACTTCCATCTGGTCACCGCTCTCTTCAGGTGTGGACTCTCCTACCTGTGCAGCATTCCAGGTGTGTGCGTACCAGTGACCTATACAATGGAAAGATCACCTCCGATTTCTACTGCTTATCCCCTCCTTTACAATCCAGCAATCCTGTTTGCTCCTTGCAGCTCTGCTACAGTCAGCACTCAGATATCCATCACTTTCCATCCCAGGACAAATGAAGGATATCTGAGGGGGGCGATTAACTGCATCAATTTTCTCTGACGCTCTGGAATCATTGAAAACTGTTTAAAATGCAGGTTAAGACTTTCTGTTGATACTGCAATGCTGTGATGCTGATGTAATGACTCTAGCTACAACTAGAATATAAAATATCAAATATTCTTTGTGTCAGCAATTTGTTTAGCAATGTTTACCATTTTTTACAGTTTCTGAAGCCTTTTACTGTATGATACAGTGATAAACTTTGAAATGAAAGAGCCACATAGCACAGCAGTTCTTATTTTATTTATTCTTATTTATTTGTTACTAGGATTATAATACCTTTGAACCAGAGGTTCATTTACAACGGTTCCGTATTATAAACATTCAGGAGGTGAGCATACAAATATTGATTTACAGTTAAGATAATAGGATAAACAATTTAACAATAGACAATATAATTTGCAATATGTTACAAAATAAAAGAGCACAGTAAGATGCCTAGTGTAACATGTTCAGTAACAGTAGAAATACAGTACAGAATACAATAACGTGCGGCGGGAAAAAGAAAATAAGGTGGGGGGTGCAGTCAGACAATATAACTTTATCAATTAGGGTTTTGAAATAGTGGAAGGTAAAGGAAGGGAGGTAGGGATAGAGAAGAGGAAGGGGGCAGTCAACCGGGGACCTTGACAACAGGGTGAGGTGATTGGGAGTAAGGACAGGGGAGTAGAAGAGGTGCAGGTGATGAGTGGGTGGTAAGAGGAAGATAGATAGCCAGCCAGGAGAGAAAGGCAGGATGTACATAGAAGGAGCACAATGGGAGGAAGGAGCTGTGCCTCAACTCTTGGGGGGGGGCAGTCACAACTGCTTAGTAATGTGAGGTGATGGTGCAGTTTAAGTTTAAAGGGGTCAAGGGTGGGGTGTTTAGGATCTCTGGGGATCTCTTAAGAGTCCTACATTTTCTATAATCCCCCAGTCTCCCAAAAGACACAGCTGCTACCATACCTACTGTACAGTACGTTATATATTCCTTTCTGAGGCTTTTCACAATTACATTTTTTTATAAACAAAACCAACCCACCAAGCAGTTCAGATAGACGCTCCCCAATTTTCAAAAACCTCTCTCCCAAAAGGCATTGTGTTTTCAGGTTCTGAGTCTTTCACGATGAAACTTTTTAAAATGAACCCATCAAGCTGTTCAGTTTTTAAGATAGACCCCCAATTTTCAGTAGCCCCCTTCCCAAAAGGCACAACAAAGGTACAGCATTATCGTTTCAGATTCTGAGGCTTTTCAAGGAAACTATTCTGTAAAACAGCCACCAGAAAGTAACCGAACAAGCCACAAACATCCCCCTCACCAAAAAAGTTGCATTTTCAAGCCCCCCACCCAAAAAAAAGGACATGGCATTATTTTTACAGTTGCAAGAAAAACATTCCTCCTCATCAAAAAAGGCATGGAATTATTTTTTGCAGTTTGAAGAAAAAACATTTACCCACACAACTCCCACTCCCCAAAAGGCACAGCGCTATTTTGTGTAATTTTTAAGAGTCAGATAAAACTTGGCAGTCTGATGAAACTAGGCAAACGCCACCTGTAAACTCTAATCCTTGGAATTACCAGCTATACTGTAACATCTCAGAAAGAAATAAAATGCACTGACTCTTGGTTTGAAGCATTTCTCACAGTTCGCTCTCTTCATGATCGTTTAAAAAAAAATGCTGGATCACTGTTTGACGTGGCTTTTTCTGCCCCACCATGAATGTCTTTGGGATCAGGTCCCAGATGCAGTCAAAGTCCTTTATGTTGAATAAATCCAGATTGTGTTCTGCATATCCCAAGTCAGCTTCAAATTCATGATGGGCGTCCAGTACTGTCCGCATGACAGGTGATTGTGTCATCAGTGCATTTGGTGTCTTCATCTAAATTTCCAACTGAAATGGATGGTTGCACCATCTGAATGATTTCCTCATTTAGTGCTGCCCAAGTTTCAGTGTTCTCATGAACCTGCAGGATGTCTGCTGCAGTCACACGTGTGGCATGAGGCAGTTACTCAAGAGTGGCAGAGAAGGATCGTACCACAGAGGCAGTGAAGGTGCTAGGTTGTTCTTGAGTGGTACTATGTCAGCAGAAAGTAGAGCAGCAACTTTCAATATTTCAATGTGTTGCCAGCAATTCGCAATCGTTGCTGTGCTCACATCATGCCAGCTGACCCTTATGAAGCACAGAGCCTTCTTGATGTTAACATCTGGTGGTTTGCCATCATCCAGGCAGTTGACATGGTGCTAAACTTGCTGTCGCCGGTACAGAGCCTTAAAGTTCTGGATTATGCCATCATCCAAGGGCTAGATTTTAGAGTCGGTGTTGGAGAGAGGAAATGTTGGATGACATTACACAGGCAGCACTCTATGTTGGAGTATGAGGAAGCAATGTCAAGCAGCAAAATCACACACCTTTTCTGTAGGTGCATAGATCAAGCAAACTCCTTTAGCCATTCTTTGAAAATCACAGCTGTCATCCAGACTTTTCTGTTAGTGTACCAACAACACAAACTGTTGGGGTCAAATTCCTTTCTAAAGCACCAAGGGTGGTTAAATCTCAGATGACCAATGGCTTCCATTTGTCTGTGCCACTTGCATTGGCACAGTGTCCACTGTCAGTCTGTCTTTAGTTTTCTTTTTTCCTGTCACTGGTCCTGTTGCAATTGTAGCATTGGGCTCCATTCAGAAGAACAGACCAGATCTGTCCATGTTGTAAATGTCCTCAAGGTCATACTCTCTCAAAACTTTGTTGCGACCCCAACTGCCCATCAGACACAACTGCTGCATCCACTCATGCAGCTTCGCCATGCGCAGCTTGTAATGTGTAATGTGATGCTGTTTAAACATCTGAAGCCACCCCACTGAATAAAAAAAGGAATCCAGCACACCCAGACGTTGGCCAAGTGATTTTGCTTTAGTTAACAGGACATCATCTCTCACAGTCCTCTTTTGGATCCAGGATTCTGTGAACCACAACAATAGGGCCTCCTCTAGTTACTGTTGCTGAGGTTTCTTTCTTTAGTGGAGGAATCACAAGAAGATCAGGCTAACCACTTGTCCTTTAGTTTGGAAAATGTCTGAAATTGTTGACTTTCCAAGAGACAGTTTGTGCTCCTTGAAAAGATAGGCAGTTGTTACAGCCCTTGAGCATTTTGGATTGTGAGGTTGGAATAAACAAATGCTGCACTCCATGTTTGCAGCAATGGCTGCCCTGGTCCTTTTGTTTGCAGGCTTCATTTTCTTCCCTGTTTTCGCCACTTTACCTATCTTTTTCCCAAAAAAAAACAAACAAACAAACAAAAAAATAGTGCTCTTTTTTAAGTTATTTAATGTGCTTTTTGACTTTTTTTTAATGTTTGCTCTCCTCTGTTTTACTTTCCAGTACAGTACAGAAACACACACCTCACCCCACCACCTCTGCCAGGGTTCTGTGTAGAAATTCCCAGTTCAACCGAATGCCTTTTCCACATCTGTAGAAATGGCCAGTGTCAATGAGGGAGACTGGCATTATAGAGAACAGTGCTCACGAAGACCTGAATATTGTCTTTGTGGAATCTACCCTTGATGAAACTGGTTTGGGCTGGGTGTACCAAGGATCCCACCCACCCCTGCAGTCTGTCTGCCAATACAAGGTAAAAATATTCATAGCCACATTGAAGGAGTAGTCCACCCAGAATGTGCAAAAACATATGTTATGTAGAGTGTTTTGATATGTATGTTAAGTTCTAGTGTGTCCTTCCCTCTGTCTGCTATTTGGAGTTTTTCCTAAATTGCCTGCTAGTTGTATGGTA
The DNA here is from genome assembly GCA_016271365.2 of Neoceratodus forsteri. Classification (NCBI taxonomy): domain Eukaryota; kingdom Metazoa; phylum Chordata; order Ceratodontiformes; family Ceratodontidae; genus Neoceratodus; species Neoceratodus forsteri. Next base: position 6,349,632 of record JADMNL010000027.1, read on the forward strand.
GTTTTACGACCCATGGGGCTCTCCATAACAAATAGTTTTATTTGCTTTTTCTCTCCTACGATGCCCCCGTCTCATGTGACAGTGATGTAGCCATGCCCTTAGATTTAGCATGTGTACTGTGAGTGGGTCCCCACAGTGATTCTCCTTTTAATCCACAAGTTTTTGTCCATTTCTCTCGATATGTGGCGCATGTTATATGCGCAATAACCCACTCCAGGGTGTACTTGGGTGCTGTGAGGACACTCGGCCTGTGGCCTCGTGCCTCACAATGCACCCGGGGTGTTGATTAATCCCCAATAAATGCACAACCTGTCGTGGGTTATTGCTTATGTATCAGTGCTAGCAAACACATTTGCATTTATTTATTTTACAAAACGTTCAGATTTCGGCTCTCCATAAGAAAAAAAAAATCTGTCACATAATTCACATCTAGGATTTTGTACTGTGGTTGATTGTAAACCAAGTACAAATAACATGTTTTTGTTTCTATGTACAGAATTGTGGAATGTTACTACAGTATGTTGCTTGGATTGTCAGTTATTCTCCATTAAACCTTTAGCAGACGTGCCATTTCTGGGCATGTCCTGGCTTGTTATATCAAAGCAAAACTGCTGAACAATAGACACAGTAGAGAACTGTGCCAACAGGTCAGATGTGACCTGAAGTCTTCAGGCTAAACATTTCCTCCTGACATTTGGTTGCTTTTGTAAATTGGTAACCACTTTTGGGCAGAAAAGAACTGTCCACAGTTCCTAAGAACACCTTCCGGGATTAGTAATTGTTTTTAATCTCTGGTGAGGTTCCTAGAAATTCGAGCAGGCGTTTGTGTGCTACAAAAGGGTTTTGAATGTATAGGAGCAACCAAATAGCATATGCAGATGCTTGAGTATCTGACCCTTAAATATCATGGGGCACAGTACACGTGCTCGGCCCGATGAAACTACATACCCGATCTAGGGCGGGATCTTCAAAGCCCTGCATCCTGGCTACATCTGCTGGTATTTCAGTGGTGACCAAATGTGGATGCAACTGAAAATGCCCAGCCATGTCCAATTTGTACTCCTACTTGTGGACGTAGTGGTACTGAGCTGTGTTCTACATGATCTGCCATTTATGTCAAATGGAAGGTGTTTCCTTCTAAAATAGACAAGAGCAAGAGGGGCACAATTGAAACCTACAAGTACCTCACAGGAGTGAACAAGGTGCAAGTGAAGGGTCTATTTCAGAGAAAGGAAGGCACTAGAATGAGGGGCATGCAATGAAGCTAACAGCAGGGAAGTTTAGCAGTGATGTGGAAATGCTTCTTTATAGAAACTGTGGTGGATGACTGGAACAGGCTGCCAGAGAATGTAATGGAGGCAAAGACTGTGGGAGCTTCTAGCATGCATGGGATAGGCAGAGGGCATTTTAAGTAGCAGAATGGAGAGAGGGAGTGACACCTGTAACCAGCTGGGGTCAGTGATAACTGAATAGGCAGGGACAAGGGGTAGACTAGATGAGCCGAAAGTTCCTTTTCTGCTGATAAAATTTATGTTTCTATTGTTAGCAAAAGCAGTTTGCTTCTGATTCTAATTTTTCCATCCCTTGTTTATCCTCCTTGCTATAGGAGGTGTGATCGGCAAAAGCTGTTTTACTAAGTAAAAGGGATTGTGTCTTGCGGCGACCTTTTTGTTGTGTTTCAAAGTGAAGACTGGGCCTTCACAGTTTAATTTAAAAATAAAAATAAAAGGATTTAGCAGCATGGTATGTGGACACAAGAGCAGAACGCCCCAGGAAAGAAAACCACTGGTTTAGTACAGTTGCTGGCTGTCCCTGCAGCGAGAAAAGATACTGGTTTGGGAGTAGAGTAATGTTTTGGAGGAGAAAGAGTGTTTGTAGGACTGTGAATGTGAAAAACAAACCGCTGTAGTAGTATTTGGGGGAGTTGGGCTGGATGAGGAAAAATGTATTACGTCAGGCCCAGTAATTTAATAATAATAAAAAAAAAGGTCTGCATTTCAGCTAATTTTCATAATCAAAATTATTTTGAGAAGATAAGCTTAAAACATTTTCATTACTAAATGGATCTCTGAAGACCTTTTTGAAAGATTTTCTGAAGAACAAAAGTTAAATACTTTATTTGCATAAAAATGGTAATTTTTTTAAGGAGGCAGTGGATCCTCTTTCTGTTAAAACATGAAGAGACCTTCCCCTTTCCTTGTTTTGTCTTGCTTTCTCAGCCTATCTGTTTGTAGTCTATTCCCAAGGAAGTGAATAGCTATTTTCATTCATCAAACCATTCCTCTCATTTCTTCTTCACCCCAACAGTGTGCAGGTTGATTGTTCTTTATAATTTCTTGAATGTATAAATATTATAACTAACTTTGGCATTGGCGTTTGTCCCCCATGTCACATTGGGATTATATTCTCTGTTGACAGAACAATTATTGGACTGGCCATAATCATGTTTTGAGCTATGTTAGAGGTTTTTTTTATTGCAAGTTTAAACATTCAGCAGAAATTGATGACTGTAATACATTATTGCTCGGTAAAATTAGCCATAAGCCAGTAGTACTGTGAGTGGATGATCACTCATCCCATGGGTAAAGGGTGGCAACGAGCCTTGCATACCATCGCCCTGATGTCGGGATTTGTTGTAAACTTCTTTTGACGTAAGGCTGATGGAGCAACTGCACCATGACACAGACCTTTGTCACATGGATTTTAAAAGAAGCTGTCACTTTCAGGGTTTGGAGTGTTTGAAGCTGACAGAAATTGGTGCTCCATTTGTAGGTCACATGACTAGGCATGTACTTAACACTTAAAAACACAAAAGTGAAACTGGCTTGTGATCTGGTAGAGCACTCAAGCTTCAAGCTTCTGGTTTATGATGTCACAAGGTTCATTCATTGACTCCCATCATACATAATCTTTGTCTGTGCTATGTCTCCTGCACCCATCCAGGGTCTCTGTCTACTGGAGGGGGGATTCTGCATGCACCCTACCTTGCCTGTCTGCTTGCCCCCTGGGGCATGGTCTCGTGTACAGCCTGGATCACTAGGCATGCTCCTGGGCTAGTTCAGGATATCCTTACAGTAACTGGAGTTCCGCCTGTTTCTCGTGTCCTCTGGATGTGGATTGGGATTGATGGCTGCATGTCACACTGTTGCCAATTGGAATTTTGTTTTCTCTTTGTTGATGAGCTCACCCGTCACTCTCTAAGTGCTTATTCTCATTAAATCCTTGGGGGATGCCTGGCGACCCTTAGACATGGCCAAGGGCACTGTCACCATGCCTCCACTATGTGTCACTCAAAAAGAAGTACTGTAAACCCCTCCACCCCCTGTGGAGGAGAACATCCAGACACATGCTGTACACTTTCCCTGCCTGTCTCCGCTCCTGCCGTTCCAGTCTTGGGACATGAACCAAGCTCACCAGCACACCATAGCAGTCACCTTCCTGATTAGCACCAGTAGCCAGCCCATTGTAATTCCTTCTGCTAATGTAAAATAAAGTACCTCAGTTCTTGCCCATAACAAATGAACCAATCTAAGAAGAAAGAAAGAAAGAAAAGAAAAATGGGGTGTCACCCCATACAAAATGGAAATTAAAGTGTCTGCATCATCCAAAGTTCTTAAATAAGTTTTGAAAGCACTGATCCCATTTAAGGATTTTAAGATGATGATTTTTCTTATGATTCATGTTAACTTACTGAAGTATCCGGGGGATATAACTTAATGTAATGATTTCAACTTAAATTATAGTCCACTTCAGAGATAATATTTAGCCCCATATCACATATTTACTTATATACTTCACTGAAGCTAGAACACATTGATCCATATTTAGGGTTTAATTAATTATTTGCATTACATTGGGCCAGTGTCTTTTAGGCAACTTTTGATCTGTGTTCGCTTCTGCAATATCACAGGGTTTTAAATAATTGATTAGCAGTTTTTTTCTTGGGACTATACTAACTGTACAGAAAGTATTTATATCGATTTTCTAGAAGTGCTATGTTTGTTAAACACAGCGAGGCAAGAGCTATGCATTTTCACAAAGATTTAGCACTTTTATGAGCAAAATGCTAATCAATTTTTAGAGTTAAATAAATCCCTGTATCAGTATCTGATTGTTCTGAAATTGGCAGTTTCCTGTTCTTGTCTTGTTTTAGTTTTTAAGAAACTAAAATACACAAGAAAGGACTTGCATAGAAAGGTTGGAGGATCTCTCTCTCGGCATGTACACTGGAGGCAAGAAGAGAGAGGGGGAACAACATGCAGATACCTCCACCAGATTAATAACATGGATACCAGAGTTTATCAACTTTGAGTGAGAACACAAGTACTAAAGGAAACTCAGTGAAGTTGGTTGGGGGATTTAAGAGGGGTATTAGACAACATTTCTTCACAGAGAGTAGTGAACAAATGAAATAGACTGTCAGGAGAGCTAGTATGTGCAGAATCAGTATATGGATTCAAACACGTTGGGACAGACAAGTGGGGCTGATGAAGGCAGTGGCCAAGGAGAAGTGAGGACATACTGTGTAAGTGAAGGGCTAGTAGGACCTTAACAGTGACCACAGATAGATAGGCCTGGGCTATGGAGATGGGCTACATGCCTTTTTTTGCTGATAAATTGTATGTTTCTAATTTAATCACCGTGGAAAAAAATGCTGGGGTGGTGCCTTTATATAGCACTCAGACATGGACTGGTTTCCATAAGGAAATGTGGACATCCAACTCCTGTACCTCATCTCTGATAACAAGAAATGGGGTGTCTTCTTGCATGGTTGGGGAGCTAAATCTGGATGAATAAAGGAGCATTTGGGGATGCAGTATAACCTAGAGGTCAGAGTAACAAGCTGCGAATGAGCTTGGTACATCCAGCAGACCAGCGCTCAATCTGTTAAGTGTCCTCATCCTGACCCTTTATCCCTTGTCTCCACGATGTCATTCTGAGCTCTCAGGAAAAGAAGCTCTCTTGTGAGGAAGTCGCTCAAAGTCGACGGCAAACAGCTACTGTGGCACTGGTGACTGAACTCCTCCCCGAGGCTAGAAGGTGTTGCCATCAGCAGTGTTCTTACCAGCCCTATACACATGAACGTCTGAGCATACAATTACTCAGACTTTCACGTGCATGGGGATTTTCTGTCTGTGGCCCTGCCGTACTTGGAGCAGCTGATCACTACCTGCTTCTTACCAGCCCTAACTGCCTACCTCCAGGCACCCAAGTTTGCTACCGATCCCAGGTTGTTCACTCCTCTGGGCCAGTGGGCTGTCCCGTGTCCAAAATTTCTTTGGATGCCATTGAATTCAGTGATGTTCCAGGAACTTCTGGACTGTCATTTTCAACATGACTGAGATTTAAAATCTGACAAGCAACTAGCTTGCACACACACCTTTTTCAATTATTGGACCCATTTCTTTCTGGGTTGTCAATTAAAATGTGTATATGTGGAGAAGGGGTGTTATTAACAGTGAGCAGTTACAGATCTCCTGGAAAATTATGGATATTTAAAGCATGGCATACTGAGCCTGGAGGCTTAATGCAGCATATTTAGAGTTATATGATTCTGTCAGAAAAGGCAGGCAGTATCGATCTACAAATGATAGATTCTGTAGTGCTGAGCCTCAGAATTTCCATGATTTTTATCAGTTTCCTCTCAACCTTGTTAATTGGCCTCAAGAACTAGTCACTTAGGAATACGCATTGTAGAGTGAACCCTAAAAGGTCAAGTGGTGTCATGAAATTGCACTCTTTTCTTTATTATGTACCTTACAGAGCAAAAGTAATTCATTCTAGATACAAATTTGACTTTAAAATGTCTATGATCTTTTTAGGATTCAGTCTGCTGTAATGTGTGTACTACTATAGAAAACAAATCACAGAAACAGCATTTTTTTGTGCACCTAAGCTGCACTGATGTGAAATGCCTCTCGCCCTACGAACATACAAATATATGAAATTTGCCAGCAGATAAAGGCCTAGAAGTTTATCAAGTCTGCTTGAATGTGAAGCTAGTGCCCTTATTCTGCAGCTGCCCTCCTTCCACCTTCCCCTCCATTGACCCTCCTGCTTGCCCTGTCACAGCCCTTTTGAAGCAGTCCACTGTTCTACTGGATACCACTTCTGCCGGTAATGCATTCCACCCAGCTATCACCCTCTCTGCAAAAAGTGTCTCCTCATCTCCCTCCTGAACCTTCCTCACTTCAGTCTCATATCATGGCCCCAGGTGTTCCTCCCTCTTACTTTGAACAGCCCCTCTGTACCTGTTTTGTATATTCCTTTCATGTACTTAAAGGTTCTGGTCATGTCCCCCTGTCCCTCCTCTCCTCCAGTGAATACATGTTCAACTCCCTCAGCCTCCTCTCGTATGACAAGTCCCCAGCCCCTTGACCATCTTTGTTGCCCTGCGCTGCATCCTCCAGTAACGTGATGTCCCTCTTCTCTGACACGGCACCAATACTGCATGCATTACTCCAGTAGCGGTCTAATTAATGACCTATAGAGTGGCAGAATTACCTCCTCCCTCTTCAAGGATATACCTTTTGCAATGCAACCCAGCATTTTGTTGGCCTTTGCAGATGCCTTCCTACATTGTGCCAAGTTGTTCATTGACTCTGTAATGAGCACCCCAGATCCTTCTCCTCCTCTGTCTGGGCTAGCTGCACTCCCCCCAGCTGGTAACTCCTCTTTGGGTTCTTCACTGCAAAATGCAGCACCTTGCACGTTTTGGCATTAAACCCCAGTTGCCAGGTGTCTGACCAGGTTTCCAGCTTTGCCAGGTCATCCTGCAACCCCTGCCACCCCCCTAGGTCATCTACCATTGCTCCCACCTTGGTATCATCAGCAAACAGACTGATCTTGCTCTTGATGTCCAATGAAATGTCTGCAATGAATATCCCAAACAACACTGGTCCCAACACCAAGCCCTGTGGAACATCCGTCACTACCTCCTGGGGATGAGAGCTCCCGCCCACCATGACCCTATGTTGGCTTCCCTGAAGCCAATTCAATACCTATCTCACCAGCTTTCCACCTGTGCCTGTGTCTTCTAACTTACTTCCCAACCTTCCATGTGGCACCGAGTCGAATGCCTTACTGAAGTCCAGATACAGGGCATCCACTGCATGGCCCCTGTCCTATTGCCTAGATACCCAGTCATAGAACTCCACCAGGTTGGTTTGGCAGGATCTGCCACATATGAAGCCATGCTGTCTGCTGTCCTGTAGTCCTTTGGCCTCCAAGAAGGCCACCAGCCTCTCCTTCAAGATAGTATCCATCAGCTTACCCACGATGGATGTAAGGCTCACCAGTCTGTAGTTCCCTGGTTCATCCTTGGGGCCACACTTGTGGAAGGACACCACATGAGCCATCCTTCAGTCCTGAGGTACACACCCTGAGTGTAGTGAGGCATTAAATAGGTCTGCCAAAGGTCCCTCAAGAACCTCTGCCAGCTCCTTCAGTACCCTGGGCTGGATGCCATCTGGGCATGGCACCTTGTCCACCTCCATGCCTTTAAACCCTCCAGAAGTGTGCCCTCCAGATTTCCCCATCTGTCACCCCTCCCCCATTTCTGCCATTCCTCTCCTCTTGGGTATCACCCCCTTCTCCTTAGTAAATACTGAGCATAAGTAATCATTTACGCTTCTGCATTATCGCACCCTTCCATCCAGTCCCCTCCTTTTTAATCCTTACTATGTGGTCCTTACAGTTCCTTTTCTCCCTGATGTACCTAAAGAAGTCCTTCTCCCCTTCATAATGCCTTGTGCCAGCCTGAGCTACGTAGATGCCATAGCTCTCCTTACTGCCCTTGTCACCTCCTTCAATTCCTTCAGGTACTCCTTCCTGTCCCCCCCTTCACGTTTTCTTGTGCCTCCTAAAGGCATCTCTTTCCTTCTTACCTTTTCTATGACCTCCTTGCTCACCCAGCTCAGTTTCTTAGCCCTAGCCTTCTTACTCTGGGCCTTGCTGCAGGTTCTTGTTTCCTTCACTTTCATCAGCTTTATGAGCTTCCACCTCTGGTTAGCGCCCATACTAGGTTGAATTCTGGCCAGGTCCCTTTACCACTTCCCCATCCTCCCAAAGCTGGCCCTCCTGAAGTCCAGCACTCTTGTGCCAGATTCCACTCCTTCCTTGCCCATATCCAATGTGAGTCATATTAAGTGGTGGTCACTCCTTGACAGCAGTTCTTCCACCTAATTTCCCTCACAAACTCCCTATTTTCCAGCACAAAGTCAAGGGTATTCCCTAACTTGGTTGGTTCACTGATCATTTGCATCAGGAAGCTGTCTTGGAAGGCATCCAGCAGTACGTGATCCCTTCTATTCCTGGTTGTTGGGGTACTCCAGTCCATTCCTGGCATGTTGAAGTCCCCAACAATCACCACACTACCCTTTTCGCAGGTCATCCTGATCTGTCTCACTAGTTCCCTGTCTAACTCCGCCGTCTGAGAGGGCGGCCTGTATACCACTCCCATTCTGAGAATTCTGTTCTTGGAATCCTGGATTTGCATCCACAGTGACTCCGTACTACCCTCCTCCCCTTCCTCCCTTACACACTTCAGTCTTTCCTTCACATATAGTGCCACCACCCCCTTCACAATCACCCTATCCCTACAAAATAACCTGTACTCTGGTACACACAGGTCCCAGTCATTGTATTGGGTGGCCCATGTTTCTGTAATGGATGCAATGTCCACCTCTCCCTCTGCCATGAGTGCCTGTAACTCTGCAGTTTTCCTCCCAAGGCTCCTAGCATTAAGGGTGACAACCTTCCACCCCTCCCATCCTGCCCTCCTTTCCTAGCATCACCAATAGTACTTGCCATTTGTCCTTGTAACTGTTATGAGGTAGCTCACATGGCTTCCCAACCTGTGATCTCTGCATGTCTCTTGCCCACTTGCCACCCCCTGCTCCTAGTTTAAAATTCCCAACTTCCTCTATGTACTCCTCCATCCTCTGTTTCAACACTTTCTTGCCCTCCTCGCTCAAGTATAGTCTGTCCTTGGCATAGAGACTGCTGTCCTCCCAGGTTCCTCCCAACCCCCCCACCAGCCCATACCCTTTAGCATGACACCAGGGTGTTAGCCATCCATTAAATTTCTCTATTCTCAGCTTTCTTGTTGTGCTTGCCTTGGGCACTGGAAGTATCTCTGAAAAAGTTACTGATTTTCCTGCCCCTCACATAATTGTCCTAGTTCCTCAACCTTCCTCTGGACTATATCTACCGTCATATCAGCTAGGTCATTAGTCCCAAGATGTATAATTAAATGAAGCTTGTCCCTACCTCTTCTAGCATATTTCAGAACAGACTGTCCCACCCTTTCCGCTGTCATTTCTGGCATGGCCTCCACCCAAATGAGACTATGACTCTCCCTTTGCTACCCCACCTGACTCCTCTTAGTATTGAGTCCTCCAGCACTAGGATTCCACCCTCTTACTCCCTGCTTGCTTCCATTCCTCTCCATCTCTCATTCCTGGATCCTCTTCTTCCTCCCACAGCATTTCTCCCTTCTGCCCTGTTGTAATTCCCCAGCAGAACAACCCACCACTCCAGTTTGGTCCAGGCATTTATCAGTTACTCCTCCAATTTTGTCACCTCCCTCCTCCTCCTTCCCCTCTAGCACTGCAAAACAATTTTCTGGAGACTCTTCACCAATGCCCACTTCCTCTCTCCTCATAGTAACCAGTTCCCTCCTTTCTAGTCCATGACTGTTGCTACTTCTCCTCCTCCCCTCACAAGTCCCTATCTCCTCCTTACATTTGTCTTTTGTCTCCTGACCTGGTTTCCCTGGAGACCGTTCTTCCTGGCCTGGGCTCCTTTGTCTCCGCTTTCCTTCTTCTGACCCTCTCCTCACCACTGTTGGCTCAAATTGCCCTCCCTCATCTCCCCCTCTAGTATTGGGCTATAAGCAACTCCAGTCTGCCTTGCCTGTCTTAGTTCCTCCTGCAGACCCTCAATCTCCTTTCTAAGTTTCTCTATGTGGTTGCACACTAAACGTCCCCCCACTCTCCAGGCAATTTTTAGAAAGATTGGTGCACCACAATTGTTGCAGCCTACCACCCTACCCATTGCTCTTGTTGCTCACCAGCACCTCCCCACCCTTCCTGGTGAAGGATACCAAACATTCCCCCAAGTCTCCCCTCTTCCTCCTCTATCAGTGCAAAACATTCTCCTCTTTTTCTTAATTTCCCTTACCCCCTTTGTCGTACACTTCTGGGTAGGTTGAGCAACTGCTTTGTACATTCCTAGCCCTCCTGTCCACACCCAAAAAGAGACTTTAAGCAACTATTGCACAGCCTTTTTTCAGTCTCCTACCGCTTCCTTTCCACAATGCAAATACCAATGTAAACAAGTAACAATGAAACTCCTCGTTGCAATTACTTCCTTCCACTGAGATAGCAGTCACCTCTTCACTCACTGCTGTTCCTTTCCTGGATGTCTGCTTCTGCTATGATGGGTGCATGTCCTTTGTCCTTTGGGGAAGTGATGTCAGAACCGCCCAGTATAAAGGATATCACAGACCTGGGCGGGTGGGGTGAGGAGCAGGAGGGTGGGACCAGCCTGTGCCTTCCAGAAGCAATCAGGTAGCTGATGCCCCTGCTCAGACTATTTGCACCTTCCCCACTATGCACTAAACTTTGCAGCTAGTGAAGCCAGCAAAAACAATCACAATTCCACTCAAAGCACAAAAATAAGTTTGCTACAAAAGAAACACGTCCCAGTTCAAACAGCCTCACCAACAACACACCAAAATAGGCTTGAAATTAGAAGATGTAGGATTCCAATCCGAAGAAACTGCCCCAATAAAAACACAACAAATAGGTTTGAAAGCAGAAGAAATAGGCCTCCAATGTAAAGGAATGACAGCCCCACTCAAAGCACTCCAAAACAGATTTCGAAGTTTCAACAGTTCCAAAAGCCCCTTTTAAGAAGTAAGACAAACTCAGCCTGCTACACAATGAAATATTAAAACAAATGAGCCCACTTACAGCACCAAAATAGGTTTCAAAATTCCAACAGCCCCAAAACAATACCTTGCTAGCCCCTTAGAAGTAGTAAGAAAGAAAAAAAAATAACCTTCTACCAAGTAAAATCCACAAGAACAATGTAAAAGCAGCAAGAAGAAGCTACTGTACTGGAACTGATCTGATCCCTTCCCCTTCTGGTTACTTACTGCCCTACTTAATTAGAATTTTAAAAACTGTTGGTATGGAGGGACAGTCCCAAATGGAGATAATTTTGCATACCATAAGGCATCCGCAGGTCCATAAAACATTTTGTAATTTACACTGTGAGAATGTAAACTGTTTAACTGGGGAAATTACATTGAACATTTCTCCATCCCTTTTCCTTTTTAGTAAAATATGTAACAGGGTTATTGTCTTCCGTCTTTAGAAGCGAACATCACAACCATGATCTAACAAAAGAAGCTGGGAGCTGGGGAATCTCCATAGCAATCACCAATTAAAATATTTCATGCTCTGTTGTCTTTCTTGGCTGATACAAAACAGTCGGACTGTGACACATTTTGAGTGTGTGTGTGTGTGTGTGTGTGTGTGTGTGTGTATACTTCTTTTGATAAGCCTGTAGATTTCATGTCACTAGTCATTAAATTTTTTGAGCTCTAACTTCAGACTCTGCATATAGTGATGCAACTTCTACACCCCTTTTCCATGCCGGCTTGAGGTTTGACTGCTCTTATCTTTGAAATTTAGCCAGATGCTGTTAAAAATCACATCCAGGTACTCTGACCGAAAGAAAAAAAAAAATAAAAGTATGATCTTGTCATTTGACATCGCCTCAGGATTGTTAGCCTGACTTAAATGAAATCACATTTTCATGTCTAGATAAAAGAGAACTTTACTAAGCATGGTATTTATGTTTTATAAAATGGGCAAAGAAATTCCTGAAGCCTAATTGGCTGAAAGCTTTTTATCAGCCGTGTCCTTTTCAACGGGCAGTATTTGTGCCAACCAAACTGCAGCCCATGATAAAATCAACACGTGCCACTGTTGTCCAGCTGCAGCTCATCAGCTGCAATGGGAGAGGACCACAACAGCAGCACCATGAGAGTGGTGCCTCTCCCCCCCCCCATGCAACACACTCTGTCTTACAACACCTACTTTACACTGCACGAGATCCTATGACCAAGACTATGGATAAAAACATTTTGAATGGCTCATTTAAAATATATGTAACTGTCACCTCTTTCTTCAGCTGAGAAAGCCACCCCAGTCCACTGAGCATTGAGCACGTGCCGCCAGGACATGGCTTTCAAATTATACCTGAAGCCACTCCTCTGTCAGATGTTGTAAAATAAAAAACTATGCTGTAAAACTGAATATTAAACAAACTCCACATGTAAAATAGCAGGTATAGCGAGCAGCGGAAATGACGATCGGGGAAGCGTTATTGCAAGAGCGCTAAATACAATGGGTGGTGAGGGGCACACTTACTCCCACTCCTCTGACTAGACCTCGCTGGGAGTTTACTCGTTTTTTCTTGTGGCTTACTAGACCCACCCCTCCAGCTCTTTCAGATGAGTTATTTTGTTCTTTGTAGTTGTTGTTAAAATTCCACTGTTTAATATAATGGCAGAGCAAGCAGCCGAGAAGTGCTAAATAGAGTGGCTGGTGACGGACACCCTCATTCCCGCCTCCTTTAAAAGCGAATTTACTCCTGAACAAAAATGGGAAGAAAAAGAAACACATATTCTACAGAGACACTACAAGCTCCTACCTTATTTTATGTAAACATGGCCATAAAATACAGTGAAGCGCAGGACTACTTTTTTTTTTTTCCTATGTCATAATTTTAACTCTCTTTATCTGTACTTTTATATGCATTTTTTAATTAACTTTTTACTGGGAGACCCATTTTGTAAGCAGAATAGGACATTCTGAGGTGTGGTTTATGGCCTGATAAGAGCACTTCCCAGGTGCTAAAGGCACTCGGCGCAAGCGCCTCGTGCCTTATTACACACGTGAGATGTGCTCTCATCAGGCCATAAACCACACCTCATTGTGTCTTATGCCTTACATAATGCACACAAAAGGACTTTAGGAAGTTGGGACCTCAGAAAGTAATAACATTAACCGATTGATATTGAAGGGTCTTATGTATTCCAAATAAAATGCTGGCCTTGATGTGTGCTGAGGACCAATTAAAAAAATGTATTGTTGTGATAGTGTAGCAGTCATTTATTTCAGATATTCTTCAGGGGTGAGAAGACTTCATTACTTTTATTTATTAATTTTTTTTTTAATTTGTTTAGATCTAGAATTACAAATACCTTTGAGCCAGGGGCTCTTTACAAAGGTTCCACATCATGGGTTACAACAAGACAATACAGAATCACAGTTTATAACATATTAGAAGGTACATACAGAGAGCTATACAGGAAGTATTGCTAGAAGAGGCTTATATAGGTGGGTGGGTATGAGGAGGAAGAAATAAATGCGAAGGAAGAGGAAATAGGCAACAGAAGGGGTAGGGGGCGTGAGAGGAAGGTGGAAAGGAAGGCAGGAGGGTGGGACAAAGGGAAGGAGGAAGTGGAAAGAGGAGGGACTGCAGCTGTAGAGGCATTGTCAGAGAACAGGAAGTGCCAGCGTTGGGTAGGGCAGTGGAGGTAAGTGCTAGGAGGCTGTGGCCTCATTGATGCTACTGCAAAGGAGCGGGGAGTAAAGGTCGTTTATCGTCTTGGGAGTCCATGGAAATGGTGGTACAGTTAGAGATAGCAGTCACAGGTGCTAGAGGCAGTCAGTGAGTGGTGGAGCCCTGTTTTAAAGGCGCCGAGCGTGGGGATGGTGGTGATGTCATTAGAGAGACCATGTAGCCAGCTTGTGGCCCGGAATGAAAAAGCTCTTTGACCTTGGGTCGTGCGACAACAGGGATTTGGAGCTTCAGGGGTTTGGACCCCCCTAGTGATTCTGCTGCAGTTTTTTGGTTGTAGGAGAGTAGAGACTCCGGAAGGGGCAAGATCCATCTGAATTTTCTTTGCGAATTTGCAGGTTTGGTATTTTATACGTTTGTCGAGTTGCAACCAATGGTTTGGGAGTAGAGGTCACAGGTGTGTGTAAGGCGTTGAGCACCAGTCATGAGCCGACAAGCTTTGTTGAGGGAGATGGTTACTCGTTTGAGCGCAGTAACTCTATCTTAGACTTTTCTAAAAACGATCTTTGGAATTGTTCGATGGAGTTGGTTTTATTTTACTATTTTCCTGGTTGATGATACCTAAATTTAAGCAATAAGGCACGACAGGGTGTGCATTGTGCTGGGATAATGGCATGCCTCGGGTGGGTTGAAGCACGACGCCCAAGGCGGAGTGCTTCCATCAACCGAGAAGTGCCATTGTTCCAGCACAACACACAACCTGGAGTGCCTTACTGCGATTATGAAATGGGTAAAAAAATGTGTGATAAGATGATTTTATATAAAAAAATAAATAGTTTTATAAATTAATACTGACAAAATAAATAAAACACATATTTAAAAGAAAATAGTCCCATTTCATTTGTTTTTACAGTTTATACTTGGCCTGTAGGTGGGTACCCCTGCTACATATAGGCAGTCTTACTGCTGTGAGAATAAGTGGCGCAAGCTTAAAGCTTCGGCTCTTTTGTGTATTGGAAGATTCGGACAGTTTTAAAAAAATATGAAAATATGCTGAGGACTCGCACTTGTTCCTCTGTTGTAAGCAGCATGTGAGGAGCTGCCATTTGCTATATCGGGAAAAAGACTTGAGCATAGGCAGCAGCGAGGAGCTGCAGAAGGCTTTTGGGGAAAGATTGTGAGGAGCGGTTGCATCGGGTGACGGGTTAGTTGTTTGGAGCCAAGACAAGTGAAACTTTCAGAGCAGGAGCGAGTGGACACCGGCAGCAGTGGAGAATTATACTGTTCGTGCTGGAGGCCATTAGCATTGTCAGTAATATATTTAATTATATATTTTTTAAATTATGGAACATGAGCTAGCAGGCAGTCGGCGGCAGTGGGGAGTGATATCAGACAGGCTGAACGGGGTAAAGAGGACTCAGAACTTCTTCCGTGCTGTTGTGCTGGGATATCAGCACGGGGTTCCGAGGTCCTCAGCCAGTCAGGTTTTTAGATTTCCTTGACCCATTTCATAAAATGTTGTATCACAAAACTTCTGAAATACCATTCAGTCTTCAAAGAGTATGTTAGCAATACTGTTGAGCCAGTGGTAGAAACAGATAGCTCTCAGTTTCCGGTCTGACATCATTTATTTATTTAAATATTTATATAGAAGGGGATTCCTGTTTTCCATTTACAGGATCATCCTGTATTACAGTCTAAACAAGTCATTACATAGATTACAAAAATGATAAAATACAGAATTACGCTGTCAGTGTTTATACCAGCTGTGTCACTGAATGTGAAATTAAAAACCTGACCAAGTCTGGGGCGACATTGCTTCTATGTTAAATGTATTCTCAAATGCATAAATGTACATTAAGCATAAAGTAAATTGCAATATTTTAACTTACCGCCACTACTACCACTGGGGAAGCGAGAAGCGGAAATGTTTTTCCTTGTGCCGAAGTGGGTGGCTTCCTGTTGATTTGTTTACATTTCCACTGCTGGGACCAGAGCTGAAATAAGCTATAAAACTACTTCATGTAACGCGGTACTACTGCATGTTTTCTATGTTAGAGATTTGTTTATTGTTAACCCCATGTAAGGCTAGTTGGTTTGATATTAGATGGGGAAGTGTTAATTTACATTGCACCCACTTAATTCTTTTCTTGTACTTATAATTGTGTGCATATTAGACTTCCGCAGAATGTGGAATTTTACCCGGCAGAATTCATGCAGAATGCCAATTCCACTTCTGAAATGTTTTTTGGAATTTCTTTTTGAATTATGCAGAATTCTGAAAAGCAATTATGTGTAAACCATGCAGTAACTGCCCACAGATTATGTGAACCGTGGGATAAATTCCCACAGATTGCAGAAAAGGGATCTGCTGTTTATGCATCTACGAAAAACATTTCATTTTGAAATGTTAAGAGTTCTGCAGAATTTTACGGAATATAGTTAATCTGAGTTTGAAAATCCCACACAGTGCTATTGCATATGCACCGTAAAGCAATAGTATGTATTTGTCGGAAAAACATTTTATCATATACAGTGGAACCTGCTTATATCGGACACCTCTGTGCATGCCGTTTAGGTCTGGTATATGAGGTGACTGGTATAACGTGGTTGTGAGGTTTTCTGATCTGTGGTGCTTAGTGAAGGGTGTAATGGGGCTACAACTATGTTGTACCACTACTGTACCTGTAGCAGACTTTGTGCTACAGTATGGTACTTTGTAGATTTAGTACTGCACAGGACGTTGAGGAAATGCTCCCTGGTAGCAGACATCTGGGGAAAAGCAGGCTGGTAAGTGGCTTTAACAGGGCATCAGGGAAAAGCCAGAGTGGCTTCAGTACAGGTGCAGTTAGCATAACTCACTGTGGCCCTCTTCCTCCGAATAAAAGGAATAAAAAATAGACAAACACCAAATCAAAGCTTTAAATGTAGCAGTGCATGGGGAAAACTGCATCTAACTATAGTGCGGTTCCAATTCCTATTCACCTGAGCTGACCGGCTTAAGTACTGGTTACAGTACAAGACGTTGGGGAACGGTGTTTTTTGGGAGTAGGCATGGCTCCATTTCCAGGTAAGAACAGGCTTCACATGTGAGAGTGCTGTACAGCCTGGGGTATGTTTTGTTTGTGTGGCCAGGGAGCAGGGACTTCTAAAAATGTCAAACCCCCATATCGCACTTCAGGGATGACATACAGTGAAAAGAAAACTGGATATATTGATGTTGCTTTCCAGGAATGTGTATCTACTAAAAAACTGTATGGTGAAGTTTTTCCCCTAACAAATAATACTTCTTTGATTGGACTGGCAGTATAGCCTAGAGGTTAGAGTAATGAGCTGTGACTGAGCTTGGTACATCCAGCAGACCTGAGTTTGATTCCCACAACCTCCCGCTTGCATACTGCGCGACTCTGATCAAAGTCACTTAACTATCCAAAAGCTCCTGGGTCCCCCTGAAAACAGTCTCTTGTGCCTAGTGGGCCTTAACCTGTTGAAAAATAATTAAAAATATATATGTTTCTTATTTATTGTTGCCCTTGGAAATAGTTGCTTGTGCCTAGTGGGCAGTTGAGGAAGAATTAAAAAAAAAAAAAAGTATTATTTATTGTGTATCCTACTGGTCTTCCTCCAGGATTCACCCAGAAACAAGCTGTTGCAGCTCAGTGTGCCCTCTTAGGCAAGTATTTTAAATAAATACATTCTTCATGAAGGGGAAGCACCAGTTAAAGTCAGAAATCATTTATCTGAATGCCCTTGCATCGATTTGTTTAATCTGATCTTCCTTTTAGAACATTATGTTAGCAAGCGTAGAGGGTGTACCGACCGCCGCGTCGACACCGCCACAGCGAAGACCATCGGATGGCCAGAATTCTGACTGAAAGCATCGGGTCTCTGTGATGGTCCCTGCTGGCACCAGCACCGCATCTCCCGGTGTTTCGGCCTCGAGAAAACTCAGACCAGGTTGTATATCTAGAGACTGGGTGTGGGGGGTGGACCTCCCTCAAATGGGGGTTTTCGGGGCACAGCCCCAGGCATACACCAACATCCCCAACAGTACAGTGCCGACCCCGGCGTTGTGTCTGTCGATGTCGGGGATGTTGGTGTGGATGCTGTCATCACGATAGTAAAACCAAGGTAGAGTACTGCTGAATAAAGAAAAAGGAACTTGACACAGCTGATAGTTTCTCACACACACCATTATAAGGTCCCATCTGGTTAAAAGTATATGCTATGCACAATTTTGTACAATATTCCATCCGTTACATTTGTCACAAGGTCAGAGTACAGGGTAAATAACTATATATCTGTTCATGGTGCATATCGCCAGTTGTTTGGGTTTAAGTAACAGCTTTAAAATTGTAGCCTCACACTTTGTTGACTTGTTTTTTTGTTTTTTGTCAGAGTGTGAAACATCAACCACTCGTTCCCAGAAAGCTTCTTCCATCAGATGGTTTGCCAGTGTTTTGTTCTCTAAACAAACTGAGAATCTTGAAATTCATTTCCGGTATAATTGTATAGGAACTGTGTGGCTGGTTTCCATAGTTTTGTTTTAGGTCACGCTTAAAATAACCCCAAGGGCATTGGGTCTTTGTTTGCATCAGAATGCTGTACAGCCAGATTCTGCACCATTCTCCACTGCATAAACATGCAGTAAATGTGAGCCAAGAGTAAACGCTCTCAACCACTGGCTTTGAAAAGTCTTAAAATAGTCAGAAGTCTGAGCTGATTCAAATCCCATAATATCCTCCCTGCTGTGTATAAACTTCAGAACTTATTTACAGTGGTTTTATATATTTTACAGTACAGAACACAAAAGCCAATCAAACATTTGTTCTAAAACTTCAGTTTTCGTAACAGAGGTATTAGCCAACTCATTTGCAAAATTCTGTTAACTCTCCAGTGGCAACAGTAAGTCCTGGTTCCAGCGTAATAAATTCTGGATAAGACAAAGACTGACAAACACTGGAATGTAATTTACTGTATCTGATGCTTGCCTAAGACCCAAGGTGTCTAACAGTGTACAGGCATCATGTACAGTACGTTAAATAATTGAAGATAATTACGACAGGTATGTAAATGATAAACTATTACAGAATTGCCTGCTGGGGCTTGCCTACTAGCCACCATATTGCAAGTATCCAAGCTTACACAGCAAATCTGGATGAGTGAAATGGAAGTGTGATACACCTTATCATAACTCCATCCCCTCACCACTTCCTTCCCCATTTCCCCTGTATGACCATTTAGTCAAGCACTTTTCCCCTCTGGTGCCACCTTCCCCTCCCCCCTCTCCTGTGGCACCCTCAGACACTATTTCACCCTCCTATTTTTGACAAAGCCCCAACACGAGGCTGCTTACCCTTCCGAAGTCTCCCATCAACTCGAAAAGGTGTCCTCCCCTGCTTTCCCCACATAGCTCAACACTGCTTTTCTCTGTCCTTTACTGATGCTGTACTAATTTCATGGTACTAGTAATAACACTGTAATTTTGTAACCTATGTATGTTCTAAACCTGCTTGATGTAGTATGTCTGTTGTCTGTCAACCTGACGTGGAACCTTTGTAAAAGAGCTTGTGCTCAAAGGTTGTCTCCGAATCCTTAAATAAATAAATAAATATTCCTCTGGGTCATCCAGGGGCCCGTGGTATATTTATATTATTAGTGTGTGTGTTAATCCTGGGGTTCCTTGACTGTCATTCCTCCCGTCTACAAAAAACAAGGTACAATGCAGTTGTCCATGTCTGTGTGTATTGTTGAATGCTTCATGGTTTCATATGACTGCACACTGGTTCTGTTACTAAGTATCTAAATCATTGCTGTACAAAATATGTCACGCTTCTTTGTGTATGAAAGTTATTTCAGTTCATTTATTTAAGAGTTGTATCCTATATTTGCCTGGGGCGATAATTTTAAGGAACACAGTCCCTAGATGTGGCAGCAGTGGTGACATCAGAAGTGGAGTTAATATTTTCTTCAGTCAGTGACATACCTCTCAACCTCCTGCCTCATAAATCAGGGACAAATGATCAAAATCAGGGACACATCTTCAAAATTGGTGATATCCTCAGGAAGCTGGCAGAATATGGTGTGTAAAATACATTTTCTAAGGAAGAACAAGTCTGTAACTTTAATGTTTGGCATTATTTTGTGTTTATAACCCCACTGTTTGGTCACAGAAACACAATTTTTAGGAGGGACAGATTAAAATGTTGTTGCAAAATCAGGGACATCCTGAAAATTAGGAACAGTTGAGAGGTATGGTCAGTGATTGTCAGAGGCTATTTTGCCTTGGAACCCAGACCAGGAGCAATATGCCAGAACTGACAATAATCATACATCTCTTATGGTCATTAGTCTATAATTGATCAGTTAAGCCTTTAAACATATTTCCTGCTAGATCTTCTATTTGTAAATCGATAAAAAAACAGATGCCATCAAAAGGAATGGTACTAGTGCTTGTTAAAGTCATAGGTATGGCACTAGCGTTGTGTAAGGCCAGAGGAGTGGTAGTAGTGTTTGGTACAATCAGCAGATTGGTATTAGTGTTTGGTATGGTCAGAGGAATGGCACTGGTGCTTGTTACAGTTAGAGGAACGCCACTTGTGTTGAGTGAGGTCAGAGGAATGGTACTAGTATTTGGTACCATCAACAAAATGGTACTAGTGTTTGGTAAGGTCTCCAATCAAAGTATTTTTTTTTTTACTTTAAACTTCTGCTTAAACTTTGGACTGGAGTTTTTAGATTTCAGCGAAGGTTTTCACATACTGAACTTCCTTTAAGGATTGTGTCTGTCTCCTTTTTTAAGATTCGCTTATATTTCATCCCATTTTTGATTGAAAGGTCTGTAAGTTTGCAATTTTATTTTTCCCATAGTACCATCTTTAAAAATGCGAGTCCCTGTTTTTTGCGGTTAGGTGCTGACTGTTCATTCTCAGGGGCCAGGTGCATGCCCTGACCACAGTTCCTTAAAACAGGAAGCACGCCTCTGTCTCTGTTCTACAAGCAAATTCGGTCAGAATTGTAGCACATGATGAGATGTGAGAGAGAGAGAGAGAATGGCTATGCCCTTTTTAAGGAATGAAGGCCCATTTGAAGGAAAGATGAATATGGAAACAGTGACATAAAAGTGCTTAACCTGTGAGGAACAGGAGAACTAATAAAATGCAGGGTTTTAAATAATTGATTAGCAGTTTTTTTTCTTGGGACTATACTAACTGTACAGAAAGTATTTATAAAGCTTTTCTAGAAGTGCTGTGATTGTTAATCACAATGAGGCAAGAGCTATGCAGTTTCACAAAAATTTAACACTTTTGTGAGCAAAATGCTAATCAAGTTTTAGAGTTAAATAAACCCCTGAAATGCAATAGAAAGGAAGGTCTGCCCAGTGCCTATAGTGCTTTTAAATGTGCATCTTTGTATAAAAATGGTACTTGCACTCTTTCTTAGTCCAGTTTAATAAAATCTGACAAGGAATTTTGTAGCAGAGAGCAAAGGCATTTTCTTTTTGAGTATTTTGTATGTGGATGGATGGATAGACAGATAGACAGACGGACGGATGTATAGATGGATAGATATTAGATAGCTCAGTCCACAAGCACAAACGAAGGAGTGACTATCTCAATGAACACAACACCCTGGAGTATGTTATTTTACTCACAAAATGACCTGGTATTAAAACTGACTTTTTACTTAGAAGATCGTAGTAATTGCTGGCATTACCTGACAATCTGTATTTACAAAATTGAACAACAAATCACATATGCTAGTGTAACCTGATGTCCTGGCTATGCATGCTGGAGCTAGATACCAAGGGCACGATTTTCAAAGCCCCTGTCAGTCCAGCGGCTGTGGAAAAAAACTGTCACAAGAGGGTCGCCACTTGCAGAGCCACAGTTTTTCCTGCAGCCAGAGTATTTTCAAACAGGGAGCCGGTTTGTGACAGACTCCCCCGATATACGGCAGCTTGCAGATGATTTTTCTGCGCTGCTGTGGGGGAAAGTTATGCCTAGTGGGACCTGGTGTAACATTCTCTGCTGCTGCACTGGATAAAAATATGAAACTCTGCAGGTGTGAAGATTTCGGTCTGCAGCCGCCGGTGTGAAGCAGGATTTAGTCCTGGAATGGGGTATAAATCCAGTCCCAATTTAGCATGAGTAGTATCATATCTGTTTCCGTGCCCAACCCATGCATTTAACCTCTCAGATTTAGTTTGTAATAGCGACAGTTTATGTAAACTCTTTCGCTTATTGTTCTTGTTCATATTCGTTTTAACAGAAGTGAAACTGATTTTTAAATGTGAACTGTTTTGGTTTTGTGATGCTTATTATGTAAACATCAACTGCAGGCCATCTCGCACATCTCTTCAGAGTGTCTGTACCAGGGTGTGTTGAATAAATCAATGAATAAACTGCTATATATACCAACTTTAAAAACCAATGAAAGAATTAGTATAGAAAACAAAAGGACAATTACTTTATAAATATGAACATGGAAGTTGAATGCTTTTGTTTCAGTGTATTTTATTTTGCTGTGATATGTGTTAAAGTAGTTCTGTCACATGGCTTTGGAGGAGTCTGAAATCTCCAGAGGCTTTTTTTTCCTGAGAGTGAGCTGGACTGCAGTGCCAGTTTAGCTTTCAGGAATTCTCAAGGTTTAGAGCAATACATGCTTACCTTTAGAAAACGGAGGAGTTGTAATTCTGTTATGAAGTTGTGAGCTGAGCTAACTGACTGGATTTTTATGTGCGTGTAGGGAGACTGAGTTTTTTGCCATGCCCCACAATAAATGTGTGCCCGTGGGAAGGAGAGTTGCTGTTGTAATTCTGTTTTATCAGGTGGTACAGTTGAGTTTCACACTTAGTTTTTTCTTTTGGAGGGCTGACTGGCTTGCTGTGATTTGCTGGTGGATAAATAAAGATGTTGATTGATTGGTTTGATGTGCATCTGCTTGGAAAGTAGCTTGTAAATATGAAAAAAAAGTTGAAAACTCCTGGGAGCTCTAATCTGCCTGCAGCCATTTTTTAAGGTGGGGTTTGTTAGTAGTTGAACAGCTGTTAGAAATAATATATGGATATTATTATTTCTATGTAGAGCCAAATTTGTTGTGATGTGCGTTGGGTATTGAAGTAAAACCAACACCATGCATACATATGTACGTATAGGGGACGTGAAATGCGACTGGTCTCCTCTAATAAGGGAGCAATATTTGCATTAGCCATCTGGACCCATTGGTCTCGATTTTCAAAAGCCCGCAAATGTCACAAGCCCCTAGTGTGCCGATCATATGGCAGACAGGGCTTGCGACATTCTCCGGCACCGATTGGGATTGTCACTCCCAGCCAAATACCGCAAGTTAGACCAGCCCCTCCGCCTAACTTGCAGCATGTTGTGGATCATTTTCACGGGCTTGCACCAAATATTTGGCACAAGCCACCGTAAAGTGTGGAAAGTGTTGCAGCTGCACCAGTGTATTAAAATCTTGTGCAGTTGTGTCAGGGTTTCATGCAGCTGCTACCACAGAACGGGTTGACGCAAGCGCTGTGTCAACCTCTGAAAATCGAGCCTCATTATGTCTACACGCCCTTAGCCCTGTCCCCATTGTAAAACTGAAGGTTTACCACACTACAGTGGTAACCACTGTCAGGTTCCCAAATATCCTTAGTGATAACTAGTCATAATGTTTGGATACACCAGGCAATAAAGCAATTAGCTAGAGATTGCTCTTGTATTCTTGCCTGTTCTTTGCTGACAGTCCTGATTGACATGAAAGATGACAGGTGGTGGAACTGTCTTATGTTTTTTTAAGAGATGGTGGACCGAGTTCCTGTGGGCTCCTGACCAGCATAACCACCTGGACTGATCAGCTGATAACTGATTGCAGGAAACATTTTACAGGGTATAGCATGTGCAAAAAAATACATTTCATTGGCTGGTAGACAAAATTGATGTATTGCAGTCAGTTGATGTAGTACAGGTCTAATTTCGCCCAAAAGTGCTGCACATTACGTTGAATAATGTTACCTGCAAAATACTATACAGTTTTCTCTGCTGCTAATCAAAATAAGTTTTGTATTGCAACTACCATGCAAATATTTTGTAATAAAATTGTCCCTGACTGTTTAATCCACTCTGTGCTTATGACACTATTCACAAGTTTGCTTCATGCCAATAGCAATCAGTTCTGAAGCATTAAGGCATGACCAGAAGTTGCGTAAGCGTCACTTAATGCAACCCTAAGGGCTCATAAGACACGAGGCATAATGCTTTTGTTTTATTTGAGATGAGTATGTCACTCAGCTCTTCGCCATCTGGGATAGCGTTAAACCCTGCGTAGTTACTCTGCCATAGTCTATCAACGGATTTGGAGGTTTCCAGGGTGCTACCTAGGGCAACCAATTAGAAATAGCTTAGTATTCAGTTACAACTGCTCAGTTTTTTCTCCTATTTGTCTAAATTGTCATGTAATCGCTCTTTAATACCTAATGATCAGGCCTCTGTAACCACTGAATATGTGTATTGTCTTATTGTCCACCCTGACGTGAACCTTTATAAAGAGCTCACGCTCAAAGGTCTTTCGAAATACTAATTAAACAATTAAACAATTATAGTTAGCATTGTATTTATTCAATTGTACAAGAGAGTTTTCAGACATTACCCTAGCTGTCAGCCAGACAGAATGCCCCATTACTGGTCACTGATTCATATAAAGAATCAACAAATGTCCTCAAAATGGCTATTTAGGAATGACTTAACTTTTCTTGTGATTGAGATAAGTAAACTCTGTGCTTATGACACTCTTCACAAGTTTACTTCATGCCAGTAGCAACCAGTTCTGAAGCATTAGGGCGTGACCAAAAGTTGGGTAAGCGTCAGTTAATGTAACCTAAGGGGCTCATAAGACACGAGGCATTATGCTTTTGTTTTATTTGAAATGAGTATTTATAGTTATTGTAATAATTGTAGTGTACACGAGGGTTTTATTAGCTTAATAACCACGACAGGAGTAATAGGGTTATAGGCCTTTAATGTATGCCTGGGGTGCATTGTGAGGCATGTGGCACAGGCCGAGTGTCCTAACAACACCCCAGACATGGATTAAATGCCTGTAACCCCATACCCTAGTCATGGGTTATTGCACTTATAACATGGGTTATGTCCAAAACACGAGAAGACCCACAGAAATTTTTTTCTCATGTTTAAAAACCAAAAAAGGTACTGTATCCTGCCACCTTGCAAAATAGTTTCTCATAGGTAATGCACACTGCATTGCTGTTACACACATAGAAATGTCACACATACACTACTGCCATGATTTGTGACATTTCCTGTACATAACACTGTCTCCTACCTTGTCTACGATGTGTACTTGACGCCCCCCACACACACAGACATTCAGATGCAACTCACTTTAAGAAATGTACCAGCGCTTTATGATACAGAATACAGCTGCCCATGACAGAGAGAGAGAGAGAGAGAGACAGACACACACAGAAAAAGGAATTCTGTCTTGCATGTCCTGATCGCTGTCACTCTGGAGCACTGGCATGCACTGACACAGGCAGACACACTGATCAGTTCTGTTCACTTGCACTGCTTCTCTGCTTTTGGCAACTGGCATGATAACAGAAACAGCTTTTCTTTGTTTTTTTTATACATTACATTGGAACACCAGACACAAAACATAGTCATGGCGGCCCCAACCCCCATACATGTACACAATACCTGCTTACACTTACAGTACAGTACTCTATTGCCTGCAACCATCTCTCTCTCTCTCTGCCCCCCCCGCAGTATTCTCAAGGAGCAGGTTTTTGTCTGCCACCGCAAGACACCAGGGATCCATGTGGTCTCTGTTAGCGACAGTGAAAGACTCTGGGTGCGCATGCAGGGTCCCAGGGTCTAAGGTAGTGGTGGTTTTGCATGTACATGCAGCTGGTATTTGTTTCAAACATTAGTTCGGAAACTGGGTAGAGTGCCAAGCTAGGGAGAAGGAATTGGTTTGAAAGGGTGTGTGTTGAGTGAGAGACATCAGGCACATTCCTGAATACGAGGGGAAGGAAATGGGAAATCAGTGTCGGAGACTGAATGTGGAATAGGCCACGGTAAACATATACACCAAAAAACAGATGGGAGGAACCATTTAAAAGAGTTATTACTAAGTTGGATATCTATGAGGTGGTGTGGGGGCTTCATAATTTTTTTTTCAAATAATAGCAAATGGAGGAGTTAGGTATGTTTACCACACAAAGAGGGATGCCACAAACTTCATTTTTTGTAAAAAGTTTCAGGGAGTCACTGATACATGAATGCACTGTGACTTTGTTACTGGAGGAAGAGCATAGCCCATGGATTTCTTTCCTAACAATGTCAAGGTCTCTGGTCAGCTCACCCAGTTATTGCTGGCCGGAATGTCTAGAGCTATACCTCTCCCCAGTTGCTCCCCTCCCTGTAGTGCAGCCTAATGTATTTTTTTGTTTTGTTTTTTTAAAGGGGGAGTCTGAAACCCTCTTTAGGGTGCCAGTGCCACCAAAACAAAACAGAAAACTGGGGTGAAAGACCTCGTCATGGTTCCATACCAACCCAAGAAAAGAAACACAATAGAAAAGGAGGTGGCTCCTATTTCTTTTTTTTTTCCCCACTGTCCTCCCTTTTCCCCTGCCCGGCGTGTATTCCGTCCTCCTTCGGTATATATCCCTGTTACATAGAAACATAGAAACATAGAATTTGATGGCAGATAAGGACCACTTGGCCCACCCAGTCTGCCCATTTCCCTACCTACTGGATAAGCTGCAGATCCTAGTTAACCAGCAGCCTACTTCTTCTTACCCCCACCCCCCAGAATTGCCTTATGACTGTCCCATGCATGCTTGAATTCCACCACTGATTTTGACTCCACAACCTTCCTCCGGAAGGCCGCTCCATGCATCTACAACCTCTCTGTGAAAAAATACTCCTTAAATTACCTCTGAGCCGCCTTCCATCTTTAAATTGTGCCTCTTGTTCTTGCACACCTCTTTTTGAAAGATGCTACCCTCTTGGACTTTGTTGATTCCCTTGAGGTACTTGAAAGTTTCTATCATGTCCCCCTCTCCCTCCTTTCCTCGAGGCTATACATATTAAGCTCCTTAAGTCTCTTCATGTCTTCCGTGCAGACCCTGCACCATTTTAGTTGCCCTCCTCTGGACAGCTTCCATCCTGTCTATGTCTTTGTGGAGATTGGGTCTCCAGAACTGCACACAGTACTCCAGATGGGGTCTCACCAGCTGTCTGTACAGAGGGATAATAACTTCCTGTTTTCTACTGGTGATGCCTCTCCCTATGCATCCCAGTATCCCCCCAGCCCTCCTTGCTGCCCTCTCACATTGCTTGCCCACCTTTAGGTCATCTGATATGACTACCCCCAGGTCCCTTTCCATTTTTGTTGTTGTTAGTATCTCACCCCCCATTGTGTACTCTTCCCCTGGGTTTTGTTTCCCAGGTGCATTACCTTGCACTTCTTAGCATTGAATCTAAGCTGTCATACATTTGACCATTCCTCTAACTTGCCAAGTCCTTCTCATCCTTTCCACCCCACCCTGTGCATCAACTCTGTTGCAAATCTTTGTGTCATCTGCAAAGAGACATACTTTTCCTTCCAGTCCTTCTGCAATGTCGCTTATAAAGACATTGAAGAGGACCAGTCCTAATACTGAACCTCGCGGTACTCCCACTAGTAACCCTCCTTTCTTCTGAGTGGACTCCATTTACTATTACTCTCTGTCCTATTCTCCAGCCAATTCTTTACCCAGGCTGTCATCTTGGGACCCACTCCCAGGCTGGCTAACTTGTATATTAATCTTTTGTGTGGGACTGTGTCAAATGCCTTGCTAAAGTCTAGATAGGCCATGTCCACAGCCCTCCCTGATCTACTACTTTGGTCACCCAGTCAAAGAAATCTATCAGATTTGTCTGGCATGACCTTCCCACTGTGAATCCATGCTGCCTAGGGTCCTGTGCCCTCTGGCCTCTAGATACTTGAAATTCTTTCCTTCAGAAGTGATTCCATCATTTTCCTATCACTGAGGTTAAACTAACAGGTCTGTAGTTTCCTGCTTCTGCCTTGCTCCCACTTTTGTGAAGGGAATCCATCTGCCCTCCTCCAGTCCTCGGTACCACCCCATCCTCCCATGATTTGTTAAAAGGGTAGTCAGTGGTGTCACTAGTTCTACCCTTAGTTCTTTAGAATTCTGGGATGAATCCCATCAGACCCCATTGCTTTGTCCACCTTCAGTTTTAAGAGTTCTTTCAGAACCCTTTCTTCTGTAAATGGGCTGGTATCAACTTCTGTATCCAGAGTGTTTCTACTGTTTGTTTTAGGTACCTCCCTCTTCATTTGTAAATACTGAGCAAAAATATTTGTTTAGTGTCTCTGCCTTTTCACAGTCTCCTCTGCCCACCCTCCTCCCTTTATTAAGCCTCACTTTCCCTCCCTTGGTCTTTCTTCATGCCCTGATGTACTGATAAAGGTTTTATCCCTTCTTAACTGAGTTGGCTATCTTTTCCTCGGTTTGGGCCTTTGTTGTTCTGACTGCCTTCCCAGCCTCCTTTTGCTTTAACTGATACAGTTCTCTGTCCTGCTCCTTCTTCGATTCCTTGTACTTCCTGAATGCTTTCTTTTTCTCTTGAACCTTCACTGCCACTTCCTTTGAGAACCATAGTGGTTAGTTACTAAATGCACCCTGTAGCCACTAGATAGTATCCAAACCTAACTCCACTTGACAGTAGCTCTGTCTCTGGGTGCGTGTGGAGTGCTAGATTGGATCGGTCTGAATTAGCCTTGGCACGGGATATATTCCTGTTGCCTGCAGGAAGAGACCGGTCAGTTTTCTCATGTGGGTTTCTGCTGGCTATGCCAGACAGTTTTT
The DNA here is from genome assembly GCA_016271365.2 of Neoceratodus forsteri. Taxonomy (NCBI): domain Eukaryota; kingdom Metazoa; phylum Chordata; order Ceratodontiformes; family Ceratodontidae; genus Neoceratodus; species Neoceratodus forsteri. The sequence continues at coordinate 6,378,130 of JADMNL010000027.1, forward strand.
TCCTGCTGTTGATTGGCGTGTTTTTTCTCCCTATGCCAGGTTGGCTGTTTAGCTCTGCAGGCTCAGGGTTAGCTGGGGAGATGGACACATCTAGACACCTTGGGGCTGTGTCACCCTGCCATTTCTCATGCACCAGGGTTTTTTTCCCCTGCCCCACTCCCCCGGGGGTGGGGGGGTGGATGGAGCATAGCCTAAACTGTTTAACCAAAAAAAAATAAAAAAGTTACCCTACTGATGTTGTGCTGCTTGCTTCTTACGATTCATTTGCAGCTTTTCTGTTATTTGTACATTCGTACCATCTCATTTACAAGTGACTCCCAGTCAATTTTGCAAACCCCTCTTGACTTGACTTCCAGAGCCCCACATGTCTACCGCTGCCTCCGTATCATTGCCCCTCTGCTATCTGGCTAGTGGTATTGAGGCTCTGGCTGTATATCCAGACTACGCATCTATGCCACCATAGTGTGCCCCTTCTCTGTCTAGAAGTTGGTAGTCAGGTTTTGTTTTGTTGTTTCTTTATTCTTCCTTTATTCTCTCCCTATCACTTTAGGCTGAGGAGTATCTCAAGCCCTCTTTTTTTTTTTTAATATTTTTTTTATTGATTTTTACAAAAAGAAAAACACTTATCTCCATTTTGAATAACATTAAGGGGTACCATAATAAATATATAATTTTACAAAAGGTTAACCATACCGGTAGTTTATCATTTAATCCAGAACAGAAAACACATGCTAAATTAATCAGACTAATAGCTGCTGCATTAGGTTGACTATCTAAGATATGTGCCAGACCCTCCATCCAATCCAGCCCACTGTCTAGTCCTCCCAGCTTCCCTCATGGGATAAAAGAGGAGTCTCGTTCTGAAATAAAGAACACCCAAGGGCGCCATCTAAGTTCAAATTGTGTGACTCTATTATTACACCTGGCTAGCAACCGTTCCATGTTGTACAACTCTATCATTATTTTAAACCATTCCTGAATTGTAGGGGGTTACTCTTCCTCCAGAGGCGAGTAATTGCCTTCTTAGCAGCCAGCATATACGTGAATAGGAGAGAACCCCTTTGGGGATGAAGACCCTCTGGAGGGACTGAGAGAAGGACTAATTCTGGGGTAAGCACCGCCTCCTCGCCCAGCAAATCAAGGAATCTGCAATTTCCTGCTAATATGGCCTCAATGCTGGGCAAGTCCAGAAAATATGTACCTGATTGGCCATCTGCTCTCCACAGTTTCTCCAGCAACAACTTATCGGAGCAGGGAGAAATTTCGCCAATTTTGCTGGTGTATTAAAAAAGTGAGAACGTGCCTTCCAGGCAAATTTTGCCAGTATGGAGCTAAAGATACCCCCAAGGATTTGCGTGCATACTTTATCCAGCTATCCTAGGGAACCAGGTCTGTAATTCCCTGTTCCAGGCCTCCAGTATTCCTCTGTTGAGTCTGACAAATATTCCTAAGTCCTTTGTATAAGAGCCCAATTACATGTTGCCACATAAATCTGTGCAAAGTAGTCATGAACATGCTTAACAGAAGCGGCATGGGTTCCTCTTGGGTCCTTTATGTATCAAAAAGATTTGAACCTGTAGGTACCTGAAGTACTCTCTGTTGGTCAAGCCATGTGCAGCCTGTAGCTGTGAAAATGGAACAATTCCCTTGGAGTCTAAAAATTGAAAAATAAATGAGAGACCCCTCTGATGCCACCACTGGAAAGTGTAATCAATTCAGGCAGGTAAAAATTCAGTTTCTGACCTGAGTAACCATAGAAAATATAAAACTGGGGCTAAGGGAGGGAAAGCTCTGTTTTTATACCAGGTCTGTAAAGTATGCTGAGCCCCTGTATAGAGACCTCCTAATCTGGGTAAAGATGTCAAAGGTGCAAAAATCACCCATAAAACATCCTGGAAGTCATTGAGTACACACTCAGTTTGTTTCCATATTGCATTACAAGTCTGGTTCAGTCAGCTCAATATCACTTCAAGAATCGTGGCATAGGCATAACGGAGTATATTAGGGAGGTTTAAACCTCCTTTATCTTTTGGAAGCTGGAGAATACACCATCTGATGTGAGGCTCAATATATAGAGCAAAAAGAAGGAGGGGAGAGGGGACAGCCCTGCCGAGTGCCCCTCTCCAACACCAGTGTGGTTGAAATGGTCTCAATTATCCTAATATATGCTGCGGGGGAGGTGTATATGTTTCCCAACCAAGTAACCATCTAGTCCGGGAAGCCAAGACTCTCCATAGACGCTCCCAAATTACTCTATCGAAGGCATCACGGCCCATGAAGCTAGCTGGCAAGGACTTTTTATTAACAGAAGCTAAAGCCCTATTTTTATTTTTCCCACACTTTGTGTGTGTCTCTCTCTCTCTCTCCCTCCCTCTCTCTCTCTCTCTCTGTCTGTCCCCGAACAGAACTGAGGTTGGCGATGGAGCCGCAACAAAGTTACTGATACTATACTGCACCACATGGGGTGTGTAGGCCAAGCTCCAGTAGCTGGTCTCCTGGCCAAAGCTTTGTTCCCACATGGCACGTAATGACTCTGGACAAGACCAGTAAGTGGCAGTCAATGGTGAAGATATTTTGAAGATCAACAGTTATGGTAAGTATGTAACTTTCCTTTCCGGGTCCTCAGTACAAAAAGGAAATCAAAGCAAATTGAGCAAGCAACACGGGGCCACCAAAATGAGCTGGGGTATGGGAGACGAGAGCTATGAAGAAAGCTTAGAGGCCCTAAATGGACACTGTCAACCCATTTTGTATCGTACTATTTCTACTTATAAACCCATAGTTTATGATTGCTTACCTTCTCTAAAAATACTAATGTTGCTGGTTGTTTAATCTGTGTCTTTTTGTAGTAGAACTGAAATGCATGCTAATGCTGTAATTATAATCGATCTTGTTCTGTTTCGAATCCTTGATCTACTCTTATTGCATACTTCATAAACATTAGGAACACCCCTAAACAGAGCAGCCTGTCATGATGCAATAGTTTCATCTCCTCCCACTATATCTTGATTAGCTAGACTGTGTTGGGGTGTTTCCAAGTCCAGGAAAGATACAGAGGGTGTTGATTAAGAAATGTAACCAAACCCATTTTGGTGTCGTAACATCAGTATGATAGGCAGCCCATTTAAAAAGGAATCTGAATCAAACCACCAGCTACATCAGCACATTATACAGAATGTGAACAATCATAAAATGTGATTTTTAAACTAGGCAGAGTTTGAGGACTAAGGGGGGTGGGGGTGTTGACAATGTCCCTTTAACATGTTCACCCCAGCGAACAGATGGATAAGAGGGGCCATGATCTCAGCCTTCCGCACACTCAGGGGTCTCAAGAAGATTTAACATGTGGAGATGTTTGATCTGGTGTCCTCCTGCAAGACACAGGGACACGCCCTGAAGCTTAGAAGTTGTAAATTCAGGCATGATATCAGGAGGCACTTTTTGTCCTCAAAAGTGGTGAGCCTTTGTCTGCCAGTGGGTACAGTGGATATAAAGACAGTACAGGCCTTCAAGATAAGCCTGGATAAATTTCTGCTTCCTGAGGCAATCAGCAGGTGCTCTGCATAGCACAGTGGATAGGAAACCCCTACAAATTAGTACATCTTTGCGCAGAATACTTTTTTTCATCCCTGATTATAAAACTGGGGTAACAAACATGAGGGATCTAGTATCCATTCTGACATTACATTACTATGTTACTTCTAAATCCTGTTCCAAACTAATTTTAAAGTCAGCTGACTTAATATTCCATTCTTTACTTACAACAACCCACAAGAGACAGGGCTATCCTAGATCTACTGTAGTACTGACTAACAGGGAAAGGATCACAGATCTCCAGGTAGAAGGTCACCTGGGGGCGAGTGACCATCACATGGTATGGTTCAATTTGGCCACTAGAACTAAATCATCGCACACCAAGGCAAAAATATGGGACTTCAGAGGAGCTGACTTTGATGAGATGGCCAACAGAGTTAAGCTAGCCCTAGCAATAAGAAATACAGGTGAGGGGTACAGGTAAATGGGCAAGCATTAAGGATGCAATACTTGAAGCAACATCCCATTGTGTTAGAGAGAAAAGGAAGTGCAAAGAAGAAGGAAACCACGCTGGTTCTCAAAAATAGTAGCAGAAAAGGTCAGAGCCAAAAGGCTGACCTCTCAGGAAATATACAGGAACGCAGCAGGATGAAGATAGGGAATACCAAACTTCCCTAAGGGAAGCAGGAAGGTAAGGCAGGCAAAGGCCCAAACCAAGGTAACATTAGCACCCAACAGTAAAAAAAAAAAGATGAAGTGACTTTCTCTAGATACATTAGTGAAAGGAGAAAGTCCAGAGGGGCATTACTAAGATCAAAGGGACAAGGGGCTTGTGGAGGAGGAGGACCATGTGAAAACATCTATCCCAAATAGATACTTGCTCAGTATTTACTAAAAGAAGGTAGGACGGGCCCAGCCCAGCACCATGGACACAGGGGGAGGGAGGTGTGCAGTAGTCCCTTCACAAAAGAAAGGGTCCTGCAAGAGCTCGATAAGCTCAGGGTGGACAAGGCAATGGGACCTGATGGCAACATACCAGGGTACTAAAGGAGCTAAGGGTGGAACTAGCAGAGCCATTATCAGAACTGTTTAGTGAGTCTCTGAGCACAGGAGAGGTCCCAGAAGACTGAGAAGGGTTTATGTGATCCCGCCCACAAGAGTGGTAGCAGGAGAAGGCAAGGAACTATAGACCAGTCAGTCTTACCTCAGTAGTGGTCAAGATTATGGAGGCACTCCTTAAGGAAAGGATAGTGCAGCACCTGGAATCCATGGGAGCACAGGATCCAAGACAGCATGGGTTTACAAAAGGAAGGTCCTGTCAAACTAAACTCATAGATTTCTTTGACTGGGTAACCAGAGTGGTGGACCAAGGGGGAGCAGTTGATGTCACCTACCTTGACTTCAGCAAAGCTTTCGATACTGTTCCACATAGAAGATTGATTAATAAGCTAGGTAAGCTCGGGGTGGGTCAGATGTTGGTCAACTGCATGGCAAACTGGTTGACAGCCAGAAAACAGAGAGTGGTGGTAAACGGTATACAGTCAGAAGAGATGCAAGTCACAAGTGGGGTACCTCAGGGATCAGTCCTGGAGCCAGTCCTCTTCAATATCTTCATCAGTGACATTGCAGATGGACTGGAGGGTAAGGTTTGTCTGTTTGCAGATGACATAAAGATCTGCAACAGAGTAGATGATCCAGATGGGGTAGGCAGAATGAGAAGAGATCTGGATAAACTAGCAAAATGATTGGAAGCATGGCAACTGGGGTTTAACACAAAGAAGTGCAAGATCATGTGCATAGGGAAGAGAAACCCTGAAGCCACCTATAGGCTGGGAGGGAAGTTGCTGGCAGTCACGAGGGAAGAAAGAGATTTGGGCATCATCATCACCGATGACCTGAAATCATCCAAGCAGACCACTAAAGCATTAGGTAAGGCTAGGGGGATGTTGGGGTGTATTAGTAGGGTATCACAAGTCGGAAGAGGGAGGTAATAATCCTTACAAGACACTAGTTAGGCTCATCTGGAGTACTGCATGCAGTACTGGAGCCGCACCTTCACAAGGACATTAACCAAATTGAGGCATTCCAGAGAAGGGCAACCAAAATGGTGCAGGGACTGCATCAGAAAACATATGAGGACAGATTAACGGAGCTCAACATGTATACCTCAGCAAAGGAGGAGAGAGTGATATGATTGAAACATTCAGACATCTTAAGGGCATTAACAAGGTGAAAGAGTCTAACATGTTTCAATATAAGAAAACTAGCAGGACAAGAGGACACAGCATGAGATTAGAGAGAAGCCAATTAAAGGGTAATGTGAGGAAGTTCTTTTTCACAGAAAGGGTGGTGGATGTATGGAATGCCCTACCTCAGGAAGTGGTGGATATGAATACAGTGCAGGGCTTCAAACAGGCATGGGATAGGCATAAGGGAGCAATACAGATGAGTATGAATAGATAGACCATTGACAGAGCAAAGGCCGATGGCACATTCATAAGGTAGAAAAGAAGTCAGCAGACTGGATGGGCTCCTATGTCCTTATCTGCCATCAGCTTCTATGTTCCTATTATCTCATGCAGTCTATCTAAGTATTAATCCTTTAAGTCTACTTGGTGGAGCCGTTTCCACTTCAGTTGTGGAGGATGCCTGAGCTGGCAGAGAAAGGCCCAGCTGTTTTGAAGCACAAGCCTGACCGGTGGTGTAAGTATCAGAAAAAGTTCCAGTGTCAGGTATTTTACCTGTGGTAACTTGTGCTGTGATTGTTGCTGCCTGGATGAGTTGAAGACACCCTCTCAATAACAATCCCCTAAATACTGAATGCTACTATTTAAAAAAAAAAAAAAGACCCTTTCTATACGTGTAAAGGGGAAATCTCTTGTTATCCAAGATAGGAGAAAAAGAGGGTTGGACTTCCGCTTGCGACGCCGATGACACAGGTTCAGGAATGGACACGGCAGTTGGAGGGCCAGCTGGGGGGATAAGGACTGAATGTCCTCTGGACTGCTCTCCTTCTCCAGGGGGAAGTGTGTCTGGCACTTTGTCGACGCCTGGCAGAGGCTGGGGGTGCTGCACGGCCAACACCGGAATGTAGGGGGGTGGTGCAGACGCTGGTCGTCATTACACATCTTTGCCCCAGGACATCAGCATTTGAAAACTGCTGGCCCTGGCATGACACCCTGCCCAGCCGCAGTCCTCACTGCCTTAGATAGCCACCAGAGGGGTCCTCTCCCATGGTCCTCACCCAAGGGGGTAAGCTGGGGCTCACCTACAATGACCATTTGGGGGGAGCCCCTGCAGGCATGGGGGGATGTGGACAGGATACAGGCTGGCCTCTGAGGGAGGATTAGGGGGTCCGACAAAAAAAAAAAGGAGAAACAAAATTAAGCCAAGACCCATTTAAGTTTGGTGTCTGAAGGATTCATCAGTAGGTTGTTGGTAGGCCTTCTTTCATTAAGTTTCAGGGATACTAGGATTTGAGTATGCCTGAGATATAGCTCAAAAAAACAGTGTTCTGTTCTGGTTTGTTTTGTTTTCTCTGGAAGAAGCTCTAGGGTGATATACCTCTTGTATTGAACCAGACACTTTACTTTCCTTGAACAGTGCTTCCTGCTATGTCTTCGCCATCCCTCTTCCATTATTCGCTTTGTAGCTTTTTATTAACTAAAAAAAAATGTGGATTTTATTTTTATGTGCAATTTATTTACCCTGAGTAGCCCAGCTAAGAAGCAGCATCTCATTTTCAGTGGTGTCCTGGTTTTACCCATTCCACGGCAGGGAGGTACTGAGTGGCATGCTCAAGGTAACACAGATAGGTACTGTGCTCAGATGGGACTCAAACCTGGCTCTTCTGTGTCTCCTGGTTCCAAGGTCTGTGCTCTAGCCAGTAGACTAATTCAGTTAAAGTTTGTTCAGGATAAAAAAGATTGAGCAGAGCTCATTTACAATGGTGTCCTGTTAAGACAAAAGATCTGATGAGAAGCGAACTTGTTACAGACATGAATGGCACTAGATGCAGTGTACAGCTTACAAGACATTGTCTGTCTACACTGGCATAACAAAGAAGTGCACGGTAAGGTCCATTACAGGGGAGTATAGAGACAGACGCTCATGGTTGTCGCTACCTATGTTACATCTCTGGAATGGTGGCAGCAAAGTTTATGCCCAGAGAAGGCTGAAAAGAACCATTCCCTGACTTTTGTACTGGAGGGTAAGGGGCAGTTTACCAGGCATAGGGTGTTCTGGGAGGGAGTTCCACACAGTCAGTGTCTGTGACAGAAGGCGAGGGACACGCAATTCGAGACATATGGATGGAATGAAGGGCCACACTAACATCAGAAACCACTTTTTCAGAGCATTCATTTGCTTTAACATGTTTTGTCAGATAAGTTTCTGATCCTGCCTGTGAAATGTATTCAACAGTTCTTTCAGAAAATGTCTACATTTCCCTCGTCTGTTCTGTGATGATGCTTGTTTGTTCTGTTGAGAGCATTGATGGTGTATTATATAAATGCAGTGGATAATTGCAGGATGTTTCACTCTGCGTCTCAGTTAAGCCCAGCCAAAGCATCATTTGTTAGTACAGTCACATTTTACTTTACTGCTGCTATGTAAAGGCATTGTCTACTGTCCAGCTAACAGACTAGGAAGAAACTGAGCCAGGCTGCGGAGTGCTGTGCAACACTTGACTTGTTTGCATGGAATCAGGTGTCACTCGGCTTCCTAAATGAATGCCTTTTGCTGACTCACCATCTGCAAGTGCATTTTCAGGGCAGTGAGCATTTATTCATTTATTTATTTATTTATTTGGTAGTTCGGAATTACAAACCTTTGAGTCAGAAACTCCTTTACAAAGGCTCCACGTCAAGTACAGAGACAAATTACAGTATATATAACATACAACCAAGATACAGGTGTTTATGATGGGTACAGTTCATGTACAGAGTGAGTATACTACGTTACAATATATACAACATCATGGTCATGAATCATAGCATTAGAGGCATTACTAGGTACTATCTTAGGTTCAGAAAAGGGGGGAGAGACAGATAGGGCATGGGGCTGGACATGGGTAAGGATTGTTTGAGCTGGGTAGGGGGAAAAAGATAGGGTGGCAGTGTGGTTGGGAAGAAGTCAGAGGTTGGACAGAGTCCATTGTCAGAGTCCGAGTGGGGAAGAGGAGCAGGGGAAGGAGGGGGCCAGGTGGCATGTTACGCCAGAGGGAATAAGGCCGGGAGGATTGGACAAAGGTATTGCCATGGGTAGAGGGAGTTAGGGACAGGTACAAGAGCGTGAGGCTTGAACGTGAGAGCGAGTAGGAATTTAAAGCGCTGCTTGGGTTCCCAACAATGTGTGGTGGGAGTGAGTTAAGCCAAGCAGAGGCACTATAGGGAAAGAGCGCTGTGCCAAGGAGGGTTTTGCCTTGGCACCTGATGAGGTGATTTGAGGGAGCTCCTGGTGCCTTGCATGTAGTATCGGTTGCAGGTGTGAGGAGAGACAAGGGCCGTGAGTCCTGCTGAGATTTTTTGGGCTAGTAGGCAGGTGTGGTATTGTAGTCTGTCATCACAGTCCAGCCAGTTTGTTTGGCTATAGAGGGAGCAGGTGCGGGTGGTACTGGGGCAGCCCAGTGAGAGAAGGCAGGCTTTGTTGAGCAACACTTTGACCCTTTTTAGGGCAGTGTTATCGGCCGCCCCATAGATGGCAATGCCGTAGTCAACCACCAGCAGTACTGAAGAGGAAATGGCAAGTTGGAGAGCATTGAGAGGAAGGCATTGCCGGTGACGGTAGAGGAGCCCAAGACAGGAGTTTAGGTTGGAGCAGAGCTGATGTATGCGGCCATGGAAAGTAAGGGCAGGGTCGAGAGTTATGCCGAGCATGCTGTTAAGGTCTTGATAACATTTTCCTGCATCTGTATAAATGCAGTAACTGCTGCTCTGGTGGCCATCATAATTCAGAGTGATGGGACCAGTATCTCTAGAAAAACTGTGTAAAGACACTGGGGTTTTCTGTGCATCTCTTCCCTTTCTTAGCACGTCATTCCATGAAACAAGATACACAAAAGGTAATGGTAGCATTGGTGGCATCGTGGTGAGCACAGCTGCCTTCTATTCAGTTGACCCAAGTTTGATTCCCGGCCAATGCAATAACATGTTTGGGCTGGCAGTATGGCCTAGAGGTTAGAGTAATGAGCTGTGAATGAGCTTGGTGCATCCGGCAGAACTGGGTTTGATTCCCACAATCTCCACTTGCATACTGTGTGACGCTGAGCAAGTCACTTAAGCCCCCCCAGCACTCCCAGGTCACCCCTGAAAACAGGCACTTGTGCCTAGTGGGCCTTATCTGATTTACCAAAGAATAAAAAATGCATTCAGTCTGAGTTAAAATTTTGTTTGCATAAACCACAAAATGCGTACACAGTAATACTCAAGTGGGTTTACGAGGTCTGAAGTGGGATTTACAGATGCCTTGGGTACATTGTGAGGCACGGGGGAAGTCGGTACAAACATATACCCTAGAGTGTTTTTTTGCCCTTACAAAATGACATTTAAAAATAATAAAGAACATTAGTTATTGGGTCATGAGGAGTCAGTGTGTGTAATTGTACTTTATTTTTTTTGTAATTTAACAATTTTTGGACACAAAGAACAAACCAAGCCAAGGCTTGTTTCCAGGTTCATCCTGGGAGCACATGGAAGTTCAGTGACTTGCTCATGTTCAAACAGCATGCAAGTGGCAGCTGTGGGATTTAAACCCAGTTCTCCAGGTTTGCAGCTCAGTGCTTTTAACCCTACTACACTGTACTGCCTCCCTGGATAATTACAAAATGGGTAGGGAAATCCCTCGGCATCCTGATTGGCTAGGGCATGTTCATGGTGTCAGAACTACCAGTGGGTAAATGTTTTTATTTGAAAAGTTTTTGTTTATTTTTAAAATGTTCCTTCCTCACAAACCCATTTTATAAATGCAGTAAGACACTTATTACAGTTGGTAGTAGTACTGTTACAACCAGACAAGTTCAAAGTGACTGGCACACACACATTTTTAGTACCACTGAGGTTCTCATCATCGTTAAATATACTTTATTACATTTAAAACGACATGAGTGCTGATACATTTCGGATTATTAAACCTTTTCTAGAGGCCTTTGAAAAAGGATTTTATAATCCCAAACACGGCATGCTCATGTCGTTTTATATGTAATAAAGTATATTTTTAGCATTATCGGGGAGCCTCAGTGATGCTTGAAAAATGTGTGTGTGTGTGCTCCAGTCATTTTGGATTTGTCTGCTATCTGTTTGAGCACCAGTTACCTTGTGCGCACTTTTTTGGGAGCAATACTGTTACAACCACAATTCCTGGGGCCTCGTGACTTCCTGCGCCGCTTGGCATGCAGTTGTCACAGTACTACCAGCACCCTCTTTTGTCTTATTGCTTGCTTATATACTGTACCTTTAAAATCCCATTGGCCAATCACTTTGCTTCAGTTTTCCAATCTTTTTATAAGATCTGTAAGTATTTTAAAGAAACCTCTGTAAGTGTTATGAAGTTGTTTAACATGGTAACATAGTAACTTAAACTGAACCTTTCTTGGTGCGGCAGACAAATAAGAGGAAGCTCCCTTACCTCCATGGGAGTTCCTCGGCGGCACTTTTGTGAGTTTTTCTGTATGCCTCCCAAGGAAGAGAAGGGATCCTAATTTGCCCCAAGGATACAGGTGAGGGAGCTTCCTCTTTTCTGATTACGGATTTTTTAAATAGCAAGAAAGGTTCTCTTTAAGATCAGAAGAGACACTAGGTTCATCATATGGGGCCCTTTTGCTTCCTAAGCAGGGATGATGAAAATATTCTGAGAAAACGTATTAATTCTTAGGGATTTCCCTATGTTAGTCCCTAGTCAGTCTACAGGTACTATATCATGTCTAACAAAACAAACTACATGGATTCATCAAACAAGCAAAGAACTTACTGTGTTTTCAAAGAGCAAATAAAAACTACAGTGCGAGCCGAATTAAATCGAGTGTCCTGTATTTGAACGTTTCTCCTCTTTTATCTTAATTTGTATTTACCAGGGCAGCCCAGCTGAGAGGCAGTATTTCCTTTTTAAGTGCGTCTCTGCTTCTGTCCAGTTGTACTGCTTGTGAGAGAAGCGTGGACTTGCTCACGGTCACATAGTGAGCAGTTACTCTTGTCAGATCTGAACCCTGATCTCTGCTTTTCAGACATGTGCTCTAACCAAGCACTAGACATCACTGCCTTCCTGTTCTGTGACTATAGAATAAATTATTTTGAATAGGGCCCATTAGTGTAATTAGTAACCACTGCCTTTATATTTGCTTAATAAAACTGTTTAGCAGCACATGTAAAGTGTATATAATTACTGGTGAACCCATTTACTGACTGGACTGACGCCACTTTCCAGCGCCATAATAACTGGCTTCCATTCTTTAATAATTAGCTGTTTATTATGGCATGGTGTCAGCTGGCCACAGTGAAATCCACTACTGTCTCACACTTACAGAAACAAAATGCTACAGAAAGGACAATGGCTGGTTTTGTTTTGTTTCTTTTTACCACACAGCACTAAACTGACCAACAATTATATAAGGAGTGGGGGTGTTACATTATTCGTTTTTTTACACATCCTCGATGGGTAATATCATCACAAACCACTTGTGCTTCACAATAGTGGTTTATGTGGTATTACGCAGCTCAGGTATGTAGAAAAAAAAACTCATAATGTACAACATCCCATCCATTATTCTCTGTTTAATTATCAGTTTCAGAACAGAGGTTCACACCAAACTGTAGCAGATTCTGAAAAAATCAATCACTTGCTCTACGTCATTAGGTCTCCGCAGAGAGCATTGTTTAATTATGATTCACCGCTTTCTCTGTGTTTTAACAATGAAGCTTAGAGTAAATATTTTATTTTTATGACTAGTCTGCCTTCTTTTTATGATGAATCTAGGGTTCCTCTCTGTAGAAAACAACTAAGAAAAGAGATAATGTTGAAGATACAGTAAGCTTTTTTTGGGGGGTGATGTGATGCTGGGGCCAATCCATCTTCCTCTCTCAAAATACAGGGCAAGAGTAATGTTACCAGCTAGAAAAACATATTTCTCTTGCACTCGGTTGAAGGTACCTGTCATGGAATATGCACGATATGTAAAGGTATTGTGTGTGGAGGCAGTATAGCGCAGTGGTCTAAGGCTCTGAGTTGCAAATTTGGTGACATCCAGCAGACTAGACCTGGGTTTGAATCCCACAGCTTCCACTTGCATACTGTGTGACCCTGAGCAAGTCACTTAACCTCCTTGTGCTCCCAGGTCGCTCCTGTTAAAAAGCTTTCAGCTTAGTGTGCTATACCTGGTTAAACAACTAAATAAAAAAAAAATACCCCAATTAAGCCTATTGGTTTAGTTTTTGTTTGGTTTGTTTGTTTTAATAAAGCTTAGGACAAGTGCCTTGTACTGTATAATGTAGAAATGATTTCTGTGCTTTTTAATTGATCTTATTAATAAATATTGACCATCACTATTGATGTCGGCTTATGCAATAACAGAGCTGCTATCGAGTTTATTGAGTCCGAATTTATTGTGTCAGTGGGCATTACTGGTATAAGAATACCAGCTTATTTTTCATAAAACATTTTTACAAAATAAGAATCCCCTTCGAATTTAACACAGAAAGCATTGCATTGAGCAGATCCATTAGTAATGGCCAAAATGGACCAGATGGGAGCGGACTGTGTCCCATTAAGATGGTTGGCCAGGCTTGTTGAAGGAGATTAAATCCATCAATGGACAGTTGTATAGGCTGCACACAGTGGAATGTGATGACAGCTTGCAACTGGATGTCTGCTAAATCCGCACCTTCCACTTGATCATTAGTTCAGCCTTCATGACACCTTTGTGCAGATCTGTTTTGCCTCCCTGCTACCACCTTTCCTGTAGCTCCTTGCCCTGAATCTCGACACTGCTGCAGCCCCCGGTACACACGTGTCTAGAACTCCCCCAATCTAAAAGGCTTGCTTACATTGCCTGCTGTAAATTGCCGATTTGCTAGGCGCTCTTGGCAGATTAGTTTGGACAGGATTGGAAACAGATTACAGCCCATTGCTGTGGGCTTTGTGGTCGCTGTTGAGGTGGGGTGCAGACTTCTGTCCTTGTATGGTCACTTCCCACCAGCAGCAGCGATGCAGTGGCCTGCAGAGTTGTGGGTAGCTATAGGTGTCAAGGGAAGGAGCGCACAGGGAGAGCGAGCGAGATGGAGGTTATTTACTTTTAAAAAATGTCTGACACTGGGATTGGGCTGGTTGTAGAGAAGCAGTTAGTGGAGGGAGAGAGTTTTTTAAACATGGCACTGGGCTGGTTGGAGGGAGTGCACAGGCGGGCTCATCATAGCAACATCATCATTGGTTGTCCCTCATGTCCCGGTGCCGATTTCACCAAAAACACCTAATGGTGCTGCCAACTGCGCAGGATTCCTACTGCCTTGGTGCAGCATTTCATGTAAATACTCTCTGTGCCCTTAACTATCTAGCCTCCCACATGATGCAGATGTTTGGAGAAACAGGTGATTTTTATGCTGGTCCTGGATCTGCATATTCTTCATGAATTAGGAATTATTCCCAAAGCGGATTCCCAGATTACAGAATACCAAATCAGACACTAAAATAATAATGTGAACTAACCTTAATTATTAACACAGGAATAAAGTCGGTTCTCTTAATTTCCTCATCCTTGACTGCCTGACGCTGTTCATGCAAATAGAATGTTTGCCCAAGCTGCTCCTGTAATCAGTGAAAAAACCATCATGGAAAAACACTGTGACCCCAGTAGACATCTCTCTGCCAATTCCTTTGCTTTACAGTTTACACCAACCTTGATTCATTAAATATTCAGTGGCAACCAGAGACATATCACCTCCATATGGGAGTTAAGGCTCCACATATTGCCGAAGGTACAGATGCATTCTCGAAAGGCGGTGTTTCAGCTGTGTGCCTTTGGCCTCTGCAGCAGATTTATGATAAGCACGATAGGTGAACCAGAGATAACGTGCTATCAAATACTAGTGTCTGGCACATCCCCCTGCAGGTCTGATGAGATAAGGATCCAAGGGATCAGGACGAATTTTAATTCAGTAACATGTCACTGATCAAGATTACAGCTGATACCTGAGTAGTGCTTTAGCACTGCCTCAGAGAAACAATATATGTCTTGCTCAGTCAACCGTACAAAAACAAAACAGATTCACCTTTCTGCCTGTTTTCTTTTAACACCTTGTATTTATTCCTTCCCTTCTAGTTCCAGCTCTTCACCTTCCTTTTGGGCATAGCATGTCCCCTTTTTGCAGCACTCCATAGGCTCCATGAGAGGTGGGCACGCACCAGCTCACCCACAGTGGAGCACAACGCTGCCCACTAGCACCACTGGGCCTGGAGACCAGTTTCTTTCTTCTAACATCTCTTGCTTAATTTCAACTACTGCAAGGTAACTTGTTTGCTACATTTTCATCTCAGTCCCTTCACACATCCTTTCTGTTCTCATTTCTTAACAATACAGACTTGTAAAATAGCAGTGTTGCTGGGTGGAATACAGTATTTGTACTTGAAATTATGATAGTAATGTAGAAAATTAATCACCTGAAGTGGTTTAAACAGTCAAAACCTGTAATAGCTATCTGGTGAATAATACAATAAAATATAACAGCTTGCAACAGACAAGACTGTTTCATTCAAAGCTGAATTTAAGGACAGAATTAATAGAATGCAGTGCCCTCCTGCGAGACAACCTGCACATACTGTGTGACACACTAACGTCTTTTTTATGTTCGCACTTGTACAAAGAGAACATACTGCTATGATAATGGATTTGAGAGGTGTATCACTCTCTGTACAAAGCATGGCAGTTTACAGTGGGCTGGACACCATCAAACCAGTTATCAGCCAGGCCGATCATAACCACTCGTCTGGGCTTGCTGGATGGAAGCTTTGTGAAGTTCAAAGAAAAGAGTCGCCAAAGAAAAGAACCACCCGAATCACAGGGCAGCTCTTTGCTTTGATCTGCATGATGCCACCTCAGCTGATCATGATCAGCCTGTGCCTCTTCCTCCCCCCCCACCACCACAATGTGACTGACAATCCCATAATCCCACCCTCTGTCAAGTATCCCTCCCACCTCCTCATCACTTCCTGTGCCCTGTAAATATGAACTCGACACTGGGTGCCCAATCCCCAGTGTTGGCACCTGAAATAAAGAAACCCTCCCTTGATGTCTTTTTTTTTTTGACACCATGTAAAATGAAAATGGTCCATTGATGCCTCTTGTGCTGCCACCCCTGCTGCCATTACCCTCCCCTACTCAACATCCACCCCCATCCCTTACTTATCTTATGGAGGTCCAACACTGTAATCCTCTCTGAACCAGAGACATGTCTTCACTCTTCAATGCTGGATCAGGAACTGAGGAAATCAAGTAAGTTGTGGTCAATGCGTTTTGAGCGTGTGCTCATACCTTGGTCATTTTTTGTATTTTCCACCAATTTTCAACACATGCCTTTTGGGACCCCACCTCATGAACAAGGTAGGTGAATGTTTTCAAATTCTTCCCTGTACAGTTCAAAGTGTACTTTTTCCCAACTCTAAAACCATTTTATAAACACAGTAACACACCCAGGGTGTGTGGTGACGCCATAAAATACTGTACCTCCCAGGTGCCTCATACCTCACAATGCACCTGAGCCATGTGGTATTCTAGTATTACCACACATCCTGTTGTGTGTTACTGCTTATGTCTGTGTATTTCCAAATGTTTTTGTTATGGAAGAGTGCCTCTGAAGAACCTCGAATTGAGCAGAAGGAATGTTTTTTTTTTTTGTTTTTTTTGTATACCCTATGGAATCTGTTTACAGTAATTTTATTTATGTGTTGAAGCCTGTATATTTCCAGGCCCTTAATCATAAGAATCACAGAGCAGTGTATTTTCAGAAAACATGGTAAGGAAGTTTGTTTAGGAATCCTTTGGAATTTGTATTATTTGTTTTGTGTAATTTAATGTCCCCTTTAACCTCCTTCTCTCTGAGCTTCCCTGTGCATACCTAATGCTGATGTAGTTGTTTGTGACTTTAAGTGCTTTTAAGATATTCAGAGTGCTTTGAGATAGTGTACGTGAAAAGTGATATATATATATATATATATATATATATATATAGATATGCAACCACTAAACCATGCATGAGTGTTAATTAAAGGATTTGAAAAGTGCACCCCAGGAGTGTACTGCATGAAGTCAAACTGCACTTATAAAATATCCTGAATGGACCATGTGCAAACATGTCTACATACTGTAGCAGACTAAATAAATAGGCAAACACAGTTGTAGAGCGCAGTACAACAGTGACTTTATGTTTGATAGTATTAGAAATGATTAAATAGTCCATTTTGGCTCCTTAATTTTCTCCTGGATCGCATATGCAAATACAAAGATTCTGTGTTAAGCATTATTGAAAATGGCAGCTGAAAACTGAATGGATGCTATTGCTGCTGATTACTAGCTAAAACCAGCTGTGCAGCTTAAACTTTCTACAAGAGAGCAGTGACGGTAGAAAGAGAGGGGCAGGCAAGTTGGTTTTTTAAAGCTGATGTGCGATTGTAGTGATTTGTAACACAGGATTGGTCATCAGGTGTTGGGGCTACAGTGCACACATCATAGGTTAAACCACTGTTGTAAGATGTGTTTTGGCAAATAAAGTTTCAGAATCTTTCTTGCCATTTGCATATGAACATACGACTATAGCCAGCAGAAAAAGGCCCTACGGTCTGTCTGGTTTGATGGAATTTAATTTGGAGCCTCCTCACTCATCAACTGCTGTGGGCTCACCCCCCGCCTCATGAACCCTGTCCCCTCTCTGCACCGTTCTTGCCCTCCTCCAGTGACCCTGACCCTTTGTTTCACCCTGTCCCACCTCCTCTTGAGTCCATCCACCATCTCCACCCCCTTTTGAATCCATCCACTGTCTCCAGGATTTCATTCAACCCTTTCACCGCTCGTTCCATAAAGAAGTTTCTCCTGACCGCCTTCTTAAACCTTCCTCCTGCCAGTTCGCACCCATGCCCCTTCTGGTCCTGTCCCCACTAAGGCTAAAGGAGGTCCCCTATATTCACCTTGTTTATACCTTTTAGGTACTTGAAGGTTTCGGTCATGTCCCCCTCTCCTCTAGCGAGTACATGTTGAGGTCATTCAGTCTAGCCTCGTATGCCTTGCCTTGCTGTTCCTGGACCATTTTAATTGCCCTCCTCTGGACTGCCCCAAGCAGGTGTATATTCTTCCTCAGGTAGGGTCTCCAGTATTGTATGCCATACTTCGTCTGTGGCTGCACCAGGGATGTATACAGCGGTAGTATAACCTCCTCCCCCTGCTCATAATCCCCACTGCAATACAGCCAGGCATTTATTTGCTTTGGCTCTTCCCTTCCTGCACTGTGTCAGTTGTTTGAGGTCACTAGTGATGGCTACCCCCGAAGTCTTTTTCCTCGACTGATATACACACACACTGTAGTCGGTCCTTGGGCTCCTATTTCCTAAGTGTATGACTTTGCATTGAACCCAAGTTGCCATATCCCCGACCACCTTTCTAGCCTTTTATGAAATAAGCATAGAATAGTAGAAATTATTTAAAATTTTGATGGTCCCTGCAACAGGGTTTCATACTACTAGGCAAATACTTTATAGAGCACCAGTTTCTGTGCTTTAAACAATATACCCACTGATTGGTCACCTGTAAAAAGGACTTAAACAGTTGATTTGTTCAAGTTCTGTTTTTTAGCAGAAGAAATCGTAAATTCTTGCTCTGAGGTGCTGGCAGCTTGTTCCTTCCCTTCCTGGTGCCGTCTTCACAAAGATCCACTCCGTGGCACCTCTGCATGACGCCCCTGCCCTCATGTTTTGTGATGTATTAGTTTGTAGAGCACAGGGGTGTGCTCTGTTGATACCAATGGGAGTGAAGCTTTAATGTGTTTTTTTTTTTTAACATATTTCAGAGGTTCACTGGGGTGACATCAAAGCCAGTGTTCAACTAAGAACAGACTTGTTAGAAGAACTGAATGACTCAGTGGATTGGTAGCAAGTTAAGGAGCCTTTCTTCTCTAGGTCATGAGTTCAAATCCAGCACAGGTCAGTAGTGGTAGAAAGCCATTATCACCTGGGAGCTGTTCAGTGGCTTGTGTGAAATGAGTTGTGGTGGTCTCAGTGCATTTCCCAATGGGCACGTGTCCACATCACAAAACTACCAGCACAGTTTGACACTAATCAGCGCCCTTCTTGACAGTCTCCCATGAGAGGCCAAGGACTGAATGGGTATGGAGTCTGAACTACCCTCTCACCCTACATGGTGGTTCTTCCATGGCATTTAAGAAGCACATTGGTGAAGCCAGCCTGGTGGCACTGTGGGTTGAGCGCTGGCCGCCACACCTCATGCCACGCCAGTGACCCGTGTTGGGGAGCGAGCTTGGGCCACCGGGGTTGGCAGGGAGGGAGAGATTGAGCATCCTAGGACAGCTCTCCTCTCCTGTGGAGGGATCCAGAGAGTCTCTGGAGCAGCAGTGGCCCCGGTGGAGACATGGGCTACGTAAGCGGGTGTATGGCTGGGGTGGGCCGAGGCGGATCTCGAGGTACCCAGGAAGGCGACGACAGGAACAGGACCACCCCAACACGCTAATGCCAGAAACCCGCCAAGCCGGGCCTCTGGTTCCTCCTGCTCTCTGACCGCGCTCTAGATTATAGATGAAGCACTGGTCAGGTGGTGGCAGCCCCAGCTCGGGGGGGGGAGCTTCAGAGCCGAGGGGATGGCGAGTTGGAGAAGCAGAGGAAGGACATCTTCGGTTAGAGGCAAAGTGCAGAGGTCTTGACAAGTGGTTACAGGGTGAGTACCTGGTCCTGTCTGAGAGAGTACTATGGGGGCCAGCGTATAAATAGAGTTGGAAAAAAAAGCAGCACCACATTGGTAGAGCAGTGTGCGGAGGTTTGCACTGTGATCACCCGTACTGCACCTGTCACGTGGATAAATGGAGGACTTGTTCCAGTGCGGTCAATTCTGCACCTTTCACGAGCACTAAATTCATACACAGAAAAAAAAATAGCCATGTTAATTGAACAGTGGCTTTAATTCACCCCAGTGGACCTCTAAAATGTAAACAAAGCGTAATTGAAAACCTTCTCCCATGGAACTCAGTAGTGCGGGCCCCACGCCTACAAATGACTCTATACACGCACACATAAGTATAGTTTTAAGAGGGCTCCACTTATCTGTGAGGTCGGGTCCTATGTGCAGGTTTTCCAGAGAAACCATTTTGCAGCAATGTCACCAAATTTTGTGTAACCAGTTCTGCCACAAAGTCAGATTCTGCACCTGATGATGGTTACAGCACAGCATTTTCAATCCACTTTGGGTAGCAAAACTATTTTTGTAATTTGCTAAGATTGGCATGGTAAAGGGATGACAACTTATATTTTCCATCAACTTATAGACAAGTATATATGGTAATATGTCAAAATGTCTAAGCTCAGGGGCGGAGCTTTGTACAGCCAGCACTAGGCAGGGGAAACGATCAATAGGCCAGATCCTCAGAGTGAGAATTTTCAGTCTCTTCCCTTAATAAAATACAGAATTAGTTTAGTTGCCATATTGGTCCTTGAAAGAACAGATCCAGAAGCAGATAGTTTGATACCTTTCATTGGACCAAAATAGATGTTACAAAAGAAAGTAAGTAAGTTTTTATTGATCGTTCAATTACCTTTACAATGTAAAAATACCACATATGTAATAACTTAGTATTGCACATATAACAGTTCAAAAATTAAGCTGATAAGTACACATACATCACATTATATTAAAATATTTATAGCTTAAGACACTAAAACACATTCTAGAAAATAATCCTTTGTAAGCATGATATTTATCATTGCAGAAAATTAGTTCACCTATATATTATATATATAAATATATGATTTTGTTTTATATCAATTTATCAGAGACTTCGAATTCAGAGAGCCATTCATTTCCTAGTGGCTTATCTAGCATGGTATATCATTCATCTAACCACAGTAAACTGGAAGATCTTACAATTTCATTCAGATGTACAGACACGTATAGAATAACATATTGTCCACATTCATTTTATAACATCAATATGCACCAAGTATGGACTTGTAAATAATATTTATTTATATTTTGCTTTGATTTTTGTTATCGCAATAAGGTACCCTGCATTTTTTTCAGTTATTAATTCATCACTAATAGTGAAAAAAATATTTAATAATAAATGTTTTATCTGTAGTTGCAATTTTGTCCCAAATTGGGGCAAGCCAATATTTTCTTGGTGTTTCATACCAGGGACAAATCATTATCACATGAAAAATTTTCTAAGTACTTATTTGTACAGAGCTATAAGAAGATGATATGTTCGGTACTTTCTTGTATCTAGCTAAGAGTACATTACTAGGAAACATGTCTAGTCTGAATCTTGCATACAACTGTCTTTGTTTTAAATCTGTTAGTACATCTAAGTAGTCTTTGTATTGAAATGAAGTGTCATTAGTATGCAACCAAGGAGATATTCTGAGTTTTGAGATAGGTCTGAGATCCATAAGCGTGTAATAATTTACAATTTTACTTATATAAGATTTGTATTTAAGGCTCATAGTTATGTTCTTATCAAGATATTTTTCCAGAAAGGTTAAGCTTGTTTCTTCTAAAATACTATAGATTTTAAGCAGCCATTTAGATCTCTGACATCCCAGATTCCCCCAAGCATATTTTTCCGTAAGGGAAAGATCAGGTAACCTGTTGTGGTCCAAAGACAGTAACTTTACCCAATAATTTACTTTTCTAGATTGTGCGTAGGCTAATGGTCCAACTATAGCAAGTTCAGCACGTACAAGTGCAGCAGGAATATAGTTGTTCAGGCCTAGACTAGCTCTGTATAGCTTATTCAAGGGAGTTTCAAGGAGCTGAAAATTGTCATGGTCCCGTATTTGATAATGTTACATAAAGAAAACAGTGCCTAAGCTTTCGAACCAACCAGGCCTATCCTTGGAAACTGGCACAAATCTCCGAGGAAGGACCTGGTTGGTCCAAAAGCTTAGGCACTGTTTTCTTTTTGTAACAGCTATGTTGGTCCAATAAAAGGTATCAAACCATGTGCTTCTGGATCTGTTGCTAATGAAATAGAAATAAAAAAAAAAAAATCTGCAAACAGGTCTGTTTAACGAGATTTTCCAGTATTTATCAGAAAACTCATAGTTTGCATCAGCAGAACTCTATTACATGAAACAGCCTCAAATTAAAATCTCAGGACTTTTCCATTCTTTACTATTAAAAGCCATTTTCATGGTACGTCTTTTTCATAAGAGGTCATCTGCCCTTGTTGCTTATACCTGCTGTGAAGCCATAATCCTCTGTTTAGGACATCTTTCAACCTGTTGGGACCACTGGCATGATTCTGATGTTACAAGCAGTGGATTATGACTTCATAGCAGGGTAATCAGCAGGGAACAGGCAAAGTCTAAAGGGATAACGAGATTGTTTTCTGGCAGATATCTTCAGTAATAAAGTCTGGAATGCCCAGAAATTCAAATTATTTGAGAATCTAATGGAGTTTCACTCCCAGCAATGCTAACACTAATGGTTTTGCAGAAACATGGAAAATCTCTTTAAGTTCTGCCAGTAGGAGCCTTGAGGAGTTTTGTTCAAGTGAGCACAACTGGGGCTCTTTAATGAATATTGGAGTAACACATTAAATATGGGTAAAAAAGGGTTAAGAAATTATATTATTATAAATTATCACGGTATGGTTCTCCCTTGCAAAGCCTGAGAAGAGTGGGCCTGCTAGTGTTTTTGCTTCCTTGTTCAAGAAACTGTACCATTTAACTACAATACAGTATTTGTTAGCTTTGCAAGTCAACCCTAAAATCTAAAAATGTCATTTCTGATTATGGATAAAGATCAGTTTGTAGCTGCTTTTGCTGATCAGCCCACAGACCATTGTCTCAGTGGTTTACTTCTACCAGTAGTGAGCCTCTAGTCAGGTCCAGAGTATCCATCAGTTCAGTAGTGCGGCCAGCTTTCTCCTTACTGTCCTCCCTGTATATCTGTCTTGTGCATTCCTCTCCAGTTTGCCTTTGTCTTGTTTGTTCTGGTGAAGGAAGGAGTTGTGCCTATAAGACAAACTGTTAAGGTAAAGACAGCACGCTTGGAGGAATTGGCGCGGCAGTATTTATTATCAGCCAATTAGAATTAGATTGCTAAACTGACATGCGCAGCAAGGTAGTCACAACTGATCATTTGTTAATCTTATCAGTCAATAATTATAGGCCCTCCACTTCCCTTCTGGAGGGGGCCAACATACTAGGTACAGTCTCATGAGGGACTCTGGCTTCCGAGGCATGGGGATGGCTCTTAGTGGGCCAGTCTTGAATGTGCCCTCCCCATCAGAGAGCACCCACAACATGGGCAGAAGCCTGAGAGTTATCCTTCACCTGTGGCTGGCACCAGCCGACAACACCTCACCTCTCCCCAGCCTCAAGGCAAACTACCTGAAAAGGGGTGATGACCCTATTAACCCCTCTGTGCAATCCTGCGAGACTACCAAGCACCAATATTGCAAGACTGCCATGGCCCACGTCACAGCTGAATGACTGGTGACAACCTGCCTATCTAATGGGATCCGTGCTAAATCCCTGACAACGGCATGCCCGACACTAAAATCCCGACTAGGTTGTAAGGCTGACTTTACAAATACCGACAGCTGAAATCTGACCCTGGTCATCCTGATGAGTAGAAATCCCAACTGCTTCAAAAGCCGACTTTCGGACAGCATGTTGGGAACAGTTGAACACTTAAAACAGTTTCAAAAAGCAAGGGCTATTTTGAGGGATAGTGTTTTCCACTTCATCTTTATTTTGGGTCCGTGAGAGAATCGGGAAAGAAGTATGTGGGTTTAGGCACACAAACAAACTAAGACAAAGCTTTCTCCTGCACTACTTGGCATAGATCACAACTCAGTAGTCAGTCTTACATCGGGCAATTTCCATACAGTGCTCCCCATTATAACCAACCTTATGTGATCCCCTCTTGTAACAAAAGTCCTTCAAGGATCCCTTCAAAATGCCCTTATAAGCTAACATTTTGTGCCCCCTAACTGCAATTTCTTCTGTTGCCTATATTGAAACTAATGACTTCACCACTTGAACGATACAGTATTTACAGAAATTCCAACTTATACACACGACTCTCCAGTTCGGTCACTGCACGCCACAACAACCGTTGCTTTCAACCATAAGTTGACAGCACGCTGCTGCTTTCAACAATAATAAAACTTGGCTTGTCAACAGTTTTTACGTGGTATAACACTACTGCTGTATTTATTTCTTCTCGACTCCTTATCCCACATCAAGCAGGGTCAGGGGTACAAGATCCTTTTCCACTCTTCTTGGTCCTTACCAGATGTCAGCCTCTCAGGTGGCTGGTCCAGGCTTTTCACTGCAGAATACTGTAATAAAATTTGGTATCATAAAATGAGGCTCTGCCTCAGTCACATTCTATCACTGTGCAGCGCTGTATGTTGCTACAACCATGGATCTGATTGGATTCTTAATAATGAGGGTCAACTGTACTTCTTTCCTGATCCCTCAAAATGCTCTCATCCATCTCTGTGCTCCCGCTCAGAGTCCTTGCCTTTTTTTTTTTTTAACTGAAAGGATAAAGCTTTGTGTTAATGCTGTAAGCTGTCCGAAAGTCGGCTTTCTGAATGTCAAGATTACGGTATCGCTGTTTAGTATCTGTCGGCTTTATGAATGTCAGTATTATGGTGTCGGGCTACCATTTGATGGGAATCCATGTGTCTGGCAATTGTACCTAGCCCCTATGTAATCACCTACTGCTGAACCCCTACTGGAGAAGGTGAAAGTCGGAAAGCCTGATGAGGACAAAAGGAAAAATTCCTTCCCTGCACCCTAAGGCGATCCCCACAGTGAGACAGTGGATTCCCTACCACGCAGTTCCTCACCTCTGTGGGGAGCGATTGGGAGGGTATCTGCTTGGAGTGAGAAGTTGAAAAAAGCAGAGTCTTCCTTACTCCAGCTTAAACCAACAGTATACCTCCCTTCCAGCAGATAGTAGCTCCTGCTTCCGGGAACCCTGCCTGCCTGACCCTGACCCTGACCCTAGTGGGCAGACCCTACCCCATCTGCTCAGGTGTTTTGGGGGTGTGCCTACTACAAACCTCCCTCCTCCTGGGAACACCCTGCCTTACCCATCTGGCCCTGCCCTTAAGAATGGATGCTACCCACCCCATCTGCTCAAGTGTTGTTTGGGAGTGTGTCCGTAACACACCTTATGGCTGTGATTTTCATCCCACTAGCCTTCTTGGGAATCGCTGGAAGTTCTGAGTCAATAGTTTGAATACCACGCCCTTTGCAATATGTACCACCATATGATTTGCATCCTTGTCCATTCCAGTGCCAATAATTTGTCAAGTTCTGCAGGTCAGTGGATTTCTGCAGGCAAGCCGTTTCATTAGTCCAAATCATTTCTCCCAGGGACTCTGACCTGCTAACAAAGAACAGAAAAGGTTAAAGTAGTTGTAGTTTGCCCATGACTTCCAAAGCCTGGGACTTGCCTCAACCCAGGAGCTGTATCTGTGCTTATGTCTGGCTTTCCTCCCGGGACACCACCCGTTGCTGGATGGGCGGGTGTACCAGTGTCAGCCCACATGTGTGTTGCCGGAAAGCTAGAGTGCTCGCTCAGGGAGGGCACCTTATGGTTCTTGAGGCCGCTTTCTAGCTGGCCCCAACCTTGCTTATATGCCTGGGCTTTTATATTGTTAATTAGAAAATGGGCAACAAGAAAGCTGAAGCCTGATTGGCTTAAACACCCTGGCACCTATGTTGTTATTTCTTAATGCCCGCTAAATAACAAGTACCTCCTGGCAGCCTCATCACCACCTGATATCCCTGTGCCCATGCCCCAATAGCTGCCGTTTTTTATCTGCACGCTCAGTGAGAGAGTGAGCTATATGCTCCCCGCACAGTCAGTCCATAGTAACAAAATACAAAAAAAGTAAAAATCTTCCTTTTCTTGTCTTTTTTTTTTCTGTTCTACTAACCCAGTCCTGACTCCAGCACTGGGAAGACACAGGACCTCCAATCCTCTGCCCACTCTTGCAACTGCTACTAGCGGTACCACAACTCTGTCTCCATCCAGCGATTTTGAGGAAATTCCACTTCTCTGTTCACTACCCATGTTTTGCAGTTCTCCACCCGTGCCGTGGAAACACCGCTACTGCTGTGCTCCATACCCAGCTATACAGAAATCGGCCCCACAGCAGCAGCCTTCATACTTTGAAACTAAAACTAAGTACCTCCTTTTTTTTTTCTCCAGAGGTCATCAGCCGACTTCCATGCCCCCGGATCACGTTTCACAGGACACATGCCATTCCCACTCCACAGCTGAGGCTCTCGTTTCCCACTCTTACTCTGGGAAGCAAAACCATATTTATCCACACAGTGCAACGAGATAATGGGGGGAGGACGAAAAATTAAAAGTAGCAATTCCCTGGGTAGCTATGGAAAAGTGACACTCCAGCACAAAAAAGGATATCACAAACTGCAGTACCCTCTTGTGGCAAGGGACTATTTTACAGAACCCCACATTTCTGTTCGTGTTTGATCATATTTTACACTTTTTTTTTAAAATGAAATCATTATTTAAAAAAAATAATAATGTAAGTCTATTTTCTAAGTGTAGTAATATCCTTCAGGGTGGGCATTATGGGATATAACTGACCTTCCAGGAGCTATAAGGCCCTCCGCCTGCAGGGTTGCACCTCATTACACCCCTGGTGGTTCCAGTATCCCAATAACACCCACCCTGTCGAGATATTATTACTTACTCTTATGTCATGGGCCCCTGCACTGAAATTCAGTCTGTTGCTTGCAGCATGTTGCCTCTAATGTCATGTTCATGGGCACACAGCAGCTGCCTCTGAGCACGCTGCCTGCTCTGCAGTGCCCCTAAGTCTGCACATATGCAGAAAGTATTAAGTTCATTGCCTGCCTTCTGTTCTGGTTCATACTACAGCCAATATATGTTAATGCCAATCTCTTCCCTTCTAAAGCTGGTGCAACAGCCCTTGACTGACATGTAGTAATAACGTGGAAAGATTGGTACCCCATATGTCATGCATGTAGCCACTGTATGTGGCACCATATGTGCAAAGG
Source organism: Neoceratodus forsteri (assembly GCA_016271365.2). Taxonomy (NCBI): domain Eukaryota; kingdom Metazoa; phylum Chordata; order Ceratodontiformes; family Ceratodontidae; genus Neoceratodus; species Neoceratodus forsteri. The sequence continues at coordinate 6,404,938 of JADMNL010000027.1, forward strand.
CACTGTTAAAGAGGGATGCCAGTGTTTCTCATTTAATAATTGGTCTCCTTGGTTTTTGTCAGTAATGCCTGGTATACTGCCATGTTGCCTGGCTTGAATTGCCCTCCCCCTTCATATCAAGTAAAATGTTACAGAACAGACATTACAGCTGCCCATTTCAAATAACTGTCTACTGGGCCAGGCGGCATTCAGTGAGGCCTGCCAAGCGAAGCATACTGCCATTAATACTGTGTCCCACATGTAACATAAACTGGCACTGGATCTCCCCATGAATAGTCTTAAGCCCTAGAGTCGGTTCCATTTTATCAACCTACACCCCACTCACCTATAGAAGATAGGGTATAAACATATGGATGCCTCTGATGAGTAGATTAGATAATTTTGGAACACTGGCACTTGAACTGCTCTGGCATATTGCAGGCCCCGTTACTTGTCCCAAACTCCGGACTGCACTGGCATGCAGTGCAAAAAGAGCAGCCCTCTTGAGCTTTGTCCAGTGGAGGACCCTAAAGCCAGGAGGTTTACCGATCCCAAAGCAGCAGGAACCAACCTGGAGCACTTCTCTGCTTCTCTTGCCATATCCCAGAATTTTTCCCACTGCAAACAAGAAAAGAGCATGCGCAAATATCATTATTAAAGGCAGGCGCATGCTGCACTCCACTGATTGTTCCAGGCCAGCTCCCTCAATGCCTCAGCCTTTATGTTCCCTTAGAACCAGACTTCCTAAACAACCTGTTGCAACCCCCCCCCTTTCAGTGTTTTAGTGTCAGATACGATAACCCGGAGAAGTGGTGAACTTGCCTTAACACTATGCATATTGACTCCTTAATTAAGGATTTTAGTGGGCCGCGAGGAGAATCCCCTATGCCCCCCAGCATGGCTTTTGTGTTACAAGACCATTTCTTACTCTTTGCCAAACAGTTGGGGCTGTTTAACTTATATTTCCCATAGGTGCTGCAGCTGCCAATGTAACTATAGTCGCTGCCTATGTAATACCTACATGTGTGTGATCCATTATCACAGTCTCCCATCAGCCTCGTTGCTCTCAAAAAGCCACTTAACTCTTACCCTTGCTGCAAAGCCAAAGGTCCCTATTGTCCTGCTAGCGCTGGAGCCTGGAGCTGCAGTCTGCTAGAGAGGGAGAAGTTGAAAGAAGACAGAGCCATCATTATACCAGCTTAAACTAACAGCGCTCCTCCCTTCCACCAGGTAGTAGCTCCTGATCCCTGGGAACCCCACCTGCCTGCCTGACCCTGAACCTAGTGGGTGGACGCTACTTCCTGTCTGCTCAGGTGTCGTTGGGGGGGTACCCATAGACAAACCTCACTTGCTGCTATTAATTGCATGCTTTTTTATCTCCATCTCCTTTTGGCTTTCTGGACTGTCTCTTTACACATCTCCCATCGCTGCCCTGCTCTAATTCCGTCTGTTTATCCAGTACCCAGTCTTTCTTGTCCCCTGTTGCAAAACCCGTGTTGGGCATTCTGTCCTCTGTTCCACCTCCCCCCCCCACTTCCCTCCTGTCTTAAAATGTTCCTCATGGATCATTTCCCCACACACTCCTGTGCCTTCAGCTCATTTCTCCAACCTTTTCTACCTATCTTTGCTGCATTCTCACCCCCTGCCCTTAGTTATTCTACCTTGTTTAGATACTCTATGTTCCCCGTTACTGTTTTTAAACTCTGGGTTTTATATTGCATTCATTTGCCTTTATGTGTAGCCTATTTAAAGAATTTTGCACCTTGATCATTGATCTTACTGTGTATGTTTTCTTACTTTCATGTCATTTTACTCTGCTGTCAATGGAATATTGTACTACTTTTGTATTTTGTGCAGTTCTGTTGTATTTTTTTCCACCCTTGTATTCCCTTCCTCCCAGGCCGTACCATGAAATAAGCTTTGGCTCAGTGTACCTTTCCTGGATAGTGATTTTAAATAAATAAACGTAGTACCAATGTCTCAGTTTTTCTAGTAACTCTGTGCTCCTTGATCCTTTACACATGCCCTTCTCATTTCATGATCACTCGTGGGTATCCCCCTCATGGTTTTTTATCTCATCTTTAGCCATAGTTCCTCACTGCGCACCCTCTTCAACCATCATACATCATAAAACCTCCTTAGGTGCCTACTGTCAAAGACATCCAGCCCCCCTTGTCCCAGGATAAGTGACTTTTTCAGGACTCATCTGCCTTATCTGTACAGTATCACTGTTCTCACCACTGAATTGTACACCTTGTGCTTTATCTTCATGTTCAGTCCCTCTGTTGTCTCTGGGCTTTCATAATATTGTTCAGAATGAAGTGGCTAATGCTACCTGAGGTGTTACAGCTTTGTGGTTTTCTCCTTTGTCACTTAATTGCCAAGATATATGAAATTTTTGCCTTTTCCAGTTATCACCCCAGAGGTTACATGTTCTCATTTTTTGATTTGACAGATGAAAAAAAAATTGCTATCGGCAATTCCATTAATTTTAAAGTAAAAGGGTCTCTTTCATAAAGCCAGAATAATGAAAATATTTTTTTCATTTATTGTCTTCACTTCCTGACACAGCTCACATACCAAATTCATGTAAACTTTGACTGCCAAAACAATTTTTTCTATTTAAAGAAGTATGAGTATATACAGCCCTTGGGTACAAAAGCACTTCAATTCTCCTGCATCTCAGACTGAAATATAAATATTATAGCAGGAAATTGGGGCATCAAGAGAAAAGGAACACTTACTAGAAAATGCTTCTTCTTCGGAAGCATATCAGTTCATCACATACAGTAAATTTTGTTGCTCAGACTTGTGGTTTTCTGGGCCGGTGCACCAAAGCAACAGTTGCATTACCACTTGCAGCACCAACAACCCAGGTTCAGGAACAAGCCCGAGCATTGAAAGGTTGGTCAGGAAGAGGAGGGGAGGATACGGGCATCCATTGGACTGCTGTCCAGGGATCGAGGGTTGTGGCAACTGGCACTTGCCTGACCCCTAGTGGTGGCTCAGGTGAGGTAGCTCTAGACCGCTAGACTCTGGTGCAGAGGAGTGGTGACCATCTGTGTGCTATGGACAGGAGCACACATAGTGGCATTCTAGATGGCATAGCCCACCCACTTCTCTTGGAGACCAGGAAACATGAGAAACTGCCCCTGACTGAGAGGGTGACACTGCACCATGCCCCCCCGTCCACAGTTGGGCTCAGTCTACCTGGCCCTGGATCTCCCGGCCTTCATCTATGCTACAGTGGCCAATCAGATAGTATGAGCCATCAAAGAGGAGCTGCAGGCAGCACTGCTGGGGGGGCATAGCCAAGGGGGAACTGTCAACTGTGGTATGTTGCAAGAGGACAGGAGCAGGCACTGGTCTAAGCCAGATGAGTTCCCAATCAGCAGGAAAGGAGGAGGAGGAGGATAAATAAAAATAAAAAAAAAGTACTGGCACTTTGAAATAAAAGTTTAAATCCATATGACGATATAGATGTTTAACAGTCCGTCATTATTTTTCCTAGGTTGTGGCAGGACTGATTAATATATTTGATTTTCAATCTTGGGACTCACTAAAGACGGTTGCTATGGACACAAGATGGGAAATGTGTGAATAGGATCCTAAGTGAGGCATTAATAAGAGGATCTTGTTTTATCATTTTGTTTTTCTCCCAGTTCTACCCCTTTTGTTCCCACTAGCCCCCATCCCAACAGTCCAGGCTCAATCCGAGGAAAGGAGGGTGGCCAGTGGGGTGCCACAGGGATCAGTACTGGGCCAGTCCTGTTCATTGTCTTCATAAGCACCTCAACTTCTCTGTGCGTATCGATGCTATCCTGAAGAAATTGTGCCCCAAGCTTGGTGCTCTGTACAGGAATCGTAGTTGCATCCCGCTGACTGCGAGGCGTGAAATTGTCCAGAAGATGATACACCCCATCTTTGACTACTGTGATGTAGTCTATGGTGCTGCTCCCAAATCTTCCCTGACCAAGTTGGACACTCTCTTTAACTCCTTCTGCCACTTTGCTATCGACTCCCCTTCCAGCTCCCACCACTGTGAGCTCTATCACTCTCTAACCTTCTTTCCACTATCTCACAGACACATCTTTCACTGTGCTAAACTAACCTCCAAATTCTGGTTCGGGGGGCTCCCCTCCTATCTGTCATCCTCTCTCTCCACTCTACCTCCCACCCACTCTCTCAGATCAAATGACACCCGCACCTTGACGGTCCCTCGCCGCTCAGCCCTCATCGGTCAGACTGGTTTCACCCATTGTTTTCCTAAAATCTGGAATTCCTTCCCCCCCCTGAAATACGTCACTCCTCCTCCAACTACTCCCTTACCTCTGCCCCACACAATTACCTTTTCTCAGCTGTCCTGCTTTAACCCAACTTAATACTCATCCCCAGTTTCTGCCTTCCTACCATGACCCCCCCAGCAGGGTTCTCAACATCCTGAAGAGGGAAATCGGAAATGGCTACCCCTTCTCCTCATATTCAGTTCTTACTCTCTCCTCTCTCACCTGCCCTTCTGGGTCACCATGTGCACAACCTAACCCCATCCTTTTTACTCCAACAGCACTTGCGTACTACCTTGAGCCTGCTCCTGGTACACTCATGCACTATAAATGGTTCTATCGCATTATTACTGTTTTGTATGATTTTGGACATGTGATTTACCAGTGTTCCACTACTGTTTATTATACAATACCTTGTGTTCCAACTGTTGCACAATCTTACAATGTTGTATTGCTTTACTACCCACATACTATTGTAACCGATCATCCTTCACAACCCTATGTAACCCCCTCCCCCAGGTCACACCATGAGATGAGCAACTTGTTTGTTAGTGTGCCCTCCTAGTGAAATATTTCAATAAATAAAATAAGTGACATTGCAGAGGGGCTGGAAGGAAGGGTATGTCTCTTTGCAGATGACACTAACATCTGCAACAGGGTAGACACTCCAGGAGGGGTAGAAACATGAGGAGGGACCTAGAGTAAAGTAAAGGGGATGGTCAAGAGTGTGGTAGTTGAGATTCAGTGCATAAACGTGCAAAATCATGCATTTGGGGCACATGAACCCAGGGAAGGCTTACATGATTGGGGGGGGGATACTGACAGCCACCAAACAGGAAAGGGATATGGGAGTCGTCATATCAGATGACCGAAAGGTGGCCAAATAATGTGCCAAAACTGTTGAGAGAGCCAGTGGGGTACTGGGGTGCATATGGAGAGGTATCACTAGCAGAACAAAGGAGGCAGTGATGCCACTGTACAGATCATTGTTGAGTCCCAATGTGAGAGTACTGTGTCCAGTTCTGAGAGCCAGATCTCTGTAAGGACATACTGTCGACAGAGTAGAGGCAGTTCAGAGAAGGGCAACAAAATGGTGGCAAGGCCTGCACCAAAATCGACGAGGAGAGACTGGAGGACCTCAATATGTATATCCTAAGGGAGAGGGAGAGGGGGATATGTGGAGACCTTCAAATATCTCAAGGGCATAAATAAGGTACAGGAGGTAGCATCTTTCAGAAAAAAAAGATGTTCTAGAACAGGGGGTCATGATACGAGGGCTGGAAGGGGTAGACCAAGGACTAGCGTGAGGAGGTATTTCTTCATGGAAATGTGGTGGATGCATGGAACAGCCTCTCAGCAGAGAGGTGATGGGGCTAACTCAGTAGGGAATTATTAAATGCATGGGCTAGGCATAGGGAACTCTAGCAACAGGAAAGGGATAAAGCCGGAGATCAAGGAGGATCTGTGGTTTTTGCAGCAGGTAGGAAATGGGCAGACTGGGTGGGCCTAGCGGTCCTTTTCTGCCATCAGTTTCTATGTTTCCAAGCCAAGGTTTTGTTTCAGAATAAGAAATATATTTTTTAAACTTATATTTTATTGAATTTATCTTTAAGTACGATACAAGCATTATACAGCAATCAGGAGGCTGGTAGCGAGATGAGCAGTCTAGGGTAGGGAGGAAATATCAAATTGGGTGGAAAACTGACTTGGTGACAGGAGTCAAAGAGTGGTTGTAAATGGGGTTCGTTCCAAGGAAGAAGAAGAAGTGACAATTGGGGTACCCCAGGGTCAGTACTGGGGCTGATACTCTGTAACATTTACATTGGGGATATTGCAGAGGGACTAAATGAGAAGGTGTGTCTGTTTGTAGACGATACAAAGATCTGCAGTAGAGTAGATACACCAGGGGGGTGGAGAGCATGAATGAGAACCTGTTAAAGCTGGAGGGGTGGTCTGAGAGTTGGAAAGTGAGATTTAATGCCAAAAAGTGTAGAATAGTGCACAGAGGGCTTAAGAACCCAAGGGCAGCATACAAACTAGGGGAGAGAATGTTGTGGAAGCAGAACAGGAGAGGGATCTGGGGACTATTATTTCAAACAACCTTAAGGTGGCAAACCAGTGCAACAAAGTGGTTGGAAAGGCAAGCAGTATACTGGCATGCGTAGGGAGGGTACCACAAACAGGAGCAGGGAGGTAATAATGCCCCTATACAGGTCAATTGTCTGACCCCACGCAGAGTATGGGGTACAGTTCTGGAGGCCTCACCTACAGAGGGATATTGATAGGGTGGAAAGAGTCCAGAGGAGGGTGACCAAAATGGTGCATGGTATGTAACATACGACATATGAGGAGAGGATGGAGGAACTTGACCTATAACCACTGGAATCCGGAGGGGGGGGTGTGATTGAAACTTTTAAATACCTGAAGGGAATTAACAAGGTGAGGGAAGGGAGTATATTTAAGATGAAAGACAATCCAAGAACTAGGAGGCACAGCTTAAGCTGGAGGTGATCAATTCAGAGGAAATAAGAGGCTACTTCACTGAGAGTGTGGTGGGCTACCAGAGGGGTGGTTAAGGCATCAACAGTGAGGGGATTCAAGAGTGCATGGGATGACTACATGGATTTAAACAAGAGGAAGGGATAGATACCCTGATGGGAAGAGGGGATGGGAATCTACAGAGGGAGGACACAGAAGTGGGGTGTAGGGTGTTAGAGTCAGGGCTACCTTTGGGAGGGAACAAGGCAGACTAGATGGGCCAATGGGTCCTTTTCTGCTGACAAATTTCTATGATTCTATGATAAGTACATAGTAAGAATACATACATGGACAGCATTATTACAGAGTGTAGATGTACCCATGCACTTTACTCCATACGTGAGGGTGGGGACTGACAAGATAACACAAAACATTTATATTACTGTGAAATTGTTGAATCAGTCACCATGAGCAGGGAGAGGCCACAAAGCATTCTACATCATATTGCACTCTTAGCTAGAGCATAACTTCCCCTCAGCATGCCAAAAGTTTTTATATAATACTTCAATTAAAGGGAAACTTCCAATTGCAAATGCCCCACACCATAGTATGGGACAGCCCCTGATTAGGCTTTCTGCTTAAAATAAAAATTTTACCTTCTGGCATATTGTAGTATTTTAAGTTTATGTGCTTAATCCTGCCTTCCCTCCCGCTGGCATTTCATGACAAGCGCTACTTGGGATGCCTCCACTGTGACGTCAGCTGGGGAACAGCCATGGGAGAGTGTATAGCTCTTATCGATATATGGAGTTATTATTAGCTCTGGTTTGGTCATTCGCATTCCCCGTGCCACACCAAAAGCAAGTATTGGCTGTTCAGCAGCTCGATGTTTATTTTTTTACCGAATTGTTATGATTCCTTTCACTATGTTTGCTTGCACGCATGTGCAAGAAACAAGTGCCACCATATGACCTTTTCATAGGTGTGCCACCCGCTCCAATGCCCTGTTTCCTTATGCAGGTGCTGTCTCACCCAAGCAGCAACAGATGTCTGAGCAGACAAGATTTGAATCCTATATTCACTATGTGACCTTGACGAAATGAAGGTGTGGAAGGCGTTAGGTGTGGAGAGTTGTGAATAAAAGACCCAGATCTGAAACCCACAGAGACAATACAAGATGGCTGCTGGGAGGCTGTAGGTGCTAGTCTGGGCCCTGCAGGTCAGGAATATTCCGTTTTGTGTAATTTGCTGGAGCAAGTCTGGATAATGTCTTTCTACATGGGTTAAATAAATTGTTATGACACCTTTTATACCTGTAACTGAGTGAAGGAGAGAAAGAAATGTGGTGAAAGACACTGCCCTGCACGCTACTGATACATACTAAGTACTACGTGTGAAATGCGGCTCAAGTTAAAACAAATAACCAGTTTCGACTGGACTCTTCTTTACAACTGCTTGCCTCCAAGTACTTATTTTATGAAAAGGAGCATGAAAGCAGCCAGGGCTGCTACAGCAGCGCATGGAAAGACTGTTCAAAACACCAATACGGTATTAAGCACCGTTTCTACAGTTTCAAATTTAACATTTTTCCTGCTCACAACACGTACCCTCTATGCCTTGCTCAGGGACCCCTGGTTGAAAAGCCCTGATTTAGATGAAAGTGGGATTTTCTCCCTTTATGTTGGTCCCCTTCCACCTCCACTGACATGAACTTAGCTTCTAGGCTTCAGCTGCACGCTCCCTGGCCTTGCCACAAGGGTGGCTGTGGCACCAGTGCTCACTGCCAGTCCTCTTCCCAGCTGAGTTCAGGGTTTTAAATAGCCGGTATTGCATTGCAATTTGCGATGTGAACCGGCTGCTCATGCGACTCATTTGTACTTCTGGATCGCAAAAACTGCGATCCATTCGGAGGAAAAGTGCTTTTTGGCATTTTTGGCTGGCAGTGTTTTTTTTTTCCCCATATGTCCACTTCTGTTGCTATGTGAGGGGTTGTGACCAATCAGAGAGGAAGAACGGAGTTGCCATTCAGTTTGAGAGTCCAGTTGTGTTGTGGGGGACATCGGTAACGACAGGCATTGGGTCGTCGGCTCATCAATGAAGCAGTCAGATGTGGTACTGTATGAGTGGCCGTGGTTCAGCAGCTCTGGATGTTAATCTTGAGAGCTGGAATTCCAGACTGGACAAAGAAGTTAGCACCACAGTGGGCAGCCCAATCACAGATAGGGGTACATGGTGAGTGTGGAGGAGTCCAGTCAATGTTCTCAGGGTTGGGAGTGCCATCATAGGGGCTTGTTAGGACTCAGGATGTGGGCTCATGACATTGCAGAAGAATGGGCCAGGTTTGTGTTTCATGTGAACTGGGTTTCTTGGTATAAAGAACGGCTGATTTAGGCGGTATAAACATTATCAATTGTGTCAATTTATTTTGTAGCCATTAGTGAGCTAATCACTGTGGGCAGTGTCATATTCAGTGCTTACAAAATGTGAGGAGGGGCTAGACTGAGGTTCAGTGCTTACAAATGTGACGAGGGGCTAGATTGAGGTTCAGTGCTTACAAATGTGAGGAGGCGCTAGACTGAGGTTCAGTGCTTAAAAATGTGAGGAGGGGCTAGACTGAGGTTCAGTGCTTACAAAATGTGACAAGGGGCTAGACTGAGGTTCAGTGCTTACAAAATGTGAGGAGGGGCTAGACTGAGGTTCAGTGCTTACAAAATGTGAGGAGGGGCTAGATTGAGGTTCAGTGCTTACACAATGTGAGGAGGGGCTAGACTGAGGTTCAGTGCTTACAAAACGTGAGAAGGGGTTAGATTGAGGGTCAGTGCTTACAAAATGTGACGAGGGGCTAGACTGAGGTTCAGTGCTTACAAAATGTGAGGAGGGGCTAGACTGAGGTTCAGTGCTTACAAAATGTGAGAAGGGGCTAGATTGAGGGTCAGTGCTTACAAAATGTGAGGAGGGGTTATAGACTGATGGAAGTGGTGTTGTTCTCATAGTACTCTGCATACTCTAGTGGGACTGGTCAAGAGAGACAAGTGTCTTGAGCAGGAGATCCATTCTTCAAAGTTTTTACCTGGTCCTTCTGCCAGCAAAGGCTGCCAAGGGACTAAATTCTGACAGAGAGGGAGAGAGGGAGAAGGAGAGAGGGGGAGAGAGAGAGAGAGATTCAGAGAGAGAGAGACAGAATGGGAGAAGTGTGTGTGTGTCTGTGGCAGTGTGCCTTTGTCATGTCTGAGTGCCTGTGTCTGTGCAAAACAGATGAAGCGAAGACAGGTTGCCAGGTTTAATAAGGATTTTATTCAGGTAAAAATATATATATTTTAAATTGTATGCATATACATTTTGCACTATTTTTAATTTTGCTAATCACATTGAGGCAAATGCTATGCATTTTCTCAACTGATTAGCACTTTCACGCGCAAAACTGCTAATCAATTTTTGCAGCTTATTTAAAACCCTGGAGTTGAACTGACACGTGGCAGCTGCCTCGGCCTGACCTGCCTCCTGATGCAGCAACCTGAGCTTGCTCTGGAATGCATGCCACCCGCACGGTAACACGACATGCTATCGCTGGGCCATTGGGGTGGCCTTTACAAAATGATTTTAGCAACTTACAAAATTGGTTCTCTGGTAACCAACTCATACTAAAGCAAAAGGAAAGTGCTGCCTTGCTATTTGGATCCAAACACTGGCTGAGTAATTCTGACCTCTACATGCTGTATCCTACAACAATACTGCACTGGATAATGTGTCTCAGATTAGTATCCTTGGTTGTTACTTGACCAAGAATTAAACTTTACAGCGCATATTAGCTCAATTGTCACTAAGTGCTTTGCTGTTAGAAGCTCCTATAGAGGCTGCAGGCAAGTCGCCTTTTGCAAGGAAATGCATTGTAGAACAAATCATTCTTTATTCGGTTGTACTCGACTGCCTCTATAATGCATGTTGTATATTTGCCCTGAACTGCACTCCTGCACACACCACTGCACTAAGAATCTAAACCTGGGCTGGGCAGGTTTGACCTCAGACGGCAAGCCAGACTGCCATCTTAGGTGCCAAATTCTGGGCTAACACACCCTACCTATCTCTGCAACTACTTTACCCCAGCCACTAACATTGCCTGTTGCTTTGAGAATTGGAGAAAAGGTGCCAATCCCTCAGAGGAAAAGAAATCTGGGCATCTGCCATTAAGTTTTCGCTTCCCAAACTATGGAACAATCTGCCCCTTAGCTTAACTTGCTCCCCTTTCCTCACGCTTCCAAACTGAAAATTAAGATGCATTTTATATCCTCCCATGATTGCCAAATGAACTGGTGCACAAACTTCTTGAGCTGAAGTGTTTGATGCTGAGATCTGAACTTGCAGTTACTGTCCTTTATTTTAAACCCACCCCCCACCGTGAAAGGGTCTGTGGACTGTGGACCTTTCTTTCTAAAGTCTGTTGCAACAGCACTTAAATCATTTTCTTTCCCTTTAACTACTGCCTTTACTATACCTCCGTTTCCCCATCTTCAGGCAGGCCACCTGGTAGATGTTCTTTCTATTCCTGTATAACGCTACCGTCTGGTCTCCGTAGGTTCCAGTCCTGAAGCTCTCCTCTCCGAATTCACGATGTGTCTTCACGAATGTGTGCACACGCGCCTGCACGAACGTGCACACACCTGCCTGCACGATAATGCAACAGTGCTCTAGCGGGTATCATGAGTAAGAAAGATATCCCTATTTGAGGAAAGCATACTGTTGAAAGCGGTACGGTACAGCAAGAATACTACTATTGGAATCCAGACCACTGTTTGAAATAGGAACGTTCTGCCTAAGCGACAAGGTAAAACTTAGCTGTTTTCATTTAGGCAATCCTTTCCCTGGGGGTTTACCATCTGCAGGTACCTTCATTTAGTTCCCGGTCCTGTGGCTAGGGGAAAAGATGTGTGAGTTAGTAAGGCTAGCAGAAAGGCTAACAAAAGGGGACTCAGAACAGGGCTGGTGCAGCAGGTCAATATGTACTTTCGATCTGCTGCTGGAACACCCCCCCCCCCCGCACTGCCATTTCTGATACGTACTAATTAGAATAAAATACCTTTTTCTTTGAAAACAGTGGCGGCTGTTTGCTGGAAAGGTACGGTAATATTTGCCTATTTACTGAAAAACCTTAAGTCAAATATGGAGTTTTGTCACTGGTACTAGCAGAAGCTGTATTGGAGCAGTTTGCAGTATTTTTCAATAGAGTTGTTCAGCGCTGCAACCCTGTACCGCTCCCTGCTCCAGATACCACATCCTGTGCACAATACAATGCTATAAAAAAACAAACAGGTTAAAGATAGGCTGTGTTTCTTTAGAAGGAAGTAATTATTGCAATAAGGGCAATTTCTTATATGCTTACCAAGGTCTGGCATTTGTTTCCTCCCCTCCAGGTCCTCTTCAAGTCTCTACACTGTTCTCTATTGTGCCGGCCGGCCCACTCATTGCTTATGTTATAGTGTAGAAGACTTGTAGGAGGGGCCTAGGAGACAAGGAAACACCCATTTGAATGTTATTTTCTTATTCTTGCCTATTATGCCTTTTCTTGTGTATTATACTAGTTTGCTTGAATAAATGACTTGGGAAAATGGGTTTATTTACAAAAATTATTAGTTATTCCTGACTTTGGTACAAACATAAGAAGAGGGGTGGAGCTTAGCTCTACCACCTGATGTATCTTGCTATAAAAGAAGTGGCAGTCACTATGCTAGTCGGGCTACTTTAGGGCTCAGCAAGGAACTGACCCACCAGGAACTCTAGCTACTTCTAGGGTTGAATTTTTCTGTTGTATCGGACTGCTTAGTTTTTGGAGTACCCTCTTTATTTCTTTTGTTATGTACAATTCAGATTTTGCACTTTATTTTTGTTTTGCTGAATAAAAGCTGATTTTGTTGGACTTCTTGGTGTCTTCATTCTTCAATCCCACAGTTTCTTCCACCTCCCCTTCCCCACAAGACTACATCTTTAAGTGAAGCTGGTCTCTGTATTGCTTACGTGGTAAGACAATCTGAAATAAAAAAAAAATAAATACACTCATTAGCGCTGAACAGCACAGACCGAGCAGAGGGACTATGTACAGGTTAAAGAAAGGAATACTAAAGTTACATTGTCTAGGCCTCATCTGGAGTACTGCATACAGTACTGGAGGCCACACTTGCAAAAAGACATTAACAGGATGGAGTCAGTCCAGAGAAGGGCAACCAAAATGGTGCATGGACTGCAACAGAAGTCATATGAGGACAGATTAAGGAAACTCAATATGTATACCCTGGAGCACAGGAGGGAGAGGGGTGATATGACTGAAACTTTTAAATACCTTAAGGGTATTAACAATGGGAAAGAGTCCAACATATTTCAGTATAAGACAAATAGCAGGACAAAAGGATACAACTTGAGATTGGAGGAGGTCGATTAAGGGTAAGGTGAGAAGTTCTTTTTCACAGAAAGGGTGGTGGATGCATGAAACAGCCTACCCCAGGAGGTGGTGGAAATGAGTACCGTGCAAGGCTTCAAACATGCATGGGATAGGCACAAGGGAGCAATACAGATGAAGGGGTATAAATAGGTCAAGGACAACAGTACAGCCTTAGGGCTCAATCAACAGGTAGATAAAAACTAATGGGTAGACTGGATAGGCCTAGCGGTCCTTATCTGCTGTCAATTTCTATGTTTCTATGTTATAGGGTACATACCTTTATTCACCTGAACAGACTGAGACAACAACGAGCTTTGGAGAAAATGGCCACAGTCATGTATTTATTAACCAGTTATCAACTTTATAACCAGCGTGATGTGCACAGCTAGGTAGCCTTGGTAGTTAATTATCAATTAATTAGATCCAATGAACTTACCGGTAGTTGACCCTCCCCTCTCCATGGGGGGGGTAGGGGAGGCACCTTATCACCAATCACACAATCCCACGAGGGCACCACCTCCAGGGCATGGGGGAATGGCTTTCTTTGACTGGCTGCAGCCTAATCCTCCTCAACAGAGGACCTGCCATGCTGCAGGCAGATGCCCAAAGAGGCTGCAATTCCGACTGCCCCCCCCTCCCCATTAAAGGTAGGGAACTGCAGCCATCTGGTCCTGCCCTCCGGTCAGCCTCTGGGAGATCTGGCTGCTCAAGACTTGTGATCCCCTGTTATCCTCCCCATACAACCTTCCAGGACTACCAAGCCATGACTTACATCTTCACATGACTGTGACACCTTATTGTAGCCTAATCTACTTCTCACCCCCCACCCCCTTTAGAGAAGGCATAAAACCCAGTAGAAAAAAAATGGGAAATTTCTTTTCAACCCCTAAGGCGATCTACCTTAGTGGGACAACAAGTTCCCTATACCCCCCCAAGTTCCCCCTGTGCTTTTATGAGGGTGAGGTTTGGGTGGGTTCCAACCTGAGGTGAGGAGAATGAGGAGGAATCTCTCCTATGCAGCCCTTCTTATGGGCTTTCCTCCGCCACCTGGCCACAACCCCCCTTTCCCCTGGGAACACCTACCTCCCTCCCTTATGCCCCTAGTGGGCGGCACCTACCTAGCCTACCTGTCCATTCAGGTGTCCGCCAGCCGAGCCCACCAGACAAAGTCCCACCTCCTGTGATGCTTTGTAAACTCCTTCATTATAGTGGCATAATTGTTCCATTACAATATACTGTAGTTAGGGTGGAGTAGGCACTTTTAATGCGTTAATTTATGTACAGTGTAGCCCATTTATAGTGGACACACTTAAACCGGACACTTGCTTTGAATGGATGAAATCTAGCTGCCAAAAGTCATTTTCATAGGGGACAGTGTAAACACGGCTGCTTATTACAGATTAAACTGTCTACACAGGGAATGGCTGTGGGCACATAATTTAAGTGTTAATCCCTTTATCAATCCCTGCATGACAGTCGTTATCACCTCCCCGCTGATGGCCACAGCTCACTCACTGCCTGCCATTATCGCCTCCCCATACAGCTGGTTCTGGTAGTGCCACTGTTGATAGCCAAACCCTCTCCGCTGAAACAGTTGACTTGGAAGAAAGCAGTCACGACTGCGATCAAATCAGAAATCAAAAGAGATAGAGCAAGGGCTAAAAACTGAGTGGAAATACAAACAATCAAAAAATGTCAAGTTTAAATGTTTCTTTGTTTTGTCTTTACTTCTTCACTTCCTGAGATAGATGCTGACTGGGCTGCAGCTTATGATGACAGTCAGGTAGGCAGGTAGTTGTACTGTCAGGTGGGTTATATGCACCTCTGAAACCAAAGCAGCTCTTTTTAAATATTTATTTATTAAGGCTGCATGATGGCCAATACAATATATGGCAGTACACTACACACATTTATATATATATATATATCGCCTTATAGGTCCAGGGAACTGCATAGAGGCTGCTACCGATGGTTGGACGGCAAGCTTAAAAAAAAAAACAACACAACAAAAACTTGCTATTCAAGCTATAACGGACACCTCCTATACCGGACAAAAACAGCATGCATGGAGGTGTCTGTTATAAGCTGGTCCGACTGTCTTCATTCATTCATTCAAGCATGGATTTCTATATTTTGTTGACACAGTCAGCCAACTGAAACAGAATCCATGAAGGCCATCCACTTACAAGGCCGCCATCTTTTGAGCCTGGAACCTGAGAATGGTCAGGCACACTTACTGCTGCATAGCCTTGAAACATTGTACATTTGGTAAAATCTGTTTAAGCAGTTTTTAAGTTATGAATTTATAAGATGCTTTTTGATGAAAGAAAAACATAAAACACAGGTAAGATCTGAAAGCTACAACTTTAGATTAGTCAGCTCCTGGTGCAATGGTGGTGCATGTTTAGTCTGGGTAAAACAAAAACTAGAAAATGAACATTCTAACCATTTAAAAAAAACTCACCAATCACACATACATTTTAATTCTTTCACTGACTTTTTCATGAGGTGTTTTCACAAGACCATCACCACATGGTAAGACTTCTGTTCAACAGGGGCATCTCCTTTCGGGTTAACAGAGGCTGCAACTGGCTATTTACTTCAAAAAAATATTGAATACCCTCCCTTTTAGCCTGCTGAGTCCCAAATTCTTGCCCCTCTCCCCTATCCATCATGGACACCGTAAAAAACTAAATACCCTTTCTGCTGATTAACACCTCCCCTTCATCTCGACTCTCATCCCACTACCACTGCCTTCCAGACTCCTGATTCATAGAAAAATAGAAACAGAAAACAGTACTGCAGCAAAAGACCAAGGTCCATTCAGTCAGCACATGAAACATCTTACCTATTCCCTACTGGCTTACAGCAAAATTGGGAAGCTATCGTGTTCCAATTCCACCTTCCTCCCCCTTTGTGATTACCAGCCTCGAGCAAATGATTTTCTGTTTCAAAATGGCAATTTCCATTTGGCAAAATTAAAATCCATTTTTTCCCCAACTTGAGGGTGAATCAGCATGTTTTGTACAAAAGAAGTGGCTTAAAATGGAGGTGTTTGCTGAACCAGCCGGTGAAATGTGGGGTCTTCATGAGAAACTGACTCTCAAGTGCTGGTTAAAAATGAAAGATCCCCTTATCGCTCCTGCACTTACCAACCCACCCTTACTGACCTACCTTCCTCTCACATACCTAACCTCACCTAACTCTCCTCCCTTTCCTCAGGCCTTCCTCTCACCTTTGCCCCACTGTCCTCTGAGAAAGCCATTCTGTTTTAAACTTCAGTATAAATTGTATTGATACAAGTACATATCACTAAAGCCAAAATTATCAGCCATAATCAACATCAAATCAGAACTACAAATCACAGGATCCACCTAAAGTATTTTAAGCCTGGCTCAGTTCTAAATTAACCACAACTGGGCAACTGGTAAGACGAGATACCATAAAGAGAACAGTCTAAGAGATTATTATGGGTCATCGACTCCCTGGTGCCCCGTGCTCCATTATATATCCAAACATTTTTATGATCAATAATCTTCCAAAAAGTACATAGTGCTGTCCCTGTGATAGTGTCTGATGCTTTGGTTTATGAACCAATGGAAAATCTGCACATATAGTCAGATTAAGTCTAAGACTAACTGCATAACATTGGTCCGTTAAGGACCTTTCTGACATCCTCTCTGAACTTGTTGGTGGATCCCCTAAGAAATTGGAGTTAAAAAAGAAAAGAAATGGCTATAATTAATGACCCGTTAAACTATGAAAATGCCAACTGAGACAAACAACCAGGAGTGCACCCCTCTCCCCCAGACCCTCCCAACCCAAAAAGAAATGCTCTCATTATATATTCTACTTTGTGTAAGTAGAATGCCAAGGGCACCAAATTTCCATAAATGTATCTTGTTGCAGTCTAACCAAACTGGTTATATTTTCCATCTTTTCCAATTCTACTACCTTCATTCTCCAGCATTCCAAAGCAGGCAGACTGGGGGAGAGCCACCTAGAAGTATTACTTTTGAGAGCAGCAATTCTCAATATTTGACCTAATTTTCCAGCATTCTTGGGACAGGAAAGCAAAGTAGGGAAACCTAACACCATATCAGTAAAGGTGGAATGAATGCTGAGGCCCGTTAACTGTTGATTTTCTATATGTATTATTTGCCAAAACCTTGCTAACTTGGTACAGGCCCCAAAATAAGAAAATAGGTTCCTCTACTTCCACAGTTTCTCCAGCATAGATCCGTGGAGGTAGCATTAAAGTATTTGGTTATTACTGGGGTGCAGAAAACCCTGACCAGAACTTTCCAATTGAACTCTCACCAGGAGGGGGATGCAGTCACTTGCCACTCCCATTTTAACCTCTTAGCCCAGTGTCCTGGATCTAGTTTAGTGCCTAGTTCTTGCTCCATCTCTTCCTAAGATCTTCTAATGGGGACCTGTAGAACCAGATAATATTGAATAAAACTCAGAGAGACAATGAGAGTTGGCTTTGATGGTAATAACATAATAAAAAAAGGATTCCAATGTAGTTCACTCTCTCGGATTTGGGGAGGACACAGACGTCAATAAAAATGTCGGACCTGCAGAAATCTATAGTGATCTTCCTCCATAGAGAATGTTAGTCTGCAACTGTGTGAAGGTAAGAGAACCGCAGTCATCGGTGCCTTGCAAAATGTAGTCAGTCTGTGATGTGCCCAATAATCATAGCCACGTCTAATCTTGAGGGCAAAAGAGTCTTCATGATCAATTAGAGATAGGGGACAAAGCCATTCTGGTTGGTAAGATACTGAAATACTTTGATATGAAGATTTTTGTTTGCTATGTTGATTTTTGTCTTACCACCACTGTTTGTAAACAATAATAACTCTTATTGGACCACCTGGTAACCTATTGTTTGTTAAGTAACCTGTGTATGTTATTGTACTGTGATCATTCTGAATATGCTTGTTGTTAACATCAACCCATTGATGAAGAACCTTTGTAAATGTGCCTCTGGCTCAAAGGTACTTGTAATCAGAGACCTCAATAAATAAATAAATAAATAAATAAAGATTCAAGTTTTACCAGTGTTTTCCACTGAAAACAGAAAATCATTAGCCGTACCAGCCCCTGAATCTGTCCCACCTTCCTTTGAATCCTGTTACAGAGCCTACCTAAACACCCTCCTTTGCAATTTATTCCACTGTTCCACCACCCTTACAGTAAAGAAGAATTTCCTAACATCCCTTTTAAATCTTCCCAGACCAGCCTTGACCAATGATCTATCTTCACTGGTCCCCACTGTCTACCTTGTTTACTCTACTCGGAATTTTTGAGGTCTCAATACTATCCCTCTCCCTCCTAGCCTCCAGAGCGTCCACATTCAGGTTCACCAGCCTCTCCATATAGAATCTGTCCTGCTGCCCTTGGATTATTTTGGTCATCCTGCATTGCACCACCTCAAACCTGTCCTTCCTCAGATGCAGCGTCTACAGCTGAGCACAATACTCCAGGTGGGGCCTAACCAGGGACCTGCACAGAGGTAATGTCACCACCCTCCTCCAGCTTTTGAACCCCCTTCCTGTACATCCCAGCATCCTCATTGCCTGGCTGTATGTTCTGCTGCTCTGGCTGGATGATTTGAAATTGTTACTGACAATAAAACCTCGGTCTCTTTCCTCAGTCATTGTGGCTATCTGGACCCCTCCAATCCAGTAATCTGTCTCTGGGTTCTTCTTGCCGGTGTGCATCACCTTGCACTTTTTGTCATGAACTTTAACTGTCAGACCTTGGACCAACTTTCCAGTGTCTCCAGGTATTTCTGCAGTTCCCTGAAATCCTCTTATTATATACCCTGCCTTACATTTTTGTGTTGTCTGCAAAGAGTCAGATTTTGCCCTCAATACCCTCCCGATGTCGCTAATGAACAAGCTGAATAGGGTGGGACCCAGAACCAACCATTGTGGCACCCAAATTATAATTTCTCTATAGATCTGATCCCATTTACCACCATCCTCTGCTCCTCCCCAACCAGCTCCTGATCCACCGAATGAGACCTTCCTCTACCCCTAGATCCTCCAGTTTTTTAGTAGCGCTGGTGTAGAACTGAATCATTCAATAATCAAATACCCAGCCCCTTTCCACTGAATCCCCAACTCACATCCTGCTCCCCACCTGTTCCAGACACCCAAGTACTCCCTGGTGTCTTGTGTGCCACTCCCCCATTGTAGTCCCAGCTGCAGACAGGTACAGCCACACCACCTAATTCCTTGTCTGGTCATTAACTAATTCCATTACACAAACCTCAGTTAATGATGCAACAGAAAGGTGATGCAGTCAGTGCTGAGACTGTCATAAAACCACAGAACCATAGAAATCTGTCAGCAGAAAGGACCCTACTGACCCATCGAGTCTGCCCCTTTACCCCCTTACTCACCCCAAGTCCAGATACCCCCCTTCAGTCCCCTGTCCAACCCTTTGTGTCTGTCCCATGCCCACTTGAAACCCTCCAATTTGGCTCCCACCTCCTCCTCCAGCAGTCTGTTCCAGGGGTCCACCACCCTCTCTGTGACATAGCACCCTCTCATATTGCTCTAAATCTTCCTCCTCTAATCTCTGTCTATGACTCCCTGTTCTGTCGCATAGTTTAATGTGAATAAGCTCCCTTTCCCACCTTATTTGTTCCTTTCACGTACTTAAATGTCTCTATCATGTCCCCGCTCCCTCCTAGTCTCCAGTGGGTGCAGATCCAGCTCCCTCAACTTTTTCTCATAGGGCCTTCTATGCATATTGTGCACCATCCTAGTTGCCCTTCTCTGAACCCTCTCTATCCCATCTATATCCTTGCAGGTGAGGCCTCCAGAACTGCACCCTTACTCCAGGTGAGGTCTCACCATGGACTTATAAAGGGCATTAGCACCTTCCTCCTCCTGCTTGTTATACCCTCCCATGCATGCCAACATTCCATTTGCCTTGCCAACGCTTTGCTGCATTGCTTCCCACTTTAAGGTTACCCAAATTATAATCCCTAGATCCCTCTCCTGCTCCACTGCCTTAATTCCTCCCCACCCAGTGTGTAACTGGCTTGCAGGTTCTTATGCCACATGTGCATTACCATACACTTTTTGCATTAAACTTCAGCTGCCATGTATCTGACCACCTCTCCATGATCTTTAGGTCCTCCTCAGTACCTCTACTCCTCCCAGGGTATCCAGCCTGTTGCAGATCTTCATATCATCTGCAAAAGGCACACCTTTCCACCAGTCCTTCCGCTATATCACTTGATATAAATGTTAAAAGGATAGGCCCCAACACTGACCGTGGGGCACCCGCTCATCACCCTTTCCTCCCGGAATGTACCCCATTTACTCGACCCTCTGGCTTCTGCCCTTCAGCCACTTTTCCACCCACCTTTGTTATTTTCTGTCCCACCCCTAAGTTCCCAACTTACTTAGCCTCTGTGAGGATGGATTCAAGGCCTTCCTGACTATAGCTGGGTTCAAAACACAATCGGGTACCTTGAAGGGTTTATGAGGAAGCAGCACACTGTATGGCTTCAGGATAGACTTGATGGACTTGTGGTCTTTTTGTCCTTATTCGTCTATGTTTCTATGCTTTCTAAGCTTTCATTACTTAATGTGGTTTTCAGCACTGGGAATTAGATGGCAGCCAACCAAGAAAGTCAGAGGTGAAGCCGTGCCAACTGCTGTTAGAGGGTGTTAGGAGGGTCCACATGAGGGAGGGAGTGTCTCTGTACATTAGCAGGGGTCCTTCCTTCCTCCCTCCTTCCTCCCCCGAAAAACATTGAGCAAAGCTCATTTTCAAGCATGCTTTGCAGGAGCCAATTACATTTTTATTTTTATTTTATTATTATTTTTTTTTATTTTTTATTTTGTTTATTTGTTAACTGGGTAAGAACACTGGACCGTAGTCCCTTTTTCAGTTCCAACCTGGGAAAACAACAACCAAGAGGACAATACATTACAAACACAATCTGTACAACAATTATTACACAAAACATTTACATACAGATTTGAGCAATAAATATTGTTTCAATTTTTCCTTAAAACTCGAAATAGAGGTAGCCTGATGAACTGCTCAGGGTAAGGCAGTCCAATAAAAAGGAGCGGCTACTGAAAAAGCACGTGACCCAATCTTAAGTTTAGATAGGACAGATTCCCTCCTGTCATACCTCCCAGTAATGAAAACAACAGAGCAAAAAATGCTAACTTAACACAGTTAAATATTACTACGTCAGACAAGCTAGTGCAGTGTATACAGCAGGAATGATGTGCTACTGTATGCCAGGGAGTGAATGGCTTGGAATCTGGAGGTGCTACCACTGGACTCAAGGAGTGTTTGAGACGGCGGAGGGGGTATCACAGGACACCATGGAGTACTTGGCTTGTGATCGGAAGCCCCTGGACACCAAGCAGTGCCTGGCATGAGACAAGGAGAGGGAGAGGTGGCATTGGAAACCAAGAGTGTTTGGCATGAAACAGGGAGGCAGGGTACCACAGTACACCATGGAGTCTTGGCTTGGGAAGAGGAGCCCCTAGACACCAGACAGTGCTTGGCATGAGAGAGGTGGCAGTCGACACCAGGCATGTTTAATTTAGTATGGAAACACAGAGAAGGGTGCCACTGGACACTAGGTAGTGCATGCCATGGGATGATGAAAATGCTTGGAGCCAGCCCAATGGCATGGAGGTGAGCGCTGGATGCCTCACATCTTGCCACACCGCGACCTGTGTTTGGGAGTGAACGTGGGCCATCAGGGGTCAGCCAGGAGGGAGAGGATTGAGCATCTGGGGACTGCTCTCCTCCTCCTGGGGTGGGTGGTTTGTCACTCCTGCCAAATGACTGCCACCAGGTGGAGGCCTGGTGGTAGTGCAGGACTAAGGGCAACCAAGACGAGAGGGTGCTCTGGACTCTGCAGCATCGTGTGCCTCCATGCATGCACGCTGACATGCACATCAGCAAGGGAAGGGAGAAAATGGAGAAGGAGCTAGCAGGCACTATGAAGCCCTGCCGCTCCCAAGTCTGGTGTCCCCGGGAGTATCTGGATTGTGCTCCAGAGGGTGAGGGAGGATGGCCTGGCCCTGCCATGGGGGATCCATGGGGAACCTGCCTGATGTGGGGGCTGAATTGGAAGGCTTGGATTGGGAGGCATGCCAGGAGGGAATCAAGCCTCTGAGAGAGGGCCAGAGCCTGCCTGCTTGCCCCAGAAGGCAAAAAGCTCTATAGAAAAAAAGAAAATGCTTGGCTTGGGATAGAATGAGGAAGGGGTGCCACTGGACACCACAGAGTGCTGGGTGCATGATTGGATAAGAAATGTCATTTGAAACCATGCAGTGTTTGGCTAGGGACAAACTGAAGGATGAGGATTCCACTGTGCACCTAGCAGAGCTTGGTACAGGATGGGAAGAGGGTGCCACAGGACGCCAGGCAGGGCTTGGCATGAGGAGATAACAAGGAGTGCTTGGCATGCGGAGGAGTGAGGTGCCACTGGATACCAGGAGTGCTTAACAGGGAAGCAAATGAGGCCTCAGTGCAGACATCCTGGCTTGCCATACTCACAAAACTGAAACTGCAGACAAAGAAAAGCACCTTGATCAGGTTGTCCTAATACCAAACGTGCATGGGTTTATCAGTGACACTCATTTGAGCACTGTGTGTGGTCTGGGTATGTTATTTACACGGTTTGCACTTTTTTATAAATACAGTAAACCAATTTTTGTGTGCACATTTTTCTTTGTCTGCAGCACTTGACATGGGACAGGTGCGAGAGAACACCAGTGATTGCTTGGCTTGGAGAGATGAAGGGGCTGCCAATGGACAGCAGGGAGTGCTGCATAAAAAAGAACTGAAAATGCTGGCCAAAGTTCAACACTGCCAATACAAATTTGTATGCATCACTGTTATTGAATAATATTTTAAAATCAGATGGTAATTAAGTAAAATAAAAATATAACTAGGCAACAGTTAAGAGTTTCAGCACAAACCTCAAAAGAAGCGCTATGCAATGTCTTGATGATTAAGTGGTGTGGTATGGTGCGGTGTGGTGCGGTGTGGTATGGCGTGGCGTGGTGTGGTATGGTGTGGTGCTCCTAGGGTTTGAACATTTGCTTGAAGCAGCACTGGTGTTACTCTCACGTAAACACCCTCTTTCAAAGCGTAACAAAAGGACTGGCTGGGGTACTGTAGGAGTATACTTCCTTGCCTGAAAAGACAGTGGTGAAGTCGGGGGTCTGCAAATTCTATTGCCTTCTGTCTGGGACAAGTAAACTTCCTTGATAGGCAAGTACAATTATAGATGGAAAGAGCACTCCTGACCAATCAGAGCGCTCCTTTCTTCTGTGTGTGAGAGACACTCTTATTCTTTGAAGAGTGTCTCACGTGCAGCTGCCCTGGAGGCGGGCATGTTCAGGTAAGTTTTTTTAATTATTATGTTATTGATCAAGCTCAATCAATAATATGTTGATAACACCACGAGACCACCCATATCATTGTAAGAGTGATCTCACATTAGTAGGGTATCAGAAACATTCACCTTCAGTTCACAGTTCTCATAGCCTAGGAATGCATGTGAGACCACTCTTACAACTATAAGAAGTGCTCTCAGCAGCGATATTAACCTACAGAAGATAGACGATTTCATTGTAAAAAGTGAGGGGCAAGTGCAAATTCAGCTAAAGTCATCCTTGGACAAGTCCTAAAAGTTTTGAATCTGAACACCCCTAGATGAAGTTAGAGTAACACTAATTAACTAAACATTGTGCTTCAATTATTATAAAATATGCGGATGATGTAAAAATAGGGGGACCTTGTCTAAATTCTGATCAGATAACAACTATTCAACATGATCTTGATGTTATCTCTAACTGAACAAACATATGGGGCATGAAATTAAATGTATCTAAATGTAAAGTGATGCATTTGGGTCATCATAATTCTGGTTATTCATATATCTTACAGGATTCATTACTCAGTGTCACCACAGATGAGAAGGACCTGGGAATTACTGTTTCAAATTATCTTCTTATACTAAACATTTACACTCCATTATTCGCAGAGCAAATAAAGTTGAGGTCAATTTTTCGCAACATCAGATCTAGGGATCGTGATGTGTTAATGCCTTTATATAGGTCATATGTTAGACCTCATCTCGAATATGTCTCGCAGATATGGAGCCCTTTTAAAAAATCTGACAGAGTATCCCCTGAAAAAATACAAAGAAAATTTACGAAAAAAATATCTGGCTTTAAATCTATATCTTATGAAAGCAGGTTAGAAACCCTGAAACTCATGTCACTCTCTACCAGACGTCTGAGAGGTGATCTTTTCTTTCTGTATGATGTTATACATGATCATTGTGTGATGAATGAATTAGGGCTAGAATTCAAGTCCTTTTCACATAACACTAGAGGCCATCCATTACAGCTGGTAAGAAAACCATTTAAACATAATTGAAAATGTTTCTTCACTCTGCATACAATTGGACCTTGGAACAAACTTCCATCTTCTGTCATTATGAGTGACACTGAACTTATCTTTGAACAAAATTTGGATAAATTAATTGTTTCTAGATTCGAATTGTCTTACTATACTATGGACTAGCAAAAGAGCATTATGGGCCTCAGCCTACTAGCTCTTTTTCTTAACCTTAGTGACCCTTAATGCTGCTTCAACCAACAGTTAAAACCAGAGGAACACCATGCCACACAATAGAGCTATGCGGAATGGGAAAATTCTGAATCTGCAGAATTTCAGTGAAATTTCACAAAATCCTGGAGAATTTCACGGAATTTTGTTGGAATTTTGCTGAATTTTTAAAATTTAGTAATTTGGTTATAACGTAAGCGCCTTTCAAGATAGAGTTCTGACATTTGGAATATGTACTCTTTGGGTCATTGGCCACTAATGTGCTAAACATCATGAATTTCAGATGGATAGTTTCAAAATTATAGATGCTCAAATGTTGTTTTATTGTTTGTGTGAAATTTCATGAACATTTTTATCTGCATATACCTTAACCATCTATTGAGTCAGGGATCTCTAAATTTCCCATGATTTCTTGATGATAGGTGTTCTAACAATGTGCCAGATTTCATATCACAGATATACCGTATGTGCTCAAAATCTGTCATTTATTTTTCAGGAAATTTCATGAAAAAGTTCATCTGCATATAACTCAGGCACCTTTGGAGCTAGACATGTGTACATTAGTACGGATAACCTTTTTGTAATGCTTATACAATTATCTAAATATAAAGACAATTAGATAGATTTTTCAGTTACAGGGGTTCAAAACTTTATTATGTAAATATTTGCAAAACTTTGTGAAAACTATCAAAAATGTGGATGTTTGTAACTGCTCTGCTCCTGCATGCACAGAGTTAACATTTGACATGCATATCCATAGTCAGTGTATCTTGATGTCTAACACAACAGGATAAATTGGTTAAGCAGTTTTAATTTTGCAGAACAAAAAAAATGATTAGTAACATTTTCTCACATATTTATGATAGCATATACTGTAGATGAAGCATTCAGAATCTTTTGTGTGGAATTTAACATTAACAATACACATATCGTTACTTCATTTGATAAGCTGGGTGATCTTTTTGCAGTCCTGCTGTTCCTCACTGGGTGACTGCCCCCCCCTTCTCTTTTGGCATAGCCAGACTGACTCTGTAGAACCACTGATCCCACTGATATCTTCTTTGTTCTTTACAGTGACAGCTCCCTTAAAACGTGAATCACCAACTCCTTTTCTTATCGATCTACCCTGTTGGGAGAGTCAGAATTCTTTCTTCCTGCTGCCCAAGGCATTGTCTTCCCCCACTACATCTTTTTGAGTACCTCTAAGTCCTAGACTTGCATGTACACCAGGCTTCCCTGATCATAAATTTACTGGATGTGATCCTTAAATATTCTGCATTCAGGTTGAAATTTTGACATTCTGTGCTTTCTCGCTCCAACCTGGGGTCTACCACTGTTGTGTGACCCAGCTCAGCTGACCATTTCTTGGTGAAACTGTGCCTCTAACTCCAGAACCTGGTGACCTCCTGCACTACCTGCCTCTTATATCCATATCCTTTAATTAGAATCCCCCAGATAAGGCTGAGTGAAATTAGAAAATTCCAGTTTTATGGAATTTTTCATGACATTCTACAATATTCACAGAGACTCATGGCTTTTGACTTTTAAGTACAGATGTTATTTTGCAATTTCTCGCAGCAAGCAATTAATAAAATTGGCACACACAGTCTCCTTGTAAGGTCTAAGAACCTGCCAAATTTAATGGTATTGCATTCTCTAGTTTTAAAGTTTCAGGGGTTTATAAATTTGTAGTTTACATTCTTGCAAAATTAAATTTTTAAATGTTGTAAAAGTTTGACTACTTTTAATTCAATCCCATTTAAAGGTGCAAATATGAACTTTTTTCAGAAATGACCATGTGGCATAATAGTTTAAATGTTTTAACTCTGGTTAAATTTGGATATCTAGTTTTAAAATTAGAGGGAACTAACCAAAATTAAAATTTTGGCAACATGTTTGCAGGCTATAACTCGGTCCAATTTAAAGCTAGAAATCTGAAACTATGTGCATATACAAATGTAGTGATAACCTCTACATCTGTCAAGTTTTGTAACATTTCAATGAATACTATCAAAATTATACTAAAATTACAGAAATCCAAAGTTTGGCAAAATATTTGGCTACCTATAACTCAGCTCCCATTGAAGCTTGAGACTTAAAACACGGTGCATATACATTCTAGGAGCTTCTCTAAATCTTGACATTGGGAGAAATTTGGATAAGATATTTAAAATTATCTCAAAATAACTGAAAATTCAATTTTTATTAAATGTTTGGCGCACATAACTCCACCCCTTCAAATCTACAACTCTGAAATTTGGTACACTCTTGTAAGTCATAGGGTACTATTTATGTTCCAAATGTGGTGGTATTTGGATCGTAAGTTAAAAATTACTGTGAAATAACTGAAATTAAAAACTTTTAGAAATTCTGTGGAATTTTCATGAAACTTTGTGGAACAGTCATTTCGCAGGCATTCTGCAAGAGGAATGTTATATTCCACACTGCTCTACCACACAATCATCAAGATTCAGGACAAGTTTTACCCTAATGTCACATTTCCCTTCTTTAGCCATTGTGTACAGCCTGCACCCCCTCACTTCTTCCCTTATTTACTTTACGGAAAAGAAAAGTGAAGACATCACTTCGAGTGGCTTACTGGCAGTGGGTGGTCCTTTCAAACACGTGACTGCAGGACTGGTGGCTTTTTTACTCGCTGCTCGGCCATTTCTTGACAAAGCCACACATAGCGGCTGTTTTTCAAATTGCTTTTAAATAGACATATTCGGTCCCTCTCCTGTCAACAATCTGTACTGCCAACTTACTGTCGGTGATCGTGAATACCAAATGGAAGTCTCCACCCGACTTCCTCTTCAAAGTGCAGTTTGCCAGTTTGTGGTTTATACCTGAAAACAAAATGCATCCTCACCCGGTCTCAGGGCAGGCAGTAGGACTAGGTTAGTTCAACTCGGGAGGAGGAGGAGGAGGCACCAGATGTAAGACAAACACAGACAACTGTGTGCATACATTGAGGGAGGGCAGCAAGCCCACAGTACCAAAAAAAGCAGAGCCACCTACTGGGCAAAAATAATACAGCAACACTACTTTTATATGCACACTTACACAGCAAAAAAATTCATTACGAAATATTTTTAAATATGTTTCTTGAAATATTTTTCTATTTTTCTTTAAGCAAGCCATTGTATAATAGCAATAATGCATTTCAGGGAGTGTGTCACGCTTGCATAACATCATGTCTCAGGCATGGTATGCCTTTTGCCTTGTGCCCAACCACCCGAGGTGTGACTATACAAGCATAACACACGCCCTGTTGTGCATTATTGCTTAATTTAAAACTACACAAAGATGCCTGCTTCCAGGGCAGCTGTGCATGTGGCACCTCCTTAAAGACTAAGAGTCTCTCATGTGCATGGAAAGGGAGCACTCTGATTGGTTAAGAGCACTTCTCAACCTATAATAAACATTGATTTGGAAAACTGTTTGTATTGTCTCTTTATGAAAAGCACTTCATATACTGTAGTTCTCTCATGGGACCAATAATTTAGTGACAGGAATCAG
Organism: Neoceratodus forsteri; assembly: GCA_016271365.2. Lineage (NCBI taxonomy): Eukaryota > Metazoa > Chordata > Ceratodontiformes > Ceratodontidae > Neoceratodus > Neoceratodus forsteri. The sequence goes on from JADMNL010000027.1 coordinate 6,433,270, forward strand.
ACAAGCATGTTTCTGCTTCAACACTCTGGGAATGGGTCTGGCACTGGTACTCTCAGGCCCTGACCACATGACCCAACTCTGCACCAGGTGCAGACAGACCAAGGGCCGGGATGGCCCTTCCCTATGTGCAAGGAAGGAGGCTGACAATCCACATGCAAATTGCCCATAGGGCCATGCACAAAGCATAGCAACCCTCACAGACTCAGCTGCAAACTTTGGTGACACCACCTGCCTGTAAAGCTGTTACACGCAGGTGGCGGGGTGTCACACAGGGTCAGCTGGGGACAGAGACTGCTGTGGGATGTTTATAACCTATGCACAACATTGGGACAGGGGCTTGGGAGTGGGGGGGGGCTCCATTAGACATCAGGAGTCTTGTACACTATGGGTGTGTGTGGTTTACTACTAGACCACCATGGTCGAGCACCATAGATCACCACAGTATAGGGAGGGGAAAAAAATGGTCAGACTGGGTGGGCCAAGCAGTCTTCATCTGTCAACCAATTCTATGTTTCTATGCTTCTATTAATATGCACTGGCCACCATGAGCAGAGGTACACTGGACCATAAGCTGGCATTAATTTAAGGGAGGAGCAGATGAGGGGAGAAACATCCCTGGCATCACTCATCTCCGAAAGCCTGCAGTAAGGCATAGCACCTGCAGCTGATTTTTTGTCATGCTAACCACCATGTTACCAGACACATTTCCCTTTTGAATTCAATGATATCCTGGCAATTCTTTTGCACTGCAATATATTCATGAGGGGGCTTCTTACCCCATCCCCATGACTTAACACTTGCTTTGCACATCATTCCAAATGGTGGCAGTGGAACAGGGCAACTGCTAACATTTTGTGCTGCCACTCTTTATAACTGTCAGTTGAGGCCTCCAAGGCAGCAGTGCATGTTATATCACTGCACAACTGAATCCACCACTGTTCCTAAGAATGTACTGATGTAACCTACCCCCCAAGATGGTAGGCTTACCTTGATCATCTGCTTGGACACTGCAGTGTTCCTTGCCTGGAAGGGTCCCAGCTGGTGCTCTGCCTGAAAGAGCCTGGCTAAGTCCAGTGATGTAAATAGAAGATCCAGATGTAAAGTATTGCTGCATACCTAGTTTCTGCGTGAGTGTGCGAGTTGATGCAGCCATGCCTGCGACTTTAAGAGCTCAGCCCTGCTGCTGCAGTGTATAGCCTGTGCGGTCCAAGTAGAACAAAGCTCACAACCGGATGGGCAGCACTCTGATACATTTCATTCTACAGTCACTTACAAGCATGGATGCAGCCCTATTGAATGCTGTAACTGTTTATTTCTAAAGTTGAGTTGTTATGTTTAAATGAACTCTAATGTTGGGACTATTTACACTTTACTCATACAGCCACCATGTTGATACGTTGACCCTGTTTCTGGGCCATTTGGAACTCAAGGGGTCCTAATGGGTCCTTCTTACTATGGCTGCTGGGAGAAACTGTGAATTGTGTGCTTGGCTCCCATTTTGACCAATCAGGATGCTTAAATTGTGACTGACAGCCTGGGCAGCCAACCAGATTTCTGGATTCCGTTGCTACTCAGTTGAGAGAAGCAGCTGAAAATTCAGTCTGACCTGAGCTTCTGTACTGAGAGAGGCTCTATTTTCAGACGAGGATTTGGGAGAGGCCTGCTATACTGCTTCTTGGCCTGAACTTCTGTTTAAATAATTTGGGACTGCCAAGTACTGCAGCCTAATCTGAAAGTCTCCAAAGGAGGGAAGAAAAGTATTTTCCTTGGAGCTAAACATCCAGACTGAAAGGGGTCACAGTGTTGGAAGAATCCTAAGCTGTCGTCGGAGAGAGGCCTGGTTGTACACAGAGATTGTGGCCTGAACTGAAGCTTGAGACCACCGGAATCATCTCCTGCCTGTTTGCTAAAAGAGAGAGACCTGGAGTGTTATTGTGCCACTTTACATTTCAAGGACGGCAGTTCGCAAGTGGATAAGCTGAGTGGCCTATCTGAGACTGTACTAGAATTAAACTTGTGATGTCAAACAGCTTTTCTGAGAGACTACTGCTGCCTATTCTACACAAGCTGCTGAGAGACTGGTTTGGGGATTCAGCTCCTGTGGGGAAGAATATCATGTGTTATGGCCACCCTTGGGGGTAAGGCCATGACATGGTGGGTGAGTCATGCAAGCCTTGGCCCCAGTATCTGGTCCCTGCCCAGAAGGAAGAGAGACCTGCAGCCTGCAGCCATCAGCCAGAGAGCCAGTCTTCGAGAGGTATCAGCCTGGAAATCATCCCAGATCCTGACGCCTTGGTGCAGTGAGTACAACAGGGTTAGCTCCACAACACAAAATAAAAAGTATTTGCCATCTGATTTGCTCAAGTGCTCATTGTGATTTAAACTGTTTTGCTGGCCATCGGGCCTGGGCATTACAGCGGTCCTGGGTTTAAAGTTCTTCTGAATGTTACAGCAGCCAAAGGTGAAAGAATTAATAATCTTTTATTTGTTTAAGGGCCCCAACCAGTTGCAACACCAGCCAACCCATGACAATGCTCAGGCCTGCAACAATATAGATCCTGGGTACCCAGATAGCAGCAACGGAAACTGTCCAGTGAGTAAATATATATGAATGTTTAACTAGTGCAAAAGCCTAACCATTACCATAAAGTAAACAGTGATTTGCGTTCCCAACCCCTGTTCAAATCCCCAAATAAATCAGTTTGTTGTTTGAATGTTTAAACTGATTCCTGAGCATATTATTAATAGATTGGGTCACTTGGAAAGACAAAGGTGTAACGCTGCTGTTGTAACTTATTCTTTCCAGAAGCCGGCGATTATTCAGGAAGTCCAGATCCTATTGGTAAGAGGGGTAACCATGAGCACATTATTAGCACTCACAAATATTTGTATAACTAAATGCAAAGTGAAGTGTTTTCGGCAACTCCATGTGTGGGACCACAGGTTGGGCCTGAATTTTATTGGGTTTACTGTTGAGTTTCCCCATTCAAGTGATATTAACAACAGGAAAGGATTTTTTTTTCTCCACTCCAATGTTAGGAGTATTTTACCAAAGATGGATTTGATTAAGAAATATGTGGTTGAACATGAACCTGATTTTATGATTTTTAGTGAAACATGGTTGAATGACAAACAGGAAGATGTACTTGTGAAAATATAAGGCTATAGTATGATGAGAGCCAATCGGACTAAAAGGTAGTGGGTATTTTGATTTATTATGCTGAAAAATATGCCCCAGTGCATATGGTTTTAAATTTAGACCCTAACTACTGTGAGTACTTGGCCTTAGAAATACGGCTTCATCTGGGTAGACCCCTATTACTTTTTAGAGGTTATAGACCACCCCATTTTCCAATGCGTGCTTTATCTTCTATTTATGATGCTCTCTCCCCCTACAATACATCTCACAAACTTTTACTGTTGGGAGACTTTAATGCTGATTGGTTGTGTCGTATTAAATCAAAATCTATTAAATCTATTGCCTAGGAATTGGGGTTATTTTAACTTATTGAAGAACCTACTCATATAAATCCAAACAACCCTAATGATTCCTCTCTGCTGGACCTAATTTTGACAAATAGCCCCCATTTTTACACTGAGTTTGGGGTGTGTGCAGATCTTGTTAGTGATCACAATGCTATATACTGTCTAAGGGGGACTAAAAAAGTTAAAGAGCCTGCTAAATATATAAATTTTCGATCTTTCAAGAATTTTGATTACTTTAACTTTTTAGGTGACCTTAGTAGTGTAAATTGGGAATGCTTGAAACTGATACCAGATCTTGATTTAGCTTGGGATTATTTCCTGAGTGAACTCTTAAAGATTTGTAATAAACACATGTCTTTGAAAACTAAGAGGGTTAAATCAAATTCTGCTGTCTGGTTTTCCCCAAAAACTTATGAAATTAAAAACAGACAGAAACAAGGCTTGGGAAACTGCTAGATCTACTGGTACTTCCACAGATTGGTAACGTTATAGGAAATTTAGAAATAAATATGTTACTGGGGTTAGAGAAGCTAAGAGAAATTTTTTCCAAGACTAAAATCTCTGAATCTGTGAGGAATCCCAGGAAATTCTGGTCCCTTATCAAAGATTTAAATGGACATTCCAAATGTAAGGAAACAATTCAATTATCATCTGATGAAACATTCGACTCTGACCGTAGTTTACCTGATAGATTTAACAATTTATTAACTATGGGAATCTTTTTGGTGATAAAACTCAGTCTTTACAGTGACCATCAAACATACTGGAAAACAGCTTGTCAAAATTTTGTTTCAAGGAGGTTGTAAGTTATGAGGTATTGGAATTGTTGTTATAGTTAAAATCAAGTGGAAGCTGTGGTCCTGATGGCCTGACCTCCAGTATGTTAAAATATTCTGCATTTTATATCACTGAGCCTCTTGCATATTTGTTTAACCAATCTCTCTCTCTCTCTCTCTCTCTCCTTGGTTACTTCCCCAGGATTGAAAGCTGACCAGGGTTGTCCCTATATTCAAAGGGGAGCAACCCTAGTCACCTTTCTAATTATAGGCCTATTTCTCTTCTTCCCCTTGTCAGTAAAATACTTGAAAGACTATTGGCCAGATAGTTGGTAGATTATGTTTATAGATATAATTTCTTTGATCAATTTCAGTCAGGTTTTCGTAAATGACATGGTACAGTGGTCTCCGTGTCGAGGGTCTTGGACGACATTGGTAGGGCTAATGATTTACAACACTACATTGAGGCCATACTGACTGATTTGTCCAAGGCCTTAGACACGACTGACCACCAAATATTGTCACGTGGGTCTGGGCCATGGTGCATTGCCATGGTTTTGTTCTTATCTGAGTAGTAGGCAGCAGTTTACGGTAGTCAGCGGCCATGACTCAGCCCCCTTAATAGTGGAGAGGGGGGTACCCCAGGGCTCTGTCCAGGGACCCCTCCTCTTTTTGTTATACCTAAAAGATATCAGTAAAAAGACTGGTGGAATCAACTACCACCTATACACCAATGACACTATCATATACACTTCTCACTCTTCTGTTCTGGAAAGGCAAATTATTTTACAAAATAATTTTGATGCTCTACAACAATTCTTCTCAGATTCTAAACTAAAATTGAACACAGCCAAGACAAAGTCAATGCTGTTTGGCCCTCCTTCTAAAATAAAATTAGGTCATAGGTTGGCAATATCTGACAGTTTTGGAACCGTACTGGAAAATGTTGAAACTTATAAGTATCTGGGGTACTGGCTGGACCCGAGTGGGTCAGGAGATATACACATTGAGAAACTGGTTGCCCAAATTGGTAAAAGGGTAGGATTTTATTTAAAATAAACATTGCTTAGATTCAGTTTCTATGAAAATGATAATTATGGTTAAAATACTTCCATTGTTTGATTGTGCAGATATTTTATATACTAGTGCAACCCATGACTGTTTACCCAAACTAGATATCCTCTACAATCATTTGGCTCGATTGACACTTAAGTGCCCAACACATGCTTATCACTGTGAGTTATATAAGACTCTGGGTTAGGTTTCTTTAAATCAAAGAAGGGATGACCATAGGTATATGTTTGCATATAAATGTGGTTTGGGCCTTATCCCAGATTACCTGAACAACAGGCTAAATTTTAGGTCTATTGATCAATCATTGAGGAATGCATCTGTCTGGGAATTATCTGTACCAATTACCAAAACTAAATGTTCCCTACACATTTTCAGCCAAGTTTGTCCCTATTTTTTGGAACAAACTCCTGCACGAATTTAGGAGGTTAGATATCTCACATCCATCTGTTTCTATGTTAAAACAGCACTTGTCATCTCATGTACATGTGTGATCATCATAGATGATAATTTGTATTGTAAGTATGCTGTATTTATTTGTATTTTGTAACTAGGTCACCATTGTGAATGATTTTATGCTCAATGGTTATTCCTACAATAAACAAACAAACAAAACAAACAACCTCCCAGAGGGTTGTGCTAACTAACATTAAACCCACTTAAAAGTTTCTCTGGGTGGAGGCACTCATAAATAGTATTATTGTTGGTATTGAGCCCCTTGTGTTAGCTAAGTCAGAACTCAGGCTCCTCAACCTGCATTTAGGGCAGCAGGCAGGGGTAGTAGTAGTAGTAGCCCACTGAGAGGTGGTACCCGGGTTACATAGAACAACCAGGGAATTATGAGTTAAGAGATACACAAGACTCCTTATGGCTAAGTGAGGCAGTCACATGCTCTAAACTGAAAGGTGTCATTTGCTCTGCTGAGAAGGTTGCAAGCCTTGAAAGGTTACAGTTTAAGACTATTCACAGAAGATGTGCAACTAGAGCAGATTTACAGAAAATCACAGCTTTTTGAAGTGTGTCGGTGACTTAAACATGGATGTGTGCTTCTTTTTGTAACTTAAATGATGCAGTTTTATACATCTCCAAGGGACAAAATGATTATTTAATGGTATCGAAGCTCTTGTTGAACTGCCAGGAAAAACACCCACAGATAACATAAATTACTTTTCAGCAATGATTTGCATTCAGTTAAAAAGGCCTGACAAGGAATAGACAATCACAGTCAAACGTCAACAGAAGGCGTTAGGTTTTCTATCTGCAACATATAAATGTGACATTTAGGGTCTACTGTGGAAACAGATATGCTTTAGAGCGGAGTGCAGGTGCAAGGGGATTCTAGGGCAGGAACTATAACAGTTACGTAATTACTTTGGCCATGGTAATTAGCCACATGCTAGGACACCGCATGTTATGAAATAACAGGGTACAAGCTGCGATTAGCACAGTGATCTGAATGTAAAACTATCTTGAGGCTTGCCGAACACAGAGTTTTGATACATTCTCTCAAAATGTCACAAATTAAGAGGTACTTCAGACAGCAAGGGCTAAGTTAGGGTCTCGTAGCAACTGTTCTGCTATCAGAACTGTCACATAAATCACTTTTGCTAGGAAAATTTAGGGGTAGAAGAGCACTCAATCTTCCACTGTCAGTCAGTATTCAAGAACCATATATTAAAAATAATGTAACTTACCTTTTTATGGTTTTAACTAGAGAATAGCTGGCTTTGCAGAGCACTTTTTTTAATTTTTTACACATGGTTACCTACATGTGTTACCATTACATCAGTATCTGTCACATAAGCACTCAAACTGTCATTTTCTTTTTTCATTTGACTATGTTGGCAATGAGGACCCTGTTGATGTGCTTCTGTACCATCTGGTTCCAGCTTTCATGGTCTAATTCAGTCATGCAAAGCTTTACTGATCATTTTTCTGCCATCTCCCAAATGCTGCCCATCCATCTACTTCACTGTCATCCTCTACTTTTTTGTAGGCAGCTATGAGCAGTCTCTTATCAAACATTCTTGTCACATGGATATGCACCTGTGGTTCCACAGCTGGATCAGATTCTCAAGGTTTGCACTGTATGCAATGGCCTGACAGATCCTAAACTGAATTTCTTAGTTGGTTGACAATGTTCAAAAGAAGGAATTGGGCTAGTTTCTTGGTGCCAAGTGATGGGAGAATTGCTCTGGCATACTGGTGATGACCCAGGTTCATGCTCTGAGCCCAGGATGCCAGGTTTTTCTATCTGTTGGCTTATCTGTCAATCTGCCCTGATGAAATAAATCACAAGTTAACTACATGACTACCTCCTAACAGAGATAAACGTTTTGGTAGCATCAGGACCCTTAGGGCCAGAGACCCAGAAATGAAGGATCTCCTTCGCGCATAATCACACGCCGCCTCAAACAGGAAGCAAACAGCCAGCCTGTCCTTCCTCACAAAGGCATCTACCCTTCCCCTAATGTCCCTGCCTCACCAAGGGGTAGGACTGTAGAGGAGACAGTGCTCAGGACCAAGCAAGACCCCACCTATGCACCTGTATCCTGCCAGAAGGCTATATATGTATTGTGTAGGCTCTCTCCAAGAGACCCATTGAAATTAGCAATTTGAGGACAAGAGAGCAGAAATTTTCCAATGCTGTAAGAAAAGATCGATAACTTTAAGAATGATAACCAGCACACCTGGATTCCATGGAATAATTATGCCTGTGTCCCTCACTTCCACTGGCCTCCATCCCACCAGTATCCTAAGAAGACAGGCACCCTGCCTGCAGCATTCATGTTGAGACACATCAAGGTCAGTATCTAATATCCATATGATATTAAGGCTACCTGGTTCACCCAAGCTCCAGATATTGAATGACTTATTTCACCTTGATTCCCAAGTTTGTGGGATGTATCTTGCCCAGTCACAACTTTTGGTAAGCAACCACCTGCATCCCATATCAGGCTGCAGCCAAAAGCTAGGTCACCATCTGGCTCCAAGGGACCAGCTTCAACCTACTGGAGTGGCAGCAGAATATGGCATCTGTATATTGTAGTTGTAATTCAGTCCAACCCAGGTGGGCTCTGACTATTGCACAGCACCATAGCCATTCAACGTCTGGGCCAATTCTAGGGACTAGTCAATGCCCATGACACAACCAGTGCCACTCCTATGAATCTGATAGCAGGATGGTAGCCTGACAGAACACTGGCAGCTCTGTTATCATTGCTGTTATGTATGTTCTGCTTTCCCTGAGCAACCCCCCCCAAACTAACAAGCAGTGTCCTGTAACCTGTGAGACTGTGTTAGCATCAGCATCATACAAAGCCAGCATTTCTCAGGCCAAAAGCAGCTATTAACAGGGGAGGGAAAGATAAAATATGAGAGCTGAGTGAATGTATGAAAAAAGCCGTAGGCTATAACTAGTGAAGTAGCACCCCAAGCAAAACAGAATGGCATGAGTCAAGTGTTAGGATAAGGTTCCGTGCGTGCCACCAGTCCCCCGCCCTGTGTACCTCCGGCCCTAGGACCTATACAGCACCAACTAACCTGTCACAGTAAAACAGTCCTTGTGTAAACGATGAAGCATCAGGTTTGACCACCCAACAGCTCACCATAAATAAATGAGAATTTAAATTTAAAGAGCTAGCAGCCCATTTTGAACCAGTCACAAAATGATAGTCTGGCAGTTTTGTGCAGGTAGTACTGTTTCGTATCAACAATTTTAAAATCCATCCTTGGTCCCTTAAATCAGTAAGGATCTGCCATTGATCCAGTGGCCTTTCTTTCCGGTCTAGTCTTTCCCCAGATGGTTTGCAGGCGCCATTCAGTAGCAGGAAGGGAGACTGGCATCCACACTTAGGGATACCATCTGCAATGGCCGGGTGTCTGGGAGCGCAGCTTAGGGCCGATTCAGAGAGGATAATGCCAGTGGGACAACTAAGGACTTCAGAATCGTCTTCACTTCTGCCAAGGTATGATAAAACTAAGGGCAATCAGCAGTACACAATTTAAATGAAAGAGTGAGATAAGTTGCATCTCTGCATCCTGTTTAAGTAGCTTTCTAGGAATTTCTAGTAGGGCTTTCCCCTTCATCACGGTTAAGAGAGTAATGTCATGGTCAAAATGTAACTTATCACCAACAATGATTTCCTTTTTTCTTCCATGTGGTAAGCAGAATTGGTGCTTTACCCTACAGTCCAGAAATTTGAGAATCACAGACCTAGGCGAGCTTTGGGATCAGGCAGTCATGGAGAAAGAGCCCTGTGTTCTCTTTCAATGTTAAGGGCCTCATCCGCCATTACATTCAGTGATTCTTAGAGAAGGGAGTCCATAAATTTAGTCATGTCCGCTTGCATGGACCCCTCTAGAAGGTCGTGTACCCAGATATTACTGCATCAGGAGCGGCGCTCTAGATCATTAAGCTTTTCCATGAGCTCCAACTCTTGACAGTGTAGATAACTAATGGCTGTGTTACAATGGTCTAGCATGGCAGAGGCCTCCGTGAGGGCTCCCTCAAGGTCTATTGCTTCATCTCCTGAAGGAGGAGGTCAACCAGAGTCAATGGTACATTGCTTCACCTCCTGAAGGCTACAGTTGGTGTCGACCGCTGCCAATTCCATGCTCCATAGTGGGCCTCTTCCAAACAGAAGAGAGAAAGAAATAAGTGCCTTAGTCCATAGTGGACCCCACTTTTCTAAGGTCAAAAGAAAAGTGTTTAGACATTACAGTGAAAGTTTCTTCTTTGCTGCTAAATCCGCTGGCTAATTTTGGCTTGCCTGATGCTGAGAGACAAGGGGCCTGCTCCGCCCACCTCTGTTGTTTCAGGGTCTCTGATGGTGGCTCTTTACCCTTAAGATTCCTTGCAGGATGTTAGCAAATAGTGCTGAACAAATGGTGGATACAAGTATGTTATGGCTCAGGATTAATACAGATTAAAACCGCTGAGGAAGTATCCGCTCAAACTCCACAGCATCGGGTGCTGACATCACCGAAAGTCCCCACAGAAGTAATATTTAATCAGGAAAATGCATGAAAGCATGAAAGTACAGTAGTGACAGAAACAGAAAATCAAATCCAAACAGCAGCCCCAGAAGACATTTAGTATTTACCTAAAATCAAACAAAGTTGACCAATAGCTGTTACATCACTTACTCTGACCTCTATTAAAATCAATCCAAAATCTCAAATAAATAAGAGACAGATTTATTCTTCTACAACTGTTATCAGTAAGTGACTTTGAATAAAAGTTTCCCCTACAACAATTAAAGGCAAATAAATGTACTTTTCAAAGTCTTTCAATGAGTTTGCACCATTGCTGGAAAATGCTGGTAATACAATAAGTCATTTACTACTAATAAAAATAGAAACAGAAATTGAAGGCAGATAAGGACTGCTAGGCCCATCCAGTTTTCATTCTCCTACCTACAGTACACTATTATCACAGACTGTGCCTAAACTACAGCTCTTTCTCCCTCCCTTTCTTTCCACTATGATTCCTTATGCTTATCCTATGCATTCTTAAAACCCACCACTGTTTTCATGCCCATCGCCTCCACTGGAAGGCTGTTCCAGGAATCCACCACTCTTTCTGTGACAAAGTACTTCCTCCATCTCTGAATCTAGCCTCCAGCTTCATAGCGTGTCCCTTGATCTTGAGCACCTTTTCTTCTGAAAACTACCCTCCTCCCTATAACTTTTTTACTCCTGTGAGGTACTTAGAGATCTTTATCATATTACCCCTCTCCCTCCTCTGTTCCAGGGTGCACATACTCAGGTCCTTTAGTCTCTCCTCATAGGGCTTCTGATGCAGACCCTGCACCATTTCAGTTGCCTGGACAGCCTCCACTCTATGTCCTTCTGGAGATGTGGTCTTCCGAACGGACACAATACTCTAGGTGGTGTCTTACCAGCGATCTATACAGAGGCAACACCACCTCCCTCTTTCTGCTGGTGACACCCCTCCCTATGTACTCCAGCATCCCACTTGCCCTCCCTACTGCCTTGTCGCACTGCTTGGCCACCTTTAGATCATTCAATGATTACCCCCAGGTCTCTTTCCTGCCTGGTGGTAGTCAATACCACTCCACCCATTTTGTACTCTGCCCCTGGGCTTCTGTACCCTAAGTGCATTATTCGGCACTATTTTGCACTGAAACCCAGCTACCATGCGCCCTTAATCACTCCTCTAGTTTTCTCAGGTCGCTGCTCATTCTTTCCACCCCCGGAGTATCCACTCTATTGCAGATTTTCGTGCCATCCGCAGAGAGGCAGACCTTCCCTTCCAGCTCTTCTGCAGTGTCACTTACAAAAACATTGAAGAGGACTGGTCCCAGCACTGAGCCCTGAGGCACCCTGCTGGTCATCCTCCCTTCCTTGGAGTGAACTCCGTTTACCACCACCTTCTGTCACCATTCCCTAATCAGTTATTATCCAATTTAGGTCGTACCTGTAGTCCACAGGGCCAACCTGGATCTCACCAGGAAGGCCTTGTCTTTGTCCCAGTGCTTGTGTTTGTGGCTCCCCAATGAGGATTTTTCCCAGGACTTCCATGATAGCAACTCAGTCAATGATGCAGGCAACACAGATTTGCTGTGTAGCTGCTGCTCCATTGTTTCTACAGTCTTCCGGAGAAGAAGTTTTTCCAAAGCTTCCTCCCTGCATCGCTTGGTAGCTGAGTTGAATCCCTGACAAATCTCACAGGCTTTCACATTGTGAGAGAGGCCTAGGTAGCAGATACACACTTCATGGGTGTTGTCTAGGGCTGGGAGAACTTGGTGAAGTTCTGACCCTTATTAAATAAGAACCAGAACACGGAGTTCTGATATATTCTGATTAGTTCTGATTGTTTATAAATATTTGAAAAAAATGCGATAAAATGCATAAACGTGATCCAAGTCAGTTACATTCAACATAGAGGCCAAAACAAAATAATTTAACGCATGATTTGTATAAAATGACAGTAAAACTGCTAAATAAAAGCAATAACTGCCAGCTGCTTCATCATGACTGGGTTGTACTGGTGGCATATCCTGCTTGGGCCCGTGATGTGAGTGTGCTGGGAGAGAGAGAGAGAGAGAGAGAGAGAGAGAGAGAGAGAGGAGAGAGATGGAGGAGAGAGAGACAGACAGACAGATGAAAGCACTATTTTGCCTGCCTGCCCTGTACAGTGTACACACACCACAGCCACACTGAGGCCAAGATTAATTTCTTTATCTGTGATTTCTGTGACTTTATAATTTCTCTTTGGCTCTCAGTTCTCTCTCTCTCCTCTGGATGGTGGCACAAGTCAAAGATTTATTTTGCCAGCCTGCTCTTGCCCTGTACACACACAGCCACACTGGGGCCAAGAATAAACTTTATTTGTGATTTCTGTGACTATAACATTCCTCTTTGGCTCCCAATAGCCAGTCAGTCAGTCTCTCTCTCTCTCTTTCCTCCTCTGGATGGTGGCACAAATCAAAGATTTATTTTGCCAGCCTGCCTTTGCCCTGTGCACAACTGGCCACAGTGACACCAAGAATAAACTTTATTTGTGATTTCTCTAACTATAACATTTCTCTTTGGCCCCCAGTAGTCTCTCTCTCTCTCTCCTCTGGATGGTGGCACAAGTCAAAGATTTATTTTGCCAGCCTGCTCTTGCCCTGTACACACACAGCCACACTGGGGCCAAGAATAAACTTTATTTGTGATTTCTGTGACTATAACATTCCTCTTTGGCTCCCAATAGCCAGTCAGTCAGTCTCTCTCTCTCTCTTTCCTCCTCTGGATGGTGGCACAAATCAAAGATTTATTTTGCCAGCCTGCCTTTGCCCTGTGCACAACTGGCCACAGTGACACCAAGAATAAACTTTATTTGTGATTTCTCTAACTATAACATTTCTCTTTGGCCCCCAATAGTCTCTCTCTCTCTTTTTTCCTCCTCTGGATGGTGGCACAAGTCAAAGATTTATTTGCCAGTCTGCCCTTGCCCTGTACACACACAACTAGCCACAATGAGACCAAGAATAAACTTTATTTGTAATTTCTGTACTATAACATAGAGAATAATGCATATCCAGCTATCAGTAACAATCTGGTTAGTTCATCAAGAGGTTGCCATGGTGACCATTTGAACCTCGAAAGCGTAGCTCGAGAGGTTCGGTCGCCATTGGCGACCTCAAGATGAAGTAACCCAGCTTGTTACAGATAGCTGGGTACACATTGTTTTTTATAGTGTAGAATGGAATGCTGTTATGAAGCACGACTTACTTTGTTTTATTTCTCCACTTTGCCACTCATTTCACTGTTGTTTTCACCACCACGGCCGCATCCTGGTCCTATAACGCGCATGTGCTAGCACGTTTGATGTTGTTATGCTGTAGTAGCTATGTAGCTAGTGCAGCATAACAGCTGCAATGATGTAGCTACTACTACATAACAACATTTTGAAAGTGATGGATTTTTAACAATAACATCATACACTATACTTCTCTTTGGCCCCAGTAGTCTCTCTCTCTCACTTTCTCCTCCAGCACAAGTCAATGATTTATTTTGCCAGCCTGCCCTTGCGCTGGGCCTGTACACAACTCTTCTCTTCCCTCTTTCTGGTATTCAATATATGTTCCAAACCCACATAGGATAGGCTACAGGAGTCAGGCAGTGTGTGAGGTGCTACTTACCTAAGTCGATCTCCACTCCAAGAACAAGACCGACAGCCAAACCGAGAGTCACCGACTGACCACAGCAGCTGCAGCCTGCGCTCAGATCTCCACCATACATGACTGTGATGTGTGGCCCCCTGCTCCTGGGCTCAGCTCCACTTCCCTCCTCAGTCTTTTTTGTTCTGCCTGGCACCATCCGTTCCTCCTCACCACCCTCCGTGGGGTGCCAGGCATGCAGAAAAAAAGCCCTGCTTTCCATGGAACCGGACTTCAATGGTGAAGTCCATATTTATCCAAGTCCATGGATTCAGGGTTTGATCCGGTGGTCCGGATTTCAGACGGAACAGTTTGCCCAGCCCTAGTGTCATTTCTCTACACTTGCAGTACCGAAAAAGCTTGGATGGTTCTTTTAGCGGCATACAGGTTGCTGAAAATCATTCTAAAAAAGTTATTATTTAGATATAAAGAAAAATAAAGTGGCAACTTTTTGCAGCAACGTTTCTGATAGTGGGTCCGACAAGTCTGAACGATGGCAGGAAAAAACTGAGGAGAGGAGGGGCTTCCCATGTTTATGTAGATGCTGACACACAATGTTGTTGTGGGTGGCCCCTGGCTGACTGCTTGAAAATGTTTCCCTGTGGTCATGACACTGATGTGGGTATAGTTCAAAGGGTGGCCTGATGAAGAGATACCCTCAAAAGATCATTTTACCTATTGTTTACTGTAGTATAGTAGATTGTATCAGACTAATTTTGCTGACTTGCATCCTAACATTTTCTGTAACTACAAATCCCAGAATCACCTGCAGCTGACATCAGAGAAGGGCTGTAGCAGGGGGAGACCCAACAGCTTGCCATGCATGCTAGAGTCCCCACAAGCTCTGATCTTTTGTCTGCTGGTCCCGGCATCATACCTGGGCTATGCACAGTCCCTGAGGACTGTACTTAGCCCCCGGAGAACAGCAGGAACAGCAAGCATCTGATCAGAGCCAAAAAATGCTCCAACATGCACTGCAGGCTACTGAATCTCCTATCGCTGCAGCCCTCCTCTGATGTCAGGTTGATTTCTAAAAAAACAAAGTTACTGACTGTTGTATTTCAAGGTGATTGTTAAAGAGCACCTTTCCTGGTGCTTATAAGGCTAAGTGGTGAGCTCCCTTACCTGAATTGGAACTGCCATGGGCAGTGAAATAATTTCTTAATTGACACCAAAAGGAAGGGAAGGGATCATAATTTGCCCCTGAGGGGTTTGCAGCATGATCCCTTTCCACTTCCTCATAGTCAGCTCCACTCCTGTGCTCTGATGTTTTGTGACGTCAGTACAGAGAGAGCGTGGGGGCACACTCCATTCACTTGAATGGGCTGTCTTTTTAAAAGTTCATTTCACGATTTTAAATTGGGTTTTGGCACAGATCAATGCCAGGGCTCAGCTAATAAGAGCCATGTTAGCTGAACCCTGGTATTGATCTGTGCCAAAACATGATTTAAAGTTGAGAAATTAACTTTTAAAAAGACGCTCCATTCAAGTGAAAGGAGTGCGCTCCCATGCCCTCCTCATACAGACTTCACAAAATGTTGGAGTGTGGGGATGGAGCCAGCTATGATGAACAGGAAAGGGACTGTGCTGTAAACCCCTCGCACTGGGTGCAAATTATAGTCCTTTCCCTTCCTTGTGGGGGTGAATTAAGAAATTATTTAACTGCCTGTAAGAGCGCCAATTCAGGTAAGGGAGCACCCTACTAAGCCATCTCAGTCTCTAAAAAATATCAGTATTGGTTCTCTTTAAAGTAGTAGTACTAGTTAATGAAAGTGTTCTTTTTAACAATTGTTCAGTTAGACAAGCCCCACAACTAACAAAATTGTAATCCTTTGTTTTCATTTTTTAGGTTCTTTATATTCTTTGGCTTTTTTCTGTTTCAAGAGTTTAGTACAGACCCTTGCGGAATTAGATACTGGATTCTGAGGGAAATGGGGTTGTACCATTCTTTCACTGTTTTTTTTGTCTGATGTAATTGGCATGCACTGCCCCTTGGTTTGCCTGCTGAGTGGTCACAGTAACAGGCAATGCACAATAAACAAACGGTGAGAACAGAAAATGGTGAAGACGGTGCCAGATTTCCCATCGAACCACACAACGTTTTATTAAAAATCAAGGAAAATAATTATCAGAAAAAAGTAACAAAAAAAAAATCAAAAGTAAAGTCAGAAGTTTTAAACTACCAGGCAATGCAAAAAATCTAGGAAGCATGCTTCTCAACTGTTCTGAGTTTAGCATAGCGCTATGATTTTTACACTCAAATTTACCCACGCTCCAAGAAGGGTTACTGATGCTCCTCGTGTTTGAGCTATTTCTGGACACATAAATTATTAAAACATTGAACTAACTTGATAGAAACATTTCTTAACAGCAAACATATGGGGCCTACTATTCTTAGACACATTATTCTTTAAAATAATAAAGTGCTGCGCATTCTGGCTGTTTGCTCTGCATTTTGAAGGGCAGTGCTATGTTTTTCAACACTGAGAAGCTGAAAGGTATGCTGGAAAGTGACTAACACTTCCTATTTTACTAGTACTGATGCTTTAAACCCCTACAAAGCAAAAAAAAAAGGGACCATAGGCCTAATGTTTGGCAGTGCTCCTTTTAAAACAAGCCTCACTTTTCAATCCTGGCACAATGTAAGCAGAAGGGGTGAGGACATGATGGAACTAGAGTTCCTTCAGACCTTTAAGATCCACTGATGCCACAATAAGAACTTTGAAAAACATAATATTTGGACACAAAGCAGTTTATATTTCTCATTAGCTCTCAATTTCTTACCCAAATTATTTATTACTGAGGTCATATGCATGAAAACAAGATATTTGTTCCTTGAGGGTTCATCAGCTCCTATTGCTTATAGTACTCTGCTTGTGATGTCACAGTTATTCCCTTGGCAACAGGCTATGATGTTACAACAGAGCGTTATGACTTCAAGTAAGGATTCATCTACAGAGGTAGATGAACTCTGAGGGATAAAGATCTTGTTTTTGGGGGGATTTCTTCAGTAATAAATAATGCAAAGGAGAAATGTACAGAAGATACTGTATATGAAATACAAGCTGAACTGAGTCTAAATATTGTTTTCAAAGTTTTCCCAAAAGCGTCAGCTGCTCTTTAAGAGCAACTTTCTATACAGTCCACCCAAGAATCACAAAGAACACTTACCTACCCACAAATCAGATCCTTCTAATTTTTCCTTTTGTAAGTGCCCCAATTTAGGAAGGGAAGGGATCATATCTTGGCTCCGCAGAGCCCCACCACGTCGATTCCTTCCACCTCCTGGTACCTCTGCAGAGTGCAAGTGCAATCCGCCCCCATGCTACCATGTTTTGTGACATCAATACATGAAGAGCGTGGGGGAGCACTCCTATAGACATGAATGGGGGCTGTTTTTTAAAGTTACATTTTGGTAGTTTAGATGGCCGTTCAGAATAAATCATGGACACCGCTTAACTAACAAGGATTTTTTCAGAATGGCCATCTAAACTGCCAAAATTTAACTTTAAAAAATAGCTCCCATTCATGTCTACAGGAAGCACCCCACACTCTTCATATAGCAGTATCACAAAACATGGTAGCGCAGGGCAGACTGGGAGCAGATCGCACTCTGCAGACGCATCTGGAGGTGGAAGGATCATGGGCAGCAGGTCACAGAGCCAAAATACAGTCCCTTTCTTCCTAAACTGTGGCACTACAAAGGGAAAGATTAGAAGGATATGATTGAGGGCAGGTAAGGGTTCTTGTGCTTTGGGAAATTGACAAAGAACACAATAGTTGCTCTTTAATTTACTAGGTTATATGTTTATAAAGCAAGCAATTAGCTTACCAACTTAACTGAAGCACATAAGACCTACTTTTCAAAGGGTTTTCCCATTTTGTGAATAGCAGCATTTGTTTGAGACTATTCCCTAGAGATAAAAGTGCCAGTTTCTTTCCTAAAACCCTACTCTGAAGAGGTATAGTCCTTTCTCACCCACAAATTGTTCTCCATGAAATCATGAGATAATGGCATCTTACCAAGCCCATATAGTAGTCATTGTGTACTGTTTGAAGAGTCAAATAGATCAAAGGCAATACAAAAAAAAGTTAAATTTA
Organism: Neoceratodus forsteri; assembly: GCA_016271365.2. NCBI lineage: Eukaryota > Metazoa > Chordata > Ceratodontiformes > Ceratodontidae > Neoceratodus > Neoceratodus forsteri. The sequence goes on from JADMNL010000027.1 coordinate 6,451,376, forward strand.
ACACTGCATATAAATATATGAGTTAATAAGGTTGCTTACAATATTTTCTTATTAAAGTGTTTACTGTACTTTTAATTTTGCATAGCTGAACCAATATTGATATTTTGGAGTCTGAGATGGCTAAGTAGGGAGCTCCCTTACCAGAACTGGAGGTCCTATGGGCAGTTAAATAATTTTTCATTTTATTTATTTTATTTATTTAGGGATTCAGATCATACCTTTGAGCTCAGAGCTCTTTTAAAAAGGTTCCACGTCAAACAGTGACAATGACAGCAATAACAAACAGTTTACATACAATACTAGAATAGTAGGTAGCCAGTATACAATAAGGTTACAATGTCATTCATAGTACCAATAGTGATAGTACAAGCGTCAAGAGCATTCAACTAGGGTAAAGGACAGTGTTTATATGTAGCGAAGGAGATAAAGAGGTGTGACACCTAGTGTGAGAGTCCAAGGAGGAGGTCAAGGGAGGGGAGACAGGGGAGAGAAAATAAAGAAGGGCTTTGTTTAGGAAGTTGGGAGGCAGTGGTAGTAGGTTGGTTTTAAGGTTGATACAATGTGAGAAAAGGCACAGAGGGAGAGGAAGACAGAGGGATAGGGCAAGAGGAAAGAGTGGGGGTTAAAGGAAGGGAAGGAGAATGTGGATAAGTGTGCATTATGGGTGTTTAGAGTCCAGTGGCAGTCACAAACTGTCCTAGTAAGAAGGTGTTGCCTTAGGCCATTTTGAATCATGAGATGCACTGGGAGTTTAGAATGTGCACTGGGATTTCACTGAGCCATTGGGGGCCCTATAGCTGAAAGCACGCTGTCCCTGCACAGTTCAACAGAAAGGTGTTGATAGGGCCCCCTCATCCTGCCTCTGCGGTATAGCTGGTAGCACTCAGTGTTAGGATGCTAGAAATGCATGGCGGTTTTACCATTAGTGCCTTTTTCCAAGGAGACATGTTTGGAATATAATCCTGTTCTTTAGTGGAAGCCAACTGGTCTCCTCGTATAAGGAGCAGGTGTGGGTATTTGATCTGCAGCCATTGTGAGCCTACATGCCTTGTTGAGGGCAATGTGAATCCTTTTTAGTGCAGTGTCTGTTGCTGCACCGTAGATCACCAATCCATAGTCAATGGCAGAAAGGATGGAGCTGAGGAAGGGAACGGATCATAATCTGCCCTGAGGGGTTTGCAGCATGATCCCTTTCCACTTCCTCATAGTTGGCTCCACCCCTGCGCTCCAACGTTTTGTAACATCAGTATAGGGACAGCATGGGGGCATGATTCGTTCACGTGAATGGAGTGTCTTTAAAAGTTCATTTTCCAAATTTTAAATTGGGTTTTGGCACAAATCAGTGACAGGGTTCAGCTAACACGGTTTTTGTTAGCTGAACCCTGGCATTGACGTTTGTCAAAACCAAATTTAAAATCAGGAAATTAACTTTTAAAAAGACGTTCCATTCAAGTGAATGGAGCATGCCCACGTGCTCTCCCTATACTGATGTCACAAAATGTCAGAACGTGGGGGTAGAGCCGACTATGAGGAAGTGGAAAGGGATCATGCTGCAAACCCCTCAGGGGCAAATTACAATCCCTTCCCTTCCTTTGGGGGTGAATTAAGAAATTACTTAACTGCCCATGGGACCACCATTTCAGGTAAGGGAGCTCCTTACCTAGCCTTATAAGCACCAGTAAAGGTACTCTTTATGTAGCCTTAAACTAGACCTAAAAGAAGGAGACATTGTGTTCTTCCATAACGTTATCCTCTTTGCAGTGGAGTTAACAGTGAAAATAGCCGAGAATGGCACCATCCTGATTCAGAAAGAGCAGCAGAGGTGGGCCCTTGAGAGAACCTGAGTAAGAGGCCATCTGGCCAAGCAAGGATTTGCTGGAGAGAAAGACAGACTCAGTGAGTAGGCTGTCTATGGCTATGCTGGAGAAATGAGGATCCGCCATGACAGTCAGTGAGGTTGGAACCATTTAGGCCTGTGCTCGATGGGGCCTGACTGAGTGAGTAGTTAGGAGATGATGTAGTCAGAGTGGCACACAAAGTGGAATCAGACTCACGCCATGGAAAGATAAACTCCTCCATCTTACACAAACTGGATAAACCACTGAAGAATATTATCACCCTATAGAAAATGTGTTATTGTCATGAAAGAAAAAAGATTATATTTAAAGAAATTTTGAACAATGTGATAGAAGCACTGTCAACATACAGTAAAGAGAAAGGGGAAACTGCACACTAAGCCAAAGCTTGTTCCCAAGTTTGACCTAGGAGCACAAGGAAGTTAAGTGAATTGCTCTGGGTCACAGAGTATGCAAGTGGGGGCTGTTGGATTCAAACACAGGTCTCTAGGTTTGCAGCTCAGTGCCCTAAACCACAGCACCATACTGCTTCCTTGTTAATAAGAATTAACCTGGGTTTCTTTTTTCTTATTGTAGATATCCTTCTCTTAATTTTTGAATAATGAATTGATAATTGTTGCAAGTGTTGTAAATGTATGTGTGGTCATAGTTGTTAGCTTGGTTACTTATAAGTAAGGACATTTACACTGCTTAGTAAACTCTTGAAAATGTTGTTTCTTGTGGACTATGTACACATTATTCTGTTGACAATCTATATTTTACAGTGTAGTTGAATGTTTTCATCTAATGAAGTCTAGCCCCAGTAACTGTCTGGAAAATAAATAAAAAATTGCATTTGATAAAAATGAAGGTAGCCGAGGAGAGAGAGAGACTGGAGGTCAAGTCTTGACCAACAGATCCACCGCCTGACATGCATGTTATCTCATTTTTCAGTCAATGAGTGGGACACTGAAAGGTTACTATCCACAGAGAAATGGAAGACTAAATAGCACTTGTCCTAGATGACAAACCCACCAAAACTACAAAAGTTGTAGAGCTAGAGAAAAGGCTAAAGCACGCCAAGATCAAATGATGTCCTTGAGGAAAGCTGTGATTTTTCTGTCTCCACCTGCTAGTGGCAGACAAGCTTAAAAGACAGAAGATCAATTTCAACACACAGAAGGTACCATAGCTTGATACATCAAACAAAAAATTTAAAAATAGCCAGAATACCAAGAAAACTAACCAGTTCCTAAAACAAACGATAGTAATTTGACTCCTGTAGATGATGACAGGGAACAGCACACAACTTACAGTTCTAACACCTCAGCTTTACAACCTACACATCATTTTAGTTTCTCTTTCATGTAATTAAAGCAGGTTAAAAACAGCAGCCTGTGTGTCTTTACGTTTAATAGGTTATACAAAAGCTACTGCATCTTTCATTACTTCTGTGGGTGGTAAGGTCAGCCATTTTACTGAACAGCAGTTTTCGGCCCTCCGAGACCCACAGAAGTCAGGTGCTTCATTTGCCTCTGACAGTTTTGAAACCCAGCCAAGCTTTATTGCTTTCTTACTCTCGTGGGGCTTATTCAATCTGTGCAAGCTCCCGGGGCGTGCAGCCCCTATGCTTAAATTAAACAGTAACTGCAAGAATGTTCGGGGAGAGAGACAGCACAGCTCTTTTGTGAGCAGGTATCAATCTGAACAAGATATCACATTGGCAAAGTTTCAGGGGGCCTTTAAATTTTAATGTTTACCCTTTAGCTTTACTGAAAAGTCTTTAGCTGGAACCTCAATTACCTAAACTATCACTGTGTTCAAGGGTGAAGAGAATCCACAATATGCCAGTCACCTTGAAATATACAGTATGCAAACAGATCTTCTGAGCAGAACCTACAGCTTCAACAGTCCTATATAGAACCTCTGACCTGCCCTGATTAAAGCAACAGCGTATGCTATGTTGAAAATCTTGTACCCGTTTCTCTTTATTCTATTTTTAGACTGCTCATTTCCTACTGTCTTGTAAAATGCTCTCATCTCCCAGTTTTGAATCTGCTTTAACATTTCCTTATTTGAATGATTCTTTATATAGCAATTTATTTATTTATATGATCGAATGCAACTCCTTTGAGCCAGAGTAGTTCATTTACAAAGGTTCCTCGTCATTACAGAGATATTTACAAACAACAGAGCTTATGCATTACAACAAGATATAAACATGTTACCTACGAGGATGAAGAGCAGCTCACATAATGTGGCACTGTCAGGGTACAATTAGACAAAGGTGGAAATTGAGAGTATGGGTTAAGGGTAATGGAGAATAGCAACTTTGGGGTATTGTCAGTTGCTGTGGAGACCCTATTCAGAGGTGGAGGTGTATCAATGGCAATTGCAGTTGGTGTTGGGGTGAGTAAATGTGTTTGAAGGTTTTCTTAAATGGTACTACTTGGGAACAGTTACTTAGGATTCTGGTTTTAGCCATTTTGGTGCCCTAGTGGCCAAAGAGCGTGAAGCTTGGGGTGCTCTGTGATATGGAATAGTGAGCACATTTCTGGTTACATTTCTAGTAGAGTGATGTGTTGGTAGTGGACAAAATAGGTTCTGTACTCCAGCTGGTACTAAGCCCAAAAGTGCTTTCTTGCCAAATAGGTATGTTTAGAATTTTATTCTGTCCTGCAGGGTGAACCACTTAGTCTGGGTGTAGAAACATAGAACTGACGGCAGATAAGGACTGCTAGGCCCATCCAGTCTGCATATTTTCCCTACCAACTGCAAAAGCCACAGACCCTACTTGATCTCAAGCTTTACCTTCTTGTTCCTAACGCTAGGATTGCCCTATGCCTGTCTCATGCCTTTTTGCATTCCCCCACTGTGTTTGCCCCCACCATCTCTGCTGGGAGTCTATTCCATGCATCTACCACCCTTTCTGTAAAAATAAATACTTCCTCATGTTACCCCATAGTCTACCCCCTTCCAACCTCGTGCCATGTCCCCTCATTCCTGAACATCTCCTTTTCTGAAAAATGCTATTCTCCAGTATCCTATGTATGCCCTTTAGATGTCTGTGAGGTTACTATCATATCTCCCTGTCTCTCCTCTCCTCCAGGGTATACATTGAGGTCTCCCAGTCTCTCCTCATGGACTTTTGGTGCAGACCCTGCACCATCTTTGTTGCCCTTCTTTGAACTGCCTCCACCCTATGTCCTTACAGAGATGTGGCCTCAGAACTGGACACAGTACTCTAAATGAGGCCTCACCAATGATCTGTACAATGGCATCACCACCTCTTTTCTTCTGCTGGTGATACCTCCTATGTACCCCAGCATCCCACTGGTTCTCCCACAGCCTTGGCACATTGTTTGGCCGCCTTTAGGTCATTGGATATGATTACCTCCCAATTCCTTTCTTGTTTGGTGACCGTCAGTCACTCCCTCTCCCCCATGTTATCCTCCCTGGGTTCTTGTGCCCCAAATACATGATTCTGCATTTTTTGCATTGAAACTCAGCTGCCACACTCTAGACCATTCCTCTAGTTTTCCTAGGTCCCTCTCATTTTTTTCCACCCATCCAGAAGTGTCCACCCTGTTGCAGATCTTAGTGTCATCTGCAAAGAGGCACACATTCCTTCCAGCCCCTTTCAATGTTATTTATAATGACATTAAAGAGGACTGGTCAGTTTACCACCTTGTGACCCACTCCCAGGCTGCCCAGCGTGTTCACAAGTCTTTTATTGGAACGGTATCAAAGGCCTTACTGAAATCCAGGTAGGCCATGTCCACCGCTCTCTCCAATCCACTTCCCTAGTCACCCAGTCAAAGAAATCAATTAGATTTGTTTGAATTGACCTTCCCACTGTAAATCCATGCTGTCTCAGATCCTGTGCTCCACTGGGTGTAAAGGAAGCAAGTGTGAGTTAGCCTATCTACACCAAGAATGAATCGACAAGTCCTATTCAGGGCTAGTTTGACTCTGCTGAGGACGGTGGGGCTCTTCTTTAAATATTGCCTTTCCCATGTTTTCATCACTATTTTCAGATCTTTTTATGTTCACCCTTGTGCTTGCAGAAAGCTAACATGCTAGCATGATAGTGTGTTTTGAAAGGGGTGTCACTGTCGGTCCCATACAGGGCAGTCTGCAAGGGGCTCGACAGTGTCAGACCAATCATCAACCAGGTTGATCATGACACTCTTCTGGTTTTGCTGGGTGGAAACTTCACATAGTTCAAAGAAAAGAGCCAGCCGAGTCTTAGGGCAGCTCCTTCCTTTGATCCGCATAACTCACCCGGCAAGCAGAGCTGATTAGCGTCCTGATCAACCTGCTGTGGTCCTCCCCTCAATGTAAAAACAATCTCTCCCACCCTCTGCTAGGTATGCCTCTTATGTCTCTTTGCTACCCCCTTCATAATTTTCTGAGACCGGGGTGCCCATTCCCCGGTGCTGGCTAGTACCCCCCTTCCCAATCATTTTCACTGTGTAACACTGGGGAGCCCACCCCGGGTGCCAAACATAACATCAACTCGGGGTCCCCAGTTCCCACTGTCAACATTTGAAATAAAGAAAACAGTCCCTTGTTAGTCTTCTTTTTATTTTTATATACCCTGTAGAAAGAAACTTCCATTGATGTCTGTTGCTGCTACAGCACACTGCCATTACCTCCCACACAGCACCCCGCCAATTCCCACACCCCTCACCCTTATTTTTTTATTTTCTGACACCAGACTGCCATATCCCCGCTGCTGGCTAGTACCTCCCACCCACCCATTTTCACTGTGCGACACCACGGAGCCCAACCACAGTGCCACCAAACATAACACTGAAAATGAGGTGCCCAGTCCCCAGTGTTGGTACCTGAAATAAAGGAAACTGTCCCTCGTAGTCTTTTCCTTATTGTTCTATATCCTATAAAAAAGAAAACCATCAGTTGATGTCTGTTGCTGCTACTAGCACACCGCCACTGTTATCCTCACCCCACCCAACTATCCCACTCAGCACCAACCACCCTGACCCCTTACTTAACTACCGGGGGGTCCAACACCATAATCCTCTCTGGGCCGGAGACATGTCTTCCCTCTTCAATGTTGGACTGGGAACTGAGGAAATAAAGTATGCAGTTCAATGTATTTCAACGGATTTTGAACCTGTCATTATAACATGGTCATTTTTAATGTTTTTCCTCAGATTTTCAACATGGCCTTTTGGGACACAATAACCCCATGAATAAATGTGGTGAAATTACACAACTCCATCCTGAAAGGTGATCTTTGCAGGTATCATAGGTATATCAATCCTTAGGGACATATGTCCATGAAGCTTGCCAATAAGCAAATCAGTCTAATAATTTTGCAACTAATCCTGTCCCTGATTCATAAATTAAGATTCCTTTTAAATTTGCTGCGTGAAATAATCTTTCAGGCAGGATTTGAAAATTCTCTCCACCCGAGGGTGGAGTCACAAGAAGACTATGCTGAAAATCTAGGGTAAAACAGTAAAAAACAACAAGTTATGGGCATCGTTGAACATTTTCAACACATGCTCATAACGTTATTTTCAATATTTTTAACCACACGTATTCAACATAGCTTACTTTTTCACACCACCTCATGAACAGTACAGCTATCAATTTTCAAATCCTGGACAAATGTGTTTTTGCACTTTTATTTATTTATTTTATTTAGTTGTTTAACCAGGTATAGCACACTAAGCGAAAGCTTTTTTACAGGAGCGACCTGGGGCACAAGGAGGTTAAGTGACTTGCTCAGGGTCACACAGTATGCAAGTGGAAGCTGTGGGATTCAAGCCCAGGTCTGGTCTGCTGGATGTCACCAAATTGTGCAGCTCAGAGCCTTAGACAACTGGCGCCATACTACCTCCCACACCCAGACACAAAACTCACCTTTCAGGCAGGATTTAAACATTTTCTCAGCCCTTGTTCACAAGGTGGGGTCATTCCTAATCATTCACTAACATCATTCACAAATCTGGACTGTCATGTATGGTATGGGCTGCCGCCCATTGGCTGTAACTCTGCACCATCAGCATGCAGCCCTACCGACAGTCAGTCGGCGAGGCGGGCTGGCAGGCGGGTGGATGCTGCCGCCCGCCAGCGGGGAGCGCGTGGAGGGGCTCATGGGTGGGTGAGGGGGACATCAGACACCAGGAGATGTTTGGGGGTTGTAACTGACATTCTGCCCGCGATCGGGCTTTACGGTCCACTGGACCACCAGGGAGATATTCGGTTGGGAGGGTTACATTCTGCCCGCGATCGGGCACTGGGGGTTGATACATGTTCTGCCCGCAATCGGGCTGTGGGAGATGTGTGGATGGGGGTTCATGTAACTGTATTGCCCGCGATCAGGCTGTGGGAGATGTGTGGCGGGGGGTTCATGTAACTGTATTGCCCGCGATTGGGCTTCGGGAGATGTGTGTGTGGGGAAAGTAGACTTACAGAGATACTGCCAGTCAGGTATAAGGGTGCATCGGTCCCCGGCGGCTGCTGCCTGGCAGGTGCCAGACGCAAGTCCTCCGGGATCAGGCACCTACATGCTAATGGCATGCAATGGGCATATAAATAGATGCAAATGCCCCCTGCGCCTTGCATAAATTATGGCTCCATTTGCATGTCACCTTGAATATCGGAAATTTGAGCATGGCGCAATGGTACTTGCGCCACGCCAAGTTTAATGCTCAACTCTGGCTTACAGTGGCGCAAGTTCCACTGCATCATGCATAAGTGCTGTGGCTGGGGGTGATATTCAAGGTTGCTCAATAGCGCAACTCCTTTGAATATCACCCCGGCCACACCCCTGCGCAACTATTTTGAGCAGCGCAGGGGCTTGCGCCTCAGAATGGCACAGTTTGAATATCTGGGCCATAGTGTCTAAAGTGCTCAGAGCCTGTTTTCATGCAAAATGTCTCTAGTAATAAACCAGTAATTCAACTTTTGTAGGAATGTTGTGTAGTGAGTTCTGCTGATGCCAACTGATTTTTTTTTCCTTCTGGAAATCAGAAAAGCACTTTAAAGAAGAACTCATTTAATTGTTTCAAACTAAAAAAAAAAAAGTTAAATCAGACTGAAAAGAGGGGAGGCTAAAGCAGACCAAAAACAGGAAGGGGGAAGGGCAACTTACAAAGCAGGAGAAAAAGGACAGTTTAAAACTGAATTAAAATAACTCAGTGCAATATTTTCACCATAACTGGCACTGCTGCTTTGAAAGGGATGTCCTCTACTTTACCAATTGGAAGAGCTCTGTCACACATTGAAACGGTGCTGCCCCACATTATACTGAGACTCTGAAGCAGAAATGTATATTGAGCTATGATTCTCAACAATATACTTTATAAAAGAAAAATACAATTCCCACAGTGTTCTAAGTTTATAGTTCTGTGATTTAATTATGTGTTCCACATTTTGTTCCTTTTCTCCACATTTGAGAGGCAGCCGTCAGTGTCCAACACACGATATCATGAGAAAAACTTTTAAAATCATGAACTCTGTGTAACAATGATCACATATTTTGAAAATCTGAAAACATATAAAGCATTTCAGTAATTATAAAGAAATCTTAGGAAAGGAGGGACAATCTTGGGGTGGAACAGCAAAATTGAGCATGTCAGAACAGTTTGTCACTATATATCAAGCTGCACAGTTGCGGTGGTGTTCTCATTATAACCGCAGATTGTCAGTTGGCAACATTGTGATGTATCATCAGAGTTAACATGGCATCCCTAGTCCAACATTTAAGAAATAAAAGGTTGCGAGGCATGCAGTTCCACGCTCAGCAATCAACCTCTCACAAGGCTATCAATCTGAAGTCATGATGTCCTGCTTACAATTCCCCAAGTGCTAGTTAAACAGCAAGTCAGACAGTTTCAGCTCCAAGCCTCACGCAGGGTCTCATGTAGGGCTTTGGTCACATCCATTACATTTAAAATGAAAAGCAAAGGTAAAAAAGTATTTTGCTAGCCCTGACACTGTTTGTAAAATGCAAAACTCATCTGACCACACCTAAATACAGTATATCCTTTTATAATGAAAACATAACAAGAATATCTACTTGCTCAATCAATGTATTCAATCTGTATCATTTTATTTCATTTCTGATACTATTTATTATCATACTGCTATGTAATGTTTGTATTTATTTGTACTCACTTTATATAGTATTGTATTGACGTGTTATCATTTTGCATGTAATCTCTCAGGTCATGCCTGAAAAATAGGCAATTGATTGTCTAGTGCACTTTCCCTGCTTAATAAAGCTAAATAAATAACTAATTTTCAATTATTTTTAAAGAATAGAATATGATTTCATACAACACCGTTTAAAACACAATGGACTGGATTCTCAAAGGGCCCTTAGACTGATGCAAGATGCATCAAACACCGACTCTGAGTCAAAGACAAGTGTGGCAAATACCATGCACCCTGTTCTGAAAGAAACGCAGTGTCTGCAGCAAAGTCCTCCCAAACTGAAGCAAGAGGTCCACTGCGTCAAAACTACGACACATGAAGGGAGAATGCCGCAAGCTAAGGCGCAACTGCATGAGGCGAGAATGCCTCAAGCTGATCCATAAAGATGATGTGGGGGGGGGGGGAGTGACCCTAGCTGAGGCAAAAAGATGCAGGGGCAGGAATGCCTCAAGGTGAGTAAACATGAGTATTGAGGCATAGAACAAAAATGATGCAAACTGCGTCAAAAAGACAATGCAGTGGGTGAGAACTGATGCAAACTGCATTGTAAAATGCTGCATGGGAGAGAAATGACTCGGGCTGAGTCAAAACATATGGCAGGTGAAAGGGCCATGACACTGGCATGTGCAGCCCCCACAACACTTGAAACTAGTCCCGTACAGGACAATGGGCTCTATAATCAACCCTCTATGGGATACTCCCTCTCTATTATGTGTGCCATTGTCGGTTAGACCAACTCCACCTTGGTCTAATGGATGCATGCTAGCATTGGTGCAGTGTCAAGGCTTCCACCTTTGAGAATATCAAAAAAGGGGACGGTGCACCATTTTTGCTATGCAAGCCCCACTGTGACTTGGTGCATCCAATTGTTTGGTGCAAGCCACTTAGGTGCACGCAGCTCCAGGTTTGACACAAGGTGCATTATACAATCAAAACTGACGCAAATGTTGATGCAAGTCGCAACTTGCATCAAATATTTTTGGCACAAGCACTGTGCGTCACTCCCCACCCTTTTAGAATCCAGCCTCGTATCTTAAAACACTTTACAAACCAATGTGTTATGATAATGGTCAAAAGCATTCAACAATATTGATATCTATATCCATGTATATGTGTGTGTGTATATATATATATATATATATATATATATATATATATATATATGATATGAAATGAGGTAATGTAAGATATCAGAAATATCTTCTTGGGTTGTATTTGACCTCTGACTTCACGAATGGCAAAGCCACAAGTGGGGTCACAAGAGGTCAAGTACAATAAAAGAAGATATTTCTGATATCGTACATTAGCTCATCTCATAGCTGATGCATACAACAGGACCTGAAAAGTTCATAAATAAAGCTGTAAACAAGTGATTGTCTTTTTCATTCACTGTTTCTATGCCTGTTTCTATGAACAGAATGTCTCTGAAGAATATGTGAGTAATGGTTGCCATGTAGCATTGTTATGCGGTAATGTGGTATGTCCTGTTGCTATTGGTCAATTATCAATAGATTAACTGTGATGCATCTAAGCAGTGACATCTTGGTGCCTAATAGGTGACATCTTGATATCTTGAAACAGCTCAAAGATATCACCAGTTATCTTTCTAAATGTATACGCACACCTGTTGTATACACAGGAATCGACAACTGGAAAGCATGTATTAAACACAGAAACTTTAAGGATGATAAAGATCATGAATTAGTTCATCTAGTCCACCCTCCAGCTGTTCTAGCAGCAGCAGTAGATGTTTATTTGTATCTAATATATGGATGGTCACCTTCTTTCCACAGGAAGCGGTGATATCAAACCCCATAATATCACTATAATGTATGGGAGGCTATTATTCATGGAATTCAGTGAATTCCTAATGTTGTTGTTGTATCTTAGTAGTGATGTCAAACATCTGTTGTACCATCTTGAGTATGTCACTACTGGGTTACATCATGGAATGCCCCACATGCTCAACTGTCCTTGTCAGTAGAGTCATGCCAATCTCTTTTTCTCTTGTCAGTTTCATCTGTCACTTCTGACTAGAAAAATTAGCAATCGGCGATGGCTTATGTGGTCTTTTTAAACTCTACCTTGCTGTGCAGAATTGCCCATACACTATAAAAGACAATGGTATGGGCAACAGTGAACAACAAGGCAGAGTTTACTCTACAGGTTATCATGACAACTGGAGACCTCTCGAGCTTCGTTCTCGGGGTCTACTGGTTGTCACAACAACCTCTTGAAGCAAACACAGTGTTGTTGTTTACTGTTGCCCATCCTTATGTTACTGACACGATCATCTCAATATCATCAATGTGATGTCATAGCGATAATATTACAGGGTCAAACTTTGCAACATCTCTGCCTGAGTCATAAATTAAAGCTGACTTCAATAGTGCAAACTGACTTAAAGTCAGTTGTATAAAGTACTGTAACACTTTTGAAAAACACCTCATGTCCATATATTACAAAAAATAATAGGGGATTATGTAACATGGCTAATATTCCATCTAAAGGTCCTGCTGACATTAGCTTCACTCTCATGGTTATCATGTCACCAACCGCTTTAACAGAAATACAGGCTCAGAATGCATAGTTTCACATCTATTATTCCATTTATAGCATCCTTCCTTCCCAGGCTCAGAGAGCCAAGAAAAGTTACAAAATTGCAAAACAGAGGCAAGAGATGGATAGCAGCAAATAGACACAGTAACTTGACATACAACAGGGGCATTCCAAAGACAAAGGGTGTTGACTGAGAAAGCTCGGTTGCCAGCAGGTTTAAGTCTGGAAGGTGGAATAAACAACAGCCAAAGCAAGTGGAATGGGTCATTCTCTCCCAGTATATCGGGGGTCAGGAGCTTGCGGATGCACTGTAAATGAGGCCCAGTTTGTTCAGGACTTTGAAGGTAAAAAAACCTTGTAGCCAATCTGCTGTCTCATAGGTGGCCAGTGCAGAACCTGTAGTGAAGGGGTAATATGCCCTGTCTTCCAAATGGAAGTCAGAAGCTTTGCTGCTGCATTCTTCCTCCTAGCAGGTGACAATATCCACAAATGTTACCTGATTATCCAATTAATATTTGAAGATTTTTTCCTTTTTTTATTCTCCATTTACTACATGCACCCCCCTCACGCACATTTCTCTTCTCACAGCCACCACCAATTCTGATCACCACCACCTCACTCATTTGCCATCTATGAATCCCCCCAACAATGATGAGGGCCTGCAGTAGGGTGTCCCTCAAAATTTCGTAGTTTTTTTAATAAATATACTTAACTGCTTTTTAAATATATCCTCCAATGGATAAAGGACCACAGCAGTACAAAAAACAGTACAAGTAAAATACTTTTAATATAATTCTACACATTAAGAAATGCACAACATCTGAGGACAGTACAGTATATTTGATACATTCTAAGGTCTGAAGCACAGTCAATCTCTTTTAGGATCAGGGATGTTAAATCAATTCGACATATACAACTGCGATCCAAGACCGTTTAGCATAAAGGTATCCTAACCAGTTGGCCATGCTGACTTTTATTTTCGTTCAGCATGCCATTCCTCAAAGGGTGATAAGCCTCCATCCAGCCATTTCCTTATGATCACTTCTTATACTCGAGACATACGAGACACCAGCGTCTCATTGATTCAGGCAGCAATTCCATGCCAATGAAGGAATTCAACAAGATAAATGAAAAGGTCAGTGTGGCCCAACAACAGTTATAACCAAGCCTTTAATGTCTTGCAAAAGGGGAAACCTTCTCAAAACCCCAACAACATGAATTATTGCCCTTGGTTCTTTGCCACATCCAGTGCATTTATCTGAATCCAGATTTTATGCAATTTTTCTAAAGAAAAACAGAAGTTGTATATAAATTGCATTAGTCCATATAAGGCATACTCAGAATCAGCCAATTCTGTCACTCATTTTTCAGATACTCACAACTTCCAATTACGTATCTAATACCATTCCAATACCTGCTAAGGAATCGGAAAAGAATCGGATCTGGAATTGGAAGTTCTGATTCTGTATCTGATTCTGAATTCAAAGTTTAAACCCCTACCCCACCCAGTAAACCCTGAAGAGCCCCCAATGGGCTGGGAGAAACCCCAACCGAGACCCCTCACCTTCCCCTTACCTTAGGACTCTGTGTCTGAGTGGGCCCACTGATGCTGCAGGCCTGGTACGGAGGGAAGGATGCCTCATCATACACTCTTGTAGTTTAGTGCAGTCACCTCTGTTGCCAGACCCCATCTGGTCTATGAGTGGCAGGCAGTAGTGGTGAGTGTCAGCTTCATGTATTTTGTTTATTTTCACCCCACCAATTCCATCGATACAGTGAAGCAAATGGCCTGCAGCAAGCCTGTTCAGCCTGTCTCAAGCCTGAGGAGAGGCAGCATAAGTTTTGAGCTTCTTTTGAATGGGGGGAGGGGCTCTGGCATGTGAGGGGCAGTGGCAGCCCACCACTGAGATCAGATCCTAGCGTGGCATATTTCTCAGTTTGAAAACGTAATCTAGTGGCAGAAAAAGTGTCAAGACTTGTAAGGGGGTTGGAGAGAGAAGAACACATGGCCTTCTGGGACAGATTTGACAGCACTACCATACACATACACTGCATATGAGTGTCAATTTCCACTGTTTTACTAAAGCAGGAGTTTACTTAGTTAAGAAAATACCAAGAGATAAGTTTTAAAACTTACTGAACCACTGTAACTACATTGTCAAAACTTAATATTCCACTGCTAAGGTTGCTGACCAGTTTAAGAGTTGTGAACTGCATTTCAAGCAGTCAAAAGCAACAGCAAGAAACCTGTCCATACAATAACCTTCCTCTAAAACACAGAACTCCAGTAGCTACCATAATCAAAGGAAACCTGCATGAGAGAATTATGAAAACAAGTAGTGCACTGTGTTTTTGTTTTTTGAATGGTCCCTGGCGTTCTGCTCCATGTGTCTGTAACAAGGTTTTTTTTTTCCTTTGGGTTTTTTTTTTTGTTATTTTTCCCTGTCAGTTTTATGGCTCCAGGGGGTAGCCTTTCTGACTTCTTTTATTACCTTTGATCAGTGGATATTTTCCCAGAATGCCTCTGAGAATCATGTAAATTAGACCTAGGTCCTTCAAAGGTACATTAACCTTACCATCATTACCCAGTGATGGCACTTTACAAAGAAAATTGTCACACATCCAGAATAACAACAGCTAGTGAGCAGAAAAATCTGACCTCAGCTGGTCTAATTCACTTCATTCCCAAAGGCACTCTGGGAAAACTCCAACAGATCAAAGGCAATAAAACATGCCTCAATGGCTACCCCCAGGGGCCATAAAAATTGCAGAGAAAAGTAAAATACAAAAACCTTGCTACAGACGCAGGGAACAGAACTCTAGGGATCATCAGAAAAACCAAAACCTAATACATAACATGCATTTTATATTTTGTGCGTATTGTTCTCCTTTAATAAATAAAGCTGTAGTTTAGGAACGTACAGTAACAAAGGCACAGTAAATGTGAGTCAATAATGCTTACCTTCTCTTTAATTGTTAAGAACTGTCCAAGAACTCTGACAAAATTATTCAAGTTCTTTAAACTGCCATGAAGGAAAGGTATAAAACAAAAACTCTCCCACGAGTCTGAGGCTGCCACAACAGAGTCCTGTGCAAAGTATTCATAAATCCAGTCAAATAAGAATTTCCTTTTAGTTTTGAAGGTGAGCAGGTTACTCCCTGTAGGTTACTAACCGAGGGTCAGCAAAAAACCAAAATTGCTAGTGTGCGTGGGCATTATTCAGCACACACTATGATCTCGGCAGCCCTGCCAAGGAGTTGTTTAAGGAAGCTCAATGTCCCATGACAACCATGTCAGTTGGGAGAAGACAGGCTCTACGGTAGTGAATGAAACATTTTCAGAACTCTCTTTCTTTCTCTTCCAACAAGGTACAGCATCAGAAGTAGTAGTACTTCCCTTTACCAACGTGATGGGAACATTACACTTCTCCTCAAATTGTGCCTTGAGGAAATAAAAGACTGGATGGCTCCTAACTGGCTAACTAAATCCTAATAAAACAGAGCTGGTGTTGGTGGGGTCAGATCCATAGGTATCTGCTTGTAAAAGTAGCCCTAAGCTATCTATCTTTGATGGCGTTCAACTGAAGGCTAGGATGGTGATTAAAACATTCGCTAAAAGTACCACTAACAGCTTAATCTGGTTCAATTTCAGATGGTTACCATCTGTATCCCCCTCCCCCAGTCATCCCTAAAAAAGGGACGTCTAGTCTCAGTGAGTCTACTGGGTCAACAAAATTCAATAAATAAATATATTAATAAATAAAAGCTTGGGAACAGAGCCAGCCTAATGGTTAGTTTTCCACTTATGATGCTGACATCCCGGGTTCAGGAATGGACCCGAGAGTCGGAGGGCTGGTGGGGGAGGTAGGAGGATTAAGCATCCACTGGACTGGGGGGGGAGGGAAGGTGAGCACTCAGTGCATGTCTGACCCATGACGGAGGCCAGGGATCAGCAGCTTCCAAGGCCTGGATGGTAGGGAGCATTCCAGATGTCAGCGCTTCAGCACCTTACATTAGTGCATGTCACGCCCTTGTGGGGTCACCTGGAAAAACTGTGGCCCAACGACACGACACCCTACTCCTCCAGCCCCGACGGCCACCGTGGCACTATGCCATGACCTAGTACCAGCGTCCATCCAGTACGACCTGGCAACCTTGTACTGGTGTTGTAAAGGTCCATGTCTACCTGACAGCCCCACCATGGGGGGTAAACCAGGGGGATCATTGGTGGAGATAAGTCCCAGGGTCCAGGAGGGGGACTGAAGCATAAGCGGGAATTGAGCGGGGGGCTGAACCTTCAGCAGTTCGCTGGATAAAGCATATGCAGTTAAAAAACTGTGAGCAACCCTTGATGAAAAACTGACACAAGGACCCCAGGTGTCACCTGTAGTCAACGATACTTTTCTCATCTTAAGAATATTGCCAGGTTGTGACCTTTTAAAGAGATCTGAAAACCCTGGTGCAGTCATTCCATTTCCACCTTGACTGCAGTAGTGTGCTTTACAAGAGGTACCACATACAGTAGCCTGATCTGATGCTTGCAGCTGTGGCAAACTGTGGCATACGGAGGTCAGAACATATTATGCTGGTTCTGCTAGGTAAGAAGCAAATGAACTATTATGTGATAATGAATGCATTTAACACCCATCAGTCTGGAACAGCTGTACTACAGTACACATGCTCACTCACAGCTCACACGGTGGCCAGCCACAGAGGTAAGACGAGGGCTGTGCCAGTTGCCGTACCTAGCTGTGTACAGCTCTGTACACCAGGGGAAGGGAGGAGGTACGGGGTGGTGGGATGTGATCAGGTGGGTTGAGTAGGGGGTTCTTCAGGGGGCATACTGGACCACTAGGGACTATGGTACTTAGAGGAAACAAGAGATTGGGAGTGGAAGGAACCACAGGACACCAGAACATTCTTTAACAATTTTGGAAAGGGAGATTGAGGGGTGGGAGAACCACCAGACACCAGGAATACTTCATTAAGTATCACAAATGGACATCAGGGTGGGGAACCAATGGACACCAGGATTTGTACCATGCCAGGGAACAGGAGATCAGGTACTTGCCTTCGGGGGGGGGGGGGGCGAGGACTTAGTGCCCAGATAAGAGGTGGTTTTCAGTGGCGGTAAACAGCACCACTTGGGGGCTATTTACCACCATCTCAAACCTTTGAATGTTCCATTGCAATGGTATGCATGAGGGGACACCCTCATCTGCATACACACAGTGGTATTTTAGCGCCTTGGCACTGCTGAGTTTGATGGGTGCTCCCAGGGGCTCTGAATATGCCCTGCCTGGAGCGCCAGTGCTAACCACATTCACGCCAGTACTAACTTTTGAACACCCAGCCCTCTGGGTTATACAGAGGCACTCTAGATCGGCTACCAGATTTATGTAGCAATAGATCTAAATGTATACCATGGGAGTGCAAATACATTTAGAAGATAAAAGCTGTAATTTTCACTGGAGACATTGCTACTGTGCAAATAACATTTCATTTGTGCAGTAGCTATGTTATTTGCATAGTTTATTTATTATTTAATTTTTGTTGACCGGGTAAGTGCACTAGACAAATTCTGCCTATTTTCAGAGCACGACCTGGGGAGGGGATACAGATGAATGCCAACTGACCTTGAAACAGATTAAGCTATTGGTGGTATTTTTAGTGAATGGAAGGAATCTGGCCAAGACAGTAGCCACATCCCATGCTTTTCACACAAACTGGCTCACCTTGTCATCATTAATAAAGTGAAAAAGAAAGAAAATCTGTAAACAGTAAATTCATTTACATAACACAGCATGTTTTTTACCTGCAAGAGAGACGCACAAAAAAGTAGGAACTCCCATGGTATACACTGATTGTACAATGGTGTGTAAAAATCATGTAACCTCATTGATAAAAACATGTTACATGACCGTGGGTAAATCCTGCATAACCCACGGTTGAGGAATGCAATAACAAAATTTCAAACCAGATAACATGCCTATTTGAAGCTACCTCATGTATACCACGGGAGTGCAAATACATTTTGTAAATAAAAAGAGTTATCTTGACCCAACATGAGTAAAATAAATGAAGTTGGTCATTAAGCATGCTCAGAAATTTATCTCACTCATTTGGCAACACGAGCATGCTCAAATGTATTTCTATATGTAAGTGCCATATAGCTTTATCACTATGGATTAGCATAATGACCAAAAGCTGTATGGCATCTGATCATTATGGATTACCGTCTCTCATCGGAGTCACTGAACAGAAGTGGCACAGTTAAAGGGATACCGTCAACCCCTTAGGCCTCAATATGTCTCTGGTTTAAAAGCACATGTTATCTTTGCTTACATTCTATAATGATACTGATGTAGCTGGTTGTTTGATTCCGTTCTTTTTTCATTCTAACAGTGAAAAACAGACTGCCCATCATGCTGGTGTTACCACACAAAAAATGTTTTTGTTTATATTCCTTGATCAACTTCCACTGTAATTTTCCTGGACTTGGGAACACCCCCACACAGTCTAGCCACTCACGATACAGTGCAAGGAGAATACTGCATCATGACTGACTGCACTGTTTGGGGGTGTTTGCAATGTTCAGGAAGTACACAATAAGAGATGATCAAAAATCTTAAACAAAACGAAGTTGGGTTTGATTAGACCATTAGCATGCCTTTCAATTCTACTAAGAAAGGATACAATAATGTCAATGAATTTCAGTGAAGGTAAGCAGTCATGAAATGTGGGTTTTCAGCTAGAAATAATATGATGCAAAAAGGGATGATAGTGTCCCTTTAACATTTTGTACTGTTTCGTAATTTTTTACCACTTCTAATCACAACAATCCTTAAAATCCCATGGTAAACATAGGGAATATCCCATGAGGTAACTCAAAATAGAATTATTTGGCAAATTGTTCTCTAAACTGACATGGTTGTCATGGGACAATGGGCTTCCTCAAGCCATTCCCTACCATTTCAGTTTTTTCTATTTCTATCACAAAAAACTCAAACTACCGAAAGCTGGTGTTATTTTTCCCTTGCATTCCTGGCTTCACTTCGCTTAGTCATTCATGCAAAGGAACACTAACACCAACACTCCACACTAAATGACAATCATATTTTGAAGTGTCTCATGGGATATTATAGGAATAATGACTGACAGGGTGGGTGTTATGCTGGGATAACATCCCACCTCGGGTAGATGGGCCCAAGGCCACTGGCCAAGGGCATCCAACACCCAAGAAGGGATGTTATCCCAGCATAAAACCCACCCTGGAAGGCATTATTCCTATTATACAATGGCTTGTTGTTTTATAATAAAAAAAATATATATATATATATTTTTTTCCATATTTATTCCTCCTCTCCTCCCCCCAGCTCTGGTCTCCTCGAGAGCACCAAGGAGTCATCCCTCTGCGGTCTACCCTACCTGAACAGTCCTCTGTGCCCATGTAACTCGGATTACCCCAGGCGCGGAGGTGGGCCCCAACACCCCGAGCAGTCAGTAGCGTCGGTCGGGATGATGCCAAATGGGCGGCTGCAGATCGTCTCCACCGGAGCTGAAGGGCATTTTTCCCCCGGCCCTTCTCTACGTCGTCAGCACTTGCTATATCTCCGGCCTCCACCAGAGGGCAGCTGAGTACCGACTAGGGACTCCTGTCCCTCCCAGGAGAAGAGAGCTGTCCTCCTCCGGATGCTCAATCCTCTCCCTCCTCTACTGACCCCCAGCAACCTGGGCTTGTTCCCGAACCCAGGTTGCAGGCGTGGCGTGA
This sequence comes from Neoceratodus forsteri, assembly GCA_016271365.2. Classification (NCBI taxonomy): domain Eukaryota; kingdom Metazoa; phylum Chordata; order Ceratodontiformes; family Ceratodontidae; genus Neoceratodus; species Neoceratodus forsteri. Next base: position 6,471,734 of record JADMNL010000027.1, read on the forward strand.
AAAAAAAAAAATTATAATTTTAAAGAACGTTTTTGTTAGTGTATAAAAATATTTTTGTTTTTTAAGAGGAGGAGGATATCCTCATCCAAATCCAACAAACAATCAGCAGGGGGTTATGCCAGGATAACATCCCTGCTATGACAGCCAACTGACATATCAGAAGCCAGGATTCTTTCTTGCCATTGTATAATCCCTATTTATACCATGGGACTGATGAATAATGCTGCCAAATAAAAAGTTATTTCTGCCTGTTATTCAGCTGCTATGGAAATAACATGTTATTTACACTGCAGCACATGTAATTTTCACTACAGCCTTGTCACAATGGTAAGACAGAAGCCCATTTTATAAACAGGACATTAATTTCCTTATTTATCACTGTAAATCCCATTAAAACAAAATAGTTTGTTGTGATGTACGAGTAAATATATTACTACCTACCTCTGGCTACTATTATTTATTTATTTATTTTATTTATTTAAAATGTTGGTAACCAGGAGAGGCACACAGAGCAGGAGTAGCTCATGTTCAGGTGCAACCCAGAGTTATTATGTAAATTATTATAGCTAAAATAAATTGCATTCCCATACCAAACTGTCAGTGAGATACTTCCCTATCCTAAAATCACTAGAAGAACCCACCACCTGTGATGCACAGATCTTTCATTTATACCCAGATAGGGCTTCCTGGTAGCAGTGCTTAAACAGGTAATACCCGAGATCAGATTATTGATGGCTCGCAGTGGATTAAAATGGAATCCTGGCATGACATAGTTGCTTCTGGTTTATCTGCTACCGCTCAGATTATCCATTTTGGATTGCATGCATCTTGCCACGGTTGATGGGGCAGACTCGAGGCTAGGCAGGCTGCTCACAACCTAGGTGTCACTCTGTAAGGGATCAGGCCCTACACTCCTAGGTGTCAGCAGTGTTCTGAGTGGCTTTTACCAATTTAAGAACATTGCTGGGTTGTGACCCCCTAACTTGATTAGGGCAATTTGATTACACTAGTGCATACCTTCGTCATCTCCAATCTTTACCACCACTGTAACGCGCTACCAGGCCTTCCTGCAAGTCTTAACCACTGGCTGCAACTACTGCAGAATGTAGTCACATGTCCGCTAACTTAAACAGGGACAGCAATGACAGCACATTACCTCGATCTGAGCTTCCTGCACTGGGTGCCATTTAGACTGCGACAGATTTTCAGTTCTTATTAAGAGTGATGTGAGAAATATTTCTTCATTGAAAGGGTAATGGATGCTTAGAATAGACTGCCAGAGGAAATGTTAGATGCTACAACAGTGAGGGGGTCAAGCATGCATGAGATAGACAGAGGAAATATCAGATAGAATGCAGGAAGGTGGGAGAGTTGACAAAGACCAGGGAAGGTCTGTGGAGCCAGAATAGATAGAGACCATCTGGACAGACTAGGTGGGCTAAGTAGTCCTTTTCTGCCATCAAATTCTATGCTCCTATGTTATTATTGACACAGAAGACCCTTAATGGACTGGGACCTCACTACCTCAATGAATCTCTGAAACCTGCACCTGTGTCTGAGAGCTGAGCTCCTCTGTCACTTTTAAGGTACTGTACCTGTGTCTTATTTGATGTTGGTGAGCTTTAGACTGCTTTCTGCTGCTGTGCCAAGGCTTTGGTACATACTCCTGTTTGACATCTGAATTGCCCCATCAGTGCACTGTTTCAAGACCTGTTCAAAGGTATGGCATTTGTTTCTTTTTCTACTTTCTATTTGTACGCCTCTTACTGTCTCTCCAGTGCCAGTCTCTCTCAGGAACACCCAAGAAACTTCTAGACCCCCTTACCCACCTAACTACAGTCACTGTCCTCCATTGAGCATTGGTTTTCTCAAGGGGTGCGGGGAGTTTACCACAAGAAGCACCGTACTGGTGATGCTGGCCCTGGATATACTGGGGTCCATCATCCTTGGCATAGGGGCCATTTTCTTGGTTTCTCCCTGCTCCTTGGACTGCTGCATGTCAGAACATCAAGGATGCTCTTGTGATGTGTGACTGTGCGCCAGTGTCAGCAATGTCCCACCCTACTAGCTGACCTTCCAGTCGCACTACCACCAGTGGTGAACCAGGTGGCAGTACCATGGTGGAGGTTCGGCCAATGGGCTGGCCCCCAAAACATGGCTGTTTAATCAGGTCTTCCTGGAGTACATTTCGGATTTTACCCCCTTTTTTGGTTCAGGATCTTTATTAAATGTTGTCATAGGCTATTCTATCTATCTATCTATCTATCTATCTATCTATCTATCTATCTGAGGCAGTACAGTGTAGTGATTTAGGGCACTGAACTGCAAACCTAGAGACCTGGTTTGAATCCATCAGCCCCACATGCATGCTGTGACCCTGAGCAAATCACTTAAAGAAAACTACACCCAAAACTTGAAAAATATATGTTGTGCAGAGTGTTTTAATTTGTATGTGAAGTTCTAGTGTTTCCTTCCTCTGACTGGTATTAGGAGTTTTCCCAAACTAGCCTTCTAGCTTTATGCTAGTTTTCGACCCTGGGATCTTCATACCTGATTCAAATAGGTGTGTTTCCTGTTCCCAGATGCATCTTGTCTCATGTGACTGTGATGTAAGAGAGACCCAACATTCAGCACACACATGCCAAACAAACTAAATATCTTGGAAGCTTTACAAGCTGCACAAAATTACCAGCAACAAAGTTTTTCAGGACAGTAAAACCTTTAGGATGAGGTGGTCACCAAGCTGAATTCTACAGATTTTAAAATATAGCCATCTCTATTGTTGTGAACGGATTGTAATGCAATGCTTTCTGCTGGATTTATGGGCTCTGCTACATCACCATCACATGAAACAAGGTGCACTGTAGGACAAAGAAATGCAATAAACCTATTTGATATGGAGATCTCCAGGAATCGAAAACTACCCTAAAGCTAGCAGGCTAATTTAGGAAAACTCTAATACCAGTCAGAGGGAAGGAAACACTAGAACTTCACATACAAATTAAAACACTCTGCACAGCATATATTTTTTCAAGTTTTGGGTGTAGTTTTCCTTTAACTTCCTTGTGCTCTCAGGTCACACCTGGAAACAAGCTCTGGCTTAGTGTGCCTTTCCTGGTTAAAGTGATTTATGAAGGTTCTCCAAATGCCTTTTTCACACAATATGCCATTGCAACACATGCTTCAGATGTTGAAGCTGCAATTTGTTCTGTAAAAAAATCTGTAATAGTCATTTTATTTTTATGTTTTATGACACTGTTTTTCTGGCTGCCCTCCAGTTTATCTGTGTGGCTGCACCCCCAGAATGATGTCATACAAAGGAGCTGTCAATGTTTTACATATAGCAACAAGGAATTGGGTAATGTATGTAGTTGCCTTAAATGTTCCTTACTCAAGTGCAGTCTCTTATGTTGGTAGTGATGACTGCAGTATAGGACATAATATGTAGATCTCCAGAGCAAGGCAATGTGAATACAATAAACAGCTGTTTTCCAGTTTCCTTACTGTGAGGTGCAGTCTCCTATTTCAGTAGTGGCTTCAGCAATATAAGCTCTTGTATGTTTATTTTCAAAACAAGGCATTGTGCATACAGTATCTAGCTACGAGACTTCTTTACTGAGAAGTGTAGTCTCCTATTTCTGTAGTGAGCACAGAAATATAATAGCTTATAGACTAATTTACATAGTGAGGCATTGTGAGTACAGTAAATAGCTGATTTTCTATCTCTCTAATCAAAGTGTAGTCTCCTAGTTGGTAGTGTCTACAGCAGTACAATCTGTAGAGAAACTTCTGGAAAAATGTTTTTGCGATGCAGGTAGGAAGGCAATAAGCTCATTTGCCATTCTGTGTAGATGTTTCACTTTTACTGCCTGCTGGTGAAGTGGCAGCTCCTGTCAGAATGTGGGAGTGTGATGATACTTTTCGATGTTTATGTTATAGGGCTTAAATGGCTGTAAGTAGTTCAGGAGTGTAATAAAGGGTCAGTGATTACACGGCTCTGAGATGTTTTCAGCCAATCAAATCAGAAGACCTTTTCTACACGTGTTATAATGCTAGATACAGCTACTTGCAAACAATGTAAAGAGTCAGCTAAAAACTGACAGTACCCCTTTAAAAACTTTGTTTCCCTAGTATGATGTCACGGTTGAGGGTTGCAGCAGAGAAAAAATGGGCAAGGTTATACAAATGAAGCAGAGCACAGAAATAATAAGGGGGTATGTGATGGCTGGGTGTGTGATACAGAATCTGAATGAGTGGCAAGTGAGCTCAGGGAATATCACAAGTGGCAGAGCCACGAGTGTGGTTCAGTGAGCTCACTTGCCACAAGTTCAGATATATTCTGTATCACACACCTCGCTATCATGTATTTATTTTATACAATAGGGCTGTGTTTTGTGCCGTTTTTTTGTTTGATGATGTAATCACAGTGTGATAACTGGAGTTATCACACTGTGATGATGTCATGACAGTGTGATGACTGGAGTTGTCACACTGCAGTGAGAATACCTGTTTTTATCTAATGGGTTATCTGCTCACTCCTATTATATAAAATGATTTATTTCATGGAAAACAGCACTATTTGGCAGTTTGAATGGTAGGAGACTGATTCACAACTCCTACAGGTTACTACTCCCATTTACTATGGCAAACTTGATAAAATACTTTAACCAGCTTCCTTTCCTATCTCTGCCTGTCTCTTTGTCTCTCTCAGTCTATGTCTGTAGAGAAGGATGCTTTCCCTTAAATGTTGCATTTCACACTTCACATGATGATTCCTGCATTTTGGAAGTACTGTGCAAATGACACAGCAATCCTTCCCAGAAACAAGTTCCTGTGGGTCCCTGCCTATTTACAGAACTGATTTTAAACCCATGGGGAAAAAAACACCAGCTATGGGGTCAGTTCAAAACAAATTCTACTAAGAAGGCAATGAGCTGATTGTAAGTTTTAGAGCATGAGTTTAATGCACCCTTCTCCTCCTGCTCTTCTCTGTTTCAGTAGCATTTCACTCTTACCATTATTCTCATCACAAACAGAATGGGAAGAAACATAAAATACTTATTTCACAAAAAGAATCATCCTGTGAACAATTTGACTTGTTAAACATACTAAAAACAAAACAAAAAGAAAAACAATGGTAAGAGAGTTTCCCCTTTACCTATTAATAAACATACAACAGGCTCTCATGAAAATTTCCCGGGAATTCTTGAATTCTTGTAAATTAGCTCAGCTAAGGGTAACAGTTATAAAGTAAAACAGATTCCCACTGATTCAGTACCATGAAGATGCATGATTAAAACAGAGATGGTCAAACGTAATAATCAACAGCACTGATGCTGCAACTGAACTATCTGATTAAATATGAATTCAAGAATTGATGTTTCCTGGCCTATTACCTGACATCTTCCCATTTGATTGCTTGCCTGCTGACAAATGGTTGCTCTAAAATATTCAGACAGCAACAAAAGGAATAATTTTATGCAGGCACCTTTAAGGGAATGAGGATATAATCAAATAATGTGAGGCCCTTGTAAAGAGAGGCACTGCAATACTCTGGGCCTTTCCTGTCCCCCTGTAATGCAATAGTCTGTCCTAAATATAGTAACAAGGAAGTACAGTGTACCTGCCCAAAGAAGCCTGCACACTTCTTCTGCAAATATTTTCATTTTTGGAGCAGTACCAATAATTTGGGTCCTTTAATTAAATCCCAGCACCCAGCATGCAGCTAATACTGAACATGTACTAAGTTGACCAGAAGAGATGGTAGACCTGAAGAAAGTACTGGCAATTAAAGGGGCACTGTCAGCTTTGCCTCTTCGTTTTTGGCCAAAAGTAAACAGTGTGCCTGTTGGCACACAGCTATCACATATATACTTCAGAACGTCCCTATATATGGAAAACATAATTTTTTTTTACCGTTTTATGCATTTTGCCAAAGTAGCTTTCCATTCGGGTCCACGTTAAGTCCTCCGCATACCGGAAGCACATTCAGGTCGGGGCCGCACGTCTGCCACGACTGCAGCCCCGAAGTTCGATTTTTTCATACTCGACATGCAGCTACATATTGTGTGGGTCCCTTGCACTATTCTAAAATGCTCCATCTATGAGCGACTGCAAACCGAGCACTGGGAGTCCTGTAATTTATTTTTGTACATTGCAGCCGAAATCCCACGCATGCATGCCAGAGGCATGACCAACGATCCCACGCATGCGCAAGAGTGTGCCATTAGTGTGCATGCACAGGATTTCGGCTGTGATGTACAAAAATAAATTACAGTACTCCCAGTGCTCGGTTTGCAGTCGCTCATAGATGGAGCATTTTAGAACAGTGCAAGGGACCCGCGCAATATGTAGCTGCATGTCGAGTATGAAAAAATCGTACTTCAGGGCCACACTCGTGGCAGATGCGCGGCCCCAACCTGAATGTGCTTCCGGTATGCGGAGGACTTAACGTGGACCCGAATGGAAAGCTACTTTGGCAAAATGCACAAAAACGGTAAAAAAACATTGTGTTTTCCATATACAGGGACGTTCTGAAGTATATATGAGATAGCTGAGTGCCAACAGGCACACTATTTACTTTTGGCCAAAAATGAAGGGGCAAAGCTGACAGTGCCCCTTTAAGGTAAGCCTGAGCAAATATCTGCTTACCTATACCACAAGAATTACAGGGTCACACTGCAGTGAGAATACCTGTTTTTATCTAATGGGTTATCTGCTCACTCCTATTATATAAAATGATTTATTTCATGGAAAGAAACATAAAATGCTTATTTCACAAAAAGAATCATCCTGTGACCAATTCGGCTTGTTAAATATACTAAAAACAAAACAAAAAGAAAAACAATGGTAAGAGAGTTCCCCCTTTACCTATTAATAAACGTACAACAGGCTCTCATGAAAATTTCCCAGGAATTCTTGAATTCTTGTAAATTAGCTCAGCTAAGGGTAACAGTTATAAAGTAAAAATAGATTCCCACTGATTCAGTACCATGAAGATGCATGATTAAAACAGAGACGGTCAAACTTAATTATCAACAGCACTGACGCTTCAACTGAACTACTATCTGATTAAATATGAATTCAAGAATTGATGTTTTCTAGCCTATTACCTGACATCTTCCCATTTGATTGCTTGCCTGCTGACAAATGGTTGCTCCAAAATAGTCAGACAGCAACAAAAGGAATAATTTTATGCAGGCACCTTAGAGGGAATGAGTGATATTAATCAAATAATGTGAGGCCCTTGTAAAGAGAGGCACTGCAATATTCTGGGCCTTTCCTGGCCCCCTGTAATGCAATAGTCTGTCCTAAATATAGTAACAAGGAAGTACAGTGTACACAGCTGCCCAAAGAAGCCTGCACACTTCTTCTGCAAATATTTTCAGTTTTGGAGCAGTGTCAGTAATTTGGGTCCTCTAATTAAATCCCAGCACCCAGCATGCAGCTAATACTGAACGTGCACTAAGTTGACCAGAAGAGATGGTAGACCTGAAGACAGTACAGGCAATTAAGGTAAGCCTGGGCAAATACCTGCTTACCTATACCACAAGAATTACAGGGTATCCTGGGTAGTAGGGAGGGAGGGAACCTATAACATGCTTGAACAGCTTACTTGCTGGTCCCTGCTTATGACAGGGTTCAGGGGGAGGGGTGCACTTAATGTGTCTAGAGTTGCTTCCGACCTTAAGTTATGCACAAGTGTTCAATTAATGTTTTCTTTTTTTCCTATGGATGTCAAAAACTCCCATGGCTCCACCTTGGGAAGTCATTTCAATTTTTTGGAAGTCAAAATACTTTCTAGCCAGGTCCCAATGTCTGGAAGCCACAGTTGTCAAAAGCTACAGTTTAGGGAATTCATATAATATATTACTGGTAAACTGACTCTTTGTTCAGAAAAAGCAACACTTTCTTTGACTGCAGTGCCTCCAGATCTGGAATTGACTTTTTGTTTTCACTTTTGGAACTCAAATACTCCCCCTTATTTTTGGAAGATTTTACAGTTTTTACCTAATTTATGGAAGTCAAATACTTCCAAAACAGAGTTAATTGAAGCACTAGTTATGTATGTACTACTACTGTATGTTTGTGTGTATGTGTATCACTCGCATCCATCAAGGTACTCTTTAAAACTCATTCTATCTTGTGAGGCCATTTTGGGTCGGGTTAAGCAATGGACGGTTCCAACGCCATATGGCACTACCGGTGAGAATGGGTTTTAACAGCCATGAGTTCTACCAGTAAAATGAGGTCTAGGATCAAACTCACGTCCTTGTAAGAGTAACCCAAAAGCTGCATGAATATAGTGAAATAGCTCACTGCAATAAGGATTCAGCTGAAGCAGTAAGTAGGTGGTCTCAAGTGATGGTTTTCAACAACTATTCTACTAGGGCAACCATGTAGATGCTAACTGTTATAAGTACGGTTTCGCTTCGCTAAACTGGTTTGAATGGTGCAAAGCAGATAGAGCAAAAATGGCAGAAGTCCTTCAAAATTATTAATAAAAGTACCTGCTCATGTTTCTTTTTTTTTTTCCTTTTTATTCAATTTTTAAACTACCTGCCTATGTTTCTGAGGGCACAATATACACACTGAGACTGCACTAACTTGTCACCTAAAACAAGTCAGACATGTAACAGTGTGTGCTTCTTTGATGACTGCATGCAGAGCATGACACTGAATTAAAAACAAGTTCCAGATCCAGTTCTGAAAATGGCTGGTTCTGACAATATGTACCAGTGACAGTTTCTTCACCAAAGACTTGGATGTCTGTGTACATAGTAACATAGTAATTTAAGGCTTCATAAGCAGGTACCAACAAAGTACTTGCAAACGGGCTAACTCATAGTGGTTTCACACCCACTTTACTACCCAGGGTACTACATTTGTCCAAACTTACCTTGAAGACCTGTACTGTTTATAACTGACTGATAACATTTTTTTTTTCATTTTCAGATGTTTAGATTTTAAGCGCTCAAAATATTTGTTAAGCAAGTTGCAAAGCAAATCGCTTCAAACCAGTAATGGCTTATGGTATACGGTTCCACATTATTAAATATGTACAGTATATGGATGTCCTCAGTATCCCTGTTGTGGATGGGGAGAAAGTCGCTGTGTATGGGGTCAAAGGTCTGAAATGCTGTTATACTGTATATGGGTCATTGTGTCTGGGTGACATCATACCTATACACAACAGCTTTTCCTACCCAAACTCCTCATGCCTGCTTTGTGATGTGATACATTTTGTTTTAATAATAATAATAATCATCTTTATTTCTAAAGTGCAATTCAAAAATTGTGAAAGCGCTGTACAGATAAAAGAATAAAATATGTGAAATAAAACAGTAAAAACACTGTGTAAGCCAGCTTATACACCAATTTACAATAAACAGTTATATCATATAACATCCCCAAAGGCAAGAAGAAACAAGTGAGTCTTTAAGGCCTTCTTAAAGCTCTCCACAGTCTGGCACTCTCTGATCCGATGAGACAGGGAGTTCCACAGGGTAGGGGCCACATACGTAAAAGCTCGCACCCCTGAGGTTTTCAGTCACACCCTGGAAACCTCTACCAATCCCTTGTTGGTTGAGTGGAGAGGTCGGAGAGGGCAGTAGGGAACCAGGAGCTCTTGCAGGTAGCCCAGTCCCTGTCCATGTAGGGCCTTATAGGTCAGTAAACTGACCTTGAAGGTGATCCGCCACTGTACAGGCAGCCAATGTAGTTCACGCAGCACTGGCATGATATGACTCACACAGGAGACTCCCATCAACAGCCTGGCCGCCACATTCCACATCAGCTGCAAGTGGCGGATATCAACCCCCAGGAGCCCTAGGTAAAGGGAGTTTCAGTAGTCAAGGCACGAGGTCACAAAGGCGTGGACCAACGTTGGAAGGTCACTAGGGAACAAGATGCTTAATCCTGGTGATGTTCTTCATATGGTAAAAAGAGGACTTGATTACTGCCGACACCTGCGAACGCAGTGTCAGCCCATTGTCAAGAATCACCCCCAGATTCCACACCTGTTCAGAGGGCAGTAGCTGGCTACCTCCAAGCCAAAGCCCAGAGGCAGACCCTGCCACCGTTCTCTCTATCCTGCAACCCAGATCCACGACCAACACCTCAGTCTTATCGGGATTCAACTTCAACCAGCTGGTCTGCATCCAGTCTTGGATTTCTGTGAGGCAGCTATTAAGGACTGAGACCACACTATCCTGGTCAGGCACAAAAGACAGGCAGAGCAGGGTGTCATCTGCATAGCAGTGAAACCTCAGTCCATATCATCTCACAATGTCTCCCAATGGCAGCAGAAACGCCGCAAACAACACTGGGGACAGCACAGAGCCCTGAGGAACCCCACATGGCAGGGAGAATGAGGCCGAGGAATAAATCCTGGACACCACCCTCTGAAACCTGCCAGTGAGGAAAGATTGAAACCATCTGAGGACCATACCTGACAGTCCACAGATGTCTCTCAGGCACTCAAGCAGTCCCCCATGGCCCATGGTGTCGAAGGCTGAAGAGAGATCAAGAAGGACCAAGACGGTGCGGCACTTCTGATCTCTTGCAATCAGGAGATCATTGAGCACCCGAACCAGAGCAGTCTCAGTACTATGCCTCTTCCGAAAACCGGACTGGAGGGGATCATAGATGTCATCGATGGTCAAATTGTTCTCCAGTTGCAGGGCCACTACTTTCTCAATCACCTTTCCAACAAAGAGAAGGTTAGAGATAAGCCTGTAGTTAGCAAGGCAATTTGGGTCCAGAGAAGATTTTTTTAAGGAACGGGGTCACCACAGCTTCCTTGAGGAAGTCAGGAAACTCACTGGACTCTAAAGAGCACCAAACTATCTCTGCCAGGACAGGGCCAATGGTATCAATGCACCCCAATATGAGGCGCATAGGGCCCAGGTCCAAACTACAGCAAGTCGGCCACATGCTCCGGACAATGCACATGACATCAGAGATCTCTGGCCAACCAAAGTGTGTTTTCACTCTCACTGTGCTCCCACTGCTCAACCAGCCATGAGACACAAACAAATCTCAAATATTTTTTATAAATTCTGAAAATCTAAAATGCACCCAGCTGCTTAATACCCACCCACCCAATGTAAGAAAGAGTTATTCTGTATCAGTTTATATTGTATAAAAGGCAGTACTTTGAAAAGAAGATACTGCACCAGCTGACTATCCTCAGTTAGGAAGCACAGCCATTTCAATGGCTGCAAAGGGCATTCAAATGGAAGCACTTAGTGAGTGAAGACCGTCACTCAGCAAGAGACAGTTCTTCACCGTATTGACATTGGTGCAATATTAATGGGGAACTCTTAGCTCCACTGCATTTATGCTGCAGGACCGAGATGTCCCGATTAAGCAAACTAGCTAAAAAAAATCATTTTTATATTTATAACCACTTGTCTGTACTATTCCATTTTATCTGATTAATCCTGCACCCCCTCACCCACCCACCATGCCACTGAACGAGAAGTCGTTGTATCCCCCATGGCCAGTCCTCTGAAGATGTGAATAATGAGCCAAGCCACAGGGGATGTCTACTGTACTGTATGTGCTAGTACTTCTGTCGCAATCAATGGAAAACACATGTTTGTGCTTCTTCTACCAGTACAGATCATGCTGATGCCATCAACACTGGCAGAATATGTGCAAAATTGATCTAATGTTTGCTTGTCTTGTGATCATGCGACAGTCACATGCCACCCTTGGGCAATCAGATCACTAGGGCATACCTCTCAACTGTCCCTGATTTTCAGGGATGTCCCTGCTTTTGCCTCGACATTTTACTCTGTCCCTCCTAAAACTTGTGTTTCCATGACCAAACAGTGGGAGCTGTAAGCACAAAATAATGTCAACCATTAAAGTTACAGACGTGTTCTTCCTTAGAAAATGCACTGTACACTAAGTCCCCTACTCTGTCAGCTTCCTGAGTGGATACCATGTATTTTGAAGATGTGTCCCTGAATTTGGTCATTTGTCCCTGATTTTTTTTAAGCCTTGTCCCTGATTTATGAGCCAGGAGGTTGAGAGGTATGTGCTACGGTTTCTCCACTTATTTCATAAAGATGCAGCTGGACTTTTGCACAGATACACTCATGTTTGTGAGAATGGTCTACAGTATATCGGCTCTTCTCTGCATTCGTGCCACATTGTCTGAGGTGTTAATATAAAGGGCAAAACTGCAGTTGTAGTTTTTTTTCTGAGGACTACTTTTAACTGAAAACTTACTTATTCCTTAAAAATTGCATGTTCACATTTCACGGTGTCCTGATATTTGAAGAGCAGCTGGCACCTTCAGAAGAACTTTAACAAAACATATAGAATAGTGGATGGGCAACCATCCACAGCAAGGCTGTGTTTTCAGTGAGGGAGTTGATGACATCATAGAGACTGAGAGCGAAGCTCGAGAGGTCTCTTTGATGTCATCAACTTCCAAGATAAAAACACAGCTTTCGTTGTGGATGGTTGCCCATCCACTGTTTTATATAGCATATGGTGCACAGAAATCAGCAGCTTTAATGTTTACCTTTTTTTTTTCTTTTTCTGGTGCTGTTCCTGGTCCCACTCACGCTGACTTCTACTGCCCCCAGCTCGCTTGCGCCATTTTCTCAGTTGGACCATGTGAGTCTGAGAAATCTCTTTATGGTGGCTTCATCCATCTGTCACCACACAGCTTAATTTTCAAAATAAACAAATAAAAACTGTGACACACAGCAGTTTGCAGCTGTTTGTGTGTCACTGGCTGGGTCTACTGTTTTGTGCTCGCTAAATCGCGATGCCATGTTTTGTGTGTTTTTTCATCAGAGCCTTGTCCATTAAGCCAATCAGATGCAAGGATAGGGCTAAAAAGTTGTACTATTGATGTGATGTCACAATGACAGTACAACAATTTTTTTGACCTTTGAACTGCCCTACAACAACAACAATAAGAAAGCCGATGATTTCCAATCAGAATAGGGGTTTCACCATATACTATATAATACTAGACATAGTCTGGCTTATATTTCACATTAGTTCTATATTCTTCCTCCCCATTATTTATTACTGATGTAATTTGCATGAAAACAGGATCTTTGCTCCTGAAGAGTTCATCTACCCCTGTTGCTTTCTCCCTACCTGAATTCATAATGCACTGCTTATGACATCACAGTTACTCCCATGACAACAGATTGTGGTGCCACAACAGAGGATTATGACTTGAAGTAGGGAGTAAGCTATAGAGGAAGATGCACTTTGAAGTATAAAGATCATGTGTTCATGCAGATTTCCTCAGTAATAAATAATGTTGAGGAGGAATCTATAGAATATATATGGAATGCAAGCTGAGTTGCACCTAAATATTATGTTTTTCAAAGTTTTGTTTGAGGCGTCAGCAGCTCTTTAGCTAAGTAGACATACCATTCCTGACACTATCTGAACAATTCAGTAAACTGCGCTGGGGCAAAACTGACACAAACAAAACAGAAAGCCCCAACACTCAAATCCCATAATTATGACACAAAGTGATTTGGTCAGTTTCGAGCAAAAAAGTTACTGCTGGCATAGGCTAGCCTCAAATCTCATAGCATTCCCCAAAAAACTTTACTTTCAGGCCATTCCATTCTTTATTACTGAAGTGGTCTGCATGGAAACAAACTCTTTTTCCCTTATATGTTATCTGTTCCTGCCCGCTGTCCTGCCCTAAAATCATAATTCCTTGAAAGTGTCACCAAAATCATTTCCATGGCAACAGGCTGTAATGTCATAAGTATGAAATGATGACTTTGTGGCAGGAATAACCAACATAAAATGAGGACATATAAGAGGGACGTTTCTGTTGTTACAAAAATGTCTTAAGTAACATAAAATGGGAGGTCATGAAATTCAGATTTGGGGTGGGGTATCTTGAGTAAATTAGTTCTACTGATGCTGACTTTGAATTGTTTGCAGGAAACCAGAAAAATATGTAAATAAAAAAGTAAAAACAAAGATGAGGCACACGTTTGTATCAAAAGTTTCCTCAGTGTGATTTCCATAATAGGAATACAGTGTGCTGCATTAAGATATAACTGCCCAAAGTGAACTTGGAGCATTTATAGTTCAGTTTTAAAAGGAGACTTTGATTATGGCATTTTAAAAAAATCATAGCCTTTTTTGATGCTCCAACTGCCTCTCTGGCTCCCCCTTGCTTCTCGAGGCTGTACTGAGTATGGAGCCAGTAGAGCGCCATACAGACTTGAACGCTACAAGGAAACGTACTAGTGCCCCTGCTGTCCTCCTAGCGCCAATCTACAGGCGCTGGGTGGCGTGAGGACCCCAGTGACAGCATCCCAGAAAGGAAAGTTGCCTTCTTGAGCCCACCAGACACAACACAGAGGATAATGGCCAGGGACTGGGTGATAACCACGCTGTAATCACCTCGAGTGGTTGATAGGGCAACGTGGTAAACCTCGAGAGCGCAGCCCTAGCAACCACGAGAGGTGAGTTCAGCGTGGTTGTCACCCAATCCCCAGCCATCATCTTTTATGGTGTATGGTCAAAAAACACTGTTTGCATTCAATGTGTGAGAATTATGGAACTCTGGTGTATTCTTTTTTGTTATGCCACTGTTTGGAAGTTCTGAAGTGTGGTTAACAACTTTTAAAATTCTAAACAGTGCATAACACAGCTGTGTAACTGCTGATTATGGTGGTTAATAAGCACTTACCATACATTATAGGGATTTAGACTGCCAGGTAAGAAATAATCAGGAGATTATTATGAAGGGAAAAAAAAACTACAACAATGCACAGTGGCCATTTTGTACATTCCATCCAGCTATGCATGTTCTGAAAAAGGAACCAACTTTCAGAAATCACAGGCAAAACATGATGATTCTCAATGATATCAGCAGTACATGCAGCACTTTCTACAGCCCAGTACCCACGTCACAATTCCCGGAAGCCAAGTTAGGTTGTGCGAACTTGAGGTGCACACAACCTGCTGACCCACGAGGACCACCAGAGATATCTGAGAATCTAGTGACTATTCCCCCAGCCCTATATTATCAAATCGGGTGGGGGGGGGCCCATGACCTTTTTAAAAATAACAGTCAAAGGGTCAGAATGTGGGAGAAAGGGGGCAGGAGCAACAAGATAATATTTTTTTATGATGGAGGTGGAATTTGGAGAGGTGGAAGTGGATACAAGTAGAGCCAGTCCAAGCTGGTCACATCCAGCGTTTCTCCAAGATTTGGTCTGACACACAAACATGTCTAACCAAGCCTTGCAAATTGTTACTTTGTCCTTAGTTTTCAAGATGATGTCATCTGCCAGCAACAGCGTTCAGAAGCGATATCTGAGTACTATTACTGAATTCCAATACCAGTAAAAGTAATTATTTTAAGTCGTTCTAGGGTACACTTTCCTTTGAATGCAACTTGGGTCTACAAAGAGCCTGGAGAGTGCTGAACACTGCTGTTTTGGTAGTCTGGACTTAGGAAATAAAGTCTGCTGTGATTAGTTTCATGTTATAAGAAAACAGCAGCTGACTTTTAGATCTAAAAAGTGACAAGAAGCTTCAGTAGAACATGCAATATTTTTTTTTTCATAAAATTTTGCCTTCAGGCAATGAGTGCAGCTTTGATCTATTTTAAGGAGGAGAAAAACAGGAAACCAGTTTCTTCACTTTTTCCAGCATTCATAAAAACTTTTAAAAAACATTATGCAGTTAAAATTCAACCAGCACATCATTAATTTTCTGTCCCCTCATTCTTTAATACTGAGGACACTTGCATGAAAAGGAACATTTCTTACCTTCCACTAATTTCTTTTTTTCCACCTGTGCATTTGTCACTCCTTACAAGTCGGTAGATGACCCCTTGCTGCAAGCAGGCAGGGGATTGCAAAAGTGAAATGAAAGCCCACGCAGTATCCTACAGAGGTCATCAAATCTTCCTCTCCAGTGTGAGTACCTTCCTAATCTAAGGACTCTTAAGGAAGAAACTAAAATAATAAACTGACAGTATGAGAACTTGTTCCCATCAAACACAACTATGTACATCTCAGGAGAAATGTATTCAACAAGGGTTTGAAGGGAACGGAGTAACAAATGCACATCTGAAAGAAAACAAAGAAATATAGAATTTGTCAGCAGATAAGAATCACATGGGTCACAAAGTCTGCCTATTTTTCCCTACCTACAGTATCACTGCAGACCCTACTTGTTCTCCACTTCATCTCCAGCTCCTCTCCCCCCCCTTTTTTCCACTAAGATTCTCTTATGCCTGTCCCATGCACTCTTGAACTCCACCACTGATTTTGCCCCACCACCTTCAATGGTAGGCTGTTCCAGGAATCCACTACTCTTTCTATGAAGAAGTACTTCCTCACATCTTGGGTTGTGTGAAAAGAAACAATTGGAAGGTACAAATATTTCCTTTCTTCAGCACAGAGTGCATCTGCCACTCCTTACGAATGAGTTATTAGCAGCAGTAATTCCCCCAAAAAAAGGAAGTGAGAAAAAGATAATGAATTACTGAAGTCAGAATGGATATAATCCAAGTCTGAGATGTGGAGAGGGTGAATAAACAATGGCTTGAAGAATTTCATGGCCAGAGCCTCATCCACACAGGAGGCCACACCTGATTTGTAGTGTCTGGATAATGTGTGCAGACCTGCCCAAGTAGACATTTTGTAAATGTCTACGTAGATGGACCCCTTCCATTCAGTCCATGCAGTCACCAAGGCTTTGGTGGAATGTGCTTTATGTGCCACAGGTGGAAGTTTTCTGAAGCCATGAACCAGTCTGAAAAGCATTCTGTAACCAAACTTGAGATGGAGGGCTTTGATGGTTTGTGACCCCATTTTCTGGCAGTATGCAGAACCACAAGCCTAGGGAATTTCTTATGAGACCGTGTTCCATCCAGGTAGTGCTTGATGGCTCTCTCTCCAGACTTTCAAGGTATGGAAGCAACATTCCAGACTGTTTACTGGATGATGGAAGAAAGAGGGGAGTGAAAAAACTCTGGATTGATGTGAAAGACCGTGCTGGCTTAAGGAAAGAAACTCCAAGGATGATGTGAGTATCACCTTAACATAGCTGAAAGAAATAACAACCAGATACAGTTCCTGTGTTGGGAGCTCGTTGAGTTCTCCCACCCACCTTTCTGATGTAATAGCAATCGGGAAGGCAATTTCCAGAGAGTCATCTAGGAGAGACTTGAGACAACAGTTTGAAAGGAGACCTGATAAGAGCATAGATGACACAAGTTCAGTCCCAAGGTAGAATTCAAAACTTCGCTGATGAATAAATGGCTTATCAGTGGAACAGTCAAAGACTGAAGTAGAGCTCCTAATGCCCATGCTTATACCCCCAGGGTAATCTTTATAGGAAAGCAAGGACATTGGCTGTAACAGATGGGAACACTTCACTAACTGGTGACTCCATTTGAGAAAGCACCACCAAATGCAGTACCACACCCTGTTGGAAGAGTCTTATATCATTTCAGTAATGTGGTGATTACTCCCACCAAATAGCCGCACTGTGATCAGATATCCAAGTCAGTTCAGCACCATTAATGGCTTGCACATCAATAAGAGCACTCTGAAATCAATGTGAGACCCCAGTAGAGGTCAGTACAGTTCATTAAGCACCAGAGTGATGTGGTCAAAATTATCAACACCAGCCAGAGGGTATTTCCCTACATTCTGTCTTGACTGCAGATATCAGATCACACAGGCCTGAATATCTCATTCACTCCACATCAGCTCTAGGAGAGTTACACCCCTTGCCTCCTGCATACTGTTAATAGTGCAGCCTGAGCCTTCTTCAACAAAAGCAAGTCACAAAAACATACAACAAACAAATGTGAATATCTCCAGAACCGTAAATGCTACTAAAAAAGTTTAAACAGCATAGTTGTTCTCCACACAGTCACCTTCACAATGGTACTATTAAAGAATGTCTAAGTCTTTCATTGAATTTTTTCATAGTAAACTAAACAGCCTGACAATTATTTTTTCTGATTAATCGCACAAACAACTGTCAATATGTCAAAAGCCGAACAAGTTATGCACATAGTATCAGTAGCAGTTTTAAATAGACATATAAACATCACTCCATATCTCATCAACAGTACATGATACAGGCCAAGTATCAGTGGCAATTTTGTCTGTCCTGATCCTATCTTTTAGCTGATGCCATGCAATTATTTGTGAGGCAGTCGGTTTTGGAAATATTACTTAAAATATGGAAATATTGCATTTTTGCATAAATAGTCACATAAACAACTGTTAATATCTCCAGAACCGTGTGTCCTACACACACAGTGTCAGTGTCTTTTTTCTTTGTCACACACTGACCTTTCACAAGATGCACTCCATGTGTTTTTCAGACACTCAATTTTGGAAATATTATAGAGAATATGACAATATTGCATATTTCCATAAATCGCTGTACAAACAACAGTAAATATCTCTAAAACAGCGCATGCACATTTCCATAAATAGCGATATACCCAGCTCCAATGCAAAAATCTTACTGGAAATAGGTACATACTGCATTTCAATGGTCTCATCACCACTGGATTACTGTGTATTTGGTAAGCAATGGCCATGTGTCTAATTTGCAGAAATCGGTTCATACAGTTGCTGTGAATATCTCAAGCACAAGTAAAGAGCTGCACGTTACTGAAACGTGTACTGTTCTACATATAATGACTTTGTTCTTACCTTTTTACACACTTGTCCACTGGCTTCATTGTGTGCCAAGATGTTCTGTACTCTGCTGTTGGTTCTTTCGTGTCTGCTTGTGGTGCGTTATCATGTCTCCACCGTGTCTGGATGGTGCCCACTCTGTACCAACAAAACACACACACATACTCACACACACACACACACATGGGTGAACAAACTCAATACACACATATCGGGACCTTGAGTAAATGGCCGCCGCCATGCATTTATTCAATATAAAATTACATTCCATCATCCACGTGTAGCTGCCACCACGCCATGCTTCAAGTCCTTCAGAAAGTCATCCAGTCCCTCATCCGTCAAGTGTACACCATCTGGCCGGTACACTCCAGGCCTGTGAAGACCGAGGCCAGGGTGCCAGACCACTGACCCGCCCATGGTATCCATCATAGACAACATGAACCCATTGTGTAGTCTTCTGATTTTCTCGATGGCCTGCACATCTCGTGCTCCACTTCACTTCAACCGCTGCACAATGTCGGACCATACAATATGGAGCCTGGGCTACCAGCACTTGATTTGATGCAGCATCTGCCTTACGGTTCCCTTCAGTTCCCGCAGCGGGTAGGTTGCCAGATCGTTTCCTCCCAAATGAATCAGAAAGTCTGGGTGAAGCCCACCATGTTTTTCCCGGAGCACTGGAATCGGTTCATCCCATCGCATTCCTCGGCTACCAATCCAATGAACTTGCACTCTGTCTTTTCCGAACCACCAGTTTTGCTCTCCTGTGCTCCGCTGTGCTCTTTCTGCGGCCCTGTAAACAAAGGAGTGACCATATATTCAGATGCTGAGATGCTTGCTCCTGTCATCTGCAACCAAATGCGAGATATTACCATAGATGAACCATCCGTGACACTCCACCCATGTCCCTCACTACCCCTGCTTTTCCCCTATCATGGACTGTACACCCCAAGTACCTTGTGTTTGCTTGCCTGCTGCCATATCCTGACTTGGGTTTGACCTGCAATTTGGCTTCTGTGCAGTTGATAACTCCATGGCTTATACAGTGTCCCACGACTTTTTTGCCTCCGTATACTCACGGGTACTCTGGGAGCTGCTTCCTACTGACCCCCTTGTTGAGGTAAACTGAAAACATGGAATTAATTAAATGCCAAGCCATCTATTCCCAAGGCTTGTGACTGCGCAGTCTCCTTATTGGTCGGTGTTTCCGATTGTGAACCTAATAAACTCAATTTCCATTTCCAGTGTCTGTTGTCTTTTTTCATAATAAAGACCATTCAACCCTACATTGTGTTGTCAGTTTCTTGTATGCAAAACATTGCGGGTTACAAACAGTATGATTTTAGAAATACCACAACAAACAACACATTTCATTCAAATCAAGACTGTGCTGAAGTTGCTTGTGCCTGTGGTTCGTTCACGTAGCCATGCAATCCAAAAATATGACATACACATGCATGTCGTGGGGCTCTGTGTCCAAATGAAAATTAAAATGCGGAGCTAAATCTGCCACTCCACAACAGTGCTGGAAGTGTTAGTGGAGAAAGGTTCATCACACTTGCCAATGCACCAACTGGTGTGCTCGAACCAGTCCTGCTCTCCAGTACCTCTGTCAGCTTGCCCCATTGGTCTGGTGAGTGCGATACGGATCACCACTTGTTATCGCAGTCACCAGTCCACATTAGCTCTGCATTTTTTTTCATTTGGCACAGTGCCAAAGACTGCATAGGCTGCTGTGTCTTTCTCCTAGCCACGGATGGTCCGATCCTCTCTTACGACAATCAGAACTCACATCACACAACCGCATGTCTGCCACTCAAGATCAGTCAGCCAAAACCCTGTCCGCCCCACAAAGAGACATCCAGAGTGTCTGATTCACTCTGTTACAAACAATCTCGGCCTGCAGCGCCAAAGACTGCATAGCCTAAGCCACCCGCAAGCTATCAATGAACAGTCAGATAACATCCTGTAAGTGCAGCTATGATCCAACATCCATCCACAAGTAGTCCTGTGCATTGTTCCACAACCGCAAAACAACCGTTGCGTGTGCGTATGATCCTTTGTCCAAATCATGTAATGCTACAGCTTCCAACAGGCCTTCCTGCACATGACCCTTGGTGTCTTCACAGTGTTACATCCCCTTGTATCCCATTTCCATTGATCCTTCAAACTTTCGTATTGTCACCTTCGCCACCACACTTTGTGACCTTAGTGCCATACTTTCGTCAGGGGGACCTGGCTGTAGAAGACACATGATCCCCCTGAAACAACATTGGTGATCCCTTAAAAGTAATCGTGCGTGCGTTCTTCTCCTTGTCATCCAATCTAACATGAAGCCTTCCGTCCTAACAAGACATCAATTCATTGTTGTTGGAGTCATCGTCCAGTACTGGTGATACTCAGCAAAGCACTCAATGCAGAGGTGTGCATTGCAAGCCATACATATTACTGATGGTTCTGCTCGCTTCTGCTTCAGAGCACAATTGCGGCACCTACCCTTCTTGACTTTCTCCGGGTAGTGTGGTCCAGGTGACAATGGGTCCTCCAGTGCAACACCTGATGCACTACTGCGTTTTCTTTTGTTGTACCCACCAAGCAGCTGTTTAGCCAGTATCCGGCGAAAGTGTAGCTGGGTGTGCTCCTGCAACTTGACAGTCTTTGATCTCACTGCGAGGTTTCCACTCTCACAGGAGAGTGTAAAAACATTAACTAACGCCACAACCCAAAGAAACCAAAAGAGGTACAGCCACCATTTTCTTGGTTTCCTGATGCAGGGGTACTAAGCACGCAGCTGGTCCGCAATGTCTACACCATTCATGTACATGTTATACTGCAGTAGTACTGCTGGGCGCATAATGTTTGCAGTACTACCATCTCTCTGTCTTCATTTGACTGATGATGCCGGTCCAGTTGGGTCATGACTTGTTGACAGAATAAACACTGGCTTAGTATCTTTCCATGCCGTTGCAACCAGTGGTCCATTCTGCAGCTGCACGAAATGACCACGCTCTGACTTCCGCAGACTGAATTTATTCAGTGCTTGTGGCCATCCTGTCCTGTTTGCGCGCACTGTACCACACGATTACAACCCATCTTCCAATAGTTGTCGCGTAAGGCGTACA
Source organism: Neoceratodus forsteri (assembly GCA_016271365.2). Lineage (NCBI taxonomy): Eukaryota > Metazoa > Chordata > Ceratodontiformes > Ceratodontidae > Neoceratodus > Neoceratodus forsteri. The sequence continues at coordinate 6,493,542 of JADMNL010000027.1, forward strand.
GATGTAAAGAAGTTGTCAAAATACACATGGTGTTTTTTCCCACGCAAATCCTTTGTCAGGTCAGTGACTACACGCTGCGCCAGTCAAACTTCTGCAGTGCCTTCCACTTTTCCAGTGTATACCTGGAAGTCCCATACATAACCATTGTGGGCATCTGCAAGCACCCACACCTTGATGCCATACCTTTGTGGCTTACCGGGCATGTATTGCCTAAATCCCAAACAGCCTCTGTACCCAACCATGGCCTCGTCGATTGATACTTCTCGGTTCAGGTCATACTCAGTCTTGCAGGCATTCAGAACCGTTTCCAGTATTGGACGCACATGATGTAGCTTGTCGTGACCCGGCGTTCCTTTGGGAGGGTTTTGCCGGCTGTCATTACAGTGAAGGTACTGCTAAATCTTCTCAAATCGGTCACGCGTCATCACTTGTGCTATCGGAAATTGTCCAAAGAGTTGATCCATTTCCCAGCACTGGCGGTACTCCGGCAACCTGACTACAGACATGTAGACCCATAGTCAAAGGAAAGCTTTGATGTCATCTGCTGTGACTGGACTCCATCGCACATCGACTTTTTTCACTTGTGCCTGCTGCAGCGTACTGTAACGGTTTGTCTCCAGGGCAACCAATTCATATAGTGCCGGTGGAAACATGAGGTTCATGAAATCCACCTCTGTCTTGTCAATGCTCATCTGAGTGACAGGACCAACGGGCTCCTTGAAGTCATTGATATGCACAGCCTGTAAGTGGCCTTCCCAGTAATCCGTGGACTGTGCATTGCAATTAGAAGGACCAGGTTCACGGGCATGTTGTTCAACGTAATCAACATTACTGCTGAAATTGGAATGTTGGAGTCGAGACAAGGGCTGATCATCATCCTCGCTGTCCGTCATGTGCCTTTGGTGTGTATTGAGAGCAAAGGGTTCCTCTTGAAGTGGCAAGGGATGTATTTGCTACCGCAGTACAGCAAGTGGTACATCATCCTCATCGTCACTGTTCGTGTACTACAGCTTTTGCCGTAGCCTAGCCAGAGGAACATTGTCATCATCATCACTGAAGTCTTCATGGTCCATTGGCTTTAATTCCACCTCTACATCAGATTCTGCAAATCCGAGAAAGTCTTTGTCACTTTCGCTGCCACTGTCAAACAGTGCATCTCAGGGAAGATTGTTCTGCAACATGTACGCCATTTGTGGTGCTCCTCATCAAAGTGCAATGGGAAATATTAGATGACGTTTGAAACACCGTCAATTTCTGTGTGTTGTGTGTTCATTGCTTGTAATAGTGTGGTGACACAAATACTGGCTGTCTTGTGAATCTGAAAGACAGTAATTGAAACACTTTTGACCACCTAGTCACAGTCTTGGATCATGTCACACACTATAACAGCTGACACCCTGCCTACGGTGCATCTAGGTAACAGTGTAAGGTCACTGAGACAAGCCCTTTTCCGGCCCAACACAAAAATAACAGAAATCCAAATAGTAAAACAAAAGTTGGATATCATACAAAAGCAAAAGGAAATGGAAATGACAAGCAGTTCTAATCTGGGGTGACATGACTGGTCCACGGACGCAAATGCACATAGGGTTAGTCAGGTAAAGGAAACAATGTACAGAGGTTTAGGGACTGCAGGATACTCAGAAGTCCCCAATGCCTGGTTCATTTCAACATCCACAGGGGAACTGTACTGCAATTGGCCTTTGCAACTGGGGGTTTTGCACCATACTTAACGACACATCACAACACCACAATACTCACAGTGACCATGGTGGAGACCGGGCGCTGGCTACAAACTTACACATGAAAAACAACTAGGGCAGGATATTCAAAGGGCCCGCTGCCCCCACGCCCGATCGTGGGCTCTGTAAATATTGAAATTCCCTGGTGGTTCAGTGGACCTGCTCCCCAGCCCGATCGGGGCTCTGTGAATACTGAAATTCCCTGGTGGTCTGGTGGACCTGCTCCCCAGCCTGATCGCGGGCTTAGTATCCCCTCCCACCCGCCCACCTCAGACCCGCCACCCCGCCTCCCCCGGTCAGCGGTGCAGTATGAATATCCTGTCCCAAATATGCATCTGCTGCAGGGGTCTGCATGCTGCCATGGCAACCCCAAGGGTTGTCCAGTAAACATCAAGTCCAAAAAACTCAGCACTCTTAGACAGGATAAATCCAGGTCCCTGCTCCCTAACTCCACAAAAGCTGAACCACTAATTGTACACAGAGACTGTCAGGTGAAAATAAATAGAGGTAGGTATCACCTAAAATCCCTCGGTTAGTTGCTAGGTTGTCAGTTTGTGAACAACAATGACAGCAGCAGCACACCAGCTGCAAGTAGACAGATTTAATCCCTACTATTTGATCCTTACAGATTCTTTTCTTCCTTGTGTATCTGAAGGAATCTTTCTCACCCTCACCTATCCCTTGTGCCAGTCTAAGCTCCCTTGCTGCCTCGGCTGCTCTGACCATTCTGCTCACCTCTCTTGATTTGTTCATGTACTCCCCTCTGTCTTTTGTTTTTTTGAATCTCATGTATTTCCTGAATATTGCCCTCTTTTCCTTAACACTTGCGAATACGTCCTTGCTTAACCAGCTCGGCCTTCTTGATCTGGCCTTCTTGCTTTGGATCTTAGATCATGGGTTTTATTAAACAATTATATTCCAGCAGTTTCAGAAGCTCCAGATCAACCTTCCAGACCTTGTGGGCAATGGGACACCTCCCATGGATAGGGGCAGATGTACAGGAACATGGTCCATTATGAGGAGGAGTTCATAAGTGGTATTATTCACCATACCCAGGGATGCTGTAGATACCAGTAGTCTGTCGATATGGGTGTACAAGGAGTGGGCATGGGAGTAAAAACTGTACACCCTGTCAGAAGGGTTCTCATAACGCCAACTGTCTGAGAGTATTGATTAGTGACTTGGCACACTGGGAAACTGAGACGGGGTGGGGTTGGTCCTATCTAATACTGTATTGACTACACAGTTGAAGTCCCCCCCAGCACCCAGGGACCATCGAACTCTGCCACCTCCAGTGCTGCCTTCTGGGAAAAAAGAGGGATTATCCAGATTAAGTCCACGTACAGACCCCACTATGACAGAACTCCCATCATGCATAGCAACGTGCACCAGAGTACACCGTCCCACCCCAGTCTGTTTTGACCCATTTTACACCACCTGAGAAGCTGCACTTCAGCCAGACTTCTGTGTCTTAGACTTGACATTGAAACAGGAGCCATGCCATTTACCCCCCCCCCGCAGGATGCAGTTCGACTCATCTCTGACTCAGTCATATGTGTTTCCTGAATCAGCAGTATGTCACCTTTCAGTTTTTTAACCTTGCCCAGAACTTTTTGTTTTTGATGACATTCTTATGGCCATTAACATTCCATGACAGTATTTGTAGTTTGTCAGCTGTAGTCAGTAAAAGGTATAACAGTAAGGTTTCCATACACCCTGTAATCCATTTTGAAATCTTGTGCTAATAGCACTTGTGGATTTCCAAAGTTAAGAACTCCATTGTGTATCACTAAAGTAAGAATGATACCTTTCTCCCCCTTCCCTGCAATCAGCAACAATAATCTCTCCTTAAACAGTAAATAGGGTATTCGCTGGGTTCCTTAGGAAAAAAAGGACATAAATCATTCCCGAAAATGACCCAGTTTCACAGTTAAGCCGGCTATAAACGGGCCAAGAAAAAATGCAGACATGGAGGCCAGAGTCCATCCCCGAGCACTTGTTTGACTGTCTGCACTCCCTTGCCTTACCTCAGTCATCTGCTGCAGTTCGCTGCCTCTCAGGTGTGAGCCGCTTGCTGGTCTCCAATGGTGCGCGCTGTTTGGATGCTGCTCGCTGATGTAGAAATAGTGACACAGTTCTTCCAATTAAAAATATGAGATTTTCTGTGGACTCGGCAGCACAGTTATGTAGGAGGGACGCGGACCTGAGTGGGGACCAAATAATTAGCAGCAGTAAGGGGGGGGGTGATATGCTGCGGTAGGACAGACTAGACACACTCCGGTTGGTGGAGAAGTACCGTGACATCACAGCCACGTGCAGCAACAGTAAGATGCCAAGAAGGGAAGCAGATAACAAGCTGGGCACTTGAGGAAAGGGGATCGATGGTGGAAAATGCAGCTCAAAGTAAGGAAAAATACTTTCATGGACACAGCTTGGCAGCAGAACTGTAAGGGGCATGTGGGGGTGCATATGTGCTACAACACAACACAAAGATCAATGTCTGAAAAACGGGTGCTCCGACAAATGCAATGAGACAAACTGCCAGGTTAAAAATGCGGTTTGTGTAAAATTTTCCTATGGTGACCCACTCTTCTCTAAGCAGTTAAATACAGATTCAAAAGCAAGGAATCAAAGAAGTTTGCTTTTGAATCTGTATTTATTTAGGTAGATAGTTGATTTGTGAGCACAAGAACATAATACGCCATTCGGCATATTTCGGGTACAAGAGGAGCGTCTGAGACACACGGAATCTCGCTCTCGGTGGCATGGGGGGTGTATTTTTAAGACGCTGAATGGAGCAACCGGGAGTAAAGAGATACAGCAGATGACAAATGCCAAGTCTGGGGGCAGGATTGCTAAATCCTGTATGCAGTCTACTACTACTTATTTCTATTCTTTGTTTATCCTCCCAGACCTCTAGGTGGTTGCTCAGCCCCTGCTCCACTTCTGCACCACCTGCACCTGTTGTCCCTGTAACTCACTTCAACCTGGCCCCCACAGATTACCCCTCTGTGGCAGGGTCACAGAAGGGACAGATGGCTGTCCTCCACTCCCCAAGCACACATCCAACTGGGTCAAGGCATTCGGGCGACTCTGCAGGAGGCAGGGCATTGCTTAGCCTACGCTCCATTTTTCCACCTTGCTTTCCACCCACGCCCCTGACGCAGCCCACATGGAGCGTGTGTGTGGAGGCACGCATACATAACCAGGCTGCAGCCCACTATCAGGTACAGCTGAACCACCAACTGAACATGAGCTTCATCCATCATTATGCGCGGAGATCACTCATGACCCAAATCAGGGCCATCGTGCTACCAGACTGAAACTAGTCACAGATTTCACTGACTGTATCACGTACTCCTGGAGCTGCATTGCCACTACCCTCTCGAGTGCCCTCCCAAGGAAGGAGGATTTTATCAAGCAGCCCAAGGTCATAAGATGTTTTATTTTTATAACATTCAACTAACATAACAAGGTAAAAGAAAACAAGGTACAGTATGGCATGTATTATTCATCCAGTCTACTTCACAGAAGAAGAGAAAAAGGGCATTGTAATGATTACAGGATCACTATGTGGAGATCACTTATGACCCAAAGCAGGGCCATCAAGGTACTAAAGTTTTAAACCAGACTGAAACTAACCGTAGATTTCATTGATCGTATTACGTACTCCTGGCGCTGCACTACCACTACCCTCTCAAGTGTCCTCCTAACACAAAAAGGTAATCTTATCTTTTTTTTTTTTTGCTCACACCAAGTCCACTGACACTTCTGTCTTTCAGGCCCCCACATCATCACCTCTAGACCTCTAGAAGCCATAGGGCTGGCTTGTCCATAACGGAGGCTTTCCTTGGCTATCTTCATGGAGTAGACACCCAACATCTCCTTACTTATCTCTAATTGGCCAGCCTGTCCCTACTGGGAGCTGCACCACGACCTAGTGGGGGATTATCACTGTGGTATCCAGAGGGGGCATGCCCATCGAGGAGGGTCCAGGCATGGGTAGGGGCACAGAGGCCATCATCAACCCGGGGGTATATAAATCATATTACCCTCTATCCTGGGCAGGCAGATTTCCTTGCGGAACAGGTAAAAATAGAGTGCTGATTTCACTGTAGAGAATGAGGGGGAAATGCAAATGCAACTACAGTCATGGTTGGGCAAGTCCTTAAAGTTCTGAATTGAACAGGTCTGCATTTGGCCCACTGGTGTGGCATTTTCACCTGCTACAGTTGCCGCCTACCCTCCTCCCCATTTTCTCACATGCATGTACTGCCATGGATGCCCAGCGGAGGGGGGTTTCTGATGGTGTGTGGTCACCCCACAGCATCAGCAGCACCTCCAGCAGCCACCACCAGAAGCTGCCCTCCCTGCCAGACTCTGCTAGTGGTGTCCTGGGTGCCAGGGCGCTAACCCTTACTGCCAGCATGCAAGAGCTGCCCCCCCCCCCATTTCTCAATACCAAACAGCCAGCTCTAATTCATATGTTTAAGGTTGTGTCTGTCATTGTATTCACCAAGTCCACCAGCTAACTATCTAATACTGAAAGTAATACTGTTGATTCTTGATCAAAATTATGTTCATGTTAAGAGCACAAAAAAGGCTGCCAGTTGGTCAACATTTAAAAAGATGCAATACTCTGAATCATGTATCTGGTAGACAGAACTGTGCTATCATGTCCCGGATGCGCTGGTAATATGTCAGGAATCTCTGTCTTTCTATTGAATCTGATAAACATAATCAGGGTATAGGCAGAACCTCATATTACAAAAATACAACAGACCCTTCATTTTGGCCAACTTATTTTCAGCCAAACTCAAAAGCAAATGTTGCAAAGATGGTGCACTTGCCTGCAGATGAGTCTCCCAAAGGTTCAGTAGTATGGGGAGTGGTAATAGAGTTAGAAGTAAAGGTATCAGATCGATGTGATATTGTACTCTCCTAGACACTCAAAACTCTTTGACAATCGGGGGGGAATGCAGAAAGGTAAATCAAAAGCAGAGGTTAAGACCACTTTTACGAGTTCTCTAGTAGAGGGTAAATCTCTATCAAAAGGTTCAGAAATGCCAACAATATGGATGGTAGAAGTCCTCAGCGGATTCATAATGAGTTCATTTGACGTGGTAAAGCTTATGATTCTCCCATACTCCTAAAGTTATTGCACTCTCTAGTGTGGTAACACGCAGATGCAATTTGTCAGTTCACTCAAAAGACACCAAGGGTTTCTTTTCCATATTGTTTATTTTCTTCTTTTGTACATTTCAGATCCTTTTATAAAAACTCAGTTTTTGTAGTATGTGCTTCAAACAAGCTATCACATCAGTCAATTTGTTCCAAATCTTATGAAAGGAATACCAAGCTGACTCAACAGCATAATGTTTCTCTCAAGGCACTATAACACAGGATGCAGCAAGTACACGCACACATGCATACTGTGTGTTTTTGTTACCAGCCAACGCTCTCCCACCAATTAGCAGTTCCCAACTGCACTACTTCCTGTGGTCACCCAGGTGGCAGTACAGCAGTGAAGCTGGCTGCCCTCCCTCCACAGAGGTGGACAGCGTCCCCTGGGACAATCGGTCCTTCTCCCCCCATCCAGCCTCGATGACCCAAGTTTGTTCCTGAGCTTGGATCATTGACGTCACAAGCATACTGTTATTTCTGTGCCAGTGGACTAGCCCAAAGGAATATCCAACTGACTCAACAGCATAATGTTTCTCCCAAGGCACTGTAACAGAGAATAAAGCCGATAAACCTTGAGAGTGAATATGTGTTTACAGTATGTCTCTGTTACATCATGGGTTTGGACAGCATGAGTTAAGTCGAACTTAATTTTTGTTCGAGTATCTGTGTCTTTTAGCGTTACCGCTGCAGCAACATGTGCAACACTGGCAGATGGGCTGGACAGCATAGAGATTTGCAAACCCTAGGGGCTTCCAGCCTCTGAGATAATTACAGTAGGGCATAAAGTCTTGCTTAATGGACCTATTCAAGGGGAAAGATATTCCTTGGAAAGGGTTGAGAGTCTATCTTTATGTTCATCCATCAACCTCAATATTTTTAGCTATTCAAAGAATTTCAAATGCAAAATTAGATAAAAATCTGATAAAGGTCTGCAAGGTAAACCAGAAAGCTAAGAACAAAAAAACAAAGTGCTGTGTCAGCATGTGATCTGAAAACAAAACAAAATGGTAATATTAAATGCAGAATGAAAATAGAAAATAGAGTAAGAATCAACATTACAACCATAGATCTTCCTCAGGAATGATCTAAAAGAGAACAAAGCAAACTTAGTTTAGAACTAGTCTAAAACGAGAAAGCTACTGCTCTGGCACCCATCCCCCCCACAAAAAAAAATAAAGATGTTTCCTTAAGCAGAGGGCACATCTCTGCCCTTTTAAGGACATCTGAAAAACTCTTATTTTGCCACATACTGGTGGCTATCTTCTGGAAAATGAATTAAAGTGAGCTCCAGTTGGCAGTGTGGGGCTCAAAAGCACCAGTCATCATCCTTCAAACCCAAGAAATTTTCCTTTGTTACATGTTACCCATCCCCCCCAGCAGAGGCAGGGCATGCAGATGATCCTTAGCTGTGCACAAATGTGCCATCACAGAACCAGGCTTGTATCTTTCCCTTCCCTCAAGGTGCACACTGAAGGCTAGCACTGCATTCCTGTGCCGCCAACAGCCAGCACTCTACTGCAGCACCTTACAGCCCCCCTTGAAATGATCTGGGAGTTTTGCCATAAACTATAAAAAGACCAGAAGGCATCAAATGCAAAATTAGAAGTACCACTGGATTTATCTCTTGTAGGTCGAATTGACACTTGTTCAGCCCAGAAAGTGGGATTAAAGGCCTTACAGAATCTGTGCATTCGTTCCTAAATGTTTTATCTGGGCCCAAGTGACAGGTCTTTTTTGATTCTGCTAGCCTGGTCATAATCTGGATTAGTTGGATGAACAGCAGTGTGAAAATAAAGTTCAGGCACTTATCCCTCTACATACCCCTCTGTATCCAAAACACAGGCTCTGGCAAGGAGTGGGAAGTGTATGGTGACTGCTTGGGTGTAATTTTATAATTTTCTGCAATAAAAAACCTTTTGTGCCAAGAAAGAAGAGCCTGTGTCTTAGATACTAAGACGGACGAGTGCCTGAACTTTAACTTTTACATTGCGGATCTTCTTTACCTCCTCTGGCATCACAGCCTCTGGCTGCCTGTTTCAAAACAGTTGAATGAACACCTTACCTCACTCGGCCTGCTAGGACTGGATTGCCTCACTTGGTGGCAGCAGGTGAGAAGGTCTATTCCATCTATTGTACTTTTAGACGTACTTTTTTGCTGGATTTCTGCTTTCAAACTGTTGATTATCGTTTAGATATTATTGGCACCTAGACATTTTTTGCACCAGATTCAAATAACTTTTTTTATCTGTAGAATATTTCTTTGTATGAATGGAGAAGGCTGCTCCAGTAGCAGTGATTATATTATTGTGTGTGTCAGGTGAGTGTATGCTGGGAGAAGGGAGGGTATTATTTGGGTTTACTATTACTCTTTAGTTTTATTAGCAGTAACTAACATGTGTTTAGGCTCAGTCACTTTTAGGCACATCTCCTCCCCAGACCCCCTGCAGCAGCTTTGTCTCATTGGAGGGTCCCTATATGCCCTGCCTGCAGAGGTTATCTGCCACAGTGCAGCCTGCAGGGGGTTATTATCACACACACAATCATGCACATCACAACAGGTTTCTAACTCTAGATTTTATTTGCTTGACATTTTCTTTTGACCAAAATCCTAATTTTAAGATTCAGATGTACAATCTGTTAGTGAAGCAACAAACAGGAAGTGGTGAGCGTACCACAGAATTATGGGTAATGTGGTTATTGATTCTACTGAGAAACAAACTTAACTTCCTAATAAAACTGTTGCTAAGGAGAAGCAAGCTGTCCCTGGAAAATACTACTCTTTGGTTGTTTGAGCAAATAGTCTAAAAAGCATTTGTTTAAAATGCATTCCAACTGAGCTATGAAGATCATAGTTTTGTGTTTTAGTTGAGAGATGTTTTTAAAACTTTAAATCAGGAGTTGCAATAAAGTTTTGGAGCCACTAGCCAATAAGGCTACTGCCTGGGAAATTCCACTGGCCCAAGTAGTGTACTTACTGAAATGATTTTTACTGTTATGTTCTCACTAGACTTGTTCTTTGTTAGCTGGTGTCGTTAAAGAAATATAAAAACTGTTTAGCCACACAAAAATATTTAAATGGTATTCAAAGTTCTAATACAGAAAACGTTCATGATGATATAAGTGTGGCACATTCTCTACCCTCAGATTTAATTAATGAAAAAAGTTACTAGCCCAATACAAACTCTACCAGCATTTGGCTAGTGCACTGGTGCAAAGTTCACCCCCTGCTTTAAGCAAAGCAATCCAAACTCACTTCAAATCATTCTATAATTAAAGACTATTCACCAATCATCTCCACAGTGCCGTGCAGGAAGTGTCCATTCTGGCATGCTGGTGACCAGGTTTGTGCACCAAGCCTAGAATGTCGGGCACAAAGACTGGCGGGCAGGGTTGCAGAGCATCCTTGGGATGCCCTTCTCATGGGAGAGACATGAAGTACTGACACTACAGCGACTCCTGTTGGAGGTTGTGTTCTAGGCAACGTGGGTGACCATGCTCTGATGGGCACCCAAACACGCCAGGATGACACTGCGTCCACATGTGGGGACAGAGAAAATGTGAAATCTGCCCGTGCATGCTGGATGAAGGCCATCCCTGAAGCTCCTCTCCTGCCACCACCAGCCATTAGCCCTAGTCATTTATTGACATATCTACTCTGGTATGGCTTCTTGCATAGTAAGCCTTTAGTACATTAATCTTAGAGTACTAATATGAGTAATATCTAACGTATAAGTTAAAGATGGAAAACATGGTTAAACTATTTAATATTAACTGTTTTTGTTATGGATGTATGTTATTTACTTGTTATGGCATTTTTATTACAGTAATGAGTTCGTTCTTGATGGTTATGTACTTATGCATCGTTCTTTTTTATTTTTAAAATAATAAAAACTTTTATTGACAAAAACCTCCAGCCATTAGCTCCCAAAAATACACACCACTTTCTTCTTTGGTGTAGCAGGAGGGCCTCCATGTGGGGGCATGCTGGAGTCTGAGGACAGACAAGAATATCTCAAAAGGAGGTGGAATTTCGTCAGTGGAGGGAGAGCTCGGTGGATAGATAGGGTGCTCCTTGAGGGAAGGAGGAATAAAGAAATAAGGCAAAAAAATGGATTTGACTACTAAAAATTCTGTTCAAATATTATGCTTGTCTGTCTGTATGTATTTACTGACTGAATTTTGTTGACTGGGTTGGATCACTGAGACTTACGTCCCGTTTTCAGGAGAGATATGTTACATACAAACTGTGTCCAGAATTCTCATGGTAAGAATCACGTACAATTAAACAACACAGAGGACATAGTGACAGTGGCAGTTGCAATTGGAACAGCACTGAGGATCAACAATATTAAAAAGCAAGTTTAGTACACAAAACACAGCAGTGCATTGTGCAGAGTTACTGTACACAGAACATCAGATCAAGTTCAAGGGACTAAGTCAATGCCACCTAAGGGAACACAGGCATCTTAACTGCTACTTGCAAACGTGAGACAGAGGTAGGCTCACTGGGAGCAAAAGTAATTTAGCTTTGGGGTATGGTATCCTTTGAATAGCCTTTTGAAGGCTGATAGGTACGGCATCCATGGATAAGAGCAGTGAGTTTTTTTTCCAGAGTACAGGTGCTATGCATTAGAAGGACTAACTACCAAATGTAGTTCAGGTCCAAGAAACCTCGAGGAGAAGCGAAGGTGCCTTCTTGAGGGTGCCCAGGCCAGTATATCTGTAAGATTGGGAAGACGATTTGTTAGTGTCTTATAGGCCAGGCAGAAGGTTGAGTAGTAAATATGCTATTCGAGAAGGGGCCAGTGTAGTGAGGTAAGGATGTTACAGTGGTGTTCATGGTTTCCCGTGAATATAGCAAGTCATTTTGAGTGAGTAAATTTGGGCAACGTAAAAATAGCAAAGGGAAAATGGGCTACGTGCTCTTAATATCATGTGCTATTAAGAGCACATAGTAATATGAGCAGTATCTGTGTAGGTAGGGAATGCTACTTTGAAAAACTATGGAAAGGCTTTGTCCGACAGGCCACTTCTGAGCTGGCCGTCTGGTGTACTGGTTACAGTCACCGCCTCTGTGTCAGACTACATGGGTTCAGGGCTGGCTGTGGGGGATTACATTTTTGGGGGTATTTACAGTTTTTGGGGTTGATGAATATTTGTTCCCCAATCTCCCAACTTTGTCCCCCCACCTGCAGGTTGCCCCTCCCCAATGTTCTCCCCTGCCAACTTCAGTCCCCCGCGAGGTAGCCCCTCACAAGTTATCCCTCCCATTATCATCCCCCGGAATTGATTATATTTTAAATGGGGGGCACAGCCCACCACAGGAAAAGTAATTTGACATCGTCCCCTTTAGATATAGTGAGCACTGGTAGCTGTTTGTTGGAGGCGCTGTAGGGCACATCGCTGTTTTGCTTTTAGGTAATGTCCACTGGTTGTTTTGGTCAGTGCCGTTATGTGGGTGCTATTATGACGTGGAACCGTTTCTCCACGATAGATGTAAATCTGCCGATTGTGCAGTACATAGCTTTAAGTCTAGTAAATTCTGCACCTTTCAGGGAGGACAGGACTGGGGATCCGTACAGCAGAGCAGGGAGGAGGACATTATTGGCTACTGACAGGCAGGCTTCGGTAGTAGGGTAGGATTTGAGACTGTAGAGCAGCCCTGTTTTGGGGAAAGAAGCTTAGCAGTATGCTCAGCATGGGTCTTGAAGGTGAGTTTCTGGTTAAGTCAGACACCAAGATATTTTATTTTGTCTACTACTTCCAACTGGGCACATGTGGAGGTGGAGATCTGTAAGAGCATGCCACAGTTAGGGCTCAATTGTCTTCAGCCAAACAGTATGGTTTTAGTTTTTTTTTTTCATTGAGTTCTAGTCAATCTGAGACAAACCATGCTCTGAGTTTATTAAATCCAGCTGTGATAATATTTGGGTCAGGGCTGGTTCTATATAGGACCGCATCATCTGTGTATAGCAGCTCTTTGGCTTCACCACAGTTGGAGGGGAGCTCATTGACAAAAAGCAGCAATGATATTGGCCCCAGGATACAGCCTTGGGGGACCTCATCAGAGATCTTCTGTTGGGAAGAGAGCCATGATCCTCACTTGACTTGCTTATGCCCTAGAAGATAGCTTCTGAATCACTTCCAGCAGAGCTGGTCAAAACCCAGGCTCGTCAGCTGGAGCAGTAGGTCAAGTCAAGTCATTTTATTTCTTTAGCATCCAATCCCGGAGGCGTGTGTGCTTTACAAACATAAAAACAGGAAAATACATACATTATAGGTCAGGGTCTATTCAATATTAAATACCATAAAATCATAAACACTATGCTTGAAAGTTCCCTTCCATTTCATTATAAAATCAGTCCACATTAAAAGGCTGATTAAAAAGATGCATTTTCAACCCTTGTTTAAAACTTTCCATGGAGGGGGGCCTCCCTCAATTCTTGAGGGAGGGAGTTCCATAATACATGGCCTATAACTTCGAAAGCACAATCTCAAGAGGTTTTGAGTCATGCTCTCAGGACCACCAAAAAAACCTCTGTAGGGAGTGCACTGGGCGTGTAGGTGTCAGGAGGACAGACAGGTAGCCCGGACCCAATCCATATAGGGTCTTATAGGTGAGCAAGCCCACCTTGAAGGCAATCCTCCACCTGACTGGCAGCCAGTGTAGCTTGTGCAAAACCAAGGTTATATGATCGAACCTCGAGAGGCCGGTCAACAACCTCACTGCAGCGTTTTGCATCAGCTAGAGCAAGCATAGGTTGCCCCCACTGAGCCCAAAGTAAAGAGCACTGCAGTAATCAGCCTGGTGGTGACAAAAGCATGCACCCGTGATGGCAGATCTTCTGGCAGGATCAAGGGTTTAATGCAAGTGATATTCCTTAACCGACAAAAGCCACTCTGGATGACAGCAGACACTTGAGCTTCAAGTGTCAAACTGTCATCAAGGATGACACCCAGATTTCGCACCTTGGTAGCCGCCACCAATGCAGTTGACCCCAGGAAGATCCTGTTCCAGCTCCGGTGGTGACCACGTCCCACCAATGACCAGGCTCAATCACCAGTACCTCCATCTTGTCCAGGGTAAGCCTCAATCAGTTAGAGGTCATCCAGTCCTGGATATCAGACAAGCAGCTGTTAAGCACATCCACAGCATCCAACGTTCTGGAACAAAAGGACATATACAGCTGGGTATTGTCTACACAGCAATGAAAACCCAGACCATAATACCTAATGATGTCACCCAGGGGCAGCATGTACACTGCAAATAACATGGACGACAAGACCAACCCTTGAGGAACTCCACAGGACAGGAGCCTCAGACGCGATGAGAAACTTTCCATCACAACCCACTGCATCCTGCCTGACAAAAAGGTCTCAAACCAGCTGATGAACTTGCCAGTGAGTCCACAGAGCCCCCTTAGGTGATCAAGTAGCACCACATGATCCATGGTGTCAAAAGCTGAGGCGAGAGCAAGAAGAACAAGAACTGACCATTCCTCTCTATCTTTAGCCCTGAGGAGATCATTCTGCACCCTAACGCCCGTGCTATGCTTCTTCCTAAATCCGGACTGCAGTGGCTCATAGATATCAAAGGCCACCAGGTGTGCCTTGAGTTGTAACGCCACAACTTTCTTTACATTTCTCAAAAATGGTAAATTGGTCATGGCTGACCAAGTTGAAAGCCTTCGTAAGGTCAACAAATACTGCCACCACGTAGTTACCATGGGCAGAGGCAAGGAGGATGTCAGTGGTGGAGTGCCAGGGCTGAATCAGCATTGTGGTGTTTGTGGAAACCATGATGGAAGTCCGTGCTGGAAGTCTGTGAGTAGGGAGTGGGTTTCTATATAGACCAGTAACTGATTGTACTGTACATGAGCCTCTCCTATACTTTAGCCAAGGTGCTCAAAACAGAGGTGGGATGATAGTTCCCAATCAATTCCCTGGCTCCACCCTTGTGCACAGGAACCACAAGTGCTAACTTTCACTTTTGAGGGACTGTGCCCTGAAGCAGAGACATGTTAAAGAGGGTAGCCAGTGGAGGAGCTAGGACAGGGCTGACAGTTTTAGGATTTGAGGCTCGAGGTTACTACAGCCGGCAGAATTTTCTGCTTTGATTTTTAGGAGCTTTGTTGGTGACCAGCCTAAAGTGAAAGTTGAAGCAACTATCAAAGGGAGGTGAGTCAGGAGGGGGGACAGCAGTAGGGTCATTATAAGTGTCAAGGTCAGTGATTTACTATCCCTTTGCCAGGAAGCAGGGGTGTAGTCCTGTGGGGTCATGTGGGAGTACTGACCCCTTACTTCATATTGAGAGGGAGCACCGCTCCCATAATTCTTAAAGTCTTAAATTATGTTTTTTTTTTATTATGTTGAATACAGTTCTTGGTGTCAGCGCATGTGCATTTAACGCCAACTCCAAGCCCTCTGGTCTGATGAAAGGGTCTCCTGAAATGTCACCATGCTGCCCGTTTGTCCGTTTGCATGTAGAACGATTACATTTTGCTACTGGTTTGCACGTTAAATGAACACGTTATTGCGGCTGTATGTATCAAACACTGTTCCTCTGTTTTCAAGTGTGAACTTTGTCTCTTTTCACTTTGCAGAGACAAACAGCAGGATCGGATTAGTGGTATTTTATACGGCGAAAGATTGTGAATGAAGTGGTTATTCTCATATTAGCTGCAATGCAAACCACATGACAAGCTGTTTTATACGTCTGGATTGTTTAATAGTGGAGCTTGGAAAACTATTTTATTTGAATTACTTCCTAACTCTCGAGTGAATGATGAGATTTTTATTTGGTGCTTTATCACAATGGCACACAGCAAAAAGAAGGAGTTTCAATACTGTTCAAAATGCATTTGGCAACATTCTTGTAAGCGCCCCCCCCCCCCAAAAAAAAACACAATTTATGAAGAAAGACAAAAGACAGTGTGTTTGGAGCAAGTTGTATGGTGAGGTTATGAGAGTAGCTTCTCCCTCCTCCCTTTTTCACTTATGTATGGAGACAACTAAGTCCTGAGCTATAACTTTGATATTATAAAAGTGAAGATCGTCAAGTCCAGAGCTTTATATACTGTGGTTGGACCATGCTTTGTAGAAAAATACTAATGTTGGGGAGTCTGTGTGGAAACAAAAAATATTTCCTTCTGATTATCTTCAGTGGGCCCAATATTCAGACTGCGCCCGGCAATGGCGCAAGTGGAGGTGCAGCACAACGCAGGTGCGCCGTAGCAAGACAGGAGGATATTCAAAGGAGATGTGCCATGGCGCGTCACCTTTGAATGTGGCACATAATGCGCAGGGTGCATATACAATGCGCTGATGCATCCACCAGACAGGTAGGACTGGGAATGCTCCAACGCAACTGTAGCTTCACTGGGCGCAATTCCCTGATATTCAGACCTGGACATGCAAATGGGGCCATAATGTATGCAAGGCACAAATGGGGCCATTTGCATGTCATTATGGCCCCATTTGCAGGCGCTGTGCAGGGCAGGCTGGTGAAATGCACCTGGCACCCTGCACAGCATGTGGCGTGGACAGAGGGGGGTCCTGTGTCCTGGGGCACCCCCCCGCCCTGTAGCAGCGATCACCGTAGAACATGACCCCAAACCATCCATGGTAGTCTACTGGCGCCCTCCCCCCATAACCCCAATAACCATATGAATGTAAGAGTCCAGTCCCTGATGGTCTGGTGGTACCCCCCCACCTGGCCCATACACCAATTGCTGTAAAATGTATCACTCCATTCCCTGGTAGTCTAGCAGTACCCCCCTCCCTTCCCGTAGCCCGATCACCTAGGCAATATTAATATGGCACCCTGGTAGACCATTGGGACCCACCTCCCCCCGATGCGTTGATCCCCATACGTGTACATGTCTGTACAGCCCTGGTAGCCTAGTGGTCTCCCCACCCCTCCCGATGCCCAGATCACTGTAAAATACAATAGTTTCCCTACCCTGGTAGTCTTGTGGTCTCCCCACCCCAACTGTAGCCCCCAGCGCCGATCGTCCCGTATAGATCCCCTACCTGGTGGTCCAGTGGCCCCCACCCTCAAAGGCCCCCTGCCCACCCAGCACCCCCCATCATCGGTGGGTGGCTGCAACCCACCCGCATGCCACCAGGCTGCCTGCCGACTGACATTGTACAGTATGGGCTTGCAGTACATACTGTACATGTCACCAAATATGTGAATGAATGACCCTTCATTCACATATTTGTGTGTGACATACAGTATGCACTAAACCGGTCCAAGTGTACAGCCCATACTGTATGACGTCATGCAGCAGGCGGCCGGTGCTATGCAGGTGGGTTGCAGCTACTGCCGATGACGGGGGTGCTGGGTGGGCAGGGGCCCTGAGGGTGGGGGGGCCACTGGACCACCAGGTAGGGGATCTATATGGGATGATCGGCGCTCGGGGCTATGGTTGGGGTGGGAGGACCACTAGACTACCAGGGTAGGGAAACTATTGTATTTTACAGCGATCGGGGCATCGGGAGGGGTGGGGGGACCACTAGACTACCAGGGCTGTACAGACAGGTACACATACAGGGATCAACGCATCGGGGAGGTGGGTGCCAATGGTCTACCAGGGTGCCATATTAATATTGCCTAGGCGATTGGGCTACGGGGAGGCAGGGGGGTACCGTTAGACTACCAGGGAAAGGAGTGATACATTGTTATGGCAATCGGGGTTTGTGGGCTGGGTGGGGGTACCACTAGACTATCAGGGAACATATGGGTGCTTGTGGACAGTGTTCTTGGGGGGCAGGTGGCCACCCATGGCTGGCGGCTGCTGTGTTGTGCAGTGCAGTACAGCAGTCTGCCTGTGGGTGGCCAGCATTTGAGCCATTTGTTTCGGGCTCAACTGTGTGCCCCAGTATGTGGTGCATCTAGGGGTTGTGCCAGCAGATGCCCCGCACAGCCTGTGCTGAATATCGGGATGCGCCACATATGCATAGGCACACCCCCTTCAGATGCGCCGCATACATTACCATAGCACTCTGGTGCATCAGGACTTGCGCTGCGCAAGTCCCCCTTTTGAATATTGCCCCGGGGCACATTACTGGGGTTGCGCCAGCACCTTTGAATATCTGTCTTAATGTGTATTATGGTAGAAGCTAGACAGACATAAAAAAATCCTTCCTAAGCAGAACTTAAGTTAGCTCCCTATGGACTGAAAACGATATGCAGGGACATACGAACATATGAAAATGCCAGCAGAACTAGGCCTTACGGTCTGTTGAGTCTGCTCGATTGTGCAGCTAGCCCCCATCATGCAGCTGCCCCACCCTACCCACCCCTCATTAGATTTACTCTCTCCCTCACCATGCTCCATCCCCTCCTAAAACTGCCCACCATCTTACAGGCCACCACCTCCTGTGGTAGAGTGTTCCACTTGCCCACCATCCTTTCCATGAAGAACTGTCTCCTTATCTCCCACCTGAATCTTCCCCCCTCCAGTCTGGGACTGTGCCCTCTCATGTCCCTTCCTCTTCTTAATTGGAAGATCCCCGCTGTTCGAGTCCTGTTCATCTCTTTCAAGTACATAAAGGTCTCAATCACGTCCCCCATCCCTCATCTCCTCTAATGAATACATATCTAGCTCGCTCAACCTTTCCTCATAGGGCTTGCCCTCCAATCCCTGGATCATCTTTGTTGCTCTACGCTGCACCCGCCCCAACAATCTGACATTTCTTCTGCGGTACAGGCACCAGAACTGCATGCAGTACTCTAGGTGCGGCCTGACTAGTGACCTGTACAGGGGGAAGACTACCTCCCTACTTCTGGAGGAGATTCCCCTCGCTATGCACCCCAGCATCTTGTTGGCCTTCGCTGCCGCCTTCCTACACTGATCAGAGTTGTTCATGCTCCCTGTTATCAGTACCCCTAGGTACTTTTCCTCCACAGTACTACCAAACTGTACCTGTCCCAGATGACAGTCCCTCCCCTGGTTCTTTGCTCCAAGGTGCATTACCTTGCACCTCTTAGCACTGAACCCCCAGCTGCCATGTTTCTGACCATTCCTGCAGTTTAGTTAGGTCGTCCTGTAGCCCCTTCCATCCCTCAATGTCATCAACCACCACCCCCATTTTGGTGTCGTCTGCAAACAGTCTGATCTTACTTCAGATCCCATGTGAGATATCAGCTATGAATAACCCAAACAACACCAGCTCCAGCACTGATCCCTGTGGCACCCCACTTGTCACTGCCCTCGGTTCTGAGAGTTCCCCTCCCACTACCACCCTGTGCTGCCTACCACTTAGCCAATTCTTTATCCATTTCACTGTCTTTGCTCCCTCCCCCACATCTTCCAGCTTCCCCCCAGCCTCCCATGTGGCACAGAGTCAAAGGCCTTTCTGAAATCCAGATACAGGACATCCACTGCATGGCCCTTGTCTAGTTCTCTTGTCACCCAATTGTAGTACTCAATGAGGCTGGTCTGGCAGGATCTGCCCAAGAAAAACCTGTGCTGATGCCCATCCTGGAGTCCATTGTCCTCCAAAAAGGTCACCAGCCTCTCTTTCAGGATTGTCTCCATGAGCTTCCCCATGATTGATGTGAGGCTCACTGGCCTGTAGTTTCCCAGTTCATCCTTCGGGCCAGCTTTGTGGATGGGCACCACATGGACCATTCTCCAGTCCTGTGGTACGCTTCCCATGTCCATGGAGGTATTGAACAGGTCCAACAGTGGCCTTGCCAGAACCTCAGCCAGCTCCTTCAGTACCCTAGAGTGAATGCCATCTGGCCCAGGTACCTCGTCCACCCTCAGTACCCTCAATCCTTCCAGTACCTTGTCCTCAGTAATCCTTGCATCTGTCACCCCCTCTCCTCCCTGCCTACCCCACCCCTTCCCGTGGTACCTGCCCCACTTTCTCCTCCATGAATACAGAACAGAAGTATTCATTTAATGCCTCTGTCTGATCCTCCCCTCTCTCAGCCCCCCCCATCCTTTTTTATCCTCACTACTTGGTCTTTGCTGTTCCTTCTTTCCCTTATGTATCTGAAGAAATTCTTTTCTCCATTTTTAATACCCTGTGCCAGCCTCAGCTCCCTGGAAGCCTTGGCTACTCTGACTAGTTTGGTGGCCTCTCTGGCGTTCTTCATGTACATCTCCTTGTCTTCTCCCCTTCCTGACTTTTTGAACCTCCGGAATGCCTCTCTCTTGGACCACACAACCTCCCTGATCTCCTATGTCATCCAACTAGGCTTCTTTGCCCTCCCTTTCTTGCTCTGTGTTTTAGTACATGCCCCTGTAGCCTCCACTAGCCCCTTTTTCTGACATCCCACTTCTGACCTGCGTCCCAGCCTGGTTGAATCCCCTCCATTTCCCCCCCATGTTTTTAAAGTCTGCACTCCTAAAGTCAAATTAACTTGGTACCTGTACCCCCAGCTTCCCTCCCCATGCTGAGTGTGAACCACACTGGGTAGCGATCGCTCCCCACCAGTGGGTCCTCCACCTCCCGGTCCTTTACCATCTCCCCATTGGACAGCACAAGGTCCAGAGTATTTCCTATCCAAGTTGGCCGCTGGACCAACTGCATCAAGAAGCTGTCCTGAAATGCCTCTAACAGGACTTGCTCCCTTGCACTTGTGGTGGTTGGGGTATTACAATCCACCTCAGGTAGGCTGAAGTCCCCCACCACCACCGTGTTACCCTTCCTGCAGACCCTTCGGATTTGCTCAGCTAACTCCCTGTCCAGGTCCTCCAGTTGAGCTGGTGGTCTATAAACTACTCCCATCCTCAGTGTCCTGCCTTTTGAGTCCTGAAAATGCATCCATAGGGCCTCTGTCCTGCCCTCTTCCCCCTCACCCCTTGCACATCTTATCCCCTCCCGTACATAGATCGCCAACCCCCCCCTTGGTCTTATCCTTTCTCAATATCCTATACCCTGGGACCATCAACTCCCAGTCCTGGTACTGGGTGGCCCACGTTTCCGTGATGGCCGTAATATCCACCCTCCGCTCTGCCAATAGGGCCTGAAACTCAGCTGACTTGTTTTTGAGGCTCCTCACATTCAGTGAGACCACTCTCCAACCCATTCCCTTCCCCTCCCTAACCTTTCTTCCTCCTTTCTCCCCCCCGTGTCCCCCCCCTTTCCCTTCCCCATTAACTAGGGGGGGTAAGCTTGTCAGGCCCCCCCCACTCCAGGACCCCTGTCTACCAGCTGATCACTCACCACCCCCTTCTAGTTTAAATCCATCTTCGTTTCTGCGCACTCCTCTATTTTCTGCTTCAGTACTGCTTTCCCTTTCTTGCTCAGGTGTAGTCTGTCCCCGGCAAACAGGTCATTCCTGTCCCAGGTTCTACCCCAGCCACTCACCAAGCCATACTCCCTTGAGTGACACCATTCCCCCAGTCAAGTATTAAACTCACCTATCCTTCCTTTCCTTGCTGCACTCACGAGGGGTACTGGGAGTACCTCCGAGAAGGCCACCAATCCCCCCCCATCTCCTCATACAGCCTTCCCAGTTCCTTGAACCTCTCCCGTATCACTTCCACCATCCCCCCTGCCAGGTCATTCGTACCCAGGTGCACCACAACATGGGGTCTCCTCCTTCCCTTCGGTGCACATTAAAGAAGAGATTGCCCCACCCTGTCGGCAGTCAGCCCAGGTATGGAATCGACCCAGATTCGGCTATGCCTTTCCACCTTACTGCCCCACCTGCTCCCCTTCAGTATGGAATCCCCCAGCACTAGAACCCCCCCCGTGCCTCATACCTTTCCCCAATCTCTTCTCTATGTACTCATTAGTAGACTCCCTCTTACCCTGCCTTTTAGTAACTCCATCCAATCCCCGTATACCTCCCCCAACCACCTCCCCTGGCCTGCACCCCCAAATACCCAAATGGTATTTCTTGTTATATTTATTTGCACTTGGCACATTCTTCAGTTTGCACATCATGCTATTTTGCACTGAATGAAGGACATACTGTATGAAAACCAATATCCATTAGTAGTGGAGCTTTGCTTTTTAGTAGTTTTGTTTCCTTATTGGGATATGTTGCACTGTTTACAATATAAGTACTTTAGAAAATGTATTTTAACAGGGAGCTATTGACAGTTGCTCAATGATCATGTATCGCCAAGACTGAAACACAACCAAGATACAGTTATGTGATGAACTGTCTTTCCAAATAATGAGACTGCAACATATAGAAACGGGCGGTATTTTTCTGAGACTCGGGAATAGTAACCTAGATACAGTTATGTGATGAACTGCCTTTTTTAATAATGGAATTGGAATATATTTTATAGAAGTGCTGAATCCCTTTGAAACTTGGGAATTGAACAATGCCTGTGATTAATGGACACGAGTGAAAAATGAACATTAACTTGACATTTATGCCCTAATAACAGGCCGTTACTCACATCTCCTGCCATTTAAAAGGCTGCTAAAGGAATAGACAGAGCTTACAATTACCTATGTGGTGACTGACATCTTTCTTGGCTGAAAGTTTTTTTGGGGGATATGTGCAATGCTGCAGAAGTGTTTTTTTTAAAGATGAATCTGACATAATAAATATTATTTAAGTTAAGAGGAGAACATGCACTGAGACTTCATTTACTGGATCGTGCTTTTGGATGGCACACATATATGACTTGTAGTCTGACTCCAAATTGATTTACAACCAGCAAGGTGTGGCACATCTACAGGATGGGAGGGTGTGTGTACCTGTACTGTATATTCATTCTCGTACCAGATCTGTCTGTAACATGTGCACTTACTAAGTGTACATGGGAACTGGGAGAGTTTTTACTTTACTTCCTCTGGACTCCTGTCTGGCTGTCTCCCACCATGCCACCAGCTGCTGATTTTGACACGCTCATGTAGGGATTCATGGAATGGAACATCATGCGGTCTGCACATGTCCTGTGGCATCACACACACAGCATGCATGCCCACCATGCACTACAGTGTCATTCTGGAGAAGGCATGGAGGCGGCGAGGCGAGTGGCTAGTTTTGGTTGGCAACTTGGCCCGTTCTTTTTCTCAATTTCTGGTGGGACTGCTGTAGGGAGGTTTCCGAGGAGGAGGTGGCCTTTAGGGCCTGGCTTTGCCCTTGCTTTTATCTTTTTCTAGCACAAGGCTGCGCTTGGATTCAGGAAGGGCTTCTTTGAGTTCGAGCAGGTGGCTTGTGTTTTTTTGGGCGAAGGACCCGTTCTTTTTCTGGCATGGGCCACTGGCTGTGTGGCACAAAAGGATTCATGCCGTGTGAGCCTGTGAGGGATTAATTCTAATTTCTCACAAGTCAGACTAGTTGGGACTTGGCCGGACCCGGGACCGGGTTAGCCAGAAGTTCAGTGCTGCCAGCAATACAATCTGAATTAATAACTAGCCTGGAAAGGAGGAGTGAGGTAAGTCTGCTGATGTTTTGTATTAGTAATATATATATATATTCAATTCATGGATAGCAGTGTCTAATGTTTTGAGCCATGCTTGGCACAGTTCTTGTTATCTTTCCATCTGTTGACTGTTTTATAATGTTAAACCTTGAGGGAAGCCACTGGATACAGAAGTCAACCACATGCATCTGATGGTGGACAGCAGCAGGGAAGAGAAAGAAAAAGAGAAGAGGAGCTAAGAATAATCTGAAAGGAATGCAAAAGAGTCAGTTTCAATACAGAGATTGGAAAGTACAGTATAACACAACTGCCAGGACCTGTGCCCACAATTCTGGCTTTCTCTTGTCCAGCAACAGCCAATCGAGAGGTGGGAATAGTCGGGAGCAAGTGAAGAACATATAACTGGCAGTCTTTGTGTGTGTCGGGGGGGGACAAAAGAAAAAATTACTCACCTTAGTAATGTTGTTTCTTCTAATGGTGTCTTGCTATATTATGACAGTAGCAGTTTGATCCAGCTCTAGAACTGCTCCGGAGGTGAAATGGTTAATACCATTCCAAAATAGAACTTTGAGCACGAGCTCTAAGAAGCAGCTCTATCTGTGTAATTTCAAACCTGAACTGTCAGATCTTTATGAGCAAAAACTCACTAAGGTCTGTGAGGAAGCTGTAACCTACACTAGCCAAATGGCTACCTAAATACTAACAACCATTGCTGGTCCCAACACCCAAGACTCAAGTCAGGGGACCAGAACTACTAATACAATTCTAACAACATGAGAATAAAACAACAGTATAACAAAACACACCCCAAACCCCCAAAAAGGGGAGAAATGCTAAAAGGGCACAAAATAGTGCCCACACTAAGTTGCCCGCACCCCACCCAAGTAGAAGTTCTGAGAGGGGCAGGCTGGGGAGGAGGTCATAATATAGCAAGACTCCATTAGAAGAAACAACATTACTAAGGTGAGTAATTTTTTCTTCAAACAACATGAAGTCTTGCTATATTATGACAGTAGCAGACTACACAGCAGTACCTCCATGGAGGAGGGGCAGAACCTACTTAGGGAATAGGCTCTGAAGAACAGCTGTGCCAAACCGAGCATCTCTCCTGGCCTGGCCATCCAGGGAGTAATGCTTGGTGAAAGCGTGTACTGTTTTCCAAGTAGCAGTCCGGCATATCTCTAATATAGGGATGTCTCTGGCAGCAGCTAAAGATGCAGCTGTACCCCTGGTAGAGTGAGCCCTCAAGCCAGAGGGGGGATCTCTGCCCAGTTTCTGATAACAAAATTGGATACAAGAGACAATCCACCTGGCAATTGATCTCTTAGTGGCAGGTTTGCCTTTCCCAACTTCACCATAGGTAAGGAAAAGTTGGAGGGATTTGAACCTGTGACCTTTGGCACGCCTATATAGTAACTAAGAGCTCTCTTAACATCCAGGTTGTGCAACCTCCTCTCACCAGAAGAGGAGTGATCAGTGAAAAATACTGGAAGGGAGATAGATTGGTTAAGATGAAAATCTGAAACCACCTTAGGTAAAAACTTCCTATTAGTCCTAAGGACTACCTTATCCCTGTGGAAAGAAATAAAGTCAGTTTCTACTGACACGGCTTGCAACTCACTTATGCGTCTAGCAGAAGTGATAGCCACCAGAAAAACAGTTTTCCAAGTTAGATACTTAAGCTCTGCAGAAAACAGAGGTTCAAAAGGGCGTAATTAACTGGGCACACAGACATTGCTACCCAGGCAGGGGCCGGTTCCCGAAAGGTGGATTAGTATGAGTAATCCCTTAAAAACTTGGAAAACACAGGGTGAGTGGAAAGAGGGGATGACTTTCCTGCTGAAACAAAAGCAGATACAGCTGCCAAATGGACTCTCAGGGTAGCTGGTCTGAGACCCAAGGAATTAAGATGGACCATGTAATCTAATACAATGGGCAAATCAGCAAATTCTGGGGAAATATTTTTCCCAGCACACCAAATGGAAAACCTTTTCCATTTAGAACTATAAGTAGCCCTAGTGGAAGGCTTTCTGGAAGCCTTTAGGATTTCAAGAACACCCTGAGAGAGGTGTAAATCAGCAAACTCTAACTCCTCAAGAGCCAGGCCTTGAGGTTGAGGGATTTGAGGTCCGGATACCAAACCCTTCCCTGGGCACAAGTTAATAGGTTGTGATTCCTGGGGAGGCAAAGGGAAGATGGATTGTCAGTGACAGAAGGAGGGTACCAGGGCTGCCTGGCTCATCCGGGCAATCAGAATCACCCTGCAAGGCTGAGATCTGATTTTGACTAATACTTTGAATAGAGAGGAAGGGGAAAGCATAAAGAAACGCCCCTCTAATCCAGGAGGAGGGCATCCAGGGGACTGAGCCCAACACTGGAGGCCTGCAACAGAACAGAGGAAGTTGGTGATTGTCTGGGGCTGCAAAAAGATCTATCTGAGGGGTGCCCCATCTGGCAAAGACTATCCCCAGCACTTGAGGATCCAGGGACCATTCGTGATGGCCCTGGGAAATCCTGCTGAGAGCATCTGCTAGGACATTGTCCTTCCCTGGAAGATGAACTGCTATGAGGGAAGTGTTCAGGGAATAGGCCAGAGACCACAACGTCATTGCCTTGGTGCACAAGGCCGAAGACCGAGTGCCCCCCTGTTTGTTGATGTACCACATTGTTGTGGTGTTGTCTGTTCTGACTTGTATCACCTTGTTGTGGACAGATGCAGAAAATGCTTGAAGAGCTAAAAAGACAGCTCTGAGTTCCAGCAAATTGATGTGGAGCAGAGATTCCTGGGGGGACCACACTCCCTGAGTGGAAAGGTCGCCCATGTGGGCTCCCCAACCCAGAAGGGAAGCATCTGTAGTGAGAGTCAAATTGTGAGCAGGGAAATGAAGGGGACCCCAATCTTAAATTGCTCTGATCCTGCCACCACTGGAGGGCCTGGATCAAGTTCGATCACTGGGACCAACTTGGAAGGGGTCTCCTCTGAGACCAATAGGTTCTCAAGTGAAACTGAATGTCTCATCTGAAATCTTGCTCCTGCACAACAACTGTGGATGCAGCCATGTGCTCCAGGAGCTGCAGAAAGTGTCTTGCTGGTCGAGACCTGCAGAGTGAAGGAGGAGGCCAGAGCCACTAAATTCGTCACCCTTTCTAAGGGAAGAAAAGCTCTGGCTAGCTTTGTGTCCAACTCTGCCCCTATAAAGGTGAGTACCTGGACTGGTTCCAGAACCGACTTTGGCAGATTTAGCAGAAAGCCCAGGGAGGTGAGAAGCTGCTGGGTGACTTGCAGGTGAGATTTTACCTGTTCTGGGACTGGCCTACAATGAGCCAATCGTCTAGATAGGGAAAACAGCAATCCTTTGCCTCCTTAAGTGAGCCACTGCCACTGCAGACACTTTGTGAATACCCTTGGGGCAGAGGTGAGGCCGAAGGGCATTGCTCTGAACTGGTAATGACCTGAGGGTAGTTCGAATCTGAGGTACTTTCGGCGGGAGCTTCTGATTAGGACGTGGAAATAGGCATCCTTGAGGTCCAGGGAGGCTAACCAGTCCCCTGGCCTTAGGAGGGTAAAATCATTGCCAGAGTTACCATTTTGAACTTTGGTTTCAAAAGATGCTTGTTCAGATATCTGAGGTCTAATATGGGCCGCCATTCTCCTGTCTTTTTGGGGTAAGGAAGTATCTGAATACAGACCCCTGCCCTGGTGCAAGGGAGGAACCCTTTCCACTGCTCTGAGAGCCAACAGGGTTGAGACCTCTGCTTCTAGAGCAAGGGTCTCTGAAGCACTGTGGTAGAAAAATCTGGTTCTCAACTTGGGAAACTTTTTGAAGCTGAGAACCAGACCCTGGCTTACTACTTCCAGAACCCACTTGTCTGAGGTTAAAGAAGCCCAGTTCTGACTGAAGTAAGCCAGCCTGCCCCCTACCGGTAAAGGAGAATCGGCCCTGGGCACCCCATCAGGGTGCCTGCTTAGCAGGTGCTTTAGGCTGAGGGGTGGGAGCAGGCCTGCCCACCCCTCGTCTGCCTCTGCCTCTGAAGAAGCCCCTCTGAGCATAGGCAGAGGAGGCCTGAGTCTGATAAAAAGGCCTGTGAAAAGGTCTACCCCTACCCCTGGGGGTATGCCTCTGAGGAGTGGCTTGCCGCTCCTTAGCTTGGGCACTTTTGTAAGTAGTCCTATATTCATCCATCTTTTTCATGTAATTCTCTGTCTGCTCTCAAACAGAGAATTTCCCACCACAGGAAAATCCATAGCCTTAGTCTGGGTATCCTGTGACAAGCTAGTACACCTGAGCCAGGCCAACCCTACTAAAAGCTACAGATGTGGCCATGACCCTAGAGGAAACATCATTAACATCCACAGCAGCATGAAACTGTACCTTAGAAGCCTCAATGCCATCAGCAGCCACCTGTTCTAGTTCGCTAGCCAGCTGGCCATGGGCTTGCTTGGCTAATTCCATAACAGTATCCCACCTAGATTTCTGATACCTAGCTACATAAGCCATATAATTTGCTTGCCTGAGTCCCAGAGAGGCTGCCATATACTGTTTTTTCGCCATAGCATCAATCTTCCTGGAATCCTTGTCAGGAGGATGTGAAGCCAGGGGAACGTTAGCTTTATCACACGCTGCAGCCTGAACTACCCCAACATGACTGCATTGCTGAGAAAGGAATTCTGTATCAGGACCTGACAATGTGTACCTTCTGTCCATCTTTTTATCTACAGGAGGCACAGAATTAGGAGCTTTTAAAATTTTTATTGTTTGCTTCCTAAAAGACTTATGCAAAGGAATAGACAATCTCCTAGACTCTGGAATATCCATCATTTCTACAAAATCAGGCTCCTCTTGCTCATCCACAGCTTCTTCCAAGGGAAGCTGGAGGGTTTCAGCAACTTTTTTGTAAAACATAAAATGAGATGGGGACTCAGATAGCATAGGGGGAGATTCTAAAGGTCTGTCTGGGGAAATGTCCGGTTCAATGGGCACACCCAGACCTTCCCAGCCACATTCATACTGTTCATAATCATCCTCCTCCTCCTCTGGTTCATAAAATTCCTCAACATCATATTCCTGAACCACTGGAACTGGACGAACCGACCTTTTGCCAGATAGTGGCGGTTCGGACAGAAACTGAGACAGTGACTGGACAATCTGTATGGCTTTTGCTATCTCTGCAGCAGTTGGAGAAGGGATTTTGGGCTCCAAACCTGCTGACTTTCTTGTTTTCTTTACTGGAACTGGTTCCTCAGAACCAGCTTTTCTTTTGCCCGAGGAAGTCTCGCCCTGGTCAGAGGGCACTTCCTCCGGTTCGGTTGGCACCGAACCGGCTGGCCATCCGGTCAGCAGACTTTTTGCTCTCTCATCTCCCTGAGCCTGCCCAATCTCTTTCCAGGGTGGCTGCAGGGAAATTCTTACATATCTGGCAGTCTGACTGGAGGTGGTCAAACCCCAGACAATAGACATATGTGGTGGTGGGTCAGCCTTGGCAAAGCTTCCCCACAGACATCACAGTGTTGAAACCCAGTGGGCCCGGTTTTTCCTTTGGGTTTCTCAGACATAATGCCAGCCTAACCAGAAAACTTGCCCTTTAAACGGCAGTGCCAGGCAAGACACCCTTATCGGTTCCCAACCGTGTCACGGGTATTGGAAAAAACCGTAATAAAATCCTGTTTTTTTAGAACCGATAAGAACCGGGAACCGCACTCTAAAATGTTAAACTTTAAAATTAATGAGTTTTAAACCCAGCTGCTCAGTTCAAAACCGAACCGATAAACTTACAAGTTCCACACAGACAAAACCTTTAATTACTTACGATTACCACAGACAGAGCTTGAACCGAACGGTTTTTGGTTAAATAAAACTATTCTCGTTGAATCGGACCGAGAAAACACTGTTTAAACCGAGAAATGAACCGAGCAGAAGGAGAAATCTCCGGAGCGACTGTTCACTGAGGCGGAGTAAAGATTCTGACAGTTCAGGTTTGAAATTACACAGATAGAGCTGCTTCTTAGAGCTCGTGCTCAAAGTTCTATTTTGGAATGGTATTAACCATTTCACCTCCGGAGCAGTTCTAGAGCTGGATCAAACTGCTACTGTCATAATATAGCAAGACTTCATGTTGTCTGAATCAAAAGTAAGCCCTTGTCAGAGCTTACATTTTGTGAACTAGATCAAATATGCAACAGTCCTATTTAGGGTCAATTTTGGGAGAATACCTCCTGCAGTGATATAGCTGACTGCACTCAAAAGAAGTGGTATGTAATCAGGTGTTTGAAGGGTGGCTGGAGTGGGATTTTTTGCTTTAGTTCTGACAATTTTTTTTAAAGAAAGTAAAAAGCTAGTTATTTTGATAGTGATATATTGGCTGTTTGTAACAAGTCAAAGAAGGCTTTAAAGAGCACCTTTCTTGTTGCAGTGCAAAATCATCAGGAGGCTCCTGACTGGAAGTTCCTCCATGGTAACTGAAAAAGTTTCTCTTTATCCCCTAAGGAAGAGGAGGATCATATTTTGCCCCAAAGGGGCTAGCTGCTTGATCCCTTCCACTTCCTGATTGCTGACGCCATCCCTGTGCTTCGTTGTTTTGTGATGTAATTATTTGCCTAGCAAGGGGATGTGTTCTATACAAGTCTATGGGGTGGCACTTACTTTTACGATTTTAAGCCAACTTGTAGTACAAATTGGAGTCAGCATTCAATAGGGATGGGCGGACCGACCCGCCTAAAATCAGAACCCCCCCGGATGCAAAGCGGCCCGGCAGACCCGGTTAAACTAAGAACCCATATGGTAAGTATACCGACTCCGGGTCTGCCGGCCATACATAGCTAGATGAATAAAAGTTTGTCCCGCCCGCGGCTGAAGCTGGCATTTTTTTTTTTGTTTCCCTTTTTTTGCTTTTTTCCCCAGATGCCACACTTTGGGGCCCCAGCTCAAAAGCTCAAGGAATTCCTCTCCTGGTAAAGTATCCAACCACGGACACTGGACCACTGACAGCCAGGCAGTCATTCACTGACTCAGTGTGACTGTGTAGACTCCTCCTCCTGTGCTAGTATGTGTGGGCGGACAGCATGTGTGACAATTTCCACGGCATCCCGCTCTGCTTTATCGGAGACGACCCCAGAAGAGACAGTAGCCAGAGACTACAGTCAGTCAGATGGAGTTTGGACTGAAGTAGACCATTGGCCCCCTAGGCTTGGCTGCCAGTGCCCATCCGAACTGAATATGTACCACCCCCGACAGTTTACCGTTTCCACGGTAACCACCAGTGCCACCCTCACCCACCGCTGAACTGATTGAGGAATTATTTCAATGGACCACACTGTAGAGACCCTGCGCTGTGGCCACATAGTGCTATTGGTTGCTGCCCTGAATGGCTGATGTGGTAGAAATTCAAAATACAATTAAGAGGCATTTTTTCCAGTTTTTCTACGTTCTTCTGCGGTTGCACTCTGCTTAGAATGACCTCCCCCCAACCTGCAACCAGTGTTGCCCTGCCGTGTCTTGTCTCGCTCTCGTTGCATCATCAAAGTGTTATTGTTTCTGCACAGTGCACGGCACACACACTTTAGTCTAATTAGATTTTGCCCAATACAAAATCAAGCACAATAACGCATGAGTTATGATATGGCCCTCCACAGTCATGAACCTATCTGTACAACAGCAGGTCCTGCAAAACTATTGCACAAATCTAATTCGAGTCTAGACTAAAGTGCGTGTGCAGTGCTGTGCAGAAACAATAATACTTTGAGGCAGCTGGTCAACATGTTGCCGTATATCAACTCGAGTACACTCGCAAAATAAATAACTTGTGGATTTGTTAGCGGAGACGCTGTGATTGCGCTTGCGCCATACGCAGCAGCCACACATGACAGTGACACACCTCCGCCAGACTGCCACCACCTGACTAGCTGTATGTCGGTCAGGTGGCATAGAGAGATGGGTATATAAAAGGCTGCGTGTGGCGGGAATTTCTCAGTGCGTGGCTGATTGCAGTGCCTATGACAGAGATACAGACTGACGGAGCTTTGAGTACTTAATTTACTACTTTAGTTGTATTAACTGTGATTCTGATCACAGTTTACCTTCAGCAAAAATATCCACCAGCTGAATTACTTCTTTTTACTGAAATATATTACACAACTAAAAAGAAAAAAAAGGGGTGATAAAAGAATCGATCATGTGGTGGGGTGGGGAGATGGAGCTTTGAGTGCTCGTCACTCACAGTGGACGCCGACGGCCTATCTCCTCGTGTTTATCAGATCTCATCTCATCTCTCTTCCTTTTCTGTGATTATTAAACGTAAAGCCTGCCAGAACTGTATCAAAAAACAAAAGCAAGCAGAGCCTAGTAGGGGTAGCACATTTTATTTACTAGAAAAGAATAAAAGGGGAAGAAAGAGAGAGAGAGAGAGAGAGCAGATCCCCGTCAGCCTGGCAGGTGGCAAGCTTTGCATGCTCCCTGCTCTCTCAGTGCCTGAATCTATCTTTCCTGCTTTTTCTTTTTCAAGTTAGCTGAGCTTTTATTGCCTCATTTAAAATTTTCTAAATAAATAAGAAAACTTCAGTGAGTTAGTTTTATCCCCCCCCGTGTCTCAAGTGAAGTGAATCTCTGAAGTAGGGAGGAGACTGCTGCAAGATTCTACTTTGCTTTTACTGCAATGCTGTACTTGGTCTTGCCTGGAAGGCACTAATTAAAACAAAATATTTTCTGACTTTCTGCATACTGTAATTTCACTTGTCAGTTTGCCTGTGTGTAACAACTGACTGTGTGTTTGTTTACCTGCTGCTGTTATACATGGCTATATCATTCCTGCATGCTCCCTGCTAAAAAAAAAACTACATAAAGGAAAAACAAATGTTTGTCTTACTCAAAACAAAATAAACCTAGCTACATTGGTGGAAGGGGGAGGGTGGCTGTGAGGCTGTGAGGTCGAGCCTGTCCATTCCTGAGAGGACAGACAAACTTGAGACCAAGTGAGAGGAGTAAAAACAAAGAAAATTTCTACTGTAAAAAGCATTATTTGTTTCATTCAAAAAATTGCTACATGTGTGGAAGGGGGAGGGCATCTCTGAGATCGAGCACTTTAGGAGAAAACAGTTACTTGAGAACAAGTGAGATGACTAAATAAAAAGAAAATTCAGGACAAAGGCATTGTGTGTCCCAAAAAAAAACTGGTGGAAGGGGGAGTGTGGCTGTGAGGCTGAGCCTGTACTGAGTGGGCAAAGGAACTTGGAAACAACTGAGAAGATTAAATAAAAAGAAAACACATACAGGAAAAAGCATTTTTGTGTGTAATTAAAAAAAAGCTGAAAATGCGCACCAGAGAGGGCAAGGACGAGGCCAAAATGGGGAAAGGTATGGGGAAACATATGTCACAAACAACACTGCACAGTCTGACTGGTAAAAGACCAGTTGCTGGTACTTCATCTGGTAGCAGTAGTGGTTCTTCCACAATGCTGTCCAAACAGACAGGAAAGGTCAAAACTACCTTAATTAAAACTAAAGGAGTAGTTGGCACCACAAGGAGTGGCAAGCCAAGATATGGTACCTATGTGTACCGTAGTAACAGTACAGATTTAAATGAGGGGAAAAAATCGAGCCCTGATGAGAGTCATGATTATGAAATGGAGGATGTAGACAAGGAGGGAGAAAAGCAGAAACGAAAGGAAAGCCGGAATGAGGTAGAGGTGGCAGTTGCACAGACGCAGGATGAATGCGAAGATATGTACTTGGATGAGATGGGCAGTTTGGGCCCAAACAGTGTGGTGCAGGTGCAGAAGAAACCAGATGAGGGGGCAGTGCATTCAGATTTAGGTCCTGTTAGTGGCCTGGAGGAGCTGTTGGACACTGATAATGGTGAAACAGAAAAAGATGATGAGCAGCTTCCCAGTGTTGAGAAAGAACAACATAGTGGAAGTGACAAAGGAGGACAGTATAGTATGCCTGGTACTAAAACAAAAAAGGTGACATCTTTTGTGTGGTCTTACTTTTCTCTGGCTGCCAATAATGAGTTATGAGCTGTTTGCTCAATATGTAAAAAGACCATCAGCAGAGGGAGCAAAAAAGGTGCTTTGGGTACCTCAGCATTAAAAAGACATTTAGAGAGATGTCACCCATTACGTCTCAGGCGTGATTTTTTGGTCAGAGAGAAAGAAGACAACATGCAGGCAGAATTAAGTCAGACTACACCTGCACCTGTTATATCAAGTGATAGCAGCAGCCCTGCTGCTTCAGTTGTACTGTCAACTCTTTCTCAGTCTTCTTCTAGAATAAGTACTACAAACAGTCCCCTTTTGCCCTTATCATCATCCAGCACTCCTAATGTTGGCCATCTGAAAACTTCAACTGCTAGAAGACAGCTCACGATTTCAGAGACAATTGAACGTAAAGCTAAGTACCAGCGTACTCATCCTGAGGCAATTGATATAACAAAACTAATTTCAGAGATTTATATCACCGGACTTACAGTCTTACAGAATTGTGGAGCATGTAGGATTCAAAAGGCTTTTGAATCACCTGTCACCAAGATACAGTATTCCATCCAGGAAATATTTCTCGACTGTTGCAATACCACAGATGTATGATTTAGTAAGTGCTAAACTGAAACATGCTTTAAAAGATGCAGTTGCTGGGGTTGTCCATCTGACTACTGACATATGGACAAGATGCCAGCCAGAACCATTTATGTCACTGACTGCGCATTGGGTATCATTTGCTCCCTGTAGTGACACTGACAATGCCCTCTGAAACTGGCTTCCCTTCGCATCCAGTATATCCCGCAGGATCACACAGCTTCAAACATCCTGGATGAGCTCAATAGAGAGATACAGTACTGGTTGACATCACAAGGGCTTTCTGTAGGTTTTATTGTGTCTGACAATGGTTCAAACATAAAGAAGGCATTGTCTGATGGGGGCTTTGTCCACATTCGATGTTTTGCACACTGCCTAAATTTGATTGTGCATGCATTTATGGAAGAGGACAGAGATATAAAGGCTCTCACATATGTGGTAAAACGAATATGCACACATTTCAGCCATTCCTGCAAAGCACGCCAACGTCTTCGGGCCATACAAGAACAGCATGGACAGCCTCCTAATACACTCATCCAGGATGCTGCAACGAGGTGGAACTCTACCTTTTACATGTTCCAACGACTGCTGGAGCAAAAAAAGGCTGTAAGACTGTATACACTAGAGAACAGCATAGGGGATGCTGATGTGTGCATTAATCCTCAGCAGTGGGCTGTTTTTGAACTTCTCATCAAGATTCTGCAACCCTTTGAGGAAATTGTTAGGGAAGTGAGTTCCAATAGTGCCACACTCAGCCAAATAATCCCGTTGATCAAGATTCTTAGATGTCAGCTGAATGCAATCAGGGATGAGTTGGAAGGTGCAACAAGCCAGTTTCAGATGGGAGAGTCTAGTGCAACTGAAAGGGACTTGCCACCCAGAATTAAAAAAGACATAGTACATAGAATGCTTAAAAAAGTCAGAGATGATGAGAAACTTGGTGAAATGCTTGCGGCAGAACATTACATTATTGCAATAGTACTAGACCCACTGTACAAGGTGAAATACCTCTCACAGTATGACCCAAATGTGTTCTGAAACTGCAGAGAGAAAATCATTCAAGAAGTAGATTTGCTTTCGAAAACAAAACATGACAACAGAAGCAGCCCCCTCATCCATTTCTCCTGCACCTTCACAGCTCTCTCTTCTCAGTCAGGCTACAAAACAGTCAGCTGCTGCCATTCGTTCTAGACCCAGCAGTCATCTTTGGGGTCACTTGGATGCTGTCGTCCTGGAAAAATCAGCCCTTCCTTCTCCATATGTCACTGCTTCTGCCCAGGCCATAGTTGACTGCTACTTAACAGAAAAAGGTATTGAATGGAATGAAGATCCCATTAAGCACTGGCAAAGCAAGAAGCCTGTATGGCCTGCACTTGTGCAGGCAGCATTGAAGTACATGGTCTGTCCCCCAACCAGTGTATTTTCAGAGCGACTCTTTAGCTGTGCAGGAAATGTGGTAACAGATACACGATCTAGGCTACTACCAGAAAATGTTGAGAAGTTAACATTCTTATAAGTAAACCTTCCA
Source organism: Neoceratodus forsteri (assembly GCA_016271365.2). NCBI lineage: Eukaryota > Metazoa > Chordata > Ceratodontiformes > Ceratodontidae > Neoceratodus > Neoceratodus forsteri. Next base: position 6,528,912 of record JADMNL010000027.1, read on the forward strand.
TTGACTGGTTACAGCTATGACCCAGAGGCAGCAAATACATTTCACAGTGACCTCAATGATGACTACTTGGAAGAGTAGAAAGATAACCGTTTCTTCAGAAAAATTAATTAATACTCAAGTAAGCCCATATGTGGCCTACACAATTTTTGTACCAGATGGCACAGTGTTTTCAGCATGTCCTAACAGACTTTGCTAATTTTTGGATTGCCTGAACCTGATGGCACACATTTCACATTTTGTCCTAATAGACTTCTTTAATTTTTGGATCGCCTGAAGTTGGGACTTATGGCACAAAGTTTTCAGCATGTCTTCCTCACATGCTTTGCTAATTATTGGGTTGCCTGAACCCAATGGCACACTTTTTGAAGCATGCCCTAATGGACTTGTGTAATGTTTGGACTGCCTGAACCTGATGGCACATGTTTCGCAGCATGTCCTCGTGGACTTGTATAATTTTTGGACTCCCTGAACCAGATGGCACATGTTTCGCAGCATGTCCTCATGGATTTGTGTAATTTCTGGACTGCCAGTAGTCGAGACTGATGGCGGAATGTTTTCAGTACATCCTAATTTCTGGATTGCCTGAACATTATGGCACACGTTTTTCAGTATGTCCTAATGGACTTGTCTAATTTTTGCATTTTGGGATTACCTGAATGTAGGTCTCTGCCCACTCAGTACAGGCTTGACCTCACAGCCACACTCCCCCTTCCAACACAGTACCTAGGTCTCTGGATTCCTAAGGACATGCAGTTATTTTTTTTGGTAGGGGTCCCCTAAATGTGTCATCAATTTGGGTGGGTGGGTGGAGGGGACCCCATGTCATAGAAAATAACTGCATGACTCTCACTGGAGCAGAGAAGGAACTGGAACAACAATACCAAACTGATATCTGTTAGGAGGAAGTAGGCTGCTGGTTAGATAAAACCTGCAGCTTATCCAATAGGTAGGGAAATAGGCAGATTGGGTGGGCAAAGTGTTCCTTATCTGCCGTCAAATGCTATGTTTCTTTGTTTCTATGATATGTCCATTGTATAGTGTGTGCTACTAAATGGGAATGGGATTCCTCCTCTGAGGTCAGACAGGTCAGTTTCAGTTTACAGTTGCAGCACTAGTACTACGGACTCTGAAACAGGGAACAGAGGTCAACTGCATGACTGCCATATTCAACTGACCAGCACGTCAGTGCTATAAACTCACAGTTTTCATATCCTGAAATGCTGACTACAGTTCTATATGTGTGTCACAAATGTCAGTGTTGTTTTATGCAATTATATAGCAGATTTGCAGTTTTCATCACATTTTACAAAAGGTTCCGATTCGAATCCCAACTAATCAGAACTTATCAGGACTTTGGCCTGGATCCTGATCCTGATAATAAGGGTCAGGACCTTTTCGGGTCCGCCTAACCCTAGTATTCAAGTAACAAGAGCCGTGTTACTTGAATACTGATTCCAATTTGTACTACAAGTCAGCTTAAAATCGTTAAAATAAGTTTTAAAATGCCACCCCACATGTGCATATAGCTTCAATTTGCTGTAAAATAATGTTTTTTTTTTCTCCTTTGGTATTGCCTCTTATTGATGCTGTCCTTCTCTTGGCTGATATTCATTTTTACAATTACTAGTCAGTTCTGAAACCAGACGACGTCAGCTGAGCAGAGGAGGCCTTGCACCGAAACTAGGGCTGTATGCTTCAACTCCGCTAATGTCACCAGGTTCTAGGACTGGTTACTAATAAAGATATCAGGCAGGAAAAAAGCAACATCAAAAAGGGACCCTTAAAAAGGAAAAAATATAATTTCAAGGTGATTCAAAGAAAATCTGCAGTATGGAGAGAGATAAAGGCTACACACATGCCCAGATTTGCAAAGATATTAAACAGGAACTAAATATTTATGTTCCCTTTAACACATTTTCCTGTTAAATAAAAAAAATAGGCAAACCTACAGCTCTAGATTTATTTTCCACAGCAACTACTCTTGAGCTGCTGACAAAAATAGAATGTCATTGCCCTGTAAGAAATAGCAGCATTAAAATAAATAAGGGTTCAGTTTCCAAGTATCAAACTGTGATTCTTCTAATGCCAACTGCCAAACTAGAACTAGGACATTTAAAACATGTAATTAGAAAGGCTGGTTAAATTAAAAAGGGTAAGAATAAAGTTATGGAACATCCCAATTAATTCAATAATACCATAATATTTCAAACCCATTCTGGAAGTAAAACTCTTCAAATATGTTGTGTGCAACTGTGCAAAAAATATAACAGTACTCCCTAAACTTAATGAATACTGTTGTTACACGAGATACAGAGAATAATGCCTGTGCAGGTGTGTGTTATGAGGATTTTTCACACACCCGAGGTGTGTAATAATCCATAAACACTGAGAACGAAGTGCGAGGGATTTATGAGATCAACACACATTGAGGGTGTGTGAAAAATCCTCATAAAATGAACTTTGCAAAAGCATTATTTTTTATAATAACTGGTGCAAGGTTTCCACAGGGAGAAAAATTAAGCTGTATTTGTGTGACTGAGCGTGTCCCTGAGCAGCCACCATACTCACACAAATACAGTGAAGTGAGAGCACGAGGAGGAAAATGCCATAATAACCAGCTATTGAGTTATTATGGGATTCTGTGGGTTATCATGCCGTTTTATCAGGAATGCTTTTCCAGCCATTATAGGGGGTCACCAGTAAATATACAGTATGTGGCATAATGTATAGAGTGTTGTACATTATCAGTTTGTTTTCATACAGTACTCGAGGTGTGTGATACCACATAAATCATGAGTGGTCTGTGATGGTATCATACACCGAGGGTGAGTAAAAAAAACAAATAATGTGTATATTCCATAGTTTATATAATTGCTATTTTGGGTTTCACAGACAAACTCTACCTTTAAAGGACACTGTCAGCTTTTAGCTGATTTTTTTAGCCCATTTTAAAACAATACCTGCACATACCTGAGACATTGCTCATCACAGACGTAGTGTTTGTTTAACAAAAAATGTGCACACAGTGACTTTTTCTGAATATTTTTAATATTTCCCATCCCAACATTATCTTGGGTTTACCACCGCGGTGGTGCATGCACTGCTAACACGGCACTGAAGTGCTATAAACGCGTGCATGGATGAGTCTCAGGTTTATCTAAGTAGTGTCAAACAAAATTATTTCCTAGTAGATGACAGTCTCCTGAGCACAGCAAACTAACTGCGCTACAGAAATTAGTGCTCTAACATATTTAATTTTCTCTTTGAAATATAAAGCTATTTCAGGCATGCACATTAGTATCATGGAACCAATCAACAGCAGAAGTTGAAAGGTCAGCAGAGCTCAGCTTGTCCAGGAGGAGTGGATGGGCCACCAAATCAAAGGCTTTGGTCTGATAGATGAAAATGACAGCAGTAATGTGCTCTTGATCCATCCCAGAGAAGACAGCATCAGAGACACACAGCAGGGAGTGGACAGTGGAATGGTGCTTCTGAAAACCAGACTGGACAGGGGAGAGGAAATTGGAGGCTAAGAGACAGTCAAGAAGTCTAGAATGGGCAAGTTTCCTCTGCAGCTCTGAGGGAGAAGGGAGGAGGGAAATGGGACAGAAGTTGCCAGGGGAGGAGGAGGTCACCCTCCTTATGCAGTGGGCTAACTTTGGCCATCTTCCACAACTGAAGAACAGCACAGAGGGAGAAAAAAAGGCTGAGTAGGTGAGTAAGGGGAGATGCAATACAGGAGCAGAGAGATGGAAGAGCTTGGGGTCCAGTCCGTCAGGGCTGGACTTAGATGGGCTGAGAGAAGACAGAGCAAGCAGGGGTTCCTAGATGGTGACAGACATGAAGTGGAAACCCAGAAAGGGGTGGAGAGGGGAAGGCAGAAAGGGGGAGCAGGAGGGAAAGGAAGGGAACCAGGAGATGGGAAAAGAAGAAAGGGCATGGACAGTAAAGAACACACTGAAGTGAGCAGCAGCAGAGGGAGGGTCAGACATAGGTGAGCCATTAACCATGAGGACTTGGGCAGCAGACTAGGCAGGGGGTCAAAAAGGGAGTGGATAACCTTCCAGAATTTAGCTAGGGAGTTAAGGTTTTTCTGGACACTGGTCTTGAAATAGTGTACTTTCATAGCCTGGACAGCCTTGGTACAGTTGTTCCTCAGAGATCTGTAAGAAATGAGGCCAGGAAGAGGGTGGAATAATTTATAGCGGGCACAGGCGAGATCACAGGACATGCACAGGTCGATAGTTGGACCAGATGTATTTTGGAAAGGAGGGGAGGCACTGGATTTTTCTGATGCAGAATATCATGCAGTGGTTACTGAATGAATCTGGCAGTATAGCAGCTGCAATTATGCTGTGGGGGTCAGAGGTTAGAACACAGTCCAAAAGGGTATCCTGGTGGGTTCTGATTTAATTTTAGAAAGATTAAGGGATTCAGTCCTATGACTGGTAGATTTGGAGGATAGGGAGAGTCATTTTATGTTGAAATCTGCACAGAGGGGGAGTTCACCTGTGGAGGAATGAAAGGTAATGATGGAAAGGTAGCCAACCAGGGAGGAGTGTGAGATCTTAGGAGAGGCATATAAAACCCCAATGAAAATGGGTAGAGAGGAGGGGAATGAGAGCTTGACTAGGAGAAATTTATGGGAGAAAGGTAAAACCTCTCTGATGACCATAGTACATGAGAGGATCTGATGAACATAGAAAGCAATGCCTCCTCCATGTTTTCCCCAGTCCTGCCCGAAGAGATGGAAGTCAGAAAGGATCAGGCTAGAGTCTGGAGTCCTGGAGAAGAGACAGCATTCACAAATACAGAGGACATCTGGAGAGTGTAGCTGAACCCAGATAGAGAGGGGGTCAACCTTAGGAAGAAGGCTCCTTGCATTAAGGTGGTAGATGCTAAGACCCATGGCAGTAGCAGAGGAAGGGAGGGACCAGGGTTGGTCTCCATGTAACCAGACAGGAGGAACAGGAGAATGAGGAGACGGATGGAGTGGGGCTTCCTACCCTTGGAGCTGCTAGGAAAACTAAGGGAGCAGAGAGGGGAGAGGAGGGCATTGTGGAGAAACTCCAGCTGAAGGAGGCGGGGGGGGGGAGACCTGGGTGGATTTGGGGAGGGTAGAGAGTGGGGGTGAATGGAAATTCTTTCTTGGTGTAATTATATAAACCTTCTGGATATTGACAGATGTGTCCAAGTTAACAGGTTCCTTGATTAAAAATTATATGTGGTCCTGTTCCCCTAGCTTCTCTGGTACACCAGGAAGTTGTATATTAGGCATTTGAGCTTCATTCCCTAAGTGCTCAAGTCTCATCCTTACAGCAGCAACTTGTTCTCCTTGATCACTCCTGACATGTCTGCCGCTGATCTATTAGCAGTTTCTGAACCCGAGTTTACATCTGTCACAGATAAGTCCATCACTTGTCTCTAGGAGCATGACTCCTGGTGTATGTGTCCACTTTGTGATCTAACTTCCCGACAACATTGTCCAAATAGTGGACTGCCCATAACACCTCTCCCAGTGATGGACTGGCCTTCCCACTAGCATCTTGCCCTGCTCTGCCTTTGGTGGCTGCATCTGTCAGCCTTCCTGCTTCCCCTTCCTGATATCTTGCAAAATGGTCCAGTGGAGCTTTTCCCATGGTATACTTCCTAAAACTTGCACCTCTTCAAAAGAACACCGGGAGAAGCAGTGTCGAAGTACCGCAAGACCATTACAGCGAACTGCCGATTTTTTCGCTGTAATAGTCTTTGTGGTTTTAGTTTCATTGTTTCGACGGTATACCACCACGACCTGCTGTTCTCAGAACTTGGTTCAAAACCTGGTCTTTTTCTTGTTTTGCTGAGTGGCCCTGAGCTCTTTTTCTGGAATGTCATTGCTGATTCAGAATAAATCGGAATGTAGACCTAGTCCCATGAGAGTGCCAACAGAGTCTATCCACCTGCGTGTTCAGACATTCAGTCCCCAAAATAAACTGCAGATGGCAACAGACTGGCCTCAGCACAGAAGGATTCCGAGACTCTGCACTACACTGCTTGCTTAGGATGCTTGTCTGCCTCCCTGGTTCAAGAGGCAGGGAACTTTTATTCTCTTATCTGTCTGGAGTTTCAATTCATCGGTTTTGGTCTAAGTTTTGAATTCCTTGAACAATAAAAACCCTCTCTTAATTATGAGATGTCTAAAGTCATTACAGACTTTTAATTACTAGTCATCATTTTTTATTACTGGATAACCATAGTATAATTACTGGCCAGCAATTTTTTCCATAGGCTGACCGAGTTATAATTTGCCGTTATAACCCGCGCCACGTCAATCGAGAACAGCCACTCCCTGATTGGCTATTAATGTCCTACTGGGTGGGCTTCCACTCGTGAGCAAACATGGTGCGTCCTTACCCGCATAACGAGGAGCCGAGAGGAGCCACGAGCCGCCAGACCTAAAGTACTCAACGCCTTAAAAAATTAAACAGTCATTTAAATATCTGGTTGATCCGCCATTCGAAAGCTGTAGAAGACAACATGAACGGCTCATACCTCGCTCCTTGAGGTAAGACGATCGCGATTTCCACACAGAACTTTGGCCAAAGATTAAAAAAAAAAAAAAAGCAACGATTAAAAAACAAACTGAAAAAAAAAAGACGACTGGAAAGACAGACAGGGTGTGTGTGTGTGTGTGTGTGTGTGTGTGTGTGTGTGTGTGAGTGTGACAGAGAGTCACAGTGTGTGTGTGTGTGTATGTGAGACATAGAGTCAGAGTGTGTGTGTGTGTGTGAGAGAGATTCAGACACAGGGCTGGAAAAAATTGCTGTCCAGCAATTATAAAAAATAAAATAAGGGTAGTGTGTGTAAAACTCAGATTTTACACACACCGTTGTGGGATGGGGTTTATGTAGCATCCGACAACTCGGGTGTGTGTAAAATCTCGTTACACACACCATCCCATATATTATTCTCTATTTTATTCCACGTTACTACCACCCAGTTGATATTTTGCATTACAACCAGGAGGTTGTAATCAGTGCCTGTCAATCAAGCTCCACTCCAGAAACCTCACTGGAGCTTAGTCCATGTGTGGGCGGGCCGAACATCTCAGCCAACATGGCCACTCCATTGCTCCGTGACTGAGCACCTGCACTCATCCCTTGCCTCACACTATCAAGACAGGTAACTTTTTAAATATTTGTAAATATCTGTCTCTTTCATCCTGCCTTCACAACGTTGAAAATCTATCTGATTGATCCTGCGGTTCGTACCCCTTGAGCAGGGCTTCTGCACATAGTGGCTGCACTGTCAAGGGACCGCAACTGACTACCTAACTTAAATTATTGCTGTTGCACTGTAATTTAAAAACAAAATACAAAAAAACAGCACAAAAATCAAGAAAAAACAAAGGAATGCCTGAACTGATAGGGAGTGACAGGCGGTGTGTGTGTGTGTGTGTGTGTGTGTGTGTGTGGGTGTGTGTGTGTGTGTGTCTGTCTCTGACAGAGGTGCTGCACTAACTTACTCAAATGTGCTGAAATTAAATTATAGCCAGTAATTAAATAAAAAAATACACAGGTAGTGTGTGTAAAACCAGAATTTTGCACACACCCACAGTGTGAGATGCTTTTATAAACCCCTCAGACTTCGCCCTCTGGGTTTATGTAGCATCCCACACCTCAGGTGTGTGTAAAATTCTGGCTACACACACCCACTCATGTATTATTCTATATATTATGTACATTTAGTATTTTATTTGTCATGATTGTTTAATTGTTGTCTCCCTGTGCATGTGCTTGGATTATATTTATTTATGTATTGAAAAGTTTCACCAGGAAAGGCACACAGAGCAAAATGCATTTGCTCATCTCCCTGTGTGCTAGGGGGAGAGGGGTACAGGAGGAGCAACAATGTAACAGTGCACAACAGCGATACAACATTTTACAATATAATCTTGGACAACAAATAAAATAAGTACAGGAACAGAGTAAGGCAAAAATAAAACAAATAATATACAATGTAGAACTGCAGGCAAAAGTTACGTGTTGTAACAGAGAAATATGCACACTCCAGTAGGATGGAGGAAGAGGAAGAGGGAAGGGGTGTGAACAGTTGCACAGTGAATTAACTGAACTGAGAGGAACTGAAGGGTAGAGAAAGCTAGAAGCAGGAGCAGTTGGGAGAGAGAAAGTTGTGCAAGGATGAAGAGAGGGAGTGAGGGCTGGTGGGTGTGTAATTTGAGGTGGCAGTTGATTCCAGAGTTTAGGGAATCGGTATGAAAATGCCGATTGGCCTGCAGAAGTTAATTGGCAAGGGGATGGCCAGGGAACGGGTGTCCTGGGATCTGAGGGAGTGGGTGGATGGGGGAGGCAAGCTAATAAAGGATGCAAGATAGGGTAGGAGAGAGCCGAACCAATATTTGGAAATGAATTTAGAGCAGTGAGAGAGGCACCAGTTGTCAAGTGAAGGTAAGGCTAGAGAATGATATAAGTCACAGTGGTGAGTGAGGAGAGGCGAGTACAGGGCAAAGCAACAGAAGGAGTTGTAGACGGTATCCGATCTGGTTAGGGAGGACTTGGGAGCGGCACTGTAGACTACGTCGCAGCAGTCAAAAATAGGGAGGATCATTTTCTGCGCAAGTTCACGCCTTACCGGTAGTGGAAGACAACTATGGTTCATATACAAGGCATCTAGCTTGGGGTGCAGTTTTATCAGGATGGCGTTAACATGAACAGAAAAGTTAAGGTACTGCTCTAGCCAGACACCAAGCTAACAAAAAGAGGAGGTATCCTCTACTATAGCCCCATCAAGGGTGTGGAAGTAGGGTAGGGATAGGAGCCTAGACAGTCTCTGCCTAGTGCCAAAGGTTATGGAGACTATCTTCTTGGCATTTAGGAAGAGCTTATGCAATCTAAACCAGTGTTAAACTTGATCCAAGTCAGCTTGAAGTCTGGTAGTTACATCAGTGAGAGAATGACCTGAAATGAGCAGGACAATGTCATCTTCGTACATATGGATAGAGGATGATGTGCATACTGTAGGAAGTTAATTCAGGAAGATGGAAAACAGTATGGGGCCTAGGACTGATCCTTGTGGCACACCAGTATTAATAGGGAGTGGGGGGAAATAGAGTCAGCAATTTTAACTGACTGAGACCTTCCAGATAGGTACGCTCTGAATCAATTTACAGCAGAGTCAGATAAGCCTGCAGCAGACAGGTTCTTTAGAAGGAGGGGGTGAGAGACGGTGTAAAAGGCCTTAGCAAGGTCGACAAAGATAACAGAAGTGATTAGGCCACTATCCATCCCTGAGCAGATAGTATCAGTGAACCTAAGCAGGGACGTGGTGGTGGAGTGATCCTTCTGGAACCCAGATTGGAAAGGTGTGAAGTAGAGGATTCTGAGAGAAATGCAGTGAGTTGAGAGAGGACCAGGTGCTTCCGTAACTTGGCAAGAACAGGGAGGAGGGAGATTGGACGATAGTTGCTAGGAGAAGCGCGGTCACCGCCCTTAGGTAAAGGGAGAATAATTGTGTACTTCCATGCGGACAGTACTGCAGTAGATAAGAATGACAGATTTAGTAGATCTGCTAATGGAGAGGAGATTGCTGAGGCAGATAAAAATAATAGTTTGGGATCAAGTGAACTACCTTTAGTGGGGTTGATAGGTAGAGAGCTGCTAAGGTTTCAGCAGGGGATACTAAAGAGAAGGAGAAGGAGTCGCGCTTAGGCTAATTGATAAGGGGAGAGGGGGGAGGGAAGATAGGAGTGCAAAAGCACAAGAAGTGAAATAGGAGTTGAATTCAGCAGTAATAGGTTCAGGGTCAGATACAAGAGAGTCATTAGCCTCAAGGAGAGGGATAGATGGAGTTGGAGGGAGAACAAGGAATGGACTACTTTCCAGAATTTTGAGGGCTTGTTTATATTTGCATGGAAAGCAGAGTAGAAGTACCCAGCTTTTGCCAGTCTAATGGCCTTAGTACAGGAGTTACGAAGTCACATTCGCTTTTGGTGGCGAAGGCTGAAGTAGTATAGTAACTCCCCATTTTCAGCCTTATATCAGCGAGCTTCTATGTCACATCTGTGATATAGGAACTCACTAATAATGAGGCTGCAAACACCTGGAGTTACTATGGAAAAATAACATTTAGAAATAAATTACAAGTGATTCTTGTCAGTTCAGTTATATGATTTGTCAGTCCAAATTGCTATGAAAATTAACTTGTTTTCTTCTCTCTAAGTAGAAAATATATGACTCCGTGTATGATGGCTTGCAAACTATTTTATGCAGTGTGCAATCCTCCACATGACACAGAGAGAGGCCTTCTGCTGCTGCAAAGCCCTCCGTGGCATGCACCACCCTTAACCTGGCCGCTTAAGGTCACTCCCCTAACTGACCCTGCCATGACCTGCCAGGGGAGCACTGCAGATGATCAGGCTACGTGGGGGCTGTGCTGGCATGTGGGAATGGTGCTAAGCAGATGCCTGAAGCCAAATAAGGAAGGCCCCTTTGAGTATACAGGAGATGTGCATACTGCAGCCACCTGTCACTGGTAAATGTCCAAAGCAGCCCTGCTCAGCACCCCCAAGAAACTCATCCACAGACTCATTCCTTTGCAAAGCATGCTGGTTGGGTTAGTGGGCTACAGTTAAGCTCGTTTTCTTTTTCCCTTTTTTCTTTTTTTAGAAGCATAATCCTTTCCTGGGGAATACAACAGTCTTCCTAACTGCTACGTGCCCGTCCCACAATTGTTTGCTCCATCCATTAGTGGACCAGCATGAGCTTCTAATTGGATATCCCAGTTTTCGCTCAAGCTTCCTCCCCTGACCATTCATTCACATCATGTAGAGCTCTGTGCTCATGTAAACTGCAACCAAGGTTTATGCATGCAGCCCACAAGCCTCTATTCAAGTGGCATGGAAATGTGGGCCAGCTATGCACAAATCGTATTTATCAGACAGCTTCAGGAACAGGGTTCATTATAAATGCAACTGGACGAAGAAAAACAATGAATTAAACCTGCCTGTATTGTAACTTCCACGGAAATCGTACCTTTGTTCTAAATTTACTGCCAATAATGAAGAAACCTTAACATTTAAGGGATCAGTACTAATTTGGAAGCCCTAGGAGGCTAAAAAGAGCAAAGATAGGACAGTTCTTTAGGGAGAGCAACGCTACAATCAAGTGACCTTGTCTACTCCAGCAATGAACCTGATGGCAAGAAGAGTAGTGCTGTTTTTTAGGCCAGTGGCTGAAGGTTGACGTAAAATCAATCAGTTTCCTGCTGAATAATGGGAGCATTTACCAGCTACAGAGCGTTTGCTTTCTTTCAACAGTACTGCAAATCACAGTACTGCACTGTGCATTTGTGACACATCCTGCCGCACGTAGAGAAGCAGACTGCCTCAATGTGATGTGCAGGGGATTTTATGCTGCTGCAGCTGCTGCACAGACATGGGCAGCCACGAAATTCTGCCGTAAACCTGTCCAATGACCACACACCCTGGAACATCTGGTGTAGAAGAAAGAATGGTGGCTACTATTTGGGAAGTGCCATCTAAGTGAGCTCTAAGGATATTCACAAATCCAACAGTGAATGAAAATCAAACGTGGCTAATAAAACAAGGAGGCAGGTCAAATCAGAAAGGGAAGTGGGGAGGCACAGTGCGCAACCAGGAGAAGATAAAGGATAGGGAAGATGTGGGGGAGGCTAGGACAGGGGAGCATGAGGAGTGGCACAAGTATGGGAGAAAAGGGTGGAAGAAGATTAGGAACAGAAATACAGGTAGTAGGTAACATTGCAGACTCAAACTGGGACAGACCACTGGTAAAAGGAGGGAAGGGGGATGGGGAGACGACCTCCATTGGAACACTGAATGGCTCGGCTGGGGGTGAGGGGTGAATAATAGGAGCGGCAAATGAAGAGGGGCAGGTAGGGCTGAGTACAGGGGGGAGAGAATGGGGGGAGGAGAAACAGAGACAAAAGGTGGGAACAATGTGCAGGAGGACAAAGGAGAGGAGAAGGGAAAGGGAGGAAGGGAGGAAGGGAGGTGTCTTGATATTAGGGGACTTGATACTAAGAGGGGTCAGGTGGGGCAGCAGAGGGGAGAGACACAGCAGAATCTGAGTGGAAGCGATGCCAGGAATGAAGGCGGAAAGGGTAGGGCAATCAGTGCTAAGGTATACAAGCAGGGGAGAAGGGACAGACCTCACCTAATAATACACCTAGGGACGAATGACCTGATCGATGGGACAGTAGAGGAAGTGAAGGGGAGGTTTGAGGAACTGGGACCTCATTGCGTAGGAGCAGGAAGATCAGTCACCTTCTGGAGGTATCTGTTCAAGCGCTAGTATACCAAGAAAAGAGACACAGGAGTTCAATGAATGACTGGGAACCTGCTGTCGGAAAAAGGTAACGGGCTGGTAGGAGGGTGGGTGGGGGACCTGGGAGAATAGCAGTCTTTATGCAAAGGACAGATTGCACCTAAATGAGAAAGGTAAAAATGTACTGAAGGATAGAGGAGCACATTGAGGATCATTTAAACTAAGTGGGGGTAGCAAGATGGGTAGAGGAGCACAGAGGCCTAGAGTTGTAAAATCAAATGGGCTTACCCCCCATAATAGTAAGGTAACATGCGAAGGAAATACTAAGGGATCGAACATAAGGGGAGTTGGGGACAAGGGTTGGAGGGTGGTAACACTAAATGCACGGAGTCTGGGGAATAAGGGGCTGGAACTACAGGCCCTCATGGTGGAGGAGGTGTGTGGACTTGGTGGCTATAACCAAAACATGGGCCACCCAAATCCATGACTGGGACATGACCATTCCAGGATACAGGCTATACTGAAAGGATAGGAAGAAGGGGAGGGGAGGGAGGTGGCGCTATACGTAAAGGATGGATTAAAGTGCGTACAAGAAGAGGATGAGGAGGGGGATGCTGAGGCTCTGTGTGTACAACTTCAGGATCCCCAAAAAAGGTCACTGAGGCTGAGGGTGGTGTACAGGCCACCATCCCAATCTGAAGGGGAGGGTACTGGTGGAGCAGATTGAAGGAATTTTGGGAAGGAGGGAAGTGGTGATGGTAGGAGATTTCAATTTACCAGCGGTAGAGTGGGAAACACCTGCCACAATATGCAGAAGGGAGAGGGTAATGCTGGAAGCATTCCAAGATAACTTTCTGGTACAGATGGTCAGCAAGCCAACTAGGGAAGGAAACACCCTGGACCTCATGCTGACGAACGGGGAATGGGTGAGGGACAAGAGGGTGAAGGAACCACTCGGGGAGTGATCACAGGACAGTCTGGTTCCAGTTACAGTTGAATAAAGAGAAGGGTGTATTTGACACAAGGGCACTGGACTTCAAGAACGCCAACTTTAGGAGGATGGGGGAGGTGGTGCAGGGGTTTCTGGACAGAATTCAGCCAACTATAGACACACACCACAGGTGGGACCTGATAAAACGAGGGTTAATGGAAGCAACGGATACCTGCTGCAAGGTCCAGACTAAAAGGGCTAGGGGGAAGAAACACAGCTGTATAAACAAAGGGGTGTTGGGGTGAGGAGGAAAAGGGCAGCATATAAGAGATTCAGAAACTCAGGGACAGAGGAGGATAGGGAAGTGAATCTGAAAGAAGTGAAGGAAGTGACCAAGGAGGGAAGGGCAGCCAAGGCATCAAGGGAGCTCAGGGGCATTAAAAAAGGGCAGAAGAGCTTCTTCTGGTACATCAGGGAGACAAGACGCTGCAGGGACCAAACTGTGAAATTAAAAAAGGAAGGATGGGTGGAAGAGGGGGGTGAAAAGGTAGAAGTGCTCAACAACTACTTCTGTTCAGTCTTCTTGAAGGAGAAGGGGCATGAGTACCCCATAGGAGGAGGGATTGACAAAGACGGGGGGGGGGTGACGGATGGAGAAATCACAGTGGAGATGGTGCGGGTGGGGTTAAGGGCATTGAAGGTAGACAAGTCACCGGGACCGGATGGAGTGCATCCAAGGGTACTGAAGGAACTTGCAGAGGTTCTGCCTGGCCCCTTGACATACTTATTTAATACATCTCTAGATTCAGGGTGTGTACCGCAGGATTGGAGACTGGCTCATGTGGTTCCCCTCCACAAGGGGGGATCCAAGGACGAATCAGGGAACTATAGGCCAGTAAGCCTGACGTCTATAGTGGGGAAGCTAATGGATACCAACCTAAAGGAGAGGCTAATGGCACTACTGGAGGTCAAAGGGGTGCACGACAGGAAGCAGCATGGCTTCATCAAGGGCGAATCATGCCAGACCAACCTAGTGAACTACTATGACTGGGTGACTAGGCAGACTGATGGGGGCCATGCAGTGGATGTCCTGTGCCTTGACTTCAGTAAGGCCTTCGATTTGGTACCACATCGGAGACTTGGAAGTAAACTGCGGGGCACTGGGGTGGGAGCAAAACTGGTGGGGTGGGTGGAGACCTGGCTAAGCGATAGGCAGCAGAGGGTGGTGCTAGGAGGGGAGTTCTCATCCCCTAAGTCTGTGACAAGTGGGATCCCACAGGGGTCGGTGTTGGGCCGGTGCTGTTGGGCATATTTATTGCAGACATCTCGGTGGGTATCAGCAGCAAGACCAGTCTGTTTGCAGATGACACCAAGATGGGAGCAGTGGTGGATGACCAGGAGGGGTGGCGGGGGCTATATGGGGATCTGAAGGAGAGATTGGTGGAACATCTGGTTGTCAATGGACTACAGGACCCATGGCAGCATGGTTTCACCAGGGGAAGGTCATGTCAGACCAACCTCATTGAATTTTTTGACTGGGTGACTAGGGAGGTGGATCAGGGGAGGGCAGTGGACATGGCCTATCTGGACTTCAGCAAGGCCTTTGACACTGTGCCACATAGAAGACTATTGCACAAACTGGGGAATATGGGTGTGGGCAGGACAGTAGTGTGGTGGGTAGGTAACTGGCTGGGCAGCAGGACACAGAGGGTGGTGAGTAAATGGCTGTCACTCCACAGAGGGAAGAGTGACCAGTGGGGTACCCAAGAGATCAGTGCTGGGACTGGTACTATTCAATATCTTCATCAGTGACATTAGCAGGACCTAGAAGGCAAATTTCCTGTTTGCTGATGACACAAAGCTCTGTAACAGAGTAGACACACCAGAGGGTGTAGACAGAATGAGAAGGACCTGCAGAAACTTGAAGAATGGTCAAGGGTTTGGCAGTTGAAATTCAATGCAAGGAAGTGCAAGATAATGCATATGGGGCACAAAAACCCTGGCACAATATATCAGTTGGGGTGAGGATATAGCATGCACCAAGCAGGAAAGGGATCTTGGGGTTATCATCTCTGATGACCTCAAGGCAGGAAACAGTGTGACAAGGCAGCAGGTAAAGCAAATAGGATGCTGGGATGCATAGGCAGGGGCATCACCAGCAGGAAAGGAGGTCATAATTCCACTATACAAGACACTAGTGAGGCCGCACCTGGAGTACACTCTGCAGTTCTGGAGACCTTACCTCGTAAGGACATAGACAGGGTAGAAGGTTCAGAGAGGGCAACAAAGATGGTGCATGGATTGCATCACAAGTCCTATGAGGACAGGTTGAAGGCACTGAACATGTACTCCCTGGAGGAGAGGAGGGAGAGGGATATGATAGAGACATACAAGTATCTTACAGGGAGGAACAGGGTGCAGGAATGCACTATTTTTAAGCGAAAAAGATGTTCCAGGACTAGAGGGCATGGGATGAAGTTGGAGGAGGGACGATTCAGAGGAAGCGTGAGGAAGAATTTCTTCACAGAGCGGGTGGTGGACAAGTGGAACACCCTGCCAGAGGAAGTGGTGGGGCTGAAACAATCAGGTTTAGAATGCATGGGATAGACATAAAGGAATTCTGGAGGTCAGGGGTAAGGGGCAACAGACTTCCTGGAAAACATAAACTGAACTTACAAACTTAAATGGGCAGACTGGGTGGGCCATAGGCCCTTATCTGCCGACACCGTCTATGTATCTATGTATCTGGTAAGGCTTGAGTCATGGTCGGGCAGATGGCAACTCAGGTTCAACACAAAGAAATGCAAGGTGATGCACTTCAGAACAAAGAATCTGAGGAGAAGCTTCCACCTGGGGGGTGTGAGGCTAGAAGTCACAGGAGGAGAAGGATCTGGGGGTGCTCACCACGGGGGCTATGGGCAATTCCGCGCAACACAGAAGGGCAGCAGCAAAGGCCAACAAAATGCTGGGATGCATAGCAAGGAGCATAACCTCGAGAAGAAGGGAGGTGATTCTGCCTTTATACAGATCGTTGGTTAGACCCCATGTAGATTACTGCATACAGTACTGGCACCCCTACCTGCAAAAGGACATTAGGCTGCTATAGGGGGTGCAGCGTAGAGCAACAAAAATGATTCAGGGTCTGGGGGAGTTGCCATACAAGGACAGACCAAGGGAGTTGAATATGTACTCACTGGAGGAAAGGAGGGACAGGAGGATATGATTGAGACCTTCAAATACATGAAGGGGATAATCAGGACAGACACGGGGTATACTCAGGAGGAGGTTGGGGAGGGACACAAAGGGACATGACATGAGATTGGAGGGGGGTAGATTCAGGAGGGAAATGAGGAGGCATTTCTTCACGGAAAGGGTGGTGGTATCGTGGAACGCACTACCAGCTGAGGTGGTGACATGTAACACTGTGGAATGCTTCAAGAAGGGGTGGGACTTGGCAAAGGGGAGGGTAAGGGGAGGGGCAGCTGCTAAGTGGGGGGGGGGGCTAGCTGCAGACTCGAGCAGACTTGATAGACTATTATGGCCTTTTTCTGCTGCCAATTTTCATATGTTCATATGTCCATAATGTGGCTAATGACAAATACAGCAATTAACTGCATTTTGTCACAAATACTGAACTTGGCAATAAATAGTTATACCTTTTGCCCCTAGTGGTAATCTAGCCAAAAAAGACAGAGAACACAAATCATTCATGAACAGCATTTGCATTAGTGTCACTTAAAGCTAATGTCCTAATTGCCCTAAGGCACAACCACAAAATGGCTAGTATGAATTTTGTAAATCATCTGGCCTAAGGCAGTGGTTATATCTGTAGGTATAACCTTCGCAGTGTTGAAACAGTCACACTCTCTTGTGGTTTACTCTTAATAACTACTGGCGCTTCCACAGTTTTTTAAAGGAATGTTCTAAGATTATACACAAAAGAAACTGGGCTTTTTTAAACCCATATGTGCCTACCTAAATGCAGCCCGAGTCCATTCACGTGTAAATTTGAATTTATCCAGTCCTCTTCGGGAGGGAAGGGATTGTAAATTGGCCTGAGATGATTGTCAGCTGATCCACTGTATTTCCCCGGTGTGCTGGCCCTGGCCCAGCCCCCACTCTAAAACATTTTATGACATCTAACCAGGGAGAGCTCTCTCACCGAACTGAACTGAGCTATTTTTAAACTGTTAATTGAAAGGTTTCACCTGTGGGTCAATGGGTGGCTGACAGATTCCACCTCCCTGCCTTACATAAATCTTTCATTCACACACCTCCTTTGTCTAGTGTTTTTCACCTTTGATCTTATCTCCTCAGTGTTGCCTCCTGATTCTCTGTTTCCTCAGCCATTTTGTGTCTCTCTCCTTTGTATCCTTGCTCCTGTCAATTTTACCTCTGTTTTGCTGTTTCTGGTGTTGTACTTTCTGTAGCCTGCTTTTTCCTTAACTTGCCCCCGTTTTTGTTTCCTTCGTTTTCTTTCCTGGTTCTGTTTGCTCTGCTTTTCCTTTCTGTACTGCTGTCTTGCTCTCTCTGGTGCTTGTTTCTGCAGCAGACTCCCCGTAAGATTTGTCCATTTTTTTTTACTAGTAGCTTTGTTTACAGGTAACACAACATGTTTGATTCTGTAAATTTATTTTCTATCCCATGGTCATTTAGATTTTCCTCCATCACAACCACCTTTCTACAGCAGAGGAAATGATCTGCTGTTAGAAGCTCACAGGGTGCTTGAACCAGCACATTGTAAAGGGCAGCCTTTGGCAATGTCAACATTCTGTAGGGCACCACACTGGCACACACCTGATGTAATCAGTGTGACATTTTATGTCACATTCCTGCTGTTAGAAATACATATTTCACACCATTCTGATGAAAACTGAGAGGTGGCATTTCGATCCGGCCAATTATTAAATGGCTGGATTACAGCATATCTGCACTTCATGTACTTTTCTGATGTCTTCTGCCGTTTTGTTGGTGCTGTGTAACACATTGTTTTTGCATGTCTATGTCAGAAATGTTTCTATAGCATTCTGTTTTGAAGATGTGTGCTAATTATAAATAAACTCCTATCCTATTTGGTGACTGGTAAGCATATTTTGCCCAAAGAAAGCCAAACACTTTACACTTTGTGCTCTATGTTTCCCCCAACACTCCCTATCCCTAAAACGCATGCTTTGACTGACCAAAATGCACCCTACAGAGTTACTCCGACATAAAAGGAGTTCCTAATGTTTGCCTACACCCACTACTAGCATTAACACATCCTGTACTGGTATGTATGCTAACATTTCAAAAGAGACTCCAACACAGAGAACAGTGACCATCTGCACAGCGACGGCTGCTGCTAATTGGTGTTGTACCGTCGCTGGCTTTCATTTTTTCTGTGGGGGCTCTACCACACCCACAGACTTTAAATAAACAACTCCAAGTCGGAGTTGGTTGGAGAGGACAAACACCCCAGAGGCAGCAGTGTGGGGGCCACAGCGGACCATCACAGCGAACTTCATTGGTTATCATTGCTGTGATGGTCTTTATATTCCATCGCTGCTGTGACCTCTGAACAAGCCAGCAGAAGAAGGCCATTTGGTCTATCAAGTCTGCTCAGTACAGGGTCCACAGCTTGAGGTAATGTCCTGCCCTCCCTCCCCACCTCCCATTCTCCCTACCCATGATTCTTATCTTCCCCCTATGCCTATCCCAGCCTTTCTTAAAGCTGCTCACTGTCTTTAACGAGATGACCTCTTCCGGCAGCGCATTCCAAGTGTCCACCACCCTTTCTGTGCAGAAGTGCTTCCTCACATCCCTCCTAAACCTCCCACCCTCCAGCTTAAGACTGTGCCCCCTCATGATATGGTTGACACTCAGCTTAAAGAGACTTTCCTTATCAACATTATTTATCCCTTTCAAGCACTTGAATGTCCCAATCATGTCCCCTCTCGCTCTCTCTCTCTCCTGTCTTCCAGGGAGTACATGTTCAGTGCCCTCAACCTCTCCTCGTATGCCTCATACACTGGTATGCATGCTAACATTTGAAAAGAGACTCCAACTTTGTTTGCATAAACTGAAAGGGTTTTCTTGCTGGTAAACAAATCAGGCACTAAACCAATGCAGCCCCTCTGCACAGTACACATGGGCTGCTACTGTAATAACTGTGCAGTTACTTTGTTGATTTGAACATGAAAAGTTTCATTTAATTTAATCAATATGATCTGAGTTACTTTTCTCTGCCCAGACTACAGAACAGTTCAGTTTAGTTAAACATGATTATACAATGAAATGCCCTTCTGTTTTTCTTTCCACATTAGTCAGGTCTTCGTGTTAGGCTTTGACCATTTTTCATAAATTAATGATCTTACTCTAGTGCAGAGCCGTCAAATCTCATTAAGTTCTGCTTTCCTCAGCAGGTATTGCCTTTTCATTTAACATTACTAAGACATTCTCTATCACATCACTTACCCTATTCCATGCTAGACATCTGAATGATCCAGAATGGTATACTTAATGACAAAGAATGATCAGGAAGTACTAAAAGAGAAAGCAGTACTGCCGTGGAGACAGCAATTCAGGCTAATTACCAAGGCACAAACAAAATCGATTATTAACTTAGAAAAGAAGGTCAAAACATAGACTATATGAAACACTTGAAAGGAAAACAAGAAGGCATCTGAAGTTACAAAAACTGTTTGCTTTCCCCTTTAAGCCATTCTGGTATGCACCTAACTGAAAGAAAAGGGTGAACTGACCTGTACTACAAAATGTCCATGGTGCTTTGCAGCACGTGCGCATGTGTAATTTTTTTTCTTTCTTAAACAGTTGGTTGTTTTGCCAATGCTCTATTTGCATTACCCTTGCTTCTGTTCCTTTGTAATCAGGTTCTTGTTTTTTAAATTCCTTTTTTCCTGCTTTGGGCTCACCATAACCCAAAACACTGTCAGGACTGGCTGCCGGGCCACTTGAGTGGGTTGAGTCGACATATTTATCACACTGAGGGCCAGATATTCAAAACTTTGCCCCAATGCAAAATTAGCACTGCCCGGCGGGCAAACTTAGCCCGGAGCACAGAGCAAGCTATATTCTAAAGGAATAGCCCAGGGCAAACAGCTTCTGAATATAGCATGGGAATGAGGCCGGCAACTGGTTGGGAGTGAGGGCAACTTAGCCCTGGAATAAGACAGCTCTGAATATGGCAACCAGGAAGTGCAAACCACAACAGCAACACAGTGCACAGTGATGTGAAGGTAGGTAGAGATGAACTATGTGGCCAATGTATGTGCCAGCAAATCGTGGACCCAGTACAGCTGCAGGCAGCAGTGTATGTGAAAGTACAGTGTGCAAAACTGTAAAATATTCCCAAATTGTTAGCGCGGGCGCTAACTACGTTGCGTGGGTTTAGCGCGGGGCTAAACCGTTAACCGAGCAAACACGTTTGCCCGGCGCTAAACTTTGCCATATTCAAAAGTGACATGCAAATGAGCCTACTTAGGTAGTCTGTGGGCAAACATCTAGATTAGCATCTCATTATGACCTGATTTGCATGCAGTTTGCACGGCTAACTGTTTAGCCCTGCGGCTAAACCAGCATAAGCGATGTTAGCGCTGCGCAAGCGGCGGGAATATTATACGGTTTGAACACTACTTCTGCATGCGCTGCTGCCTGCAGCTGTACTGGGACAACATAGCATAGGCACAGATGGTGGCGGTGCTGCATGCAACTGTCACATTGTAGGTCATGCACAGTGCACAGCAGAAACTACAGTAGCAAGGGGGCCAGTAGTGTGTGGACACAGCATTGCCTATGGTGTGTAGGGCAGTGATGATGACTGCACTATACACAGTGAGAGGCCCAACCTGCAGGTGTTTACTGACAGTGGACATTACTGTTATGCTGTTGTGTGACCCACAGATGCTGTACCTGTGGCATGGGATGCTCACAGTGACATGTACATTTCTGGCTTTGTGTGCTGTGGCAGCTGTGCGGTATGTGTCTGGAGGAGGCATATATTATCCGAAAGGCACACTGGTGTTGGGGTATTCCCAATACTGGCCCATGTGCACTGCATGATGTGTCCCAGCCTTGTAGCCACATCTGGTCTGTGGCACAGCCTCGCCACCCATACATACTCCCCTCAACATCCTCCATGCCCACAGTGCTGCATGTGTGTGCTGGCATCTGTTGGTGTCCACAGAAGTGTGGTCCGCAGGTGTGTGCTGTATGGCCACACTGCCATGCTGTCCATTGGCAGCAGGGTCACCACTTACTGCCTGGCATGGCTGGGACTGGTGGCAGATGATGGCATCATTGTGATGCCATCAGTTAGCAGCATGATTCCTCTATGTTTGGCTTTATCTATGTGTCATATTTCTTTGTTAGGGTCGCGCTAAACCCGCGCAAACACCGCGCAAAGCCATAGCGTCGGGCAAAGCTGATTGCCCAGGGTTAAACAAGCTTTTTCTGGGCGGTATGTACACACGCACTAAGTGTCGCGTAAATCGCTGGAAAGCATAGCCAGGCGCTAGTAGTGAATATAACATGCGCCTCTATTCATATCAGTTTGCCTTGCATACATTATAATTTTGCCCAGTGCTAATGCAGTTTGCCTGCACTATTTGGCCTTTTGAATATAGCAGACCCGCGCTAATCCCACGCTAAACCTGCGCAAACGGTTTTTGCCCGGCGCAAAGTTTTGAATATCTGGCCCTAAGTCTTAAAAAAAAAAAAAAAACAAGCTCGTGTCTGTGAGTTGGAGTTTCAGCCATTGCAAATAATTTTTGAGACTATTTGGCACCTTACTTTTCAGCTTAAAGAGCAGTTGACACCTTCAGGAGAACTTTAACAAAACATAATATTTAGACATAGTTTAGCTTGTTTTTCACATTAGGTCTGTATTTCTCCTCCCTATTATTTATTACTTGAGGTCACTTGCAAGAAAATACAATCTTTGCTCCTGAAGAGTTAATCTATTTCTATTGCTTTTTCCCTGCCTAAGGTCATAATGCACTGCTTGTTACATCACAGTTACTGTCATGGCGACCGACTGTGATGTCACGACGGAGGATTATGACTTGAAGTAGGGAGTCAGCTATAGAGGCAGATGGTCTCTAAAGGAACTCTAAGGGATGAAAATCATATATTCATGCAAATTTCCACAGTAATAAATTATGTGGAGGAGAAATCTAAGGAATATAAATGGAATGCAAGTAGAATTATACCTAATTATGATGTTTTTTAAGTTTTCATTGTGGCATCAGTAGCTCTTTAAAGGAAAGTCAGTCTAAATTCCTTCATGGTGATTTGTATATGATGTTGTGTATCATGTTTTCTGATGTATTTCTTGACTTGGACACCTTTGAAAACATGCTCTTGAGCTCAGCAGTCTTCCAAACACAAATAAACAAATAAAAATATATATTAACTAGAATGCCTTACAGCAGGGTTGCATGTGCAATCATTGTGTTTCTGTACTACAGCATCCAGACTGGTGCTGTTGATCAGCTTCACAGTTCCATTCACATCCTGTTGCATTATCGGAGTTCCAACAATGATCCATGGATACTAAGAGAACTGTTCTTTTAGAATGGTTTCTCTTTCTCTGTTTACACTGTACAATAAACAGTTTAAAGAGCTGGTGACACGTTCAGGAGAACTTTAACAAAACATAATATTTAGCAACTGTCCAGCTTGTATTTCCCATTAGTTCTGTATTCCTCCTCCCCATTATTTAGTAGTTAGGTCATTTGCATGAAAACAGGATCTTTGGTCGTGAAGAGTTCATCTATTTCTGCTGCTTTCTTCCTACCTGAATTCACATAGAACTGCTTGTGATGTCACAGTTACTCCCATGGCAACAGACTGTGATGGCACCTCAGAGGATTATGACTTGAAGTAGGGAGTAAGCTATAGAGGTAGATGAACTCAAAGTGAACTATAAGGGACAATAAGAAAAAATTACTTACCGTAGTAATGTTGTTTCTTCTAATGGAGTCTTGCTGTATTCTGACAACATGCAGTTAGACCGACCAGTTCAACTGCCCCAGAAAACCAAGAGTTAAACTCTATGCGAATGCATAGAATGTTGAGCTCGAGCTTGGTTTTCAAACCACTGTCCTTGGTACGTTCTAGTAACTGATCAGATTCTATGAAGCAAACTAATTTAATATGTGTGTAATGGCCAACACTAAGCCTAAACAGGACCCCAACAGGGGCCACATCAGGAAACAAAAAACAAAGGGCATATAGAAGACTCAAGTCACAGATGCCCAGAGAAAACCATTACCACTGATGGTTTCATAAAGTTGCTGCAGAAGAGCCACCCTTCCCCAGGTTCTGAAGGAGAGGTAGGGTGGGAGGTCAGAATACAGCAAGACTCCATTAGAGGAAACAACATTACTATGGTAAGTCATTTTTTTCTTCAAACAACATGAAGTCTTGCTGTATTCTGACAATATGCAAACTATAAAGCAGTGCCCCAGGAGGTCACAGCACCTATTGGGGAATAGGCTCTGCAGTACTGCTGTGCCAAACATGGCATCACTCTTGCCTGAATATCTGAGCTGTAATGCTTAGTAAATGTATGGACAGACTTCAGGTGGCATGCCTCATATCTCAAGCAAGGGGACTTCCCTAGCAGCCGCCAGGGAGGCCGCAGTGCCTCTGGTAGAGTGGGCCCTAAGACCTGCTGGTGGGTTCTTACCTAGCTTACTGTAGCAGAACTGGATACAGGCCACAATCCATCTGGCTATAGTCCTTTTTGCAGCTGGCCTGTCTTGGCCAACATCCCCATAAGTAAGAAAAAGCTGGGAACAATCTTTCCTTAGCTCTTTTGTCCTGTCCATATAATAGCTAATAGCTTGTTTAACATCTAGGCTGTGCAGCCTGCGTTTACCTGAAGTAGAGTGATCTGAGAAAAATACAGGCAAAGTAATGGATTGGTTCAGATGAAAATCAGAACCCACCTTAGGGAGAAATGTCCTGTTGGTTGGGAGCACAATCTTGTCCCTGTGAGGTGAAATATAGTTGGGCTCCACAGATAAGGCTTGAAGCTCACTGATTCTTCTAGCAGAAGTGATAGCCACTAGAAAAACAGTTTACCAAGTGAGAAACTTGAGTTCTGAAGAAAACATAGGTTTGAAAGGAGGCTGCATAAGCTGACTTATACATATGTTCAGGTCCCATGCAGGGGTAGGTTCCCTATGTGGGGGATGAAAGATGCAACAACACCTTGAAAAACTTTTTGAAAATTGGGTCTGCAGCCAGCGAAGATGCTTTCCCTGCTGAAAGATAAGCAGAGATAGCAGAAAGGTGTACCTTCAGGGTAGATGGCTGTAAATGCAGAGACTGAAGGTGGACCACATAGTCCAGAAGCTGCGGAACTGCAGCTTGCTGAGGATCCAAATTCTTCTGTGCACACCAGATGGAAAATCTTTTCCATTTGGAGAATAGGTTTTTCTGGTAGCAGGCTTTCTGGCACCTTTAAGGATATCCAGGACAGGCTGAGACAGGTGTAAATCTACATATTCTAGGTCAAGAACCAAGCCCTGAGGTGAAGGGACTGAAGATTGGGGTACATTATCCTGCCCTGAGAGGATGTCAGCAGATTGTACCTCCTGGGTAGAGAAATCGGTTTGGTCACTGACAGTGACAACAGCATCAGATACCATGGCTGTCTGGCCCAGTCTGGGGCTATGAGAATCATTGTGGTAGACTGGGACCTCAACTTGACCAGGACTCTGACTATCGGAGGAAAGGGAGGTAAAGCATAAAGGAACCTGTTTGACCAGTCCAGAAGGAGAGCATCCAGTGGCACTGAGCCCTGGAGTGGAGGCCTGCAACAATACAGAGGTAACTGGTGATTGCCTGGGGCTGCAAAGAGATCTGTCTCTGTAACCCCCACCTCCTGAATACTGAAAGAAGGACCTGCTTGTTCAAGGTCCATTCATGATGGCCCTGGCTGATTCTGCTGAGGGCATCTGACAGTACATTGTCCTTGCCTGGCAAGTGAACTGCTAACAGTGACATGTTGAGAGAGTATGCCAGCTTCCAGATCTTCCTGGATTCTGTGTACAGCAGGGAGGATCTTGTTCCCCCTGCTTGTTGATGTAGTACATGGTGGTGGTGTTGTCTGTCCTGACCTGTACCACCTTGCCCTGTAGGAGACTGGCAAACTCCTGAATAGCTAGGAGCACTGCTCTGAGTTCCAGAAGATTGATGTGCACGAGGGACTCCTGAGGGAGCCATGTACCATGTGCTGTGTGATCCCCCAAGTGGGCACCCCAGCCCAGGAGAGAAGCATCCGTTGTCAGCAACAGAGAGGGTACCAGAGGGAGAAAAGGAACCCCCACTCTGAGGTTGTCCATCTCCTGCCATCACTGAAGAGCTAACAGAAGGGTGTGAGACACTGGAATCAGTTTGGACAGAGAATCCTGTTTTTGAGACCAGAAGGATCTGAGGTGGAACTGAATGTCCCACATCTGAAACCTGGCCCACAAGAACCACA
Organism: Neoceratodus forsteri; assembly: GCA_016271365.2. NCBI lineage: Eukaryota > Metazoa > Chordata > Ceratodontiformes > Ceratodontidae > Neoceratodus > Neoceratodus forsteri. The sequence goes on from JADMNL010000027.1 coordinate 6,554,635, forward strand.
GCTGTGGTGGAGGCCATGTGTCCCAGAAGCTGTGAAAAGTACCTCGCTGGACGCTGAACTTGAACCCGAAAGGATTTTGCCAACTCTATGAGGGCCTGCGCCCTTGCAAAAGGCAAAAAGGCTCTTGCCTGAATGGTATCCAGCTCTGCCCCTATAAAGTCTAGTATCTGTACTGGGGTTAAGACAGACTTCTGATGATTTACCAAAAACCCCAGGGAGTGAAGAGTACCCTGAGTGAGTTTTAGAGCTTCTGCGACCTGCTGGGGGGATTGACCCACCAACAGCCAGTCGTCTAGATAGGGGTAAACTGAAACCCCTTGTATTCTGAGGAACGCCACCACCACCACTGCTGCCAGACATTTTGTAAACACCCTTGGTGCAGATGTCAGGCTGAAGGGTATAGCTCTGAATTGGTAGTGGCCTGAAGGCAGTCGAAACCTGAGATATTTTCTGTGAGACTGTCTGATGGGGATGTGGAAGTAAGCATCCTTTAGGTCTAGAGATGCCAACCAATCCCCTTGCTTGAGAGTATGTAGAATGGTAGCCAGGGTTGTCATTTTGAATTCTGGCTTTGTAAGATGCCTGTTCAGGAATCTGAGATCCAGGATAGGCCACCACTCCCCATTTCTCTTTGGTGCCAGGAAGTATCTTGAGTACAGTCGTTTTCCCCAGTACTGATGTGGCACAGCTTCCACTGCTCTTGACTGAAGAAGTGTGGAAACCTCTGCCTCCAGCTGGGCTGTTTCTGCAGTGCTTGAAGGTCTGAAAATTCTTGCTGACAGTTTTGGGGGCACCTAGAAAGTGAGAGCAAGTCCCTGACCCACTATCTCCAGGAACCATCTGTCTGAAGTGATGGAACGCCAAGCCTGGAGACAGTGAGTCAGCCCGCCCCCAACAGGATACAGGGAGGGGGTCCAAACAGAGCTTTCAGGGTGTCTGTTTGGCTGGGGTAGCAGACTGGGAGGTGGAGGTGGCCCTGCCAGCACCCCTCCTGCCTCTCCCTCTAAAGAACCCCTGGGTTGCTGGTAAGAGGGAAAGGCTTGGGCCTGGTGAAAAGGCCTGGGGTAAGGTCTGCCCTTCCCTGGCCTGCTGCTTCTGAGGAGTGGCAGCCTTCTCTTTGCTGAAGCACTCCTGTATGCCACTCTGTACTCATTCATTTTCTTCATATATGCCTCAGTCTGTTCCCAAACAGAGGTTCTGGACAAAGGAAAATCCATGGCATTATTCTGCATATCTGGGACAGGTTAGTACACCTGAGCCAGGAAAAACGCCTGAGGGATACCGCAGAAGCCATAGCCCTAGAAGCTGCATCATTGAAGTCCACAGCCATGTGGAACTGGGATTTAGATGCTTGTACCCCCTTATTGACCAACTCCTGAAGGTCAGCAGAAAATTCAGGAGGGGCGTTTTTAGCTAGTTGTTCGACAGCCTCCCAAAGGGACTTCTGATGCCTGGAGGCATAAGCCATATAGGAGGCTTGTCTGATACCCAAGGAAGATGCCAGGTACCCTTTCTTGGCAGGAGAATCCACCTTCCTGGAATCCTTGTCGGGGGCTGTGAGGCCAGAGAATGCCAGCCTTCTACTTGAGCTGCAGTTTTAGACACCTACATGGCTACAATGGCTAGCTAAAAAGTCAGCGCCATTGCCAGCCAGAAGGTACTTCCTGTCCATCTTCTTATCCAAAGGAGGGACAGAACTAGGGGTTTGGAGGATCTTTAAAGTCTGCTTCTTTAGGGACTTGTGAATGGGAATCGAAAGTCCCTGGGATACAGGAAGATCCATCATCTCCTTGTAATCCTCTTCCTCATCATCCTCCTGCCTGGCTTCTTGTACAGAGAGCTGCAGGGTCTCAGCCACCTGCCTCATAAAAGCAAAATGGGAAGTAGCCTCAGAGACAGGCCTAGGGGGATTCATACTGAGGATGGTCAGGGGAGACCTCAGGGTCAATGAGCTCCCCTTCATCCTGCTCCTCATCCTCCTCCTCATATTCAGAAAAGTAATACTCCTCAGGATCAAGGTGTCCTGAAGGAGTTGAACCGGAATCCAGAACCATTGGCTGCCCAGACGGTACCTGCGACGGTTCGCCAAGTCCAGATTGCAAAGACTGCACTATTTGGATGGCTTTTGCAATTTCATCCGTGGTTGGAACTGAGACCGATTGCTTACGCAGTTCTGAACCGGAGCGTTAGGCTTTCTTCAATGGTGCAGGTTCAGAAACCGACTCCGAGCGTCGTTTAGCCGTTGACAGTTCACCCTGGCTTGAAAGGTCGATTGTCGGATCAGAAGGTTCAGTAGAACCGGCACTGGCCTCAGCAGTCTTGTCCATTCTTTCCTTCAGTTTATCGAGGCGCCTGTCTAAAGTAGGCTGAGGGAAATTCTTACAAATATCACAGTCTGTTTGTAAGTGGTTAAAACCCAAACAATACAGACAAACCAAATGTGGATCAGCTTTTGCAAATTGCTCCCCACACTCAGTACAATGCTGAAACCCAGTGGGACTGGTTTTTCTCATGGGTTTCTGTGACATAACCCTAAAATTTGGAGCTTAACCCAGTGGCTTAGTTAGGCTGCTTAAGCAAGAATCAAATACCTACTTTATCCATAGTGGCTTAGTTAGGCCAAGATAAAGAAATAGAAGAAAGAAAGAGAGAGAAAACTTACCCCTGAAGGCTTATTTAGGCTGGGTAATAGAGAAGATGAAGTCCGAACCGGCCAACGGTTTACTGCCAGCCAAAAAATGAACCGAGAGCCCCCGGTTTTGGTCAGGACTTTGCACCGGTATCCCAATACAGTGAAAATTTAGATAAACAGAGAAATTTAGAAGTTCGGCCCCCTCACGGTCACGGAACCGATCAGAAACCAAACACTTACCCAACCTAGGAAATGTGAGCTATACTGAAAACAGTGGTTTGAGAACGTTACTGAAATAAAACAACAAAGTGGTTTGAAATAAACCGTCGAAACTATGCTAGACCGAAAGCAGCGAGGAGAAATCTCAGCAGCGTCTTCACTGGTGAGCGGAGTAAAGAATCTGATCAGTTACTAGAATGTACCGAGGACAGTGGTTTGAAAACCGAGCTCGAGCCCAACGTTCTATGCATTTGCATAGAGTTTAACTCTTGGTTCTCCGGGGGCAGTTGAACCGGTCGGTCTAACTGCATATTGTCAGAATTAAGCAAGACTTCATGTTGTTTGAATTATATATTCATACACATTTCTTTAGTAATAAATGATGGAGAGGAAAATATATAAAATATAAATGAAATGCAAGCGGAATTGTACCTAATTATTATGTTTTTTAAAGTTTTGAGGCATCAGTAGCTCTTTAACTAAACTGGATTAATGTACAACCAGTCTGTAGACTCCCCCCTTTCCCCAGGGTGGTCTAGAGTGACTAGTTCTCAAAAATGGTTCTACAACCATGATAGTCTAGATGCTAACCAATCAAAAAATGAAATGTCTGGAGAAGGCATAATTTGATCATCTTGACCAGAGAATCTTGAAGCTGTATGCTCTCATGTAGAACATACATCTCTCCATAAATGTTCTGTTCAGAAAAGGGGTTATAACTGTAATATTTCTGCTTTGTTTATCCAGGATAGCCCAGGCTGCAACATCTCATTTTCAGTGGGGTCTTGCTTCTACCCATTTCCATGCTTGGGTGGGCTGAAGCTCTGAGCAGTCACATGATTTGCCCAAGGTCACATGGAGTATTTTGGTACTAACAGGACTAGCAATCTCCTGCTTCCAAAGCCAGTGCTCTAACCACTAGACTACACTACCTCCTGCAAATAAATAATAAAAACATTTTGGCACGTTGCAATTTCTTAACTGATCTCTAAAGTATCATATTGTGTATTGTTAAGTATTCTGGCAAGCATTTAGCACTGGCAACACAAATCATTGGCCCAATCAATGTGCAGTCTGTTATTTCAGAATATTCTGCTTCTTGGAACTTAGCTGTCGTTTGGAAGGGGTCGGACAACTTCTTGACTTCTTTTTTTGTTTGTTTGTTTCTTTTCCCCTCTATTGCTTGACTTCTGTCCCTCAAAGGGACACTCCAACACCAACACCCTCCATCTCTGGGACTTACCGAGTTAAAGCACTCATGGCTTACCCCAAAGACAGGACAGTTGAGGCTGCCCATACCCTTCCGGCACCCAAATCCACTTGTAATGGAGGCAGGCCAAGTTGGAGGTAAAGGGACTATGTGTGTGTGTGTCCCTCTTTATACTGCCGAGGTTTAGGTTTTTCCTATCCTCCTCTCTGCCTCTCCAAGACAAAAGCATGAGCACCACTCTGCAATTACATGCAACTGACGTACATGGAGTACAGCCACATGTCTACGCCCTCCCACAGCTGTCCTGCCTGCTGTTCCACCTTAGAAACTGCAGCTGGCACTAGCACTGCAAGAACAGACAACTTCCTACTCTGAAGAAGGTGAGCGTCCAATGGGATGCTCAAACCTCCTCCCCGCCAGTGACCAGCGTCCATGGCATATTCCTAAACCTGGGTCACTGACATCTATGCTGCTGCTGTGACAACAGGCCAACCAACTTCTGACTTTCTAAAAGGCTCAAAAATATTGTGTTCTTTAGGGTAGAAGGGAAGGAAAGGACGAGAATTCCTAACACTTTTAGTGATTAAATGAATCATAAATATCAAACAATGGCCTCTGTGTGTCCTTTTTTACGGAACAATTCGTTAAAATTCTCATTTTGTATGCTACTTTCATTTTTTTAAATGACGATCTGCTTGACAGTCTCTTTCTTTTTTTAATCAGGAGCCAGCGCATGTCAAGCTTTGAAATGAACATGTCACAGACTCCGGATTCAGCATGTAGTTACTGGTAGCGTGTGGCTGCTGTATACATTTCTAATGTTACCCTCTTTTATCTCAGTAAACACCCTGGGCCCGATTCTAGAAGGGTTACGCCTGGCGTAACTGCAGTTGCGCCAAGTAGAATGGCGCATGTAGCAACTTTTGCCAGCAGTTGCGACATGCGATTCTACATAGTGGCCTCACGACATGGCACAGGCCGCTTATGTAAACGCAACGGTTATGGCTGGGGGTTCTGACGGCAGTTGCCCTGTTCTAGAAGGGCAGCCATAAAGTGCCCACATCGGTATTCTACAAGAACCCCCGGAGGAGATCTGGCAACGTAAGTTATACCAGCATTTAGCTGGTATAACTTACAGACACCCGGGGGTCCTGCAGACCCGTCGGCTGTCCAGCGGACAGTGCACAGTTTCCCTCCCCCCATGCCATGCACACCCCAGCAGGGCCCCACAGCGTGACCCATACATCCAGCCTCCCAAATCAGCTGTTTTGCAGAAGCCCCGCAGGGGGTTGCTGCCATCCTCCCACCCGTGCCCCGAACCACGAGTCGCCCGCCGCATATGCGGCAATAAGCAAGCCCTGGTAGTCCAGTGCCCCCCCCCAACTGTACAATAATATATAAAATATCAATCCCCATTTCCCTTGTAGTCTAGTGTCCCCCAAACTGTACAATAACATATAAAATATTGATCCCGTTTCCCTGGTAGTCTAGTGTCCCCGAACTGTACAATAATATAGAATAATATCGATCCCGTTTCCCTGGTAGTCTAGTGCCCCCACCCGAACTGTACAACAATACAGAATGATATCGATCCCTATTTTCCTGGTAGTCTAGTGGCCCCCACCTCAGCCGTCCCAGCCACCAGCACCCCCACCATCCCCAGCCGCTGGCACAGCCACCTCTCACCTCCACGGCCAGCCGCCCGACTGGGTGCAGTATTAGCGCTACTGCACAGATGCGCTCAGAAATTAATTCTGGGTGGGGGCCATTAGGCTACAGGAAATGAGGATCAATATTGTCTATATTATTAACCTGACCAGACATAGACTACCAGAAAGCTGAGATCAATATTTTCTATTATTGTACAGTTCAAAGAAACATTAAATACCAGGAAATGGGAATCGATATTTCTATTGATATGCATTCGAGAACACAAGACTACCAGGAAATAGAGGATCATTTATTATTTTAGGGTTGGGGGCACTGGACTGCAGGGCAACTGACTTCCGCATTGTGGCGGGCGACCCAGGGGTCAGGCATAGGTTGTGGGGGTGCACTTGCGACCTGCGGCACCAGGTAGCGACATGCTAGCCAGGCATGCCCTCTGTGTGGCATACCTTGCCACATGTCGCAAGTTGCAGGACATTGCTGCAGAGACCCTGCCCCTTCTAAAATAGGGTGCAGGGTCATTGTCGCAGTTGCAAGTGGCGCAAGTTGCGTTCGGCAGCAACTTGCGCCACCCTTCTAGAATCGGGCCCCCTGTATAAAACAATCACCCATCCTTTGGCTACCATCCCCTCCCAACTCTGCTGCCAGTCGCCTTACAGCCCCCGTACAGTGCGCTAGTTATCAAAAATAATTCACTTTGTGAAAATAAACAAGTGATTTTATTTTATTCCCCGATGTACAGTTGGTCCCGACTCCCTGCTCGATCAACTCGCTCGCTCCACACTTTTTCAAAACTGCTCAGAAACTTACATAGCCCAAGTAACTGTTCGGCATCTTACAAGCCCTCCTTCTCACCTGGTTGGCCAGCCATCAGCTGACAAATGCAAACCACAGACCAGTAAGTGCAATTTACATTTGTCCATTGACAACCGGCCGAGGAGGTGAGAGGAGGGCATGTCCCTCATCGAACATTTATTATTGCTATGTATCTCCAAAGAACAGGACCAAACATTGCTGCAGTGTCAAAGATAGCTGCCAATCATGTGCCCCCCCCCCGGCCCCGTTGACTATTTGGGGGTAGTGAAGAACTGGAGTGACTCACTGGATGCACATGGTGGGCGGGGCATGATTGGCCCCGAGAAAGAGTTACCTGCTCCTGATGTGTGCTGGCCACTCTGTTGCTGTCCCAGCTGCTGTCCTGTTTGTGGGTGCAGAGTATTGTAATCACTGGCCATTTTTACATTTGATGCATGAGAACTGATGCTGTGTGCTCTGTTGCGTTTCCTGTCCCGCCGCAGCACTGTCACTAGGGTGAGGACAAAAGCAAAGCTGACGCGAGAGTAAATGCATTCAGGCACCTCAAAATTTGTGGTCTCAGTTAAGTTCAGAAAGGGTCAGGAAAGCATAAATATTGGCAGCTCTAGCGAAAGAAGAAGGGGGGTAACTGATGCTGGTGGAGCAAACGAGATGATAGAGCAGGGAGCCTGGACCCTCTGTACATGGGGGAATAAAATAAAATCACTTGTTTATTTTCACAAAGTGAATTATTTGTAATAACTAGCACACTGTAAAGGGACTGTAAGGCAACACTGCAGGGAGATGGTAGCCAAAGGATGGGTGATTGTTTTACAAAGAGTATTTACTGACATAAAAGAGGGTAACATTAGAAATGTATACAGCAGCCACACGCAACCAGTAACTACATGCTGTATCGGGAGTCTGTGACGTGTTCATTTAAAAGTTTGACACGCGCTGACTACCGATTAAAAAAAAAAAAGACTGTGAAGCAGATTATTTAAAAAATCAAATTAGCATACAAAATGAGAATTTTAACAAACTGTTCCATAAAAAAAGACACACAGAGGCCATTGTTTGATATTTATGATTCATTTAATCACTAAGAGTGTTACGAAATTGTTTCCTATCTCCTTCAAATCAGCAGTATTTGTCAGTCAACAAACAATGTCACATTTAGCAATAATGTCTTTCTGACATTATAAATCATAACATCATTCTTAGGCAATTCAGATTGTATATTTCTAAACATTCTAGATACTCATGACTAGAGATGCAACAAAGTTTTAACTCGCAGGCGAAGTGAACCCGAAGTGGTCCACTTTGAATTCACATAGCACTACGTGAATTGTCCATTAAAAACTTGAAATTCACCTTACTTTGTGTTGTCCACTTCGAGTTACAGTTTGATAAGGTGAAGTCATTAAAAAACAGGCCACTAATCACATGCCTGACTGTTTCTGCATGTCACGTGATTCAGGGAGGCAGTTAAATAGGCTGGAAATCAATGTTCAAAGTGCAAAGTGGGCACAGATGCAACATGCAACAGTCAGCATTTGCTATATTTCAGGGTTCTGCAAAAACTCCTGTACCACCAGATTTAAACAGTGTGCCATACAGGGAACCCGCACAAAGCCACCATTGCTGATACATTTCACAACATTTGATCCATTATCACTAACTATGAAGCCAGCTTTTAGAGACAGGGGGTGCAGCCACTCATCAATTTCTGTCAGTAGCAAGTCTAGCATGTGTTCACCTGTATGCAACCCTGCTACACTACGCACTGCAAGCGTGGCACGCTGTCTAATGCCATGAAGGTTGCTACTACCACCACCACCACCACCACCACCACCACCACCACCACAGTCTGACTTATTACACTGCTTTCCCATCTCACCATCACAGACAACCCCAGGTAGCTGCACCCAATGTGCAGCAATACACAGATAGGAACTACCCGCTGTTTTGCCATTTGTCCACATATCCATGCTTAAGTGAATGTAAGGTGATACAGAATGCTGAAGGGCACGTCTTACAGACTCTGTCACTGTCCGTTATAACTCAGGGACAGCACAGGTGGGAAAGTATGTCCGGGACAGGACCTTCCATTTAGGACATGCACATGCCACAGAGCGAAAGAAGCCCACATTCTCCACAAAGGAAAATGGCAAAAGGTCAACTGGCAGCATTTCCATTACAGCAGCATTGAGTTCAGGTGCATCTGCATGGTTGGGTGGGTATTTAGTGTTGCGCACAAAAAGGCTGTGCAATGTAGGCTGCGTTGTTTGTTGCTTTACACGTGGTATGCCAAATGTCTCTACTCTACTAACTGACATGGATGAGGTACCTTGGATGTGTGATAGTGGGTGCACAGGTGACAAGCCAATACATGTGGTTATTTTCCTTGTTTTAAGCACAGGGGTTGATGTAGCAGAATTACTACATGGACCGCCACTGCTACTCCGACCACTGCTTGAACCTTCCAAATCATCATCCTCCTCATGCCTGTAGCAATCCTCTGGTGTTATTTCACCACTTTTACCAACATGGCTACTTACACTGACAGAAGGGGATTCCATGCTCACTAAGGTGGCTGAGGGTGAATGCCCAACTACAGCATTAGCTCCCCTCTGGCGCCACATCCACAGTGCCTTGTGCCTGCTCTTCGGATGAGTATGCTGGCACCAGTGCCCAAATGATTACCCTTTTTACAAAGCTTCACACACACTTGGCAAAGCCGGCAGATTAACACGGTTTCATTGTTGCCATCTTGTACAAAAAAATCCCAAACTAGGGATTTGGATGCCCTATTCTTCACATGTCGCTGCTGCTGCATATGTAACTGCACTTTTGGTAGAGATGAAATGGGGTCTGTAATGCATGATTTCTGCTGTTGTGCACAACTGGACTTTGACTGAACATCACAATCTATGACTATTAATTCAGGGTCATTACCAACAGACACAGCTACAGCAGAGCTTTGAGGAGGGGCGACTGACTAACAGACTGTTTACAAACAGCCACCTTCACTTTCTTTTTTTCCGGTTCCCAAATGAGGTCGTTAGCATCATCATCATCGTCATCATTCACTAATTCATTCTAGAGGCTCTCCTCCTGTGGAGATATTCAAAGTTCAACGTCTGAATGTTTGGATGGCCTGTCCTCAACAGCAGTGGAAACATGAGACTGTGAGTCATCATCATGACAGAATCTTGTTCAAGTACTGTAGGCAGTGGGACATCAACTGCACTCAAGTCTGTGGATTCAACAACATTTTTCCCACATGATAAGTTTAACAGGGTTGAACTTGTAGCAATACTCATGTTCTTATCAACCATGCCCCAACTAACTTTACTAACAGCAGGAAGAACACCATCTCCAACCAGCAGTGAAGCAACTGATTTCGCTGTGAAAAACACAGTCGGACAAACAGTAGTGGCTCTAGCCACAAATGGTTACCAGGGCACAGCTGGGGCACAACAGATGGCAGCCAGGGCACTGATATATTGTTACTATGGGGGAAGCTCTGCACCATATGGGGCACCCACTGGGGCACAGCATTTTTTACGGAGCACGTGCCTGGTGACTAATTAATAGAAACGCCCTGCGGACAAATCCCTTTACTTGTACTAATTACTACCCTTCCCTTCTGCTGCGTACTACCACGGCCATGACCACTCTTAACACTGCTACCATTGGTAGCCCCTGATAAACCCGACTCATCTTCACAATTTCCACTGCTAATAGTCTTCTTGGCAGCAGCACCACAGCCAGAAACTGCTTTGCCTGACCGTCTCTTCGCAGACATTTTTTCAGATGACAAAGACAATTTACAACAACTTGATATTTCAGCACTTTTCGTTGGCTGGGAAGCAAAACACTAAATGCAGCTGCACAGGCACAACACAATACCTGTCCTTGAATCCTTAACCAATCTTCAAAAAGCCAACAGTTAAAAAATAATACCTTGTTTTGATGGGGGGGGGGGAACACAGCACCTAGTTACACAGAAGCAGGGAAATAAATTGCAGACAGGCTTGGAAATTCAGAGTACTGCTATTGTGGTGCTGCAAGGAAATGCATATCAATTGACAGCACGCACACAGATTAAAGGTCGGGCACAGAAACTTGAACTGTTCAGTACAGTACAACACAGACAGTCCTGTAAAAAGACTGAAAAACTGCCCAGCAAACAGAAAATATTTATAAACAATTCAGTGAAGTTGTACTGTGTCTACCTGAACACAAAAATAATAAAACAACAGCCAATAATGGTTGGAAAAAATGCCTTTCTCACTACTCTCCCTTCTACACCACAAATCGGCCCCTCCCCCGAAGCACACTTCTACAGTGTCTCACAGTACAGACACTGAATCAACTAAATTAACATTCAATATTCACAAAACATCAATAAATACTCCATGATATAACCACATCTGGGTTTAATACAACTGATCTACTAAATTTTATCATATAATTCTGTTGTAAAAAGGCGTTTTTAAAGGTTTTTAGAGGGTTTGAATCTCACAGCGCTGACAGCAAACTGTCTCCAGCTTTCCACTACACACACTATGATGAACTGAGGCTGTGCAAGACAATATAGAGCTCATGTGAACTTACATCCCATGATTCACTGCAAAATTCACCTTAAAGAGCACAAAAACAAAGCGAAGTAACACAAAGTCAATAGAAAACAAGGCAAAGTAACGTGAAGTTCACAGGGAACAATGGGAACTTCACATTACTTCAAGATGCGTAGTTATTCATTTTGCTTTGCGTAGTAGTACGCGAAATTTGGGTTCTACATGAAATACTACATGTAGCGAATTTTAGGCACTTCACCCACCACTACTTATAACCATAAATGAGCATCTCATAATTTTGAGGTTCTAAGTTCAGTTGGCATAGCCCATTTCCCACAATGGGGATTCTCTAACATTTCACAAAGTAAAACTTTTTAATTTTAAATTTAAATTACATTTTTTTTTAAACAAAGGTCTTTAATAGGATTTATAATATAGTTTATAGTAGAGGATTGTTCTGTATAGAATTCAGTCCTTTTCAAAATGCTGTTGTACCACAGTTCAGCGGTCATGGAATGTGACTGTACCCTTCTTGGGTACAGCAGCATTCTAGAGCCTCTAGAGACTGCACAAATCAGTTTCATTCTGAAAGCCAAAGAACTGTTGTGTGCACATTTCACATAATACTATACACTATAAAAAATACAGGATGAGCAACTTTATGCACAACCAGTGTATCCTGCCACCTCGGAGTTCTGATTCCTATGGACCTTTCGAGCTTCGCTCTCAAGGCCAGAGTGAATCAAATCCCTCAGTGTGGAACACACTGGTTGCGCATGAATACCATCCAGTATTCTCTATGTTTATATGCACAGTTCCTGTGTCTCTTACGATTATAGGGCTATCTTCTCAAGCCATTATCGTGCCGGCAGTACTCAGCTTCGCGTCACAGTGCTCTCACCCAAAGAACTTGAGAATGCGTCTTATAACCGTAAGAGAGACACAGCAACTATACACATAACCATATCCATGTAAATTCTTAATCTGTGTATTTTTATTTCTTTTATATTTTTAAAACAGCTTTTATTACTAATGTTATAATTAATGACTCAAGTCATTAAAGATGGTCACCAGTAATAACAATTACCACATTAAAAATCCCTTCCCTCGATGTTACTTTTTGACTTTACATGCTGGATTCGTACAATGGATTTATACAACACCCGCAGTGAAAAATGTTTCTAGATAAATAGGGAATATGCAATAGGCTGACTCAAAATATGCAATTTATCTTCATGTGCTGGGGGGCAGGACTGTAACTCGTCAGTAGCAGAGCCATGAGTGAGTTATGAAAGTCCTGCCCCAACAAGTTATGATAAACTGGGTATTTTGAGTCAGACCATTGTATATTTGATTTCACTAGCTGTACCTTTTGAATGCACTCTTTATGTGAAGATACAACTGTTTCTTTTTGAGGTCAAATGCTGGATTCGGTGCTGCATTTGGTCATTGTGATGTTATTTGCATTGTGAAAGCTGCACTCTGATTGGTTCAGTATGCACTGCGACATACCCTACTTTGTAAGATATTATTATTTTGCTACGTTGGATTATTGTGACATCGCTAACAAGGAAAGCTTGCGCGCACCAACCAAGGCAGTAATATAGTGCACCACACTGCAAATTGCAAGCAAAAAGATTATTTTTATTTACTTATATAGTCAGGATAAAAAAAGCTGGGCATACAGCAGTGCACACCCACAACGTATTACAAAAATCTTTTTACCTGCAATTTGCATTGTGGTGTACTATATTACTGCCTTGGTTGGTGTATGCGAGCTTTCCCTGCTAGCTGTTTGACTTTTGGTTTATGCACCACAGTATCCTGAGGCGACCCTTCCTCTTTTTTGATTCACTGTGACATACCCTACTTTGCAAGATAATATTATCTTGCTATGTTGGGTCAAGCTAATACTTTTCATCTTGATGTTTATCAGTACACACATGTTGTATACATTTATCTCACTGTTGAAGCTCCAGATTAACATTTATCTGGAAATTAGATATGTCAAAATGACTATCCTCAACCTAAGAACCAATCAGAACGCAGCTGTCACAGTGCTGATGTCACAATAGAGTTGCTCTGCTCGGAAGCCAGCCACTGAATTTAGAGAGAAACAGTTCCATCTTACAGCTTATAAACTGATGGTGTATGAACCACCTACATAATAGCCTGACTCCAAATATAGTTTATTCATTGTGGGCATGACCAGAGAGCAGGGTATTTTTTATACACCAAACATCCATATCTCAATTCAGGAGGGAACTACAATGAAAAGAAAAATAGACATAGACCTTTTTTCCCCTGGAAATACATTACTAACAAAAAAAAAGAAAACTATATGATGCCATTATTTTCTGCTAATAAATACCACTGCTTTAAAATGATTTAAAAGTCACAGTGTGGACACAGTCTAAGCCATTGTGCCAATCCAAACCTAATACCATTGAGCATCATCTTCGTATGATCAGGGAACACTGAAATGTATCTGACACATTGTTATCTTAAGCATTACTGCAAGCCACCGGGATGTACAGACAGCTACCAACCTCGAGTATCAGAGCAATTAATTCATGAAATCCCCTGCCCACGCAAACTTCTAAAACAGCCTGCAATTAAAAAGAAACCAAAATATCCCTTATGTAAACGACTAATCTTATGCCTAAACCATAGCATGAAACATCTGTATTCCTTCGTTTCTTGGAAATGTAAAGGTTACCTTAAAAACATGTTCCAAGATAAACCCATTGGCAGCGTCCACATGTAATGGTATAAATTACTTTGTCATCAAAACACTTAAAGTGCAGCCAATGCATCCAGAGGCACTTTAAAAACATAATATTTGGACACAAGTCGGCTTACATTTCACATTAGCTCAGTTTCTCGTCTCCCCAGTATTTTATCACTGAGCAGGAAAACAGGATGATTTTTCCTTGAACGTTTATCAGCTCCTATTGTTTATTCCACACCTGATGTCATAATACTGTACTCTGTCAACACAGTTACTCCTATGGCAACAGACTTGTGACATCACAACAGAGGATTATGACATCAAGTGGGGAATATACCGTAAAGGATGGATGATGCCTAAGAGATGAAACATCCAAGTTTTGTGCATGTTTCCTCAGTAATAAGTAATGGGAAGGAGAAATCTATAGAAGATTGCCAGGATTTTTAAAGCAGTTTATTTGACGTAAGTTTTTCATTACATCAGACGTCTAGCGTAGGGCTTTGTGTCAAACAATTTGAGATTTTTCTGTGGTCTACTGTGCGTCATGATTGCAGCCTCTTACTTGCATCTTCGAAGTAGGTTGTACCTATAGTTTGACACAATCCACTGTAAAGCCCATTCCTGTGCTGTAAAATCAGCCAAATGTTTGAACATACAGGAAAAGTATGTCAACTGTTTTAGGTGCACCAGCTGTGCCGAAGACCATACCTGTGTCTGCAGCCACAGTCCTCGCGCCAAGGTTTGAAAATCCTGCCTATATGAACACAAGTAAGGATTAAGCCACTCGAAAGTATGGGTCTACTTTGGAATTAATCCATGGTTTGGAGGACTTGGGGGGGGTTGGGGCATGAGGCCAAAGGCCAAGTGCCTCCAATTACCAAACCATGGATTAATTCCACAGTAGACCCATACTTTCGAGTGGCTTAATCCTTACTTGTAACATGGTAATCAGTGTATGGCTAATATTCTTTCCATAAATGGCAACAGACAGTGTGACTCACTTTTTAAATGCTTTATGCTGCGCTGTTAAACATGGTATGCACACAGTACAAAACAACTGGAACACACCTATTGGAAATATCATGGCTGCTCTTTAACTTTTGCAAAAATAGCTTTCATTTCAAGTTTTAAGCTTTCTAACATCGAAATATATTTTAAAACTTTTGAAAAAAGTTGCACTTAACTTGCTACGGTCCTCACTACTGCTATTTGTCAGTTCCTGCTGTGGTACATTGTGGGAACAGTTATGTGACGTACATCACATCTGCATACAGCTTGGACACCAGTAAGGAAGTAAGCTAGTGATGAAAAATGATTGTGCGGTAAACAAACGGGTTTCTAATTTTTGAACACGTTTCTAACTTTTTTACATATTTCTATCTAACTGTTAAACATTTACAACAATTTTTTACTTAACATTTGGAAACATTTGGGACAGCTACGTCAATAAACATGATAAACAATACTGTTATGCAGCTGATTTCTGCTCTGTGGGTTCAGTTTTCTGGGGGCTTCCTTAATAATTAAAATTCACTGCACCATTTATTGTGAACTTGCTTAAATTAAAGGGGCTCCAGTTGTTACTGCTGCTACAGTTCGGGTCAGAAGATGATGTATTATTTTCTTTTGTTTTTTTTCTGGTTTTGGAACACCCTTGCTGCTGTTCTGAGTAGTTGTTTCTATTTGATACCTGGTGTTGGTAGTATCAATTTCATTATTGCTGGCAGTCGGTGTCACAACCCCACTCAGCAGGTCAGGCCCTCAGCTCCCACAATGCCAACCTCCGAACACCGTATTGTGAACAGGTAACAGAACAGGGTAATCCTCCTGTCTGCTTGTGGGTCCGAATCACCTCTGGTCTCAAGTTCTGGGGGGGGATTCAAACTGTGAACCTTATGCTAGCATACCCAAATGTACAGGCTCAGATAATCTGCTCTTCAAGGGATGCCAGATATCGTTCCCCTAAGGGCACCTAACTAGGTATCCAAAATGAACCATTTTAAAACTCTATAAAAGACCTTAGGTATATTCTTACCTTTTCTCAGTTTGGTAACACCATTAAGCTTATGAACAGCTGTCAGTCTTAACCCTCCATACATCACATGCAAAAAAGGAGAACTTGGAAGACACAGGCAGTATATTTAAATGTAGATTTACTTAAAAATGGATAAAAATAAGTAAAATGTAAACAGAGAACAATATATCACAAAGCATACAATCTCTTAAAAGAAAACAAAGAAATTACATACAAACTCCTACCAACATACAGTTAGACGTTTTCTATCTAATGTATACCTCTACACAGTGCTTACAGTTAAATGTTATTTCTAAGAGTCCAAAAAAGAAGTGTCTCAGTGGAAATACAGAATACAATTTAAACTCTGTGTCTCCACCCCTTCTATGACACCATCTAGCTCCTCCTTTTAGAATATAAAAATTATACAAAACAGGATGTCCTATCAGGAAGTATATTAAATAAGGTGACATCAGCAAAACTCATTTCCCAAATTATAAGTCTGTCTTTTCATTAAGCCTTTCCTTTGATCTTCTGTGGTTTCTTGCTCTCCCAAGGAATCAAAAGATATTTATGACTTTCACACCATGGTATAAAACTGTTTTTTTTCCTCTAAGACATCATAAAAGTTTACGAGCCCTATATCCTGGTAACTGGGTCAGCTCTTATTAAGTCAGGGAAACAGGAGACCCTTAATTATGTATCTCTAGTCTTTAACTACCTCCTGGTTTCAGGTTAACATATCCTGTTGCTCCTCTGAAACCGGGGGCATTCACGGAAGCACTGACAATCACACACTATATTCTATATTCCAAAAATCATAGAGCGATCATAACCAGCTGGCCAAGCGTCACAATCCTCCCCACCTAGACTGAATTTGGGGGCTCTATCCCCTGTATGGGATGAACTTCCCAAATCAGTTCACTCCTCATACAAACGTGAAAGGCCATCGGCGTTCTGATTGGTCGCTCCAGCCCTATGTAAGATTGTCATGTCATACCCTTGTAAGGCAAAACTCCATCTTAACAGTCTACCATTAGTTTTTTCCATTTGCGTCAGCCAAACCAGGGGGTTGTGGTCAGTTTGTACCGCAAAATGCTGCCCATATAAGTATGGCTCTAACTTCTTTAGGGCCCATACTATAGCAAGGCACTCTTTTTCCACAGTAGAGTATGCCTGCTCCCTGGGAAGTAACTTTTTACTCAGGTACACTACAAGGTGATCTTTCTCTTGGTTGGATGTCTGACTCAGTACTGCCCCAATACCCATGTCTGAGGCGTCAGTATGAACTATAAAGAGTCTGCTATAGTCAGGACTTGCCAATATAGGACCACTGCACAGTGTCTCCTTTAGTCTTGTAAAGGCTTTCTCACAGGCTGGTTCCCAGGTAATTTTCTTAGGCATCCTTTTCTTTACCAGGTCAGATAGGGGGCAGCCAGGGCACTGTAATTGGGTACAAATTTCCTACAGTACCCTGCTGTCCCTAGAAAACTCCTGACCTGCTTCTGCATTTCTGGTCGGGGCCACGCCTTGATCACCTCTATTTTAACTTGGTTAGGACGGAGCTGTCCCCATCCTACCACGTGCCCAAGGTATGCCACTTCCCCCATGGCCACCTGGCACTTCTCAGCTTTGACAGTGAGCCCGGCCCTCTGTATCTTGCCCAGCACTTCCCTAAAGTGGGACAGGTGTTCCTCCCAGCTGGCACTAAAGATGGCAGTCGAGCTCGGTTTTCAAACCCCTGTCCCTGGTTCATTCTGTGTAACCACCAGATTCTTACGAGCACTAAAATAGTGGCTACTAAACTATACTAAATAACCATGAACATTAATAAAAATCATAGTCAAATGACTAATAACCCAACAAAAGGGCATATAAAGAAGACTCAAGTCATAGATGCCCAAGAAAAATGCCATCCCAATGGTGCAGTACTAAAAAAAGAACAGCTGGAGTGCAGTCCCCCCCTCAAGTTCTGGTAGGAGAGGCAGGAAGGGAGGTCAGAATACAGCAGACTCCATTAAAAGAAACAAGATTACTGTGGTTAGTAATGTTGTCTTCAAACAACATGAAGTCTTGCTGTATTCTAACTATATGTAGACTACCATGCAGTACCCCATGGAGGTGGGCACAGAACCTACTTAGGAAATAGGCTCTGCAATACTGCTGTGCCAAATCTGGCATCACTCCTGGCCTGGGTGTCCAGGCAGTAATGTTTAGTGAATGTGTGAACAGTTTCCCAGGTGGCTACATAGATACATAGACAGTGTCGGCAGATAAGGGCCTATGGCCCACCCAGTCTGCCCATTTGAGCTTGTAAGTTCAGTTTGTTTTCCTAGAAGTCTGTTGCCCCTTACCCCTGACCTCCAGAATTCCTTTATGTCTATCCCATGCATTCTTAAATCCCGTGATTGTTTCAGCCCCCACCACTTCCTCTGGCAGGGTGTTCCACTTGTCCACCACCCGTTCTGTGAAGAAATTCTTTCTCATGTTTCCTCTGAATCGTCCCTCCCTCCAACTTCATCCCATGCCCTCTAGTCCTGGAACATCTTTTCGCTTAAAATAGTGTTTTCCTGCACCCTGTTCCTCCTGTAAGATACTTGTATGTCTCTATCATATCCTCTCTCCCTCCTCTCCTCCAGGAGTACATGTTCAGTTCCTTCAACCTGTCTTCATAGGACTTGTGATGCAATCCATGCACCATCTTTGTTGCCCTCCTCTGAACCTTCCCTACCCTATGTCCTTACGTAGGTATGGTCTCCAGAACTGTACACTGTACTCCAGGTGGGTCTCACTAGTGTCTTGTATAGCGGAATTATGACCTCCCTTTTCCTGCTGGTGATGCCCTGCCTATACATCCCAGCATCCTATTTGCTTTACCTGCTGCCTTGTCACACTGTTTCCCTACCTTGAGGTCATCAGAGATGACAACCCCAAGATCCCTTTCCTGCTTGGTGCATGCTATATCCTCACCCCCAACTGATATATTGTGCCAGGGTTTTGTGCCCCATATGCATTATCTTGCACTTCTTTGCATTGAATTTCAACTGCCAACCCCTGACCATTCTTCAAGTTTCTGCAGGTCGCTTCTCATTCTGTCTACACCTCTGGGTGTCTACTCTGTTACAGAGCTTTGTGTCATCAGCGAACAGTGAAATTCTGCCTTCTAGGTCCTGCGCAATGTCACTGATGAAGATGTTGAATAGGACCGGTCCCAGCACTGATCCTTGTGGTACCCCACTGGTCACTCTTCCCTCTGTGGAGTGACAGCCATTTACCACCACCCTCTGTGTCCTGCCACCCAGCCAGTTACCTACCCACACTACTGTCCTGCCCACACCCATATTCCCCAGTTTGTGTAATAGTCTTCTATGTGGCACAGTGTCAAAGGCCTTGCTGAAGTCCAGATGAGCCCGCGTCCACTGCCCTCCCTGATCCACCTCCTAGTCACCCAGTCAAAAATTCAATGAGGTTGGTCTGACATGACCTCCCCTGGTGAAACCATGCTGCCTTAGGTCCTGTAGTCCATTGACAACCAGATGTTCCACCAACTCTCCTTCAGTAGTGCTTCCATGATCTTCCCCACTACCAAGGTGAGGCTGACTGGTCTGTAGTTCCTGCTTCCTCTTTGTTCCCACTTTTGTATAAGGGACTACATCTGCTGTCCTCCAGTCTTGGGTACCTCCTGTTTCCAGTGATCGCTAAACAGGATAGCCAGAGGTTCAGCCACCACCTCTCTTAGTTCTTTAAGGACCCTGGGGTGCACCCCATCTGGCCCTACATTGCTTATCAACTCTTATTACTTCCAGTTCCTTCAGGACCCTTTCTGTGTAAAGGGACTTGTGTCCATTTCTGCACCATTCTCACCCCTTGTACTCCCTTCAGACCCATTACCCTCCTCTTCCTCAGTAAAGACTGAGCAGAAATACCTGTTCAATATGTCAGCTTTACTGTTGTCATCCTCCACGCAGCCCCCATCCTCCCCCTTCAGTCTCACTATACCTCCCTTTGTCTTTCTTTTTTCACTTATGTACCTGTAAAAGGTTTTGTCCCCTCTACCCACTGATTTTGCAATGTGTTCTTCTGTCTGAGCTTTGGCTTCCCTTACGGACCTCCCTGCCTCCCTTTGCTTCTCCTGGTACTTCTCCCTATCCCCTTCTGCCTGTGTCTTTTTGTATTGCCTGAATGCAATCTTTTTGGCTTTCACTTTCTTTGCTACCTCTTTGGAAAACCATAATGGTCTCCTCTTCCTTTTCCTCTTGCTAACCTGCTACTTTGCAAATTTTGAGCAGGGGAATATCTCTGGCAGCTACTATAGAGGCAGCTGTCCCCCTGGTAGAGTGATCCTGAAGGCCCACTGGTGGCTCTTTTCCCAGTTTGCCATAGCAGAACTGAATGCAAGACACATTCCACCGAGCAATGGTTCTCTTGGTGGCTGGCTTTACCTTTCCCACTTCTCCATTGGTGAGGAACAGCTGAGTACACTCATTCCTATGGGCCTTTGTCTGATCCAGATAGTACCTAATAGCCCTCTTAACATCCAGGCTATGCAGTCTGCATTCTCCTGAACTAATGTTCAGTAAAGAAGACAGGTAATGTCATGGACTGATTCAGGTGGAAGTCAGAGACCACCTTCGGAAGAAATGCCCTGGTTGTCCTAAGAATGACCTTCTCCCTATGGAGTGCTATGTAGTTGGGCTCCACTGACAAGGCCTGTAGCTATGGCTACCAGGAAGACAGTTTTACATGTCAGATACTTGAGTTCAGCAGAAGACATGGGTTCAAATGGGGGCTGCATTAGCTGTGTGTTGCAGATATTCAAATCCCAAGAAGGGGTAGGCTCCTTGTGAAGGGATATAGGTGGAGCAACCCCTTAAACAACTTCTTGAAGATTGCATGAGAAGCTAGGGAAGGTCCCTTCCCTGAAGAGAGATAGGCAGTAACAGCTGCTAAATGTACCTTCAAAGTAGAAGGCTGAAGGCCTAGAGAATGAAGATGGGCTAAACAGTCCAACAGGACTGCCAATCCGGCTGCCTGTGGATCTATTTTCTTTTGTGTACACCAGATAGTAAATCTCTTCCATTTGGAAACATAAGTCTCTCTGGTGGCAGGTTTTCTGGAAATCCTCAAAATATCCAGGACCCCTTTAGAGAGATGCAAGCCTGCATACTCTAGGTCCTCAAGAGCCAGGCCTTGAGCCCAAGGGACTTGAGGTTGGGGTATAGGATCCTCCCTTGAGAGGAGGTCAGAAGATTGTGCCTCCTGAGGAGGCAGATCAGACTGGCCAGTGCCAGAGACAGTAGCATGGGATATCAAGGCTGTCTGGCCCAATTTGGAGCAATTGGAATCATTGATGGTTGGCTCCTGAGTTTGATCAGTACACTGAAGATCAGAGGGAATGGGGGAAAGTCATACAGGAATTTGCCTGTCCAGACCAGTATCAGTGCATTCAGAGGCACTGAACCCAGAGCTGGAGGCCTGCACCAGAACTTGGGTAGCTGATGATTGTCTGGGGCTGCAAACTTCTGGTGTACCCATCTCCTGAACACTGCATGCAGTATTTCCCTGTTCAGAGCCCACACGTGGTGACTCTGATTTATTCTGCTGAGGGCATCTGCCAGGACATTGCCTTGCCGGGGAAGTGCACCACTGAGAGGGAGATCTTGAGAGAATAAGCCAGACTCCAGATCTTCATTGCTTCCATACACAAAGCAGAGGACCTTGTCCCTCCCTGCTTGTTAATGTAGTACATGGTGGTGGTATTGTCTGTCCTTACCTGAACCACCTTCCCCGGTACCATTTTTACAAATGACTGAAGTGCCAGAAACATTGCCCTGAGCTCCAAAAGGTTGATGTGGAGAAGAGACTCTTGTTGAGAGCTTGTCCTATAGGCAGTGTGGTCCCCTAAATGAGCTCCCCACCCCAGGAGGGAAGCATCCATGGTCAGAACCACTGTAGGAGATTGTTGGAGGAATGGTACACCATTCCTGAGGTTGTCCCTGTCCTTCCACCACTCTAATGCCTGTATCAAGGTGGCTGTCACTGGAATCAACTTGGATAGGAAATCCCTTCTCTGGGACAAAAAGGGCCTGAGGTGAAACTGAATATCCCTCATCTGAAACCTGGCTCCTGGAACCACTGCTATGGATGCTGCCATGTGTCCCAGTAGCTGAAGAAAGTGCCTTGCCAGACGAGACACATGTAGGTGAAAAGGGTTTGCCAGTTGAATGATGTTGTCTGCCCTTCCAACTGGCAGGAGAGCCTTTGCCTGAACTGTGTCCAGCTCTGTCCCTGTGAAATCTAAGATTAGGACAAGTTCCAGCACTGACTTTTTTAGGTTTACCAGGAATGAAAAAATTACTCACCTTAGTGACTGTGTTTCTTCTAATGGAGTCTTGATGTATTCTGACAATTTGCAGTTAGCTCCAGCTCTTGAACTGCCCCGGAGAGTGAAGGGTTAAATTCTATGCCAGGTATAGAATGTTAGGCTCGAGCTTGGTTGAAAACTCTGTCTGTGTCCTTTTGAAACCAAACCGTCAGATTCTTATGAGTTAAAACTCACTGACTAAATAATGCGGAAATTGTAAAAACTCCTAGTAGCCAACTGGCAACAAAGACTTTGGATTCCCCAAAAGACTCAAGTCAGGAAACCCAAAGAACCAAAACCAGGTAATAAGAACTAAAAACTCTTAATTAAACAAATACAAAGCACCCAACACAAAAGGAGTGGGGTAAAGACACCCCTTGGGTACAACACTGCACCTGCCCACCCACTTCCCAAAAGCAGGTTCTGAGAGGGGAGGCAGGGAGGGAGGGAGGTCAGAATACAGCAAGACTCCATAAGAAGAAACACAATTACTAAGGTGAGTAATTTTTTCTTCAAACAACATGAAGTCTTGCTATATTCTAACAATCTGCAGACTACCAAGTAGTACCTCCAAGGAGGAGGGACAGAACCTACTTTGGGAATAGGCCCTGAAGTACTGCTGTGCCAAACCTAGCATCACTCCTAGCCTGGATATCCAGAGAGTAATGCTAGGTGAAGGTATGAACTGTTTTCCAGGTGGCTGCTTGAAAGATTTCTAACAAGGGGATATCCCTAGCTGCAGCCAGAGATAGTAGTAGTAGTAATAATGATTTTATTCATTATAATGAACAAGGTAAAACAATCCCATTGAGTACACAAATACACTCATTTTCAAGGGACACCTTCTAAAATGCATACCTGGTTACAATATAGGAGAAAAATATAAAAACATACAAAATACAAAACTACAAATATACATCTACACAATAAATACATTACCACATATTTAGATCACATACATAAACAAAACTACAATAATACATAAACATTCATCCATTTTCCAATACCTCACAACATTCATGAAATTTCTCACTTTGCCCATGATACCAAGATCTAATTTTCATCCAACTTATTTTAACACCATATCTTCTCAAATCAGGAGGCAAATTATTCCAAATTTTTGGACCTAAATAAAACAATGTTGCACACCCATTTCTCGTCCTAAACTTTGGTACTTCAAATTCTATGTATTGGGCTGATCTCAAACCCTTACTTGGATATTTAATTTTTAAGTCTTTAGTAATATATTCAGGCAATTTATTTTCAAGAAACCTGCATACAATTTTGATTATATGCTGATTTCTTCTAATATATAAGTGATCCCAACCTATATTTTTATATAGCTCACAATGATGTGTAAGTCTATGTAAGCCTGTAATATACCTAGCCATCTTATTATATAAAATATCTAATTTTTTCAAATCAACTTTATTTGCACCCCCATAAATTATGTCCGCATAATCAATCACTGGCACTAACATTGTGTTAATCACATGAAGCATTATATTCCTTGAGAAATTACTTCTTATTCTATACAGCATCCCCAATTGTTGCCCTAATCTCCTAACTAAATTATTTATATGAACAGACCATTTACAATGCACATCTAACCATAACCCTAGATATTTATACTCATCAACTATCTGTAAGATGGAACCATCCCTCACTGTTATTTCCAATGATTTCGTCTGTAACTTTTTACTTTTTTGTCTAAATAACATTACCTTAGTTTTAATAGTGTTCAATACTAATTTATTCTTAACATAATATGCCTGTATGTCATCAAAGGCTGATTGTAATGTACACTGTATACTATAAATGTTCATATCTGAAACATACATAATAACATCATCAGCATACTGATGATATTCTAATTTGTCTTGCTTGAAATTCAAATCACTAGTATATAGATTAAATAATAGGGGCCCCAAGATTGTTCCCTGAGGTACCCCTTGTCTTATTTGCCTAAAGTCTGAGGTATATGAATTTAAAGACACTTTTTGTTTTCTGCCTTTCAAATAGTTGGAAAACCAGGCTACCACATTGTCCGAAAACCCCATGTTAAACAATTTATTAATCAATATTTCATGATTTAAAGAATCAAACACTTTTGACAAATCAATCATAATTGCCCTGTCAACAATCCATTGTCCATAGCTCTCTGAATATCTCCTGTTACTTTTATTAATGCAGTCTGAGTACTATATCCTTCTCTGAAACCTGACTTGATTTCTGTGCAAGATGTTCTGTTCCTTTATATATTGCTTGACCTGTTTAGCTACTATTTTTTCACAAATCTTTGCTACTACTGGTATCAGAGATATTGGACGATAGTTGCTAATCTCAGGCTTTGAGCCAGATTTAAAAATTGGAATTACTTTTGCACATTTCCATTCTTCTGGTACTTCTGCTGAATACAAGGACAGCTCAAAGATTTGTGTCAAGGGATAGGCAGCAACTGGGGCTGCAAATTTTAACAATTTACTACTAATCTCATCTAATCCAGTTGCCTTTCTTTCATTAATATGCAACAATTCTAATAAGACCTCATTCACATTTATATAACCAAAATTGAATGATAGATCCATTCTCCCTCTAGTATTAATGAATTTTTGACTATCAAAAGTGACAACATCTGTACCCTCCTTTACAGCCCCCAAATTAACAAAAAGGTCATTAAAACAATTAGCCACCTCTGGGCATTGTTCCATCTCTCTACCTTTAATATTAAAGGTTTGTGGGTAATCATTTTTTCCTGGATTTTGTAATTTATGAATTAATTTCCAAAATTTACCTGGATGTGAAAATTGGGTATCCTTTAACACATATTTATAATAATCTGCTTTTGCCTTCCTAGTATCCCTAAAATATGTATTTCTTAAGGCTCTATAGTCATCCCAATCCTTCTGTTTCTTTGATTTCTTAGCCTTTTGCCACTGAATATTTCTCTTCTTACGTAAATTATGCAAATTCCCATTATACCAAATTGCATTTTTAATCCACGATAAACTTTTCTCACAGGTGCATGCTGATTACAAATGTTCTCAAACTCTTCCAAAATACTGCCATGTCTCATTTATTGGGAATTAAAGCTATTCTCTTCAATTTACTTTTCCAAATCCAGCATAAAGGCAGTATAATCAAATTGTCTAAATGTCCTTTAGAAACCCAATATCCAGTTTTAATACTTTCTCTTTTGCTCTCACACACATACCCTGATGATCACTAAAAGTGTCTAACAAAACACCACTCATTTTGTATTTCTCCACTCTTGTGGTAAAAATTAAGTCCAAAGTAGAAGAACACTCACTATCTTTATTATTAATTCTAGTTTCCCCATCAATTAACTGAATCAATCCGAGTCTATTTGATAAATCAACGAGTTCGTGATCACTTGTAATTTGTTCCCAATTTACATTGAAGTCGCCAATCAGCAATATTTCATGTGTAGTTCGAAATTTATACAAATAATCATACAGAACCCCAAATTTTGATGAATGAACTCTGGGAGGTTTGTACACACCCAATATCATCATGGGTAGAGAAAAGGGGAATCCTAATTCCACTGTATGTAGAAATGCAGCTGTACCTCTAGTGGAATGAGCCCTCAGGACTGAGGGTGCAGTGTTTCCCAGTTTTTCATAGTAGAATTGAATACAGGACACAATCCACCTGGCAATGGTTCTCTTGGTGGCAGGTTTTCCCTTACCTACTTCCCCATAAGTGAGGAACAACTGGAGGGAGTCAAACCTGTGACCCTTTGTACGTTCTATGTAGTAACTAAGTGCCCTTTTAACATCTAAACTGTGTAGCCTCCGTTCCCCTGAGGAGGTGTGATCAGTGAAGAACACAGGAAGAGTCACAGATTGGTTTAAGTGGAAATCAGAAACCACTTTAGGTAAGAATCTTCTACTGGTTCTAAGGACCACCTTATCTCTATGGAAAGAGATGAAGTCAGGCTCCACTTGACAGGGTTTGCAATTCACTGATACGTCTGGCAGAAGTAACAGCAACCAAAAACTCAGTTTTCCAAGTCAAGTACCTGAGCTCTGCTGAGCATATAGGCTCGAGGGGGGGGCCGGGTTGCATCAGCTGAGCAATACAAATATTCAAATCCCAGGCAGGAACAGGATCCCTAAAAGGGGGATTGGTATGAAGCAATCCTTTGAAAAATTTACAGAATACAGGGTGAGATACGAACATACAAAATTTGCCAGCAGATGAAGGCCTAGAGGTCTATCAAGTCTGCTCGAATGTGCAGCTAGCACCCCTTATTCTGCAGCTGCCCCTCCCTTCCACCCTTCCCCTTCATTGACCCTCCCCCTTGTCCTGTCCCATCCCCTTTTGAAGCAGTCCACTGTTCTACTGGATACCACTTCTGCAGGTAACGCATTCCACCCAGCCACCAGCTTCTCTGTAAAAAAGTGTCTCCTCATCTCCCTCCTGAACCTTCCTCCCTCCAGTCTCATATCATGACCCCTGGTGTCCCTCCCCTCCCTTACTTTGAACAGCCCCTCTGTACCTGTCTTGTTTATTCCTTTCATGTACTTAAAGGTTTCAATCATGTCCCCCCGTCCCTTCTCTCCTCCAGCGAGTACATGTTCAACTCCCTCAGCCTCCTCTCGTATGATAAGTCCCCCAGACCCTTGATCATCTTTGATGCCCTGCACTGCACCCCCTCCAGTAACTTAATGTCCCTCTTCAGATACGGGCGCCAGTACTGCACGCAGTACACCAGGTGCAGTCTAAATAATGACCTATATAGTGGCAGAATCACCTCCTCCCTCCTCAAAGATATACCCCTTGCAATGCAACCCAGCATTTTGTTGGCCTTTGCAGCTGCCTTCCTACATTGTGCCGAGTTGTTCATTGACCCTGTAATGAGCACCCCCAGATCGTTCTCCTCCTCTGTCTGGGCAAGCTGCACTCCCCCCCAACTGGTAACTCCTTCTTGGGTTCTTTATCCCAAAATGCAGCACCTTGCACTTTTTGGCATTAAACCCCACTTGCCAGGTGTCTGACCAGGTTTCAAGCTTAGCCAGATCATCCTGCAACCCCTGCCATCCCCCTAGGTCATCCACCACTGCTCCTAGCTTGGTATCATCAGCAAACAGACTGATCTTGCTCTTGATGTCCAATGATATGTCTGCAATGAATATCCCAAACAACACTGGTCCCAACACCGAGCCCTGTGGAACACCGCTTGTCACTACCCTTGTGAGAGCTCCCCACCCACCACCACCCTCTGTTGCCTTCCCTGAAGCCAGATCCCTACCCATCTCATCAGTTTTGCACCCATCCCTGTGCCTACTAACTTACTTCCCAGCCTTCCATGCGGCACCGAGTTGAATGCCTTACTGAAGTCCAGATACAGGACATCCATTGCATGGCCCTGTCCAGTTGCCTAGTTACCCAGTCATAGAACTCCACCAGGTTGGTTTGGCAGGATCTGCCCCATATGAAGCCATGCTGTCTGCTGTCCTGTAGTCTTTTGGCCTCTAGGAGGGACACCAGCCTCTCCTTCAGGATAGTCTCCATTAGCTTACCAACGATGGATGTGAGGCTCACTGGTCTGTAGTTTCCCGGCTGATCCTTGAGGCCACCCTTGTGGAGGGGCACCAAATGAGCCATCCTCCAATCCAGAGGTACACACCCCGAATGTAGTGAGGCATTAAATAGGTCTGCCAAAGGCCCTGCAAGGACCTCTGCCAGCTCCTTCAGTACCCTGGGGTGGATGCCATCAGGGCCTGGTGCCTTGTCCACCCTCAGTGCCTTCAAACCCTCTCGAACTCTGCCCTCCATAATTTCCCCATCTGTCACCCCCTTCCCCTGTTTCTGCCATTTCTCCCCCTTGGGTGTCACTTCCCCTTCTCTTTCGTAAATACTGAGCAGAGTACTCATTGGTGCTTCTGCCTTAATACACCCTACTTCCACCCAACCCCCTCCTTCCTAATCCTTATTATGTGGTCCTTACAGCTCCTTTTCTCCTGATGTACTTCAAGAAGTCCTTCTCCCCCTTCTTAGTGCCTTGTGCCAGCCTGAGTTCCGTAAATGCCTTGGCTCCCCTTACTACCCTTGTCACCTCCTTCAATTCCGTCAAGTACTCCTCCCTGTCCTTCCCCCTCCCTGTTTTCTTGTACTTCCTAAAGGCAGCTCTTTCCGCCTTACCTTTTCCATGACCTCCTTGCTCAACCAGATTGGTTTCTTAGCCCTAGCCTTCTTGCTCTGGGCCTTGCAGCAGGTTTTGGTTGCCTCCACTATCCCCAGCTTTATGAGCTCCCACCTCTGGTTAGTGTCCATACTAGATTGAATTCTGGCCAGGTACCCTTTTACCACTTCCCCCATCCTCCCAATGTCAGCCCTCCTGAAGTCTAGCACTCTTGTGCCAGATTCCACTCCTTACTTGCCCATATCCAGTGTGAGCCATACTGAGTGGTGGTCACTCCGTGACAGCGGTTCCTCCACTGTAAGTTCTCTCACAAAGTCCCCATTTGCCAGCACAAGGTCCAGGGTATTCCCTAATCTGGTTGGTTCACCGACCATTTGCAGCAGGAAGCTGTCCTGGAAGGCATCCAGCAGTACCTGCTGCCTTCTGTTCCTGGTTGTTGGGGTACTCCAATCCACTCCTGGCATGTTGAAGTCCCCCACAATCACCACACTACCCTTCTCGCAGGTCCCCCTGATCTGTTCCGCTAGTTCCCTGTCTAATTCCTCCGTCTGAGATGGCGGCCTGTACACCACTCCCATTCTAATAATCCTATTCTTTTAATCCTGGATTTGCATCCAAAGTGACTCCGTACTACCCTCCTCCCCTTCCACCCTTACACACTTCAGTCCTTCCTTCACATATAGTGCCACACCCCCTCCTTTCCCAATCACCCTGTCCCTACGAAATAACCTGTACCCTCCTACAGACAGGTCCCAGTCATTGTATTGGGTGGCCCATGTTTTCTGAGATGGCTGCGATGTCCACCTCTCCCTCTGCCATGAGCACCTGTAACTCTGCAGTTTTCCTCCCAAGGCTCCTAGCATTAAGGGTAACCACCTTCCACCCTTTTCCCCCCTCTTCCATCCTGCCCTCCTTTACTAGCATCACCAATAGTACTTGCTATTTGTCTTTTGTTACTGTTATGGGGGGTAAGCTCATGTGGTTTCCCAACCTGTGGTCTCTGCATGTCTCTTGCCCAACCGCCACCCCTGTTCCTAGTTTAAATTCCCAACTTCCTCTATGTACTGCTCCATCCTCTGTTTCAACACTTTCTTTCCCTCCTCACTCAAGTGTAGTCTGCCCTTGGCATAGAGACTACTGTCCTCCCAGGTCCCTCCCCACCCCGCAACAGCCCATACCCTTTAGCACAACACCAGGTTCTTAGCCATCCGTTGCACTCCTCTATTCTCAGCTTTCTTGTTGTTGCTTGCCTTGGGCACTGGAAGTATCTCTGAAAAAGTTACAGATCTTCCTGCCCCCTCACATAATTGTCCTAGTTCGTCAAACCTCCTCTGGATTATATCTACTGTCTTGTCAGCCAGGTCGTTCATCCCAAGATGTATAATTAAATGAGGCTTGCCCTACCCATTCTAGCATATTTCAGAACAGACTGTCCCACCCTTTCCGCTGTCATTCCTGGCATGGCCTCCACCCAATGCAACTATGCCTCTCCCCCCACTACCCCACCTGACTCCTCTTAGTATTGAGTCTCCCAGCACTAAGATTCCACCTGTCTTACTCCCTGCTTGCTTCCATTCATCTTCCTCTCTCATTTCCGGCTCCTCTTCTTCCTCCTACACATTATTTCCCCCTTTTGCAATTCTCCCAGCAGAACTTCCCCCGCTCCGGTTTGGTCCAGGCATTTATCAATTACTCCCTAATTTCATAATTTCCCTCCTTCACCTTCTTCTTCTTCTTCTCCTCTAGCAGTGCAAAACTATTTTTTGAAGACCCTTCACAAATGCCCGCTCCCTCTTTCTTCATAATAACCAGTTCTCTCCTATCCACTCCATGACTTTTAGCACTTCTTCATCTCCCCTCACAAGTCCCTATCTCCTCCTTCCATTTGTCTTTTGTCTCCTGACCTGGTTTCCCCATAAATCATTCTTCCTGGCCTAGGCACCTTCATCTTTGCTTCCCTTCTTTTGACCCTCTCCTCACCACTGTTGGCTTAAATTGCCCTCCCTCATTTCCCCTTCTTCCTCCCTCCCTCCAGTATTGGGCTAAACCCACCCCCAATCTGCCTTGCCTGTCTTAGTTCCTCCTGCAGACCCTTGATCTCCCTTCTAAGTTTCTCTATGTGGTTGCACACTAAACATCCTCCCACACTCCAGGCAATTTTTAGAAAGACTGGCACACCGCAGTTGTTGCAGCCTACCATCCTACCCATTGCTATCGTTGCCCACCAGCGACCCCCACCCTTCCAGATGCAGGATACCAAACACTGAGATGACAGAGAGGACGATTTCCCCACTGACTGGAAAGCAGAAATAGTTGACAAATGAACTTTGAGAGTAGCTGGTTTGAGACCTAGGCCATTAAGGTAAACCATGTAATCCAGAACTGTAGACAAGTCAGCAGTGTCTGGGGAAACGTGCTTCTTGGAACACCAAATACTGAACCTTTTCCATTTGGAGTTGTAGGTTTTTCTTGAGGCAGGCTTTCAAGAAGGCTTGAGGATCTCCAGAACCCCTTGGGACAGATGTAAATCTACATACCCTAAGTCTTCAAGAGCCATGCCTTGAGGTTGAGTGACTGGAGATTGGGGTAACAAATCCTCCCCTGAGAGGAGGTTAACAGATTGTAATTCCTGGGAAG
Source organism: Neoceratodus forsteri (assembly GCA_016271365.2). Taxonomy (NCBI): domain Eukaryota; kingdom Metazoa; phylum Chordata; order Ceratodontiformes; family Ceratodontidae; genus Neoceratodus; species Neoceratodus forsteri. Next base: position 6,585,660 of record JADMNL010000027.1, read on the forward strand.
AGACAGGGGAAGATGGACTGCTAAGGACAGCAACAGAGGGTACCAAGGCTGCCTGGCCCAATCTGGAGCAATCAGAATCACTTTGCATGGTTGTGACCTTACTTTGACTAGAACTTTGAACAACAGAGGAAAAGGAGGGAAGGCATAAAGAAACTTCCCTTCCCAGTTCAACATCACAGCATCCAGAGGGGCTGAACCCAAGACTGAGGGTCTGCAACAAAACAGAGGAAGTTGGTGATTGTCTGGGGCTGCAAAGAGATCTATCTCCAGAGTGCCCCACCTTGAGAAGATCACCTTCAACACCAAAGGATCCAGAGACCATTCGTAATGGCCCTGGGAAATCCTGCTCAATGCATCCACTATCACATTGTCCTTTCCTGGGAGGTGGACCGCTGCTAGAGAGGTCTGCAGGGAATAAGCCAGGGACCATACTTTCATGGCCTCTATGCACAAGGCCATGGACTGAGTGCCTCCCCTGCTTGTTGGTATACCACATGGTGGTAGTGTTGTCCGTCCTGACCTGAACCACCTTGTTCTGTATTGACTGAGAGAAAGCTTGTAGGGCAAGAAGTACTGCCCTGAGCTCCAGAAGGTTGATGTGAAGAAGGGATTCCTGAGGGGGCCACAGTCCCTGGGCCATGAGAGCCCCAAGATGGGCTCCCCACCCCAAAAGGGAAGCATCTCCACAGAGTGAGTCTGAGGGACAAATGGAACACCTTGCCTCAGATTGTCCAGGTCCTACCACCACTGAAGGGCCTGAATTAAGGTCCAAGTAAGTAAAAGGAACTAGCTTGGTAAGAGGATCTTTCCTTTGGGACCAAAAGGGTCTCAGATGGAACTGAATGTCCCTCATCCGAAACCTGGCCCCTTGGACCACTGCTGTGGAAGCTGCCATGTGGCCCAGAAGCTGCAGAAAATGCCTTGCTGGTTGAGAAACCAGAGGGAGAAAGGAAAAGGCCAGCTGAGAGATGGTTTTTGCCCTTTCCAAAGGAAGGAAGGCTCTTGCCTTGAGGCTGTCCAGCTCTGCTCCTATAAAAGTGAGGAGCTGTACTGGCTCGAGAACTGACTTGGGAAGATTGAGAAGGAACTCCAGGGAAGTAAGAACTTTCTGGGTAACCTGCAGATCTGACTTGACTTGATCTGAAGACTAGCCCACCAGAAGCCAATCGTCCAGATATGGAAAAATAGAGATCCCTTACCTTCTTAAAAAGGCCACCACTACTGCTAGGCACTTTGTAAACACCCTTGGAGCTGAGGTTAGACCAAAGGGTATTGCTCTGAACTGATAATGGCCTGAGGGCAATTCGAACCTGAGGTACTTTCATGGGAGCACCTGATGGGAATGTGAAAACAGGCATCCTTGAGGTCAAGGGAGGCTAGCCAGTCTCCTGGCCTCAGAGAGGGAAGAACTGTTCCCAGAGTCACCATCTTGAATTTTGGCTTTACTAGGTGCTTGTTTAGGTATCTTAGATCTAGGATGGGTCACCACTCCCCTGTCTTTTTCGGGGTAAGGAAGTACCTGGAGTACAGACCTTTGCCCCGTATGGAGTAGGAACTCTCTCTATGGCCTTTAAAGCCATTAGAGACAAAACCTCTGCCTCTAGAGCAAGGGTTTCTGAACTATTTGCAGGTGGAAAGGATCTGGGTCTCAGTTTCGGAAAACTTTTGAAACTGAGGACCAGTCCCTGGCTAACAACCTCCAGGACCCACTTCTCTGAGGTAACAGACATCCAGTCCTGGACAAAGTAAGCCAGCCTGCCTCCTACTGGAATGGGGGGGTCGACCCGGGCTGACACATCAGGGTGTCTGCTTGGCAGGAGCCTTAGGCTGAGGGGTGGATGCAGCCCTGCTCATCCCCCTTCTGCCTCTCCCTCTGAAGAACCCCCTCTAAGAAAAAGAAGAGGAGGCCTGCACCTGGTAGAAAGGCCTGTGAAAAGGCTTGCCCCTGCCCCTAGCCTGCTGCCTCTGAGGAGTTGCTTGCCTCTCCTTGGCCTGGGCACTCCTATAAGTGGTCCTGTACTCATCCATTTTCTTCATGTAATTCTTTGTTTGCTCCCCAAACAGAGACTTACCCACTACAGGGAAATCCATAGCTTTAGCCTGGGTGTCCTGCGAAAGGCTAGTACATCTGAGCCAGGCCATTCTCCAAAGAGCTACAGATATAGCCATGACTCTTGATGACACATCATTGGAGTCCACAGCAGCATGAAATTGCACCTTTGATGCATCAATTCCATCAGCAGCCACCCCCTCCAACTCCTTGGCTAGCTTGGGGGAGGTCTGTTTAGCCAGTGCCAGTACAGTGTCCCACCTGGACTTCTGGCCATATAATTAGCCTGCCTGAGTCCCAAAGATGATGCCAAGTACTGTTTCTTTGCCATGGCATCTATCTTCCTGGAATCTTTGGGTGTGAAGCCAAGGGGATGTTTGCCTTGTCACAGGCAGCAGCCTGCACTACCCCAACATGGCTGCATTGTTGGTAAAGAAATTCTGTATCTGAGCCTGACAAGGTGTCCCTTTTGTCCATTCTCTTGTCAACAGGAGGTACAGAGTTGGGAGACCTAACACTTTTTTGTGTCTGTTTCCCAAATGACCTATGAAGGGGAACAGACAGTCTCTTAGACTCTGGGATGTCCATCATCTCTATGAAGTCAGGCTCCTCTTGATCCTCTACAGCCTCCTCAATAGGAAGCTGGAGGGTTTGAACCACGTTTCTGTAGAACAGAAAGTGGGGAGGGGACTCAGAAAGCCTAGGAGGGGAAACACCAGAAGGTCTGTCTGGGGAGATGTCCGGTTCCACAGGCACATCCAGACTTTCACCGTCGTAATCATCCTCGTCAAAATCCCCCTCCTCATCAAACTCTGGTTTGTAAAAATCTTCAAGGGAAGAATCCTGAACTGGGGGAATTGACCGAACCAAACCCCTGCAAGAAGAGGCTGGATCGGTCGGAACCAGACGAAGTGATTCCACAGTCCGAATCCCTTTGGCTATTTCTTCGGCAGTCAGAACATGCAGCTCTGGATCTGAACCGGCCAATTTATCCTTTCGTTTTCTATTTGTCGGAGCCAATCCCTCAGGATCGGCTCTCCTCTTGCCCGAAGAAGTATCACCCTGGTCAGAGGGCACTCCTTCTGGTTCGGTAGGAACCGAACTGGGCTGGCCTTCCGGGTCAGCAGATTTCTCGGCCTCCATATCCCTTAGTCTACCTAACCTTTTCTCCAGGGTAGACTTAGGGAAATTCTTACAAATTTGGCAGTCTGAATCAAGGTGGTCAAACCCCAGACAGTAAACACAGGCGGTGCGGGGATCGGCCTTAGCAAAGGCCTCCCCACACACACTGCAGTGTTGAAACCCAGTGGGCCCAGTTTTTTTCTTGGGTTTCTCAGACATGGGCAACCTAACCAACTTACCCTTTAAATGGCAACTGCCAGTCAAGACTCCCCTATTGGTTTCTCATCGTATCACGGGTGATAGAAAAAAACGCTAAAATTACGATTTTTTTAAAACCAATACAGACCGGTAACCACACACTATTTTTTTCTTTTCCAAGATCTTACTACAAGATCGGTTCAGCCAAACCGATCAGAAAAAAAGTTCAATTTCCACACAACAGCTACTAATCTAGGTACTTACGGTACCACAGATAGAGTTTCAAACCGAAAAACGGAACGAAAATTGGACCAAAACTGAAACTGTAACCACGGTAGAACCAAGCAGGAGAAATCTCTGGAGTGACTGCTCAGTGAGGCGGAGTAAAGTATCTGATGGTTTGGTTTCAAAAGGACACAGACAGAGTTTTCAACTGAGCTCGAGCCCAACGTTCTATGCCTGGCATAGAATTTAACCCTTCACTCTCCGGGGCAGTTCAAGAGCTGGAGCTAACTGCAAATTGTCAGAATTCAGCAAGACTTCATGTTGTTTGAACCTAAAGATATGAGGGTATCCTGCACCAGACCAAGGCCTCCCTTACCTGTTCAGGGGAGTGTCCCATGACTAGCCAGTCATCCAGGTAGGGAAATGCAGCCACAGGTGAGCTACAACCACTGCCAGGCATTTTGTGAATGCTGTGGGGGCTGAGGTAAGGCTAAAGGGCATTGCCCTGAACTGATAGTGGCCTGAAGGCAATTCGAACCTTAGTTACTTTCTGTGAGAGTGTCTGACTGAAATATGAAAATAAGCATCCTTGAGATCCAAGGAAGCTAGCCAATCTCCTTGCCTGTGGGTAGGAAGGATCATGGTTAGGGTCACCATCTTGAATTCGGGTTTTGTCAGATGCTTGTTGAGATGCCTCAGATCTAGAATGGGCTGCCACTCCCCCGTTTTCTTTAGGGTAAGGAAATATCTTGAGTACAACCCTTTTCCTTCGTGAAGAGATGGAACAGGTTCAACAGCTTTGTGTTCCAGAGGTGTGGTAATCTCTGCTTCCAGAAGAGTCATCTCTGAACTGCTGGCAGGTTTGAATGTCCTTGCTCTTGTTCTTGGAAATTATTTGAAACTTAGAAAAAGTCCCTGGCTCATTACTTCCAGGACCCACTTGTCTGTGGTAATGGCTTGCCAGGCCTGGAAGTAATGAGCCAGCCTGCCCCCTACTGGCAATGGGGAGGCGGTCCTGGACGACACATCAGGGTCTCTGCTTGGCAGGAATCCTAAGCTGAGAGGTGGATACAGCCCTGCCTATACCCCTCCTGCCTCTATCGCTGAAATACCCTCTTTGCTGCTGGTAAGCAGGGGATGCCTGGGCCTGGTAGAAAGGCCTCTGATAGGGCCTGCCTCTGCCCAGCTTAGCCTGCTGCTTCTGTGGAGTTGCAGCTTTTCCTTAGCAGCTGTACTCCTGTAAGTGACTTTGTACTCATCCATTTTCTTCATTTATGTATTAAACTTGTCAATGGGGGAGGCACTGACAAGCAGCAGAAAAATCCCAGCCTCTCCCTACAAAACAGGGTACTAAATGAGAAAAAGACCAAGGTAGAACGGTCAGTGGGGGATGCTGCAACAGAAGGTAAGGCCATCAAAAAATGGAGAGCAATGAGTACCAATGCCCGTAGTCTAGGTAACAAGCTTCCTGAATTAGTGGCCTTGATGGAGGAGGAACATCTGGATATCGTGGCAGTCACAGAAACATGGTACACACAAAACCATGACTGGGACGTAAACATACCAGGATACACTATCAACAGGAGGGACAGGGAGGGGAAAAGGGGAGGAGTAGTTCTTTACATAGGGAAGAATAAAAGCAACAGAACAAAAGGGTAAACAGGGAGGAGAAGAAGCACTGTGGGTAAATTTGGAGACAGGCAATGGCACCACAATCCACACAGGGTTGTATACAGACCCCTTCTCAGGGGAGGAAATGGACAAGAAATGATAGAAAGTATACTTAGAATGGCAGAAAAGGAGATATTGCTGATGGGTGATCTGAATATGCCAGATGTTACCGGGAGCGCAGTTGCAGCTGCCACTTGAAGAGTGCAGTTATTCTAGATGCCCTACAGGGGCATGCCTTGACAACTAGTACTGGAGCCCACTCGAGAGGGAGCAATATTAGACTTGATACTCTCAAATGGAGATGGAGAGGATCACAGATGTAGAAGTGGGTAGCCATCTGGGAACTAGCGACCATCGAACAGTATGGTTCACAATAAACACAGCAATAGGGTCAAGCCATACAAAGACAAAAGTACTGGACTTTAGGAGGCTGACTTTGCCAAAATGGGTGAGTGCCTAAGGAATGCACTAGCAAATGGGTGGGAAGGAGGGTGGAAGAACAATGAGGAATAATAAAACTGCCATCACAGAGGTAACGAGCCTTTGTGTGAAGCAAATAAACAAAACAAGGACGATGTAGAAACCACTATGGTTCTCAAAGGAAGTGGCAGTGAAGGTTCAAGAAAAAGCATTCAGGAAGTACAAGGAATCGCAGCAGGAGCAGGACAGAGAACTGTATCAGTTAAAGCAAAAGGAGGCTGGGAAGGCAGTCAGAACAGCAAAGGCCCAAACTGAGGAAAAGATAGCCAACTCAGTTAAGAAGGGGAATAAAACCTTTTATAGGTACATCAGGGAAAAAGGAAGACCAAGGAGGGATAGTGAGGCTTAATAAAGGGGAGGAGGGTGGGCAGAGGAGAATGTGAAAAGGCAGAGATACTAAACAAATATTTTTGCTCAGTATTTACAGAGGAAGAGGGAGTACATAAAACAAACAGTAGTAACACTCTGGATACAGAAGTTGATACCAGCCCATTTACAGAAGAAAGGGTTCTGAAAGAACTCTTAAAACTGAAGGTGGACAAAGCAATGGGGCCTGATGGGATTCATCCCAGAATTCTAAAAGAACTAAGGGTAGAACTAGTGACACCACTGACTACCCTCTTTAACAAATCATGGGAGGATGGGTGGTACCCGAGGACTGGAGGAGGCAGATGTGATTCCCTTCACAAAAGTGGGAGCAAGGCAGAAGCAGGAAACTATAGACCTGTTAGTTTAACCTCAGTGATAGGAAAATGATGGAATCACTTCTAAAGGAAAGAATTGTCGAGTATCTAGAGGCCAGAGGGGCACAAGACCTAGGCAGCATGGATTCACAGCGGAAGGTCATGCCAGACAGATCTGATAGATTTCTTTGACTGGGTGACCAAAGTAGTAGATCAGGGAGGGCTGTGGACATGGCCTACCTAGACTTTAGCAAGGCATTTGACACAGTCCCACACAAAAGATTAATATATAAGTTAGCCAGCCTGGGAGTGGGTCCCAAGATGACAGCCTGGGTAAGAATTGGCTGGAGAATAGGACACAGAGGTAATAGTAAATGGAGTCCACTCAGAAGAAAGGAGGGTTACTAGCGGGTACCGCAGGGGTTCAGTAATAGGACCAGTCCTCTTCAATGTCTTTATAAGTGACATTGCAGAAGGACTGGAAGGAAAAATATGTCTCTTTGCAGATGACACTAAGATCTGCAACAGAGTTGATGCACAGGGTGGGGTGAAAGGATGAGAAGGGACTTGGCAAGGTTAGAGGAATGGTCAAATGTATGGCAGCTTAGATTCAATGCTAAGAAGTGCAGGTAATGCACCTGGGAAACAAAACCAGGGAAGAATACACAATGGGGGAGAGATACTAACAACAACAAAAATGGAAAGGGACCTGGGGTAGTCATATAAGATGACCTAAAGGTGGGCAAGCAATGTGAGAAGGCAGCAAGGAGGGCTGGGGGATACTGGGATGCATAGGGAGGCATCACCAGTAGAAAACAGGAAGTTATTATCCCTCTGTACAGACAGCTGGTGAGACCCCATCTGGAGTACTGTGTGCAGTTCTGGAGACCCAATCTCCCAAAGACATAGACAGGATGGAAGCTGTCCAGAGGAGGGCAACTAAAATGGTGCAGGGTCTGCACCGGAGGACATATGAAGAGAGACTTAAGGAGCTTAATATGTATAGCCTCGAGGAAAGGAGGGAGAGGGGGGACATGATAGAAACTTTCAAGTACCTCAAGGGAATCAACAAAGTCCAAGAGGGTAGCATCTTTCAAAAAAAGAGGTGTGCAAGAACAAGAGGGCACAATTTGAAGATAGAGGGGGGCGGCTCAGAGGTAATTTAAGGAAGTATTTTTTCACAGAGAGGGTTGTGGATGCATGGAACGGCCTTCCGGAGGAGGTTGTGGAGTCAAAATCAGTGGTGGAATTCAAGCATGCATGGGATAGTCATAAGGCAATTCTGGGGTGGGGTAGAAAAGTAGGCTGCTGGTTAACTAGGATCTGCAGCTTATCCAGTAGGTAGGGAAATGGGCAGACTGGGTGGGCCAAGCGGTCCTTATCTGCCGTCAAATTCTATGTTTCTATGTTTCTATGTCTGCTTTCCAAACACAAAATTCTAGACAGCGGGGAAATCCAAAGCTTTTGATTGGGTATCCTGTGAAAGACTGGTACATCTAAGCCAAGAGAATCTTCTTGAGGAGACTGCAGTAGTCATAACCCAAGAGGATACATCGTTCGAATCTACAGCTGAATGAAATTAAACTTTGGAAGCTTCAATGTCATCCTCGACTACTTGCTCCAGATCCTTGGCTAAATGAGGTGGAAGAGTCTTAGCCAGCTCCAAAACAGACTCCGACCTGGATTTCTGATATCTGGCTACGTATGCCATGTAAGAAACTTGCCTAATACCCAGTGATGCAGCCAAATACTGCTTCTTGGACACGGTATCAGTCTTTCGAGAGCACTTTTCTGGAGGGTGTGAAGCTAGAGAAATGCCAACCTTATCACAGGCAGCAGCCTGAACTACCCCTACATGGCTACAGCGATTATACAAGAACTCTGTACCATTGCCAGACAGCATATACCCTCTTGTCCATCCTTTTATCCACGGGGATGGAGGCTGGCATCTGCAGAATTTTGTTTGTCTGTTTCTTAAGAGACTTGTACAGAGGTATTGAAAGTCTCCTAGTGTCAGAACATTCATCATCTCGATGAAGTCTAGCTCCTCCTCTTCCTCAGCTGCCTCCAGAGTAGGCAGCTGTAAAGTATCATCAACCTTTTTAAAGAATAAATAGTGAGAGGAGGAGAATCAGACTCTGGTCTATCAGGGGAAACATCAGGCTCGATGGGTTCACCCAAATATTCTTCTTCCCCCTCCTCTTTTTCTTCTTCTTCTCCCTCCCACTCCAGTAAGCCTCCAGATCGTATGAACCAGTGGGAAGCGAATCGGCAGGTGACTTAACCAAAGTATGTGCTTTATGACATGGTCTCGGTTCACCTGGTCTGTAAAGACTGTACAATTCGTATAGTTTTAGCAATCTCTTCAGCGGTTAGAGCTGCAACCGTTGGCTCCAAACCGGCAGATTTTCTTATCATTTTTGCAAGTACTGACTCCTCGGTATCTGCCTTTCTTTTGGTCGAGGAGATATCGCCCTGGTCAGAAGGCGCCTCCTCTAGTTCTCCAACTCCCTTGGGAGCCGAACCGGACCGGCCATCTGGATTAGCGGACTGTTTGTCCATTCTTTCCTTAAGCCTAGACAAACGCTTATCCAGCGTGGCTTTCAGAAAGTTCTTACCAAATTTGGCAGTCTGTTTTCAGGTGGTCAAACCTCAGACAGTGAACACAGATAAGGTAGGGGTCAGCCTTGGTAAATGCCGCCCCACACTCTGTGCAGTGCTGAAACCCAGTGGGACTGGTTTTCTTCTTGGGCTTCTCAGACACAATGAGCACTGATAAGCCAAGTTACCCTTTGGTGGCGGTCAGGCCAGAGTAACTAAAAGTTGTTTCTGGTTAATGACCGGTTCAATGGTCAATTGAAAAAAAAAACAAGAAAAAGTCATTTTTTTTTAAACCAAAAACAAACCAAATCCCAAACTAAAATCTACAACAACTTAAAAGACTTTACCTCAAAAAGAAAACAAGCTTTCCTCAGTTTCCTCTCGGTTATGCGAACCGAAAGGAAAGCCGAAAACTCACCGAATTTGAAGTAAACCTAGTCTAGTCTAACCTGTACCGAGAAACAGAGGCTTGAAGAATTGAAAAATAAACCTGGTTTGAAGAAACCTTCGAAAAACCAACACTTCATAGGCAGGCAGAGTAAAGAATCTGGCAGTTACATAGAATGAACCAGGGACAGGGGTTTGAAAATCGAGCTTGAGCTCAACGTTCTATGCATGTGCATAGAGTTAACTCTTTCATGTCCGGGGCAGTTGAACTGGAAGGGCTAACTGCATATAGTCAGAATACAGCAAGACTTCATGTTGTTTGAACAATGCAATTTCAGTAGGAGTTAATCCCTTTTGTTTTGCAGGGAAACTGTGACACTGCACTTGATCCTAGTAGGGTTCCCTGTAAGGTCAGGAGCCAGGGAGGGTTGCTACAGGAAAGCAGAACAAGTGAAAAATGGACCAATTGGCTAAAAGAGGCTGAGGGAATGAAAGTTTCAAAATGTTACTGATGAGATATTTCAGCGCACTTTCTTCTTAAACTTAGCATCACTAAGAGTGGGAGGCAGAAAACGCTGTCTATTGTGTGTAACTGCCTGATTTGTCATTATTGTTTTTTTATTTTCAGGTAAGAGGAAGCCAAGCTCAGGAGTCAGGAAGGATTACTACAGGAAGGCAGGACAAGGGTAGACAGACCAATTGGGACTGACAAGGAAGTCAGTCATGGGGTATAAATCTCAACTACTGGACCCAGCATGCTTGTGTCCAGCAAGTGAATGGGACAACGAAAGAGACTCTTTATATCTTACTGCATCCTACATTCCTCCTAGGTACCAACACCTTGCCTTCCAATCCCTCCTTGATCATCTTACCTCCTTGCTCCCCAAGATGAAGCAAATCTTACTTGGCAACCTAAACATTAACTGGCTTGCCAACTTCACCTCCCAGGCTAGGGATGCTGCCACCACCCTAGACCTTACTCAACTTGTTACTTTGCCTACCAGATCTAACCTGGTCACTCGTACCTCTACCTTACTGGATCTTGTTCTATCCAACAAACCCCACAAGATCTCCAACCTCGCTGTGCTCCCTGATGTGCTTAGTGATCACTCCCCTATCACTTTCTCCTGGTCGTGCATGATGCCTAAGCATCCACCAAAACTGTCCACTCATTGTCTCTTACACCCTGGTAAACTTGCCCAACTAAAGGAATATCTTGCTGGTTCTGACTGGTCCCCCAATGATCATGCCCCTGACACTCTCTATTTTATCCAAGTTTTCAACAAGGCCTGCGACACCTTTCCTCCCCTTTCCAAAGTTGTTTTCAAGGACTGTGAATCTCTCTGGGTCACTCCATCTCTGCTTGGTCTCATGCACCACAGAGACAACCTTTGGCACAGGGCTATTGAATCCAGTAGGACTGCAGACAGGCAAGCTTACCGTACCGCTAGAAAAAAAATGTACCTGGGCTATCCGTAAAGCCAAGACAACACTACAGGTCCCCCCTTGCCTCCTCCTGAGGCTCGTCCCATAATTTCTGGAACAATATAGAGGAACTTAATGGCAAGGCTGTGACCCCCCACCCGCGCTCAACTCTTTGCTAATGGTGCCTTGTCTACTAACCTTTGGCTATTGCTGACTGCTTAAATAGTTCCTTCTCTGACCTCTCAGCTGTCCTCCCTCAAAATCTTTTCGACTCATTCCCACCCCCCTCCTCTGATCCAGTTGCTCATCCCCCGTTCTACTTCAAGGCCCTCTCCCCTCATGAAGCAAGGCCCTACCTGCTCAGATCATCTAAGGGCACAGGTCATAGCAGTGACTCCCTTGACACCAAACTGCTTAAAAGGGTCCTAGATGCTGTCCTCAGCCGTCTTATCAAATTGCTGAACCACTCCCTCTGCCTCAGTCAATTCCCCCTTGCCTGGAAAACAGCAGTGATCACCTCTCTCCAAGGCTCTGGAAAAAAATTGTGGCCATTCAGCTCTCTGACTACCTCTCCACCTATAACCTCCTCTGCCATGAACAACACATTTTTTGTCGTGCACACAGGACCACTACCACCCTTATTGAATTCTCCAATTTCCTTCACACTGCTCTTGACAAAGGTCATGTTGCTGGCTCTGTCTTCATTGACTTGTCGAAAGCTTTCAACACTGTCCACCACTCCCTTTTCCACTTTTCTCTCCAACCCCTCGGCTTCTCACAGGGTGTGTTGAATTGGTTCTCCAGCTATCTTTCCTCCTGCACCCAGTGTGTCAAAATCGGGTCTACCATCTCCTGCCCCGACAGGTTTGTTCCGGTGTTCCCCAGGGCTCCATCCTAGGGCCCTTGCTTTTCAGCCTCTGTCTGAATTCTCTCCCCTCCGCTTGTAATGGAAACCTTCTACTTTATGCGGATGATGCTGTCCTGTTTGACTCACACACACTGACCCTCTCCTCCTACAAAACTCTCTGCAGGACTCCTTCACCCAGGCTGAATGCTGGTTCTCTGACCACAGGCTGGTTTTGAAATTAAAGAAAACTAAAACCATGTTTTTTGCACATAACCAGAGTAAATGTAAAGATTATCCACTCCGGGTTTTATCTAGTACCCTCTTCCCCTTGAACAAACCTCCTCCTTCAAATATCTCGGCGTTCTCTTTGATCCCTCCCTATCCTTTCACAACCACATCTGCTCCCTTTGCTCTGCCATCAACTCTAGGATATGCCTACTGTATCGCCATCATAACTGTCTCCCCACTGAAGTACTAAGGTTGGCCATCTCATCCTCGGTACTGTCTCTCGTGGACTATTGTCTACTTATTTATGGTGCTGCTGACAACACTGCTCTGCACAACATTAAGCTATCCCTCAATAAGTCCTGCTGGCTGCTTACAGGTTCCCCACATCTTACCCATACTTGCACACTGTATTCCCTCTCTAACTTCCTTCATCTGGAGGAAAGGCTTATCTATCAATCTTGCCTCTTGACCAATAAAATCACTGCAGGTTTGACTCCCCCGGTCTGTCTTCTATCATAAGCCTATCTACCCCCTCCCTCTCTACACACAGCGCTGTCCGCTCCCCTCTGCAAGTCCCCAGAGTTAGGATCTCCCTTGCACAGAGGTCATTCCGTTACCATGCCCCGTCCTGGTACAGTTCCCTGCCTGTAGCTATAGCCTCCCTACCAAGATTAGGGCCTTTTAAAACTGCTCTAAAGAACCACCTCCTCTCCTCCCACCGCTGTGACTGCCCTGACTGAGTTTTCCCTGCCTTTATTCCTCTCAGTCTGCCTGTTTTTGACTCTGCCCTTCATTTGACTCATTATCGCCCATATTATTGTTTATGTCTGTTTATTATTGCTAATTTACCTTGACGTGGGGTCTTTGTAACCAGCCCTTAATGTTGACTGTTTGCTTTTATTTGAGTTCATTTACATTGTTTTCTGTTGCTTGCTATTAATGTATTTGTCTTCCTGACGAGGAGTCTTTGTAAACGAGTCCCTGACTCACAGGGCTGTAAGGGCTGATTACTTCTTAAAATAAAAGCAAAATAAGTGTAAAGATTGGTGTCTAAGGCATCAGCAGAAGGAAGCAGAGAAGTGGGAGACTCTGCCTGTCGGTTAAGGTAAGGTACCTGTTCACTTCTGTTGTTGCATTCACTGCCAGGATGACTGGAATATAAAAGATAGATCAAAACAGGGACTAGGAGCAACACCCTAATAGGGGAACTGCACAAAGGGGTACAACAAACAACGTAAGGGGTTTAACTAAAAACACACTACCAGGGGTAAAGAGTACAGAAGGGACAGATAAAAGCAAAAGGGCAGGCCAAAACTGTGAATAGAAGAAACACTCTGTCTAGGGTAGGTGTACAAAGGGGTAGAACACATGACATGAGAAAAACTAGAAACACCCTATCAAGGGTAGGGGTACAAAAGCATTTGTCAGTAACTCAGAGAGAGTAGGAACTGGGAATGCTGGGAGTGGTGTGGTGTGGTGCAGTGCAGTGGCTGTGAGGCAGCAGTTTTCAGAGGGACCTTCTGGAGACTGCAGTGCTGCTCCACCTGCATGCACCTCTCTGTGTTGAGGGAACAGGTCGTTAGACTCCAGGCCAAACTGACTAGGATTCAGGGGACCTTCTCACCCACCCAGGGACCATCAAATCTGCTACCATTATCTCAGAGGATGCCGGGGAGAAGGAATGACGGGCCTATGGTGGGCTCTACAAGGGCGGGTGTGAGGGCTCTGGAAAGGTGGGTTTCGTGGGCTGGAGGCCCATTTCTCTACCAGTATCACTACAAAAGTCCTACGTTGCTCTGGCAGGGTGGGACTGCCTGGAGGAGGCACCTGTAGTACTGGTCAGGAAGGATGTGGAGGTCCTTCATAGTGGAAACCCGAAGGAGGGTGGCACAGGACCCCAGAGGAGGAGGAGGAGATAACTTCTGCTGGGGGACTAGATTGTCAGGGGAATAGATCTGGGAATAGGAAGGGACGTGGAGAGGGAGGTCAGGTGTCTACGTGGCACCATGGCCCAGAGGCATGGGAAGAGGATCCTGGGGATCACTAGGACAGCGGGACAGAAGGGTGAGTTGCATGTCATGGTCCATCTGGGGACCAATGACCTGGCTAGGAACAGGGCTCAGGTAGTGCAGGGGGTGTTCAGGGAGCTGCAGAGTGGTCTTAGACAGGTAGCATGCTCAGTGGCTTTCTCAGAGGTGCTGCCCATCTATGACAGGGGGAAAGGGGAATGATCTCAGCACCAGAGCTTCAAGTCATGGTTAAGGAATGGTGCAGAGAAGAGGGGTTCGGCTACATTGAGGTTGGGGATCCACTTGTATTGACCAGGTCCTATACAGGGGTGATGGCCTACATCCATCCCAGAGGGGAAGGAGTCCTTGGTGGATGGTTTAATTGTTACTTGGAAAATTTAAACTAGCTGAGGGGAGAGGCAGAAACTGTCCCCCCTACACAGGCTGAGGCAAAGAGGAGGGAAAACCCGAGGGGAGAGGTATCATTGAGGGTGCAAAGTAAAGAAGGAAGCAGGGTGATAGAGATGAAGGGGGATGGAAACTGGAGCATTAAAAGGAGAGGGGCGAATGAGAGTAAAAAGAAAAAAGGGGGGTAACAAGCAGAGTGCTAACAAAATCTGAAAGGCCATGTGTGCGAATGCTACAAGTCTAGGAAATAGGATTCCAGACCCAAAGACCATCATGCCAGAGGCTGACCTGGATATTGTGGCCATTACCGAATCACAATGCACTGAAAACCAGGACTGGGACATGACCATACTAGGCTATACTCCATATGAGAAAGACAGGGTGGGAAAGAAAGGAGGGGGCGTGGTGCTTTATATGAGGGAAAACATAAAAGTGACAGAGATACAGGGAATATGGGGGGGCAGAGGTACTGTGGGTCACCCTAAAGACAGGGAACAGAGCCACTATTTGTACTGGTGTGATCTACAGGCCTCTGGCACAGGGGAGGAGTTAGATATGGTACTGGTGGTAGCAAAATGACAGAAAGGGGGAGGTGCTGCTGGTGGGAGACTTCAGTCTGCCAGATGTAGACTGGAGCCTCCCAGCTGCAGCTTTAGCTAAGGGCAGGGACATCCCAGATTCCATGCAGGGTACATTCCTCAGGCAACTAGTCAGTGAACCCACTCATGATGGGGCATTACTGGACCTGGTACTCCCTAAGAGGGACAGTGTTGCAGACATCAAGGTGAGAGGAAAATGAGACTGCTATGGTTCTTGAATGAGGTGGTGCAAAAGGTAAAAGCTAAGAGGGTAGCATTCAGAAGGCATAAGAAGACACAGAAGGAGGATAGAGAAGTGTACTGGGGAAACAGAAGGAAGTAGGGAGGGCAGTAAGGAGTGCAAAGGCACAAACAGAAGACAGAATACCCCAGGCAGTAACGAATGGAGCTAAGACATTTTTTAGGTAAAAGAAAAGAGGGAGACCAGGGGTGTAACTGTAAGATTAAAAAGGGAAGGGGGGACTGTGCAGAAGGGTACCAAGAAAAGGCAGACATCCTGAACAGGTTTTTATGTTCAGTGTTCCAAGAGGAAGGAGACAGAGAAGGACCACAAAACAATAATATGAGTAATGGAGGCAGGAAGATGGACAATAGTCCATTCTCAGAGGAGACTCCAGAAAGGACTTGCTAATCTGAAAGTGGACAAAGCGATGGGGCCAGATGGGGTGCATCCAAGGGTACTGAGGGAAGTCGAGGAGGTACTGGCTGCAGCTCTGACAGTCCTATTTAACAGCTCATTGAAAACAGGAGCAGTTCCAGAAGACTGGAGGAGGGCAGATGTAGTCCCACTACACACAAGTGGTAGCAGGGAAGAGACTGGCAATTATAGGCAAGTCGGCCTGAAATAATTGGTGGGAAAGTTAATGGAAGCAATGCTGAAGGAAAGAATTGTGGAATATCTTGGATCCTGTGGGTTACAGGACACGAGGCAGCATGGATTCACAGAGGGAAGACGAAAGTCACGTCAAATGAATCTGATAGATTTCTTTGACTGGGTGATCAAGGGACTAGAGCAGGGTGGAGTGTTGGACACAGCCTACCTAGAGTTCAGTAAGGCTTTTAACACAATTCCACATAGGGGACTCATAAGCAAACTGGGCGGCTTAGGAGTGGGTCCAAAGATGATTAACTGGGTAAGAAAACGGTTAGGGGATAAGTGGCAGAGGGTGGTGGTAAACAGAGCTCACTTCAAGGAAGGAGGAGTGACCGTGGGGTACCTCAGGGATCAGTGCTTGGACCAATCCTATTTGATATCTTTATAAGTGAGCCTGCACAGGAGCTGGAATAGAACAGTTTGTCTCTTTGAGGATCACACTAAAATCTGAAATAGGGTGGACACTCGGTGGGGGGGGTGGAAAGAATCAGCAGTAACCTGAGAAACTTAAGCAGTGGTCAAGGGTATGACATCCTGGCTTCAATGCAAAAAAACTGCAAAATAATACATTTGGGGTGAAGAATCTTGGGGGCAGTGTACAAAATGGGTGGGCTGGTACTGATGACCACCAAATAGGAAAGAGAGTTGGGAGTAATCATATCAGATGACCCTAAGGTGACCAGGCAATGTGACAAGGAAGTTGGGAGGGTTAGTGGGATGCTGGAGTGCATGGGGGTATCACCAGCAGAAAGAGAGAGGTGGTGTTGCCTCTGTATAGTTCGCTGGTGAGACTCAAACTAGAGTATTGCATCCAGTTCTGGAAACCACATCTCCAGAAGGACACAGGCAGGGTGGAGGCGGTCCAGAGGAAGGCAAATAAAATGGTACAGAGTCTGCACCAGAAGCCTTATGAGGAGAGACTTAAAGACCTGAATATGTACACACTGGATGACACGCGGGAAAGGGGGGATATGACAGAGACCTTTAAATATCTAAAGGGGGTAAATAAGGTACAGGAGGGTACTATTTGTCAGAAAAAAGGTGCTTAAGAACAAGGGGGCATGATATGAATCTGGAGGGGGGTAAATTTAGGAGAGACATGAGGAAGTATTTCTTCACAGAAAGAATGGTGGATTCCTGGAAGAGCTTTCCAGCAGAGGTGGTGGTGGGGAGTGAAAACAGTGGTGGGGTTGAAGAATGCATGGGACAGGCATGAGGGAAGAGTCACAGTAGGTTGGGGAAATGGCCAGACTGGGTGGGCCAAGCGGTCCTTATCTGTCATCAAATTCTATGTTTTTATGTTTCTATGGAATCTTAGGGGATAGGAAGAGGGGAGGGCTAATGGACCGGAGATCAAGTAGGATCCGGGTGATACTGTAGGCAGGGAAAATGGGCAGACTGGGTGGGCAAAGCAGTCCTTACCTGCTGACAAATTCTATGTTTCTATGTAAGATAAATAAATAACCAAAAACAAGACGGTAACAGCACACAACGTTATGGTTTATTCATTTACTGAATTTTGAGATCTGGATGGGCCCACTGTACCATTTTCGGGGGTGGGGGACCTAGAGTTAAATACAGAAACCTGAGAGTAAACTTACTGAAGTTTTGGTATACATAATGTGCACAGGCAGAGACTAAAGTGAAACATGCTAAGTACAAGATATACATATTGTATTGTCCTAGCTATACCCCGATCAACAAGAACAAAAAATACGTAACAGTTGACTGACACTTTACCAACATTCTATATCTTTTGCTGCATCACATGAAAAAAGCTATGCATCTACTGTATAGTACTATCCCTTGAAATCTGCTGTTGTGATCAGATCACTCAGAGGCTATTAATTAAGGACTGAAGAACTGCAAGGGGTTTGGTTACTGTGAGTTAATCACACTTCTGGGATTATGTGTAGCAGGAGGTGAAGCTGAGTTCTGTTACCAAAGGAAGGTTAGTAATAGGGAATACTCCCTTGTCTAAGACTCATATCTAAGGTGTGCAGCCGACCTCAATTAGCACATGAAGTGCTCCTAGGAATTTCTTTTACTTACAGTACATGTTGTTCTTTATGTTAAATATATCTGGTTGCTACAGCTGTCCCCTGCCCAACATTTCGTAAACCGCACCACTCCGCAATCTCTATGGCTGAATCAGTGGCAGGTTGCAGCCATGGGTGATTCAATTAGGTTTATTACACCGATGAGCTTTATAAAACTCCAATTTGCCAGTCACCAGCCCTGCTGTATCCCTGAAGATGGGTACAGATCACTTGAAAAAATCAAAGTACCAATGGTACAAAAGGTGCCAAATAAGGGTCTGTAAAGTATAAAATAATTATGTATACAATATACTGTGTGCTTACCTGGATTCAAACCACTAATCCTTTGCCTGCTTGACAAGCACACATTCAGTGTGCCACAGAGGTGCAAGTATGGGAATTACAGTTCCTGTGGAGTAGAGGTTAAGTCACAACCTGGAAAACAGACAGCTGGGGATCCAATCCCAGTAGGCAATTTACCTTCATAAATGGTTGTACTTAGCTAAATTTACTTCTCATATTATTTACTATTCCAGCTCCATTCCACCATGAATTGCCACTAGAGTTAGTTTCCATCTTACAAAAAAAATTTGAAAAAAAAAAGTTTAAATCCCTGCCAGGGTTCAAACTGTGTTTGCCTATATTTGAACTGCTGATTCTTTGCCTACTAAGCAAATGCACATTCAGTGTGCCACTGACCTGCAGGTGAGTGAGTTGCAGTTCATGTGGTGTAGAGGTACAGTATGTCACAACCTACAAAACAGGTGACTTATGATCTAATCCTAGCAGGTGA
Source organism: Neoceratodus forsteri (assembly GCA_016271365.2). NCBI lineage: Eukaryota > Metazoa > Chordata > Ceratodontiformes > Ceratodontidae > Neoceratodus > Neoceratodus forsteri. The sequence goes on from JADMNL010000027.1 coordinate 6,604,299, forward strand.
TATAACTTCACAAACTTATCTAAATGTACTTCTCATATAATGTATTATTCCAGCTCCACCCCACCATGAATCACTACTCAAGTGAGTTTCCATCTTGTAAAAGCATTTTAAACAAATGTTTAAGTATGTGCAAGGATTTGAATCACTGATTGTTTGGCTGATAAGTGAACACAGTCTAATAGTCCAACCCCACACCACCATGAATCATCACTCAAGTAAGCTTCCATCTAAAAAAATAAATAAGTTCCTATTGGGATATGAACCGCTGATCCTTTGCTTGCTAAAGAGACACACATTCAGTATGCCACTGAGCGTAGGTAAATGAGCTGCAGTTCCTATGATGTAGAGGTTATGTCACAATCTACAAAACAGGAGATCGGGGATCTAAGCCCAGCAGGTGATTTAATTTCACAAATTGTTGTTCTTAGCTAAATGTACTTATATAATTTACTATCCCAACTCCACAAAACCATGAATCACACTCAAGTGTTTGCAACTTACAAAAAAAAATGCTTAAGTCCCTGCTCAGACTTGAACCACTGACCCTTTTATCGGCTAAGGATACAGTTGCAGCCATACATATAGTCAGATATTTTCAGATAATTTATGTGATATATCTAATAAGATTCTCTCTGGTGGCCCACAGTGGTACTGCAGGCCAGCAGGGAATTTCTGAAGCGATATCACAGACATTTCAGGAGCTATCTAGCTATCTCTTTGGCTGCAACTGTACACTAATTCAGTGTGCTACTGAACTGTAGGTAAGTAAGCGGCACTTCCTATGATGTAGAGGTTATGTCACACCTGCAAAATAGGTACCTGGGGAATGGGATCTAAACCCCAGCAGGTAATTTACTTTCACAAACACAGGCCTGCACAGGAGGGGACTGAACGTGCCCTTCCCCATTAAAACAGCCACCGCCTGAACATTTTCAAAACCTGTTAGTGTTGATTCAGACTTCTGAAAGACAACAAAATCCGGAGTCTGTTATGGCTTCTCAATGCGTTTTCTTTATTAAAACAATGCCCCTACATTTCGCTGCTAAGAGCTTGATCACGGGGCTCTTTTATACATCTATTATAAAAGACAAAATACATTTTGTAAATCTTGACTCTCTTATAATTACTGTTAAATGAACATAAACTTTAAATGCATATATCTACCTTGAAAAAATATATATATTTATATGCCTCCAGGCACATGGGCAATTCAAATTCCAACTCACTCTTCTTCCTAACAAACAATAATGATTTTGTCATGTATTCATTTATAAGTACACCCAAATTCAAAGCAGTGCCAAAATGTAACTAAAGTGTGACCACTTAAATACCCCATAACACACATACCTCGGGAAGCTAACCAGCGTGATTCAGGATTTGTTGATTTTAATAAACTTTAAACAAATCTGAAAATACACAAAATAACTGTTTTTAACCCTCAGGTTTAAGTGCGTTATAAAACATTGCACATTAATTATTTTAATTAATTTCAAAAGACGTGCACTCACCCTCTTAGCTTTAAAAGATTCTCAAGGTTTCATAATGAGTTAGTGACTCTTTCAAAAGGTATCCGAAAAGTTTAATTACTGCCCGTAATAATCATGCCTGTTATGGCGTTTAACGCCCAAAAATAACACTTTAGAAGGGATTTAAATTTCTGTTTTAAATTTTTCTCCTCCAAGACAGCTCAGTGTGTGGTGGTTAGTGGTCTGTGGGTAGGTGTGTGTCCTGTATAAGGTGCAGCAGCTGATCACAGAGATGGCAGGTTAGGGGTGGGGGTGGGGGACATGAAGAAAGACTATTGGGCCTGCAAATGGCTATTGAATTGGTGTTCCACCACTTGGAGTGATCACAGTTTCTGCTATAAGATAAACAGGTAAGTACTAAGGCAAAGTGTGAGCTTTAGCATGCTTACTTGGGTACTGATCTTGGAGACACTCACCATAAGACTTAGAGCCTGGCCTGACAACTTTAATTTCAAATAAAATAACATTAGAAAAACCACAGCCTGTTTGCTGTGGCTATTAGTAACACCCCGATACACTGCTGATAGCCTCAGAAACCTCCTGCCAAGACCTCATGACAAACTTTCTTCTTGCTGCTTGTTTTGCAGCCAGAGCTCACTCAACAGAACAAACTGTGCCTTCCTGGTAAACAGAATAACCTATACCAGTAAGGCTGCTGCAAATCATTACTGCTGTGTGCAGAGTACTGAAGACAGCAAAGTAGTTCTGAACTTTCTTTTTTGGGTGGGGGAAAAATATACTGCAACTGGAAGTGTACCAGGGACAACAGCCTGAGTTTTTGTTCCCTTTGAGGGAGGAGTACACTGTACTCAAAAGCAGGGGTCAACCTTAACCTTTTTTTGTACTAGCCAGCAGGGCTAGTTGATTCAAAATTGCACTAGCCCACAAATGGTTGCACTAGCCCTTAATTATAATGGTAAATTTTGCTCACTTATACAGGAAACAAGGCAAGCAATGCCAAGAAATACTCTGATTATTGCACATTTATCCTGCTCCCACACTGCTTCCAGCTCCCCAGCAGAAAAAAAAGACTGCAATACCATCCATCACAGACAGTAACCCCCCCCCCCATTGTTTTGCACCATGGCCTCCTCCTATTTCTGCGCCCCCACACACACACCAAACAGACAGAGGATATCACAACAGCAAATGTTCAATCAAGCAGTCCTAGCTCTGCGTACACAATAACTGGCATCATCATGCACCTCACCACATACCTCTCAACCTTTTGTCCCCCAAATGTGGAAAATTGCCTGTCAAAATGTGTTAACATGTTGCATTTATGTTCAGAAAGTCTGTTATTAATTGAATAATATAATTTTTGCACCATTTACTATGGATTTTTGCTTTAAATTGTTGACTTTGAATGTGCAACAAGTCCTCACAATGTGGAACAGGGAGCTTTGTGAAGTAAAATGAGGAACGTTCCTCGTAATGTGGTACAGTTGAGAGGTATGCCTCACCACACTGTCACCACCACCCACAGAGTCAGGCAGAGAAAGACACTCGAGGTCCCCACCCTATAGTCAACTGGAGACCTGCACTTCTGGAAGTTTTTGTACAGTCTCAAGTGAGCCAGGAGCGCATCTAAGATTTCTTTGGGGTGGGGGCTAGACAAACCTAAAGGGCTTGGAAAATAGAAAACTATGACATTTTTATTTGTAAAAGCATTGATTTTAACACTCTGCACCAACAATAACAGGTTTTTCTTTAACATTGTCCTTTCATCAGCCCAGAGGAAACAGTACACATGCATAACACTATACTATTTCTATTTCCATATAGGATGATCTATGCAACCCAGGAATGCCTATTTCAAGGTTCCAAATTATGTATTTTAATCAAGGTTTATTTTTGTACCATACATGATCCAAAGCTTTGTTTTTAGGCTGAAAGGACACGCTGAGTGGGATAAGGGTGGAACTGTATGGATGGTGATGGCTGGCATGGTCCATTTAGAAGAGCTGAGGACCTCCTACACTTGCCAGTAATGGCAGCTATGGATCTATGGATGGTCACTTCAGAGTCTGGTCTGCAGTGGTGTCCAGGGAAAGAACAGAGTTAAGAGATTTGGGAGAGGGAAGTTATGGTGAGGCTGGGATAAAACCCACTACCTGCAGGGCCGATCCTGTATACCTCTTTGCATTTTGTCACTGAAATGTTTGATACAAACACTCAAACTGTAGAGAAATGAGGGGCACTGGTCTTAATATTGGACAAATTGTTAGACATAGACACTTTCAGAAAACTGGAACCTAGTAACTTAACAGCACTCTACCCTTGATCACACCCTGGACACGAGCTGAAAGTCTTAACAGTGGAGTGATAATAACTCACATTGAGTCATTTGTGGGATCCCTCTCTTGAACTGCCAGATAATTGCAGCTCTTAGTGAGCTGTTAATCACACCTGGCCATCTGGAACATTGAGAGAGATTAGCATGAGGACTAGAGAATGCTAAAGTAGAGATTTTTTTTAACTTCATTAACAGCCATGAAAATCTGCACTAGTCAAGCCGGGCAAGTAGAGAGTTAGCTGCACTAGACCTGGTCAATTTGCACTGGTGTTTGGACTAGTAAAACAATGTTAAGATTGACCCCTGCTCACAAGGGAGAACAGTCCAACTGTGATTCTATGGGGGAGGGGGCTGTAGAGAAGTGTTTTGGAGAAGAGCATGTGTATAATTTGGGAATGGCTGGGTTGGTGGAGAGATTGTGTGCTGAGAGAGGGCAACAAATAAAAGTTATCTGCCCAGAAACTGTGCATGGGGGGTAACTATCAAGGGGCCTTTTGCCTGATACTGTGGGCATGCATGTTTGGTTCGGGGAACCAGCTATATGAAACACAGCTTTAAATGTAAGAAAATGCACCATTTACACTGCATTTTGTTTAATTTTTTTTGGAGGGGTGCATGCCTAGTTTTGTGGAGATTTTGGCCCCCTTGTTCTTTGACTCTGTGCCCCCACCACTGTTCACAAACTGTTTTTCTTAGTTAAACTGACTTCTTGTACAATTTGCTATTCAACTCCACACCATCATAAATTGCAACTTCAGTATGTTTCCCTCTGACAAAAAAATGTTAAAAAAATGTTTTAGTCCCTGCCATGATTCAAACTATATCCACCTGAATTTAAACCACTGATCCTTTGCTTATTAAGCAAACACACACATTCAGTATGCCACTGAGCTGCAGGTAAGTGAATTGCATTTCCTAGGGTGTAATGGTTATGTAACAGCATGCAAAACAGGTGACTAGGGATCTAATCCCAGAAGATGATTTGCCTTCACAAACTGTTCCTAGCTAAATTAACTTCTCATACAATGTGTTATTTCAACTTCACAGCAACCTGAATCACCACTCAAGTAAGTTTCCATCTTACAAAAAAAAGTTTAAGTCCCTGCTAGGATTTGAACCACTAATCCTTTGTCTGCAAAGCAAACACATATGTAATCTGTCACTAAACTACAGGTAAGTGAGTTGCAGTTCCTATGGTAGAGAGGTTATGTCACAACTTGCAAAACAGGTGACTCGAATTGCATTCAAACCTTGACAAGCCTCAGCTGAGACTAATTTAATTGACTACAACATACTGTAGAACTAAGTTCAAGTATCTGAAAGTCAGCTAGTTAGCTCTCCTGAAACCCTTCACTGACACTGCAATGACATCTAACAATGTGTCTCATACAACAAAAACTGAAGTGAAAAAGAAACAATTGTACAATACAGGGGCTCAAACCCAGGCTTGTGTAGGTCTAAAACCCTATTACCAACATCCTCAATGACATCATGCTGCCAGATCTCTCACACTGAATGTAACCTTAAAGTTGACTGAAATGCAAAAAAGTGTACACATGCCCACAACAGGTGCTAACAGCTATGCTTCTGGCACCTAAAAATCACTGCTTACAAAAACAGCCACCAACAATCTCAACCGCACCTCATACGGGATCTGTGATTTGACTCTGTATATGCTACCTGTTTGTGTTTCATCTCCTCCCTAACTGTTATGGGAATCTGCCTTATTGCAACAATACTTAAAATAAAGATTTACAAATTGCATAGTGCATTTCACAAGATGCCATCCTATTCTAGACTTTCGAGCAAGTAACACAACCCTCTTAGAACACAGTCAGCCAATGAAGTCATAGCAGTTACATACAATAAGTTCTGAATGAGCAGATTACAGCATAAAGGATAATGTATGGTCAACTATCTACAGAAAGCATGTGTAGCCATCGAGAGGTAGCCATGGTGGCCATTTAAACTTCAAGAGCGAAGCTCAAGAGGTTTTGGTCACCATGGCTACCCACACTTGTGTTGTAGATAGTGGAGCATGCCTTATCTTTTACAGTGTATGGTTCACAAACACGGGAAAAAAAAACAAGTCTCTTTTATTTAAAATAAAGTTGCAGAGTCCTTACTTTGGTGTTTGCTTTTTCACTGCCACTCTGTTCTGGGTCCAGCACTCGCTGCCGCAGCCATTTGGGAAGAGCAGAGATTCGCGTAACACACATGTGCGAACACATTCAACATTGTTGTGCTGCAGTAGCTACTTATCTAGTGGATTACAGCAAACTAGATGATGTTGCTACTGCAGCACAACATTGTTCTATGTATCAATTTCTACCTAAAACAATGTTCTACAATACACTATAAATGGATAGTCTTCTTGGACAGCAGGGAAAGCAAATCATCTACTCAGACATTCTGAAAGCCTGCAACAGCTGTACGTCTTCATCTAGACTTTTGCTTAGAAGGGGATTTAGTAATTTAACTGAACCAGAGAGCAGATCCATACTTCCTTGCTGCTTGTCTTATGTACCATGGCTAAGTATATACTAGGAATAGAACATTTTCTAATAACAATGTTTTTGTTTTGCCTCATATTCGTTCATAAGTTTTATTATGTTCATGAAGGTAATGGGCAAATACTAGTTAAAAACCTCATGCAGTTCAAAACTTCTTCATTTGTATCCAGTTCTGTTGTCTCCGCTAATCAGGACAGGCTCTTCCTCCCATCAACTGCCAGAGTCCACTGACTCTCTGAATATTGGTGCCTTCAATCCAGCTATTTGGCTTTATCAGAGAGGGGATGGGGCCTTAGTTTCAAAACATATTTTCCAGACACAGAAAGAGGAGAAAAACTTTTAGAAACAGGCCCCTTGCTCATCTGTCGGTCTTTGATAAGTACCATTCTGCCCCCAAAACATATTTTTAACAGCATCACCGACCCTCTGGCCAGAAGGGTAACATCTTAGGTAAGAAATAACAAGGATACAAGACAGTAGCACCTGGATGAGTGCATCTGCTGGGCACTCTGCCTGTACTCTCTCCAGAGGCCAGGTAAAATCACTTCCGCATGTAGCATAGTTTACACTGGCCCAAAGTGGAAAAACCAAAGGTCATGCTAGAACCCAGGTCTCTGACAAGGCAATACAAAGTACAATCTCCCACACTGTTGGACCGGATCACATGAACTAGCATTACTTATAATAATCATTACTCAATATTAAAAATGTCAGCTACTGCAATTCACAATACAGTATTTACACTAGCAAAGCTCTGTCAACATTTTCTTTAGCTGTTGCATCATGATTACAAAGTATTTTACATTTACAAAACATATTCTCATAGAAAAGGACAATAAATAGAGATCCTCCAAGAAAAATAATCAAAGTATGGCACCACAAACAGAAAGCAACTGAGCTGAGCTGAGAAACCACTCATTTTCACAACTGTTACCGTAATCCAAGGAAGAAAAACAAGCCATATCTAAACAGAAGTTCTTTGCTGTGAAGACAGAATGCATTAATTCCATAGTACTGTCTAGACTCCTCGTTGTTTGTTAATATATTCAATCAGTGACGACATGTTTTCTGTGGTACTAGAAGATGCTCTGCAACACTGAACACTGTAATTGTCTGAGGTTAAATGAAACAAGGAGGCAGGCTTAAAAGGGCAATGTCAAGTCCCTTCTGGCCTTACTAGAATTTATTTAACTGTCTGTGATCCAGACAATGTATATTTTTAGCTGAAATGCCTACAGTATATAAATCATGGCACTCCGCCTCTGCATTTATGTCTGCAGAGCAAAGTGCACTAATCTTCCCAAAATGTACCTACTGAAGGGAAAGAGGGTTCCTTACTTGTTAAAGGAGTTTTCTCCCAATAGTCTTATCCAGCAACATATGGGAAGCACAGTGCCCTCTTGCACTTCTTTAATTGATTTAATAACTGAGCGAGCTCCCCTGAGAATTGGCCCTTTTTCAAGGGTGACCTGAATAAACAACGCAGACAATTAAAGGAGAGCTCACATATCCCTTAAACAAATGTGCTGGGACCTAAAGGTCCCAATTAAGAAATCACTTCCATAAATAAATTTTTTTTTCACTTACTTTATATTTCAATTACTTTAGCACGTGGTTGAATCTGTGAAACCCCACCTACCTTGCTTTTCTGATTTTAAGTTCCAGGAACCCCAACAGCTGAGCCTTTGATGACACAAATGATGGACTCAACTGTAAGAGTCCTCTATATGCCCATCGGCATATAGTTTACTTTTTACTTGTTACAGTAGAGCACTGCTGTGCTGACACTGCAGATGCTGATGTCACTCTGCAATCTCGGGGATCAAGATCGGCACAGGCAGTGTCACTGCAGAAATGTGCACCTATAGCAAAAATGAAACCATACACTGACGGGCCAATGCAGGACCACTGGGGCAGTGCCCATTGTTCAAGTCATCAAAGGTTCAGCCATGGGGGTTCTTGGGACCTTACAGGACAAGCATGGAGAGTGGCTGCTCACAGGATCGACCAGATATTAAAGCAAATAAAACACTAAGTGAACAAAAAATGATTTACAGAGCAAATTTCTTAAATGGACGTCTAGGTCCCAGCACATTAGAGGATGTGAGAGCTCCCCTTATGTTTAGTCCCATTTTTCAATTTTGGGACCTAAAATCCTTTCTCAAAAGCTTAAAGGCCATTCCCAAATATAGTCTCCTTGCAGGAAAATTGACACTTCAATAGCTGCAACTAAAAAACTAAGTAATCAGTTTGAGGGGGATGGGGGCTGGAGTTGTGGATAAGACTGTTCAGAGAAACCAGTAATCACAGGAAGGAAATTGTCTTTCTCTATCACAGCATAGCCACCAATCCAACAGTATTTGTGAGTTAAGATGTAACCCTGAAGTTATGGAGTGAATAATTAATAACTAAGCACTGAAACACACTGGTGAATCTAGGCTGGCCAATTCCATTTCCCCCCAAAATGGACAATTTTGTTTTTCCATCTTCGTGAAAAAAGTGGCCCTTGGATTTGTGAAGCAGAACACTCAATTACATACGTAGTCCTTGGATTTATTAAGCTGGAAATCCAATGACAGAGGTGGCCCTAGACTTTGTTAAGCAGGATGTCCAATTACAGAGAAGAACTGGTATGTGTTAAACAGGATGTCCAGTTACAGAAGTGGCCCTAGGATTTTTTTAGCCACATGTCCAATTAAAGAGGTGGTCCTGGGATTCGTTAAGCAGGAGGTCCAATTACAAAGGTGGAAGCATCCAGCTTGTATAGTACATGCATATCAAAAGTGTATACTGTTGTATGGCATGTAATTTAGCTCTGCTTCCACTGACCTGATGAAGAGAGTACTGTATATCTCTTGAAAGCTAGCCTCTGCGACATACAGCATTTGTCATTTTTTTATCCCTTCTCATCATAAACCCCATAACATCTAGTTTTAACTGGTCAGGGTAATACACTGCTGTACAGTTTATTTCCACAATGGCAATAACAATCAGTAAATTATTTCCTTTTTTCTTCTTTTGCTCCAGCCGAGATATTTAGCTTAGTTATACCTGCTCATGGAATGTAGTCTTTGTCAAAACAGTCCAAAAAAGCCTTTACAGTGGTAGGGGTTGTATTGATCTGTTAACCACTGTTAGAAAGACGGTATTCGTAACTGTTTCTGGACCAATCTACAGAGGCATAGTAATAATCCTAGAGGCCTCAAATAATACTTTAGATCAGTACTTCACAAGCCATAAACTGGTAACTGGTCCTAGTTAGGCTGTCAAGGATGCTGCACTGTCAGAGATCAATACCTGCCAACCAGTTTAAACAAACATTCTAACCTGCAGTCACAGATTCTCGTCACTCACCTGACTCCCCAGCAGCCAAGCAGCTTGCTCATCTCTTGTTCCCAAAACTCCTAGCCTAGCAACACTTTATTGTTAAAAATGAAGTCAGCTTGTACCTCTGCTTCTCTACCACTTTCACTGATCTTGGCTGCACCTCCTTTACAGTACCACTGTTACTCTGGTCTCCCGTCCTCCTTGCCGCAAGTATACTGACACCCCCCACTTTTACAGAGCAAACAACTGAGCCACTGTAAATATGGGAAAGCAATGTTTTTTTTTTATCCCCTAGTTGTATAGCTGCTCACTCATACTGCAGTCCATTGCGCTGCGACAGTGAAAGAGCAAGCTCTCAGTACGGCGGTGTTCGAGGGAGACACTCGCTCCCAATTAAACCAACTGCTCACTTTACTGAAACATCAGGTGACAGTTGTTTCTATAGAGAAATATAGGAAAAAAATCCCCAAAATTTTTATTTTATTTTTTTAAATTACAGAAACAGCTACTATTACTGCTTCGAGCTACTTTCATGCTCGCGCATTGTTGCCATAACAACAAGTAATCTGCACTGCCATCTACTTTTAGCGTTGTTACATTTTGGGCCAGGAAAAGAAAATCAAATCTATTGGTATTCACAGAGTATAACACCTATCCCCAGGGTGTGTGTGACTAGGGTTGAACTCGTTGTGTGGGGAGGTGAACAAAAGGGCATTTCCTAAGCACCCTCTGCCGACAGCTTAAAAGTGACCTGCACTGCCGTCAGCTTTCAGCTCCATTACAAAGAAAAAATTAAATGTATTGGGACGTGTGTGTGTGTGTGTGTAGTGAACTCTTTGTGTCCGGAGGTGAACAAAAGGGCATTTGTTACTAACAAGTACTGTACCCTCCATTGGCAGAGCCAAGCGAACTACTTTCTTTAGAAAACTACACAACAACAAATGTTTTACAAATGGTTTTATTCATTTAATTAGAATAACTTCATTTTTCCATTTTTTTTTACTTCTGGGACCCATTTTATAAGTGGAATCAGACACTCCAAGATGTGGTTTATGGGCTGATATGAGCACTTCCCAGGTGCTAAAGGCACACGGCACAAGTGCCTCGTGCCTCATTATGCACCTGGGGCATGCTCTTATCAGCCCATAAACCACATCTCGTCGTGTCTTATTCCTTACATAGTCAGCTATTTTACCACACAAACCCATGCTATCACATAATTCAACTATGACAGGGGCCTAATAAAAATATGTCTGATATTTTAGTTGTGATCTGTGATCCCCGAGACATCGCTCACAGCTTCACCACTCATGATGTCATTGGGGTCATGGGTCACTTGTAAAAATATCAGGCATATTTTTATTTGGCCCATGCCATACTGTATACCTTACTTACTGTTTGTATTATGCTGTAAATTTTGTCCAGCTTGTCCCTAAAAACAGGCAGTCATATGCCTAGTGCACTTATCTGACTACAGGAAAGAAAAAAAAGGAGAGGAGGAAGGAAGGAAGGAAGGAATTGCTACCATTGCACCATTCCAATATATGCAAGCTTGTCTCTGCAGCATTTTAAATAGTATACACTGCCTAGTTTCAAAGCATTTTTTTTTCTTTTACCAAAGGCACAGAATGGTAAAAACCCTTGTACACATATGACGCCATGGTTCAGATTGGTATATTATAAAAAGTGCCATTCGTCTTGTCCTTACTATCACAAACTAGGGTTCTTATATGACTGCTTCTTGGAGTGTCTGTTATTGAAACAGGCCCACAGGGCAGTTGTTTTGAGTAGACTGATCTTGATATAACCTTTAACTGGTGGAAAGACCCAACTAAATACAGTGCCATTCTGTCACTGCAAAGCCTTGCTCCCACCCCTTTCCTTTCTCCACAACATCCTGCTAACAAATTCCCTTCCTGTATTTCTGTACAGTTTTGGCTGTTTATTCCCGAGATTCAGCTCTCCAGAGAATCTAGTATTAAAACAGCCTTGTAGACACTTCCCTAAATGTCTTACTTCAAATAAGTTGTGCCAGTCTGCTTTGGCAGTTTCATACAAATGAAATCCAGTTGTTTTTCGCACGGCATTTATTAATTTAATGGCCTGAAATATATATTTCCAGGTAGACAATTGTCAAGGATAAAAAAGCTTTTACTGTTGAAGTTAGGAATAAAATAAACTGTCTGTGGTACTTATGTTATCCTCTTTTAGCCTAAAATTGTCCATGGCTCTAGAAGCAGACAGCAGATTATTAGCCATCTGTTCACTGATTCTGTGTCAGTAAATAAAACATACACTTCTGAACCTTTGGTGGACTGCTATAAAACAGTGGGCCTCAACCAGAGGTATACCTTGTTTTACAATATGTTTTTAATGAGATATATCTCTCTGAATTTTTTTTGTTTACAATTTATATACCCAGATAGCCCTGTTGAAATGCAACATCTTGTTTCCACTGGGAGTCCTGCTTCTATCCGTTTCCATAGCTGGGTATACTGGAGCACTGCGAAAGGTTAAGTGACTTGCCCAGGGTTGCACCATGACTAGTTAGCTCTAGCGGGGTTAGAACCTGTGATCCCCTGGTTCCCAACCCAGTGCTCTAACCACTAGACCACAGTGCTTCTGTAAAATGGGTGCCTTGTATCAATGGGCTACTACCCCTGCCTTGCAGGCCCAACAAGGTTGAGAGGCCTGGGCTCTTTTTTCAATGGAAAGGGGGGTTCAGGGCCGGCCCGCCGGCGCAGAGGTTGGATTTCCGCTTGCGATGCAAGCGACCTGGGTCGAGGAGCGAGCCTGGGAAGTTGGAGGGCCGGCCGGGAGAGGCTTGAGCATCCTGAGGACTGCTAAGTCCTCTCCGGGGAAGGGGGAACCAGAGCCCGCTCTTGACTGACCTCGGCTGGAGACCGAGGTGTAGCAAGGCCGATGGCAGAGAAAGAAAGAAGAGCTGACGTGCGGGCGTTGGCGCTCAGCGCCTTAGCGTCAGGGGACATGGCATCGCTGAAAAAGCACCTTGCGGTCTCGGTGGAGCGGGCACTGGGCCCGACCCTCAATGCCCCAACCTGCCCAGAGACAGCATCCAACGAAAATTCAGTAGTCTCGGGGTGTATAGGGCCCCCACCTGCATTCCGCCTGGGGGTAAACCAAGGCTCCTGGGGGGATGGACTGCTCTGGTCTACAGGCAGGTGAGCGAGGGCTGAAAAGGCCGTAAAAAGTGACTCCCAAAGAGAGGGGGACCGCAGGGGAGAGGGGGATTAAAAAAAAAAAAAAAAAAAAAGGAAAGGGGGGTTCTTTCCCAAGAATGAAAATAAACAGCGCAGTGCCTCCACCCAGAGTAAACAGACAGTGGGAAAGCTGGTAATGGGTGCAACCCCCTGGGATGCTGTACCTTCCCGCCTCCCCTCACAGTCACCCCAAACATGGATTACCATAAACCAAAACCATATCTCAATATACTTGCAATCAAGGACTACAGATAATAATCTGCTCATGAGGCATTTGTAAAAATGTTAACCAGCACATTTATTTACATGGGGGTAGTGTTAGGAAAAGGGGAATTGGATGTAGTTGTATAGAAACTGTTAGCATGAGCATTTTGTAAACACCAAATACAGCACAGCCTCAATTATCCGAATGCTCTGAGAGACATCAGATTTGTTTGGCTAACTGAGAGTTCAAAATATTGGGGTCCATAGCACTGGGCAAACCAGAGTTGGGGGACAATGTCAGAGTTTCGATAATCAGGCTTTGGATAATCGAGGTTGTACTGTAATCACTTTGTCTGTAAACCAGAAACATTTCAAGTGCCCACCTCCCACCAACATATGCATTAGGACTGGTAATAGCCCACTTGTTCTAACATTACCCACTCCCCAACTGGTCTCAGTCTCTCTCCCCCCAGTGTCTACCTACGGAGCTCCCCCAGTCTATCTGAGTACCCAGTGTGGGGCAGTTGCAGACCTGATACGGTACAGCTGGTTGGCTAGCGTTGGTGCACTTTTAGAAACAATTTACATTCAAATCCCTCTGCACTGTTGCAACAGCTAGTTGATGAAACCTGACAACTTTTAGCTGGGTAGCTAAACTCAGAAACTTTGATGGCAACTACAGTATGTACAGTTTCCCCAGATGCACAGCAAGCCCTGAATTACTCACAGTTTTGTAGGACAGTTGCTTGTCAGGCTGATCATTTTCAGCCTATAGATATGGGGTGCGTGGAACCAGTTGTAACTTGGAGACTGGGAAACTTGGATAGCTAAGATGGGCCACAGGATCTTGCAGCTTGGGCCTTCCTCAGCAACAGGCTCCTGCAGCTTTAGCAGGCTGGATACCTCCCAGCTTTCTCTTGCAGCGTTAGCAGGCTGGATACCTCCCAGCTTCTCTTGCAGCGTTAGCGGGCTGGATACCTCCCAGCTTCTCTTGCAGCGTTAGCGGGCTGGGTACCTCCCAGCTTCTCTTGCAGCGTTAGCAGGCTGGGTACCTCCCAGCTTCTCTTGCAGCGTTAGCGGGCTGGGTACCTCCCAGCTTCTCATGCAGCGTTAGCGGGCTGGGTACCTCCCAGCTTCTCTTGCAGCGTTAGCGGGCTGGATACCTCCCAGCTTCTCTTGCAGCGTTAGCGGGCTGGGTACCTCCCAGCTTCTCTTGCAGCGTTAGCGGGCTAGATACCTCCCAGCTTCTCCTGCAGTGTTAGCAGGCTGGATACCTCCCAGCTTCTCTTGCAGCGTTAGCAGGCTGGATACCTCTCAGCTTCTCTTGCAGCGTTAGCAGGCTGGATACCTCCCAGCTTCTCTTGCAGCGTTAGCAGGCTGGATACCTCCCAGCTTCTCTTGCAGCGTTAGCAGGCTGGATACCTCCCAGCTTCTCCTGCAGCGTTAGCAGGCTGGATACCTCCCAGCTTCTCTTGCAGCGTTAGCAGGCTGGATACCTCCCAGCTTCTCCTGCAGCGTTAGTGGGCTGGATACCTCCCAGCTTCTCTTGCAGCGTTAGTAGGCTGGATACCTCCAGCTTCTCCTGCAGCGTTAGCGGGCTGGATACCTCCCAGCTTCTCTTGCAGCGTTAGCGGGCTGGATACCTCCCAGCTTCTCTTGCAGCGTTAGCGGGCTGGATACCTCCCAGCTTCTCTTGCAGCGTTAGCAGGCTGGATACCTCCCAGCTTCTCTTGCAGTGTTAGCAGGCTGGATACCTCTCAGCTTCTCTTGCAGTGTTAGCAGGCTGGATACCTCCCAGCTTCTCTTGCAGCGTTAGCGGGCTGGATACCTCCCAGCTTCTCTTGCAGCGTTAGCAGGCTGGATACCTCCCAGCTTCTCTTGCAGCGTTAGCGGGCTGGATACCTCTCAGCTTCTCTTGCAGCGTTAGCAGGCTGGATACCTCCCAGCTTCTCTTGCAGCGTTAGCAGGCTGGATACCTCCCAGCTTCTCCTGCAGCGTTAGCAGGCTGGATACCTCCCAGCTTCTCTTGCAGCGTTAGCGGGCTGGATACCTCCCAGCTTCTCCTGCAGCGTTAGCGGGCTGGATACCTCCCAGCTTCTCTTGCAGCGTTAGCGGGCTGGATACCTCCCAGCTTCTCTTGCAGCGTTAGCGGGCTGGATACCTCCCAGCTTCTCTTGCAGCGTTAGCAGGCTGGATACCTCCCAGCTTCTCTTGCAGTGTTAGCAGGCTGGATACCTCTCAGCTTCTCTTGCAGTGTTAGCAGGCTGGATACCTCCCAGCTTCTCTTGTAGCGTTAGTGGGCTGGATACCGCCCAGCTTCTCTTGCAGCGTTAGCAAGCTGGATACCTCCCAGCTTCTCTTGCAGCGTTAGCGGGCTGGATACCTCTCAGCTTCTCTTGCAGCGTTAGCAGGCTGGATACCTCCAGCTTCTCTTGCAGCGTTAGCAGGCTGGATACTTTCAGCTTCTCTTGCAGCGTTAGCGGGCTGGATACCTCTCAGCTTCTCTTGCAGTGATTAGTTGGACTGGATTCTCTTGCAGCGTTAGCGGGCTGGATACCTCCAGCTTCTCTTGCAGTGTTAGCAGGCTGGATACCTCTCAGCTTCTCTTGCAGCGTTAGCGGGCTGGATACCTCTCAGCTTCTCTTGCAGCGTTAGCAGGCTGGATACCTCCCAGCTTCTCTTGCAGCGTTAGCAGGCTGGATACCTCTCAGCTTCTCTTGCAGCGTTAGCAGGCTGGATACCTCCAGCTTCGCAGGCTGGATACCTCCCAGCTTCTCTTGCAACGTTAGCGGGCTGGATACCTCTCAGCTTCTCTTGCAGCATTAGCGAACTGGATTCTCTTGCAGCGTTAGCAGGCTGGATACCTCTCAGCTTCTCTTGCAGCGTTAGCAGGCTGGATACCTTTCAGTTTTTCTTGCAGCGTTAGCGGGCTGGATACCTCTCAGCTTCTCTTGCAGCGTTAGCAGGCTGGATACCTCTCAGCTTCTCTTGCAGCGTTAGCGGGCTGGATACCTCCAGCTTCTCTTGCAGCGTTAGCAGGCTGGATACCTCAGCTTCTCTTGCAGCGTTAGCAGGCTGGATACCTCTCAGCTTCTCTTGCAGGCGTTAGCGGGCTGGATACCTCTCAGCTTCTCTTGCAGCGTTAGCAGGGCTGGATACCTCTCCAGCTTCTCTTGCAGCGTTAGCAGGCTGGATACCTCCCAGCTTCTCTTGCAGCGTTAGCAGGCTGGATACCTCTCAGCTTCTCTTGCAGCGTTAGCAGGCTGGATACCTCTCAGCTTCTCTTGCAGCGTTAGCAGGCTGGATACCTCCCAGCTTCTCTTGCAGTGTTAGCAGGCTGGATACCTCTCAGCTTCTCTTGCAGTGTTAGCAGGCTGGATACCTTCCAGCTTCTCTTGCAGCGTTAGCAGGCTGGATACCTCCCAGCTCTCTTGCAGCGTTAGCAGGCTGGATACCTTTCAGCTTCTCTTGCAGCGTTAGCGGGCTGGATACCTCTCAGCTTCTCTTGCAGTGTTAGCAGGCTGGATACTTTTCACATTTCTTGCAGCATTAGTGGGCTGGATACCTTTCAGCTTCTCTTGTAGCGTTACCAGGTTGGATACCTTTCAGCTTCTCTTGCAGCGTTAGCAGGCTGGATACCCCTCAGCTTCTCTTGCAGCATTAGCGGACTGCATTCTCTTGCAGCGTTAGCAGGCTGGATACCTCCCAGCTTCTCTTGCAGCGTTAGCGGGCTGGATACCTCTCAGCTTCTCTTGCAGCATTAGCGAACTGGATTCTCTTGCAGCGTTAGCAGGCTGGATACCTCTCAGCTTCTCTTGCAGCGTTAGCAGGCTGGATACCTCTCAGCTTCTCTTGCAGCGTTAGCAGGCTGGATACCTCTCAGCTTCTCTTGCAGCGTTAGCAGGCTGGATACCTCTCAGCTTCTCCTGCAGCGTTAGCAGGCTGGATACCTCTCAGCTTCTCTTGCAGTGTTAGCAGGCTGGATACCTCTCAGCTACTCTTGCAGCGTTAGAGGGCTGGATACCTTTCAGCTTCTCTTTCAGTGTTAGTGGGCTGGATACCTCCCAGCTTCTCTTGCAGCGTTAGCAGGCTGGATACCTTTCAGCTTCTCTTGTAGCGTTAGCGGTCTGGATACCTCTCAGCTTCTCTTGCAGTGTTAGCAGGTTGGATACCTTTCAACTTCTCTTGCAGTGTTAGTGGGCTGGATACCTCTCAGCTTCTCTTGCAGCGTTAGCGGGTTGGATACCTTTCAGCTTCTCTTGCAGTGTTAGCAGGTTGGATACCTTTCAACTTCTCTTGCAGTGTTAGTGGGCTGGATACCTCTCAGCTTCTCTTGCAGCGTTAGCGGGCTGGATACCTCCCAGCTTCTCTTGCAGTGTTAGCGGGCTGGATACCTCCCAGCTTCTCTTGCAGCATTAGCAGGCTGGATACCTTTCAGCTTCTCTTGCAGTGTTAGCAGGCTAGATACCTCTCAGCTTCTCTTGCAGTGTTAGCGGGCTGGATACCTCTCAGCTTCTCTCGCAGCTTTAGCACGCTGGATACCCCTCAGCTTCTCTTGCAGCGTTAGCGGGCTGGATACCTCTCAGCTTCTCTTGCAGCGTTAGCAGGCTGGATACCTTTCAGCTTCTCTTGCAGTGTTAGCAGGCTAGATACCTCTCAGCTTCTCTTGCAGTGTTAGCGGGCTGGATACCTCTCAGCTTCTCTTGCTTGCTTTAGCACGCTGGATACCCCTCAGCTTCTCTTGCAGCGTTAGCGGGCTGGATACCTCTCAGCTTCTCTTGCAGCGTTAGCAGGCTGGATACCTTTCAGCTTCTCTTGCAGCTTTAGCAGGCTGGATACCCCTCAGCTTCTCTTGCAGCTTTAGCAGTCTGGATACCTCCCAGCTTCTCTTGCAGTGTTAGCGGGCTGGATACCTCTCAGCTTCTCTTGCAGTGTTAGAAGGCTGGATACCTCTCAGCTTCTCTTGCAGCGTTAGCAGACTGGATACCTCCCAGCTTCTCTTGCAGTGTTAGCGGGCTGGATACCTCTCAGCTCCTCTTGCAGCATTAGCAGACTGGATACCTCCCAGCTTCTCTTGCAGTGTTAGCGGGCTGGATACCTCTCGGCTCCTCTTGCAGCGTTAGCAGGCTGGATACCTTTCAGCTTCTCTTGCAGCGTTAGTGGGCTGGATACCTCTCAGCTTCTCTTGCAGCATTAGCAGGCTGGATACCTTTCAGCTTTCTTGCAGCATTAGCGGGCTGGATACCTCTCAGCTTCTCTTGCAGCGTTAGCAGACTGGATACCTCTCAACTTCTCTTGCAGCGTTAGCAGGCTGGATACCTCTCAGCTTCTCTTGCAGCGTTAGCAGGCTGGATACCTCTCAGCTTCTCTTCCAGTGTTAGCAGACTGGATACCTTTCAGCTTCTCATCTTTGTCATGCATTATAGCAGAACTGGGACAGGCCAGTACTGGGGACCAGGACCAACAGACCTCTGGGGGAGATGATCCAGTAATGCCTAGCAGTGACATTACCTGGCTGACTCCCCAGACCGTCCTCAGATGGCAGTTACTCTCTTTCAGGTATTCAGGAACATCCGGCTATAAATGGCTTCAGCCGGCAGTGGTCTCTCTCTCTCTCTCTCTCTGGACTGGAACGTAGTCCCTGGGCTTCCCACTGAATGTTAGCAGGAAACAGTCTCTCAGTTTCAGACATTACAGGTACAAACTTGAAGAAGAAGATGGAGGGCATATCTTCTCATCTCAAAGACTCGGACTTGTACAGAAGAACGAATCTTCTTACTCTCTCTCCAGCCACTGGAAACATTAGGCAGGCTCCTCTTGGCTCTCTGGCTGTGCAAGCCTCCTAGCAGGCCTCTATACTTCTCTTAGACATCATAATGGAGTTTTCTCTCTCTCTCTCTCTCTCTCTCTCTCTCTCTCTCGAGAAACTCTCACACAGTTATTTGACACTAGTCAGCAAGCAACACTTTCATTCTGGAACCAACTCCTTCCAGCCACTGGAAGGCAACACAGAGCAACATGCAGCACCTCCTGGGCCGGTGGCTGTGCAAGCACCAGGCAGGTCTTCCTCTTCACTCGAAGATCACAGAAAGGCTTCCCCTTCCTGGGGAACCTCTCAGACAACTTTCGTGCCTCTAAACAGCAAATCAGCGCTTTAGTTCTGGAGCGGCACCTTCTAGACATTAGAAAGCAATGCAGGGCCCCTGGGCAGGTGGCTGGGCTAGCCCCCAGGAAGGCTTTCTTCACTTCCCTAGCAACATCATGGAGCCCCCTTCCATAGGAGGGGGCTCCACCAAACTGAAGTGAATTGAATCTGTCCTCTGGGTTTCCCCAGATCAGGGCAGCATCCTACTGGCCAAATGGGCTGCCTGTCTATAAAATTAATAGGCATTAAATTCATTTGATGCCTGATAGGCTATCTGGTTAGGCGCCAAAACACTGTCCTTGCCTTTTCTCCTAAATCCCTAGGTTAAGTCCTCCAGGGCTCCTGGCTTTTCCATTAGCTGGTAATAAACATGGCTGCTGCAATACAGTTTTTAACAAAGTTCCACTTTACAGTCTTTTGGCTGCCACACCATGCTGTTGAGCTGCCCTACTGTTCAGTGGCACAATGGGTGTTGGCAGAGTCTCCCCCTGCCTGTTGCCATCACTGTAGCACTACACCCCTAAGTGGCAGGCAGGGCTATTCCACATACAGCTGCCTCGGCTGCTCTTACAGGCACAGTGCTCCCTTTACTGTAATGGCACTCAATAGCACTTTTTCAACATTCTGTTTCTTTTCCCCCAAAATGTCTCCGCGCCACCCCCCCCAACAGACATTTCTGGGGTCTCAGAGGTCGAGGCACACAAAAGGGACCAGGCAGGCGCCACTGGAGCAGCTGTCACAATGGGCACTGCAGCGCTACTATACAGCTGAGCTGGCAGCCATCGGCTCGCATAGTCGAGCAGGCTTCCTGCTTGAATGTGCGCACACTACATTGTGCGGTGTTCGCCAAACTGCAAAGCAGGTGGCTTGACTTCACTTGCACCTCCAGTCTCCCTATAGCGTTCTGGCACCAGGGGTCAGCAGGAGCTAACAGAGGACCAAAACAGGACCCAAGACTGATGGGAAGGCAAAGCAGCGCCTGGGAAGAATGGCAGGGTAAGACCCCACCTGTGGGGGGGGGGGGCTTACACGTCTATATAACTTTTAGAACATTACCCTAAAATAAGACAGCCTTACTGGCAACTGAGAAAGGATGGCAATACATATAAAACAGTAACAGATCCTATCATTTATAAAGAAGAAAAGGATCTTCTTATACTTCCCCTAAAACTAGCTGATACTGGAGGTACTGGATACCCCACTCTTTTTGAAAGCATACACTTTTGGTCCAAGTATTAATCCATCCTAAGACAGACAAAAAAACAAATATTATTCCTGCTACATAAGTGAAGCATTTTTTTTTATTATTATTTGGTAACCAGGTAATGCCCATTGGGCAAAAGGCTCATTTACAGGGATGACCCAGGAACTCTAGGAAGGTTAAGTGACTTGCTCAGGGTCACACAGCATATAAGTTGAGGTTGTGGGAACCAAACCCAGGTCTGCTGGATGTACCAAGCTAGTTCACAGCTTGCTGCTCTAATGTCTAGGCTACACCACTGAAGTAGGATACAGCCTGAAAAGGGAACCAAAAGGTGCAGAGCATAAATAAGGCATGTAAACTGCAGAGAACACCCCATTCATGTCAACCAGGAGGAGGAGAAGTGTGATGAGAACACCCTGCAGAGTAGCATACCGAGTCAGCAGCACCGCCCCCCCCCAGTTGTATGACTGGGGCTAGAGAATAGTTCACCCAAAAAACCTGCAGGGCAATCCCCAGGAGATCCACACCTGCAGGTGAAGAACTGCATAGTCAGCAGTGCAGCAGAGTCAGCAGGTCATAATGTGGCAAACGAGAAGCTGAAAGGGAAAAATAACAAGAATCTGTGCCAGATAAAGAGCTCAGACTTCATGAAAATTATACATTAAAATAGCACAAGACTACTTAGAAAAACGTGATGCATATTTGCAAGAAAAGAATGACAAACTGCAGAAAAAGTAATGCAAGATGCAAGAAAAATGCATCATTTGCATGATGTTACTTGTGCAAAAAAAATGCAGACTTGTCTGACAAATGA
Source organism: Neoceratodus forsteri (assembly GCA_016271365.2). NCBI lineage: Eukaryota > Metazoa > Chordata > Ceratodontiformes > Ceratodontidae > Neoceratodus > Neoceratodus forsteri. Next base: position 6,625,549 of record JADMNL010000027.1, read on the forward strand.
TGCAAGATGCATGTGAAAGATGCAAACGGGATGGAAATGGCACCATTTCCAAATGTGAAGAGTAAATAAATAATGCAGGCTTGTGTGAGAATAAAATGCACATTGCATGAAATGCAAATTCTGTGAATAAGCAGACCTGCAGGAAAAAAACATTCAATTGAGTGAAAAAGATGCAAGATGAGTACAAACATGCCAAATAAGTGAAAAACATCAATTGCTTTAAAGTATTAAAGACTTGCATGAAAACTGGGACCATTTCTTTTTACGATTCTGGGGGAGGAATGCCTATTCTTCCAGACATGAGTTATTCAGTATCGAGGCACTGGCCCAGTGAGGACTGATGATACAAAACAGACTCATCGCTGAAGCAACTGACCTTTACAGGGATCCTACCCAACATAATGGTCAGCAAACAAACTGGTTGTCGAAGGAGGTAGTAGGAGGCCTATATAGGTGAAACCTAAAGTTCCGTTCGACCCCCAACAAGGTGTGTGCTCTTGACAGCGTGAAAAAAGGAACTAAGGCAGATGGGTGCAGTATGCACTATTTACACTATCAGTGCACGTGGGAGTATGCTTGGTGCCATGCATATGCACATAGTGATTGCTGGATCCAAAGTTCTGGTTTCGCATGGGGTCCTAGTGCCTCTGGCTCTACAACTAAAGAGTGGGGTTCTATGGTGAAGACTGATTCTTGGAAGAAAATGCGTTTTCCTTGTGTAAAATACTGTACACCTGAGTTGGCCAATCAATTCCATTTGGTATTTTAGTTACAAAAGACAAGAAAATGTTGACACAATGTAACATCGTTTCAGTGGACTGCACAAGCTAGTACTGGTAATCAGCTCCTGTGGCAGTATGAAAGTGAGCAATAATCCACAACGGTGTGTGGCAAATCATGATATGCCGACTTGCCTTAGGTGTGTTGTGAGGTCCAGTGCAAGACAAAAACAAGTGCCTTTAACTGTCTGATAAGTGATGAAACCCCATGTGGTTTAATGCCAAAAATTAAAGAGACCAACACAACTGGCAGAGCCACATCCATGAACACGTGGTAAGATGTGTCTCACCACACAGCTGACTGTGAACCAAATTAGTATTTATTTTTAAAGTACTAAACATGTGGTTCACACATTTTTATGATCTCATTAGTTATTTTACAAGCACAGTAAACTACTCTAGGGTGTGTGGTATGAAAAACAGCTGTTACAAGACTCCCCATGGTCCTGAAGGCACTCAGCTTCACTTTGTGCCTCACAACCCACCCAGGGCATGCAAGACAGTTTGTCTTACTACACACCCTGTTGTGGGTTATTCCTTACACCCTGCCTGTTATCCATCACTGCTCTCGCTGCCTCAGTCTTCATCTCCCCTCCCTTGAGTCTCACTGCCTCTCTCACTGTTCCTCCTACCTTTCAAAGTTTTGGTTCTCTACCTTTCACTTCTATCTCTCCACATCCCATGTATCCCCCCTCCTATTCCCACCTCTCTACTGACTCTTGTTCCTTTTTCATCCATCACTGCAAAATCTCCGGTGGGCAAGCCACCTTTTCTGTCTGCCTCCCAAACCTCTGGAACCATAGCCTCCCTCTCTTCTCTCTCTTGCTCTCTCTCTCTCACTCAACCTACTCCTTAGATCCCACTTTGCCCTTTCCTGTGGCATCAACCCCCGTCTCCAGTTCTGTCTCCTATACCAGTCCAATCACCTGTATCCTCCCCCCACCTTGCTTACTTCCTTCACTCCTCCTGCTCCCCATTCCTTCCTAATGTGTTTTCCATACTCTTTCTACTCTTTTGTTGCGTCCCACTCCCTACTCAGTTGGTTTGAGCAGGTTATTTCCTTTTCTTCAAGGGAATATTCTGGATCTTCCCTAGGTACAAATAAAAACCAAATCGGGGGTAGTTTGTTCCTAAAAAGGCCACTTAGAATCATGCAGAGTATAAGAACATAGGACCACTCACTCATGAAATTATTTTAAAATGTAAAAGATTTATTCATGTATACTTCAGAAAGAAACACCCCTCAACCCACCAACATTCTGGGGTGTCCATATATCCCTCCTTTAGGGTGGAAGGCATTTTCAAAGAAGTTGATACACACTTTAACTTTTTGTTGCCTTGAAATTAATTGCTAGGGCTGTATTTTTATCTTGAAGTTTCTCAGTTTCCTTGTTACTGTTGTAGGTTTTATTAGTTTTTCAATATTCCTGGCTCCTCTCCTCTCCTCTCCTTTTATAGTCAGAAGGAGAGGAGCCAGGGATACTGACATGCTAATAAAGCTATACTCTATATGTTTCTTTTCTTCTCACACTGCAACACCCTCAGTCAATAATCATGTGATGTTACTGCGCCCTATGTAAACTGCTTTTAGCATCACAACTTATGTATACCTTGTGTATATTTTTGTTTTGGTGTGATTTGTATTTTTGCCTGGGATTGTTTGTATTTGTCTGCATCTCTGATTTTTTTGCACTTTATCTGAAATTGTTATAGTTCTTGCTTTTCATCACTTGCCAAATGTTTGACTGTATTGTTCTATTTTTGTCCAGCCCCCTCTATAGCCCCCACCCTTGTGTCGTACCTGAAAATGAGCCTCGGCTCAATATGCCTTTCCTGGTCACCAGTTTACAAATAAATAAATATCACACCCTGTTGTATATTACTGCAATTAACAATTGGCACAAAGGTATCAGGATATGGCTAACCCTAGTGCTTACCAACAATGATATACTAAGATATCATCGTGTAACCAATATTGCTTCAGCCAAATAACTTTCAGGATTTCCTCTATGCATGTTATAATTATATTTATAAAATATACATTAGTATTTTTCACTAAGATAAAAACACTATCAAAGGCACAGAATCCCAGGTAGCTGGATAAATGTTTTGTCTTGCTTGTAGGGTACATAATCTTGTTTATCTTGCCTGTGGGGAATGTCACTCTGTACCCGCATAGAGAACTATGCCTTACACTCTGCTAAACTGCACATGGCAGTTACACTTTCTACAGTCTTTTTTAAAAGTGGACTGTATAAACTAGGCATCTGATAGGTGGCTGTCACATATCATTTTTATCTTCAGTCGTGATCAATGACTTCTTGAACCATCATTCAAGGCTTCGTCACTTGTGAGGGTCAAGAGGCCACTGATCATTCATGGTGATAAATTTTTTTTTTTTTGCAATAAAATGTTATTCAAATTTGAACTGGAGATCCACAAAATGATACAAACAAGCTAGAAAACAATAATTATACAAATTCAAAACTAATCACAGTATACAGATAAAAAATTAAATGAATGAATAAATAAAACCTTTGGTATAGACACATACTACAATTTCAATTGATAAATCCATTCCATCTTTGGACACATTTCAAACACTGCACAGATAGGTAAGTACAAGCTGTAATAAATTCATTTAATTAGATACCTTAGTTGACCTCATATCTTAGACTAATTATCTGAATTATAGGCTATTTTCTTATCTATAGTTGTCCCTTTTCTTCTGCTGGGCTGGTCTCACCCACACCCTTCAGTTTAGCTTTGCTAGTTGACCCAGAATGCCTGCCCCTTCTGTGGACTCAATATAGTGAAAGAAGGGCATCCATCCATCTAGACTTCATCTTTCCTATGGAGTTTCTAATCCTGGTGGTCACCCCCTCCAGTCTAGTATTAGTCAGCAACTGTCTAGTCACTGGCTGACAGTGTGGGGGGGGGGGGGTGGCTTGCAGTCATTTTTCATTTTTGTGTTATGGTTTTGGATGCATTCGCTATCAATTTCTGGAACAGACATCATTTCCTTTTCTATGCCTGTAATGGGGGGCAAACCCCAAGTACAGTGCTGGATCTCCAGAGGGGAGTATATCTCTAATATGTTTTTAATAGCTTCTCCTACCAGTGCCAAGGACTGTTCTAGCCTTGGGCAGCTCCAGAAAACATGTTTATTGTGGGCCTGCTGGTTGCACTGCCTCCAACACTTATCAGAGTTCAAAGGACCAAAGTGGGAGGTCATGACTGGGGTCCAAAAAAATAATCTACTTAGAACCTTCCACCTGTGTCCGCTTCACAAGTTGTAAGCTGTGGCGTTACCTATAAGCTCCTAGCATTTTCCCCATTCTTGCTCTGTTAAGGATCCTTCTGCTTCTGTCTCCCATTTTGTCAGGATTTTGGCACAGACTTCAGGGTGGGGGTTCCCACATATGGCATGCAATCTACAGATAAGATGTGATGCATCTTCCTCCTCCCAGAAGCCTCCTACCATGCTTTTTTAAATCACACTTTACTGTCGAAGTGCTGACTTTTGCAGCTCTGCTAAGAGGAAATGCTGGAGTTGTAAATAACGATAAAAATCTAGTTTAGGTAAACTGAACTTCCTCTGCACCTGCCCAAAGGATTTAATTTTGCCTGCCTCCATCACTTGCCTGATGAGGTTAAGCCACGCCCTCTCCCACCTGCTGAATGTGGAGTTTTTAGTTTGCTTGGTTGGAAACCCTAAGCAGTTCTTACTGTGGTATAGTCACAGATAGCATTTGTATCTTCCATTTTATAAGAGCTGCAAACCACATTTGTAGGAGGGTTTTTGACCATGGGTTTTGGGTGCATCTGATTACCTGTCCATCAGTAGTATTACATACGTTATTCCTGATCCAGTCCTCTCCTTCCAGATGTACCTAACCCAGGGTCTTCCCTTTCCGTAAAAAGGAGTGAAGACATTGTAGTTGGCAGGCTCGATAATAATGTAGTAAACTCAGGACCCCCAGCCCCCCCCCTTGTTGCATATCTCTGGTAAGCAGGTGTCAAATAAGCTTCAGTTTGCTTTTATTCCACAAAAATCAGGACTCGGGACCAGGTCTTCTTTATTCTTTTCCTTTCATCTTGTGGTATGAGGATGGGAAGGGCTGCAAACAAAAAAAGAAATCTTGGAAGGATAGTCATCCTTAAGACCTCTGCTCTTCCTAAAACAGACAATGTGAGGACATCTCATCTTTTCAGGTCGCCTCCATTTGCTGGAGTAATGGGGGAAATATTTACTTCATGTAAGTGCTGAGGTTTGATTGGGATTTGTATGCCCAAATAACAAAAGTGCAGGCTAACCTACTCAAAGGGGCAAGCACCCTTAATGTTGTCTGAGAGTTTACTGCTCAACCAGCACACTTCTGCCTTCTCTTTATTCACTTTGAAGCCATATGCCTGCAGAATACCCACCAGGGTTTCCAGATGTTTCTCTGGGTCATGCGGTAACAACAGTGTGTCATCTGCATACAAAGCGATGCAGACGTCCTCCCTGTTCACCCTCATGGCCTCTATACTTTGGGTCTCCTTGATAACAGCCACTAGGGGCTCTGTGCTTAGGGCAAAAAGAAGTGGGGACAAGGAGCACCTTCGCTGCGTCCCCTTTTTGATGTTAAACTTCTGAGATAAGGTCCCATTCACCCCCCACTGTGGCCATAGGCATGCCACATAATGTCCATATCCCCTCTATGAATTTTTTTCCTAGCTCAAATTTATTCAGGGTTTCTCTTAGAAACTGCCAGCTTAGGTGGTCAAATGCTTTTTGCACACTGGCCCAGGTATTCAAAAGGGTTGCGCATGGCGCAACAGTGTTGCGCCATGCACAACCCACTGATGCGCCCTGGCACGATATTCAAAAGGGAAAAGTGCGCTGCACAAATCCCGATGTGCTGGAGCGCATCAGTAATGTATGCAGGCACAGGTAGGGGGGGCGTGCCCATGCATAACCTGCACAGCCCGATATTCAGCCCGGGATGTGCAGAGTCATGCATGCACAACCCCTACCTGTGCCTGCACAAAATTATGCCCCCCAAAAAAGGAACAAGTGATGGCCACCCACAGGTGAGCTGCCACATTGCAGGGCGCTAACACGCAGCTGCCACCTGTGGGTGGCCATCTGTTTCTGCCGCGCACTGGCGGCGCCTCTCATGCCCTATCGCAGGCATCACTATAGCCCCCAAACCAATATCCCTGGTGGTCCAGTGAACCTCTGTGCCTCGATTATGGGCTGCATGAATAGAACCCCCAGTCCAATATCCTGGTGGTCCAGTGGACCTCTATTGCCTAACTTCACGGGCTGCATGAATAGAACCCCCAAGTCCAATATCTCCCTGGTGATCTAGCGTGCACTCCCCACCCGCCCACTAAGCCCCACGCCCGCCCCCACCAGCCGGGCAGCACCCCACCCTCCTGCTGCCCCGCCTCACCGACTGACAGCTCGGTAGGGCTGCACGCCCACTGGTTCATACAGCACGGCCAATGTGCATGCAGCCCATACCATATTAGTCAGTCCAGATATGTGAATAAATTCATCTGGCTATCTGGACAGAGTAGTCGGAGAGTTGCACGCCATTGGCTCGCTGCCAGAACCACTGGGCGGCAGCCCCACCGAGCTGTCAGTCGGCGGCGGGTGGCAGGCAGGTGGGGGAGCGGGCGGTGGGGCTCAGTGGGTGGGGGTACGCTTAGATCACCAGGGATATTGGACATGGGGTTCTATTCATGAGGCCCTCGATCGGTCTCAGTGCGGGTCCACTGGACCACCAGGGATATTGGACTGGGGGTTCTATTCATGCAGCCCGCGATCGGGCACATAGAGGTTCACTGACCACCAGGGATATTGGATGTTTTATGGTACAGGATGCCCGCTGACAAGTAGCGGCGGGGCCAGGCTAAGTCATTGGGGATGGGCGCATCTGCATAGATGGCATGCAAATGGGGCCGTATTGAGATGCAAATGGCCCCCTGTGCGCCTTGCATAAATTATGGCCCCATTTGCATGTCCCCTTTTGAATATCGCAGGTGCTGTGCATGGCGCAATGGCACTTGCGCTAGCGCATCTCCATGCTCCACTCTGGCCACTTGCGCTGGCGCAGTGCCACTGCGCCATGCACAGTGGGGGTGGCCAGGGTGCGATATTCAAAGCTGCTGCGCCATAGTGCAGCTCCACTGAATATCGCCCAGGCCACACCTCTGCGCAACAAAGTTGAGCTTCACCGAGGCTTGCGCCACAGCCTGGCGCAGTTTGAATATCCCGGCAACTGACTGCAATAACTGCTGCAGTTCTTGGGACTTTTTCCGTTGCTGAAATAATATTTAACAACTTCTGGATGCTGTCCTGGATATGGTGGTGAGAGATAAACCTTGTTTGATCATGACAGACTAATGACCCTGTAACTCCCTGTAGTTTGTTCGAAAAATGATATCTGATAGCCACCGATTAGATATCCCCTATTTACAACCTATGGTCAACTCTTCTTCATGGCATGTATCTTTGAGGTTGACTTGGATACAGTACTTATACCGAACATGATCTCAGCAGAAGATTACATGTTCTGCTGAATACTATAATTATAGGACTCAGCTATTGCATGGCTCAACCATTCACTAAGGGAAGACTGCTGTAGCTAAAAGGAATGCAACATTTCCCATAGTAAAAAAGGTAGCTGATGTTACTATCATGTCCTGCTGTACAGAGACTAATACAACTTCATTTACTCAAAAGGACAGACTCAACAGCCCTAACCTACTAGCATAATGGTGTGGGCTATATACTTGCAATGGAACGACCTCTGTACTGTCTGCACCAGTGTTACCCCAGGACAGCTTTATTTACTTCTGTTAAAAATTATTGCAAGAAATTTAGGTTATAATCCAAGCATTGTTATCATTTCCATACTCAGGATTGTCAAAATGATAAGTATCTTCTCATTTTTTGGTTGGGTCTTATTGCTACCTAACTTACAGCTGGTCAAATTGAAACTCAGTCTAGGTACTTGCTTATGGTCAGACAGCAAGCCTGTGGCTGTGGTGGGATTTTAATTTAAACCCAGGACCTCTAGGTTCACAGTTCTGTGCTCCTGCCACTGGCCTACACTGCCTTTACTAATAGGACGGGACATTACAGAATATTCCAGAGCACACTGGGAACTTTTTCCCCAGTGAATGCAATATCAGTATTCAAAGAAGAGAACTGGAAATACTGCTATTAAATATTCAACATATCATACATTCATTCTGATCTTACCAGTCACATTGGGACAGTACTAACTATCCTAAATGGATCTAGGAAGGTCATATTTGTTCAAGTTTTCTTATATAGTGTGAATATTGTACATCTGGTGCATGGTGAAGGTGTCAGAAATTTCTGAATAGTAAATTACAGTAGAATTCCTTCTCCCACCCACCCAGAGATAGGCTGGATGTTGTTAACTGGAAGGTAATACCGCCCTTTTCAGTCACCTTAGTGACTTTCAATGTCTTGTCCTTTTTTCAAGAATTAACCCTTGCTGCACCGCTGAAGTGTATACACATCCTAAAAACCTATACGTTCGAAATCTTCTGGTAGCCTAAGGGTAGACACTGAAAGTCATGGGGAGTCAGGCATGGAGCTCAGACGTGCTATCCTGAAATGCCAGTTTGACTCATTATTTCAGGGCTGGTAGTATTTTTTTTTAGTCTTTGGTAACCGGGTAAGGCCCACTAGGCACAAGTGCCTGTTTTCAAGGGTGACCTGGGAGCACTGGGCAGTTTAGTGACTTGCTCAGAGTCGCACAGTATGCAAGTGGAGGTTGTGAGAATCAAACTCAGGTCTGGTCTGCTGGATGTATCAAGCTTGTTCACACCTCGTTCCTCTAACCTCTAGGCTATACTGCCAGTATGGCCTAGAGGTTAGAGCAACACACTGTGAATGGGCTTCGTACATCCAGTAGACCTGGGTTTGATTTCCATAACCTCCACGTGCATACTGTGTGACTGTGACACACTAAACTTCCCCAGTGCTCCCGGGTTAACCCTGAAAACAGGGACTTCTGCCTAGTGTACCTTACCTGGTTACCAAAAGAATAATAACAAAAATGATATACAAAGGCACACATTACAAATCATGTAGTGACAACATTCAATTACCGCCATTATTTGGTCAGTGTATAACCTTGTGATTTTAAAGTCTAAGACTCATCTAGGGCTGAGCTGCAATGGATCACCATTGAACTGATTTGCCAGTAGGTTTCAATTCAGAGACGCCAGCATATTTTATCACAGTGTCCCTTTCACCATATTTGTAAGCACTGTCACACATATATTGACTCATACAGTATGAAGGGTTTAGAGTACCTCAGAGGTGTTACATCATTCTCTGTGACCTAGTTCATTCTAGCCCCACTCTTATCTCTAATGTTCCCCTTCTCAATTCAACTCCTGTTAGGAATTTTTCAAGATAGTGCACAGCTAGTACTGTACATCAATCCACAGGCCAGCCTGAATAAAATCACCAGAGTACATAAGTAACACTAGAAGGGACTCCATTCATCAGACGTCATGATGCAGGAGGAAAAGAATAATCTGGGTGTTAATCATGCTTTACCCCTTTTACGACATTGAACTGATGCCACAAATGTGATAACATATGGAAAATGATCTGCAAAAAGGCTGTGCTCCCCTTGAGGAGATCCTTATTATATGTAATAGTAGCAGTAGTATAAGCTTTATTTTTATATAGGAATAAATGTACACTGTTAGGGCACCTGTGTACCCTGTTTACAAGGTACTCCTATATGGAAACGGTCATACAAGTTGCAGCACAAGTACAAAAATATAAATACAATATGTATAATCAATTTGAAACAAACTACACACATATCTCACACAGTACAATAGAAGCTAAATGTGAATTTTATCTGTAGCAGGTATAAATATTATTTCATTTGAAACACATATGCTGGATGGCAGTATTAAAAATCTTTGGTGACACCAGAGGTATACAGACAGATGGAGTTAGTTCATTCCATGTGCGTGCTGCCACGTACTGGAATGACATTTAGGCACACAAAAGTCCCTAGCTCCCCTATAGCGGAGTGAAAATCCCTGATCTGGTCTAACCGGTTTTCCAGCTACACCTGGAGGTTTGTTTAGTCTCCGCATCCTTTGTATCTGGAACATCCAAACCCATGTGCTTCTTTTGTCCAGTGGCAGCCACCCCAATTCTTGGTACATCACACAACGATGTGTGTTGAAATCACATAAAAGGACAAACCTTGCCAATCTATGATACGTATTGTCCACTTTTTGTAGTTTCTTTTTATGCCCTTATTTAATTTCTTTTTGTTCCAGTCCAACCAACTTCGGGGTCAACACACACACATACACACACAAAAAACCTGATGTTTATGACCTTTGGTACCAGCCAGAAGCTGGCCTCGCTTGCCCCCTCCCACTCTTCTCCATGCTAGATGGCACACTACAAGTAGTCACAGCTTTTACGTATTTCAGTGTGTGGTTAGATAGCAGGCTTGACTTCTTTGCCCACATTAATGCCACCCATGCCAAACCTTGCCATAAACTTGGTGCCCTATACCGCAATAAGGACTGCCTTTCTCTCCAGGTCCACCGGGAGCTAGTCATAAAAATGGTTCTCCTGGTTTTCGACTATGCAGATGTGGTTTATGGCACCACCCTCTCCATCTCCCTTGCCAGACTGGACACCCTCTGCAATGCCTTCTGTCGCTCTGCTACCATCTCACCCTCTTGTACTCCTCGCTGCTCCCTTTACTGCTCACTATCCATCCTCCCTCCCCCCCCTCCCTTGCCAGACTGGACACCCTCTGCAATGCCTTCTGTTTCTCTGCTACCATCTCACCCTCTTGTACTCCTCACTGCTCCCTTTACTCCTCCCTCTCCATCCTCCCTCCATCTCCCCTGCCAGACTGGACACCCTCTGTAATGCCTTCTGTCACTGTGCTACCAACTCACCCTCTTGTACTCCTCACTGCTCCCTTTACTCCTCACTATCCATCCTCCCTCCCTCTCCCTTGCCAGACTGGACACCGTCTGCAATGCCTTCTGTCGCTCTGCTACCATCTCACCCTCTTATACTCATCACTGCTGCCTTTACTGCTCCCTATACAGCCTCCCTCCATCTCCCTTGCCAGACTGGACACCCTCTGCAATGCCTTCTGTTGCTCTGCTACCATCTCACCCTCTTGTACTCCTCACTGCTCCCTTTACTCCTCATTATCCTCCCTCCCTCTCTCTCTCCTTGCCAGACTGGACACCCTCTGCAATGCCTTCTGTCACTCTGCTACCATGTCACCCTCTTGTACTCCTCACTGCTCCCTATCCAGCCTCCCTCCATCTCCCTTGCCAGACTGGACACCCTTTGCAGTGCCTTCTGTCGCTCTGCTACCATCTCACCCTCTTGTACTCCTCACTGCTCCCTTTACTCCTCACTATCCAGCCTCCCTCTCCCCTCATGTCGCCAGTCCCACTGTGCTTCCCTCACCTCTCAATACTGGCTTAGGTCCCTCCCTTCACACCTAACCCATCTCCTCTCCTCATCCCCTCCTGTTACTACTCCCTGCACTCGTTAGACACACACACATTTTCCCTTCCCAGCCCACACTCCTCAGCCAGGAAATCTGCTTTTTCATGCTGCCTCCCCTCCCTCTGGAACCAGCTACCCTCCTCCATCTGTCTCTCCCCCTCCCTCCCTTCCATTAGACACCAGCTAAAACTCCTCCCTCCTGCTCATGCCAACCCTCTTCCTGAACCATTTCTTACCCTTGCCTGGCTTTTGACCACCCCTAACTGTTTCCTACCCCTACCTTCATAGTTCCGTCAACCTTGCTGAAGCTTTATCTACCTGTTTTCACTGCGGCTTTCAACATCAGCTCAGCCTCCTTTCACTCGGACACTGTGCACTTTGAGTTTGCCAGTTTGCACAGATGCTTTGTATGCCAATTCATTTGGCCTCCATATGCAGTGTTTTGCCATTTTATCTCTACTGCGCTCAATTGATGCTCTTTATGTGATCCTTCCTCTGTATAACTGCTTGGTTTGGCCGCAACTTGAGTAATGTGTGCAGTTTTAGAGACCGCACTTAAAGAAGGACATTTCACTCCTGGAGAGAGTACAAAGGAGGGCAACCAGAATGATTTGGAGCTGGGGGAAAGGACCTATGAGGAGAGGCTCAAGGAGCTCAATGTGTACACCCTGGAGGAGAGGAGGGACGGGGGGAACATGATAGAGGTCTTCAAGTATGTGAAGGGGATCAATAGGGGAGGCTCAGTCGAGGTGCTCCACAGGAAAGGGGGGGCAACTAGAGGGCATGGGTGGAAGCTGGAGGAGGGGAGGGGAGGCTCGGGGGAGAGGAGGAGGAGGAGGAGGTGTAACTTCACGGAGAGGGTGGTGGAACCATGGAATGCACTGCCAGAGGGACTGGTGCAGGCAGAGACTGTGGAGGGGTTTAAGAGGGGCTGGGACAGGTATAGAGGGAGGGTGAAGCCGACAAAGTCCAGTGCAAGGGGAGCATCTTGGACTGGGGACAAAGAAACCCGTGGGGGCAGTAAAATCAGCGCCCAGTATGGGTGCTGACTATTCAGCAGACAAGAAAGACCAATAGGCTTCATCTGCTGGCATTTAGTATGTTAGTATGTCACGCTCATTATAACCACATCACTTGATTGTCTGTATTTTGCTTGTAACTGTGCTTCTGTCCTTCCCTTTTTCCACAGGTCATACCCAGAAATGACCCTCGGCTCAGTGTGCCTCTCCCAGTTATCATTTTTTAAATAATTAAGTAAATAAATCTGCATGTCCATAGACATGGCACTCATAGCCAATAATGGGAAAAATAATCCTTGGCGTACACCTCTTGTTAAGTAAAATGTGGTAGGCCTTACTGCTCCAATGCAGTTATTTACATTCTTAGTAAGCCTTTTAATATGACGGTTACATTTTAAGTGCTGATCAAACGTCACCCCCAGACACTTCTAAACAGTCTTTTTCCACAATACCCGCACGAGGATGAGGTGCTCAGGAAACCTTTAGTTCACAGCAGCAAAACAATCCTGCCACTCTCCCCTCGATAAAGACACCTAAAGGTATATTTTTAAATTATCATTTTATTATAAAATAAAAAATGTGCCATAAGGCTAGCAATCAGGGTCACCTGACATGTTTCGGACACCCCTGTGTCCTTTATCAAATATCTTTTGATAAACGACACAGGGATGTCCAAAACACGTCCGGCAACCCTGACTGCTAGCCTTGTGGCACAATTTTTATTTTATAATAAAATGATAATTTAAAAGTATACCTTTCGGTGTCGAGGGGAGAGTGCCGGAATTGTTTTGCCATTTATAAACAGTGTCTTGAATCAAACTATAATCTTCAGCAGTTTTTATTTCCAATTTCAGCCCAAAGGAGTTTGCAGTCAAAGATTTCAGATAACAGGCTACTGTCTGTGTTAATTTGTTATTCGTTACCAATTTAGAGGATGTAAACCATTTTCACATGTGTTCAAAATCACCCTGTAACTTTTCCTCCACTTTACTATAATTGAATCCTCTAAAAATGAAAACAGCATCATCAGCATATGACTGTATGCTGGACTTTAGGATTTGACCTGGTAGCCTATTAATATAAATCAGAATAGCAAAGAACCTAATACAGATCCCTGTGGTACTCCACGAATGATACTAGACTCTCCTGACAGCTTTCCTCCCAATGTAACCATTTGCTTTCATTCTGAGAGATAATTGCTGCCTCTTCAGCTATTCTAACATTTTCTTGACTAGACAATAGTATACTATGATCTACGAAGTCAAAGGCCTTGGAGAGGTCCATGAACACCATGCCTACTGCCTTTGAGGGCAAGGCAACCAAGTCTAAAAAGTCACTGAACAAGATGTTCATGGACAACCCTCTCCTAAAGCCGGGCAGATGTTTCATTAACAGAGTTTTTCAAGATGGTCATATCATTGACGACAGGCTATTCTCTAGTATCTTGGAGAGGACAGACAGCAACACAATACAGCGACAGTTGGAGGGGTTTGCAGGTTCCCCACCCTTAAATATTGCAAACACTGTAGGAAACTACCAATTTAAAGAGAAATCTCCATCTCTAATGCGCTAATTAAAAAGATTTGTCAAAATTGGTGTAATTTTAACGAATCTTTCCTTTACCTTAATACATTACAAAATGACTTTGTTTCTATAATAGGATTACTTAGATTTACCTTATGAAAAAATTATTTACCATAGTAATCTTGTTTCTTCCCAGTGATACTCAGGTGTTCATAACTTTCCTGCAGTGTCCCTCTAAGACAGAACTGCCCGGAGAGATGGAACATATGCAAATAATGGAATCTTTTGCATGAGCCACTTTTTCAAATGCTGCCTTCTACTAACTGCTTTAGTTCTAAACCCCTCAGAATTCCTGGAAGCCTGTAAAGACAGGCCCATGAAGACTAAGTGTAATAATAATAATAACAATATTAATCATAATAATAATAATAATTATAGTAAGAACTCCCTTAACATTCAAAAAGGCCTCCAACTGGAGGGTATAACATATGAAAGAATACCCCTGAATGTCAGAATCACCTGAAAAGGGGGAACAATAATACTGAACACAATTACAACATATGTGCCAGAGTGTGGCACAGATACCCCTGAGAACACAGTGTTTTTAGGAGTGCAGAGGCTACTGGTTCTAGAAGGGGAGGCAGGGTGGGAAGTAATGAATACCTGAGTATCACTGGGAAGAAACAAGATTACTATGGTAAGTAATTTTTTCTTCCAACCCCAGTAATACTCAGGTATTCCTAACTTTCTGCAGACTACTAAGCAGTACCTTTGGAGGTGGGCATAGAACCTACTTTAGAAACAGGACTGCTGTGCCAAACCTGGCATCACCTCTGCACTGAATGTCCAGACTGTAATGCTTTGTAAAGGTGTGTACTGTTTTCCAGATAGCTGCTTTACAGATGTCTACCAAGGGAAAATCCCTGGCAGCCACTATGGTAGCAGCTGTGCCCCTTGTGGAATGGGCCCTCAACCCTTTTGGGGGCTCCTTTCCAGCCTTGGAGTAACAAAACTGGATACGCTGTACTATCCAGTAAGAAATTGATCTTTTTGATGCTGGGTTACCCTTTCCCACATCCTCATAGGTCAGGAACAGCTGTTTTATGTCCTGCATATGGACTTTAGTGGCTGTCAGGTAGTAGCTAAGAGCTATTTTGACATCCAGACTATGGAGTCTCCTTTCACCAGAACTGGAGTGTTCAGTGAAAAAGACAGGTAAGGTAATGGTTTGGTTCAAATGAAAATCAGAAACCACTGTAGGAAGAAACTTCCTGTTTCTTCTCAGGACCACTTTGTCTCTGTGGAATGAAATGTAGTCCTGATCAATGCAGAGAGACTGGAGCTCACCGATTCTTCTGGCAGAAGTCATTACCACAAGGAAAACAGTTTTTCATGTAACATATTTCAAATGAGCTGAAGACATAAGCTTAAAAGGGGGACCCATGAGCCTAGCTGTACACACATTTAGGTCCCGTGCTGGTACCAGTTTCCCTGTGAGGGGCTGCAAATGGTCCAGGCCTTTAAACAGCATTTTAAAGATAGGGTCTAAGGCCAGAGAAACATTCTGTTCAACTGCAATGTAAGCAGATGCTGCGGCCAGGTGGACTTTTAAGGTACTGGACTGCAAGCCCAGTGAATACAAATCGGTAAGATAGTCCAGCACAGCTGGGACACCAGCCTATGCTGGTATCACTCCTCTGGTTGAACACCAAATAGAAAACCTTTTCCATTTTGCAGCATTGGTTTTCTTAGTGGAGGACTTCCCGTAACCCCTTAAAATGTTCAAGACACTTTCAGAAAGATGCAAGCCTGCATATTCTAGGTTCTCAAGAGCCATGCTTTGAGCCTGAGTGATTTGAGGTTCGGGTACAGGAGCCTCCCCTGGTTGGAGGTTAGTAGATTGTGCCTCTGAGGAAGGTGTATTGGTTTGGCCACAGACATGGAGAGTGGCAGAGAGTACCATGGCTGCTTGGCCCAGTCTGGTGCTATCAAGATCACTGATGCTGACTGGAACCTGAGCTTGAGCAATCCTTTGTATACCAGAGGGAAGGAAGGAAGGAAAAGCATACAATTGCTTCTCTGACCAGTTTACAGCCAGAGTATCCAGGGGGATTGTTCCCCAATCTGGTGGTCTGCAACAGTACTGTGGCAGGTGGTGGTGGTTCTGGTGGGACGCAAACAAGTGTACCTCTGGGGTGCCCGACCTCCTGAAGATCACTTGCACCACCTGACTGTTCAAGGCCCATTCGTGATGAGCCTTGTTGATTTGACTCAGGGTATCTGCCAAGGCACTGTCCTTGCCTAGCAGATGAATAGCCCACAGGGAAACCCCCATCGAGTATGCTAGACTCCATATTTTCATGGTTTCTGTGCAGGGAGGGCTTGGCCTTGTTCCTCCCTGCTTGTTTATGTAGTACATTGTGGTGGTATTGTCTGTTCTAACCTGTACCACCTTTCCCTGTACTAGCTGTGTGAAAGCCTTTAGTGCCAGTAACACTGCTCTTAGCTCCCGCAGGTTTATGTGCAGGAGTGACTCTGCACTTGACCATGTGCCTTGGGTGGTGTGAACCCCCAGATGAGCGCCCACCTTAGAAGAGATGCATTCATTGTCAGAACAACTGATGGGGACTCTTGTTGAAAAGGAACCCCTTCCCTTAGGTTGGTTTCCTCTTTCCACCATTGGAGGGCCTGTAACAATGTTTTTAGTTACTGGAATTAGTTTTGAGAGAGGATCCTTTCTCTGACACCAGTGTGCCCTGAGATGAAACAATGTCCCTCATCTGGAACCTGGATTCCAGGGCTGTGCCAGTGACAGCTTCAATGTGTCCCAGTAGCTGAAGAAACTTGCAGTTTTTGGTTTGTTCAGGCTGAATGAGCCTGCTATCAGTGGAATACTTCTTGCCCTGTCCAGAGGCAGGTAGGCCCTGCCTTACAAGGTATTTAGTTCTGCTCCTATGAACTGCAGTGCCTGACCAGGCTGAAGGACAGACTTTTTAGATTTATCAAGAACCCTAGAGATTCTAGGAGCCCCTGGGTGAGATGCAGATGCTCCCTCACTTGCTGGGGTGATTTTCCAACCACCAGCCAGTTGTCTAGGTATGGGAAACCTGTGACAACTTGTCTTCGAAGGTGTGCCACAACCACTGCCAAGCACTTTGTTAACACCCTTGGAGCTGAAGTGAGACCAAAAGGCAGGGTTGAAAACTGGTAGTGACCTGATGGGAGTCTGAACCTGAGGTATTTTCTGTGAGACTCTCTTATGGGGATGTGGAAACAGGTGTTTTTTAGGGCCAGTGATGCCAACCAGTCCCCTTTTTGGAGCGTTGGCAGCATCAATGCCAGAGTCAGCATTTTGAACTTGGCTTTGTCAGATGCCTGTTTTTAGTACCCTGAAGTCTAAGATAGGCCGGCAGTCCCCATTTTTATGTTGCTTGCATGCATGTGCAAGAAACATAGTGCCATCATCGGAGATTTCGGAGGTGTGTCACCTCCTCCTCCAATTCAGTCAGTGAGCTGGCAGGCGCGGTCCCTGTAAGCCAATGCATTTTGGAGCTGTCTATGACACGCTCCAAAATGCAGTGGCATACAGTTGAAAGGGGGAGCTACGCCCAGTGAGCAGCAATAAGAAGCGTAGCTCCCCCACACGCAGGCGCGCACACCCCCCAAGACCTGTGGTAGCCGACGGGTGCCCAACCTTGCTGGGCTGCGCCGTCCCCAGAAGCTGGTGCCACGCTGAAGCCCACCCCAGTGGCAATCAGTCCTTTGCCGACGGGTGCCCAATCCCCGCCGGCTGAACGGCCCCATCTCTGTGCCACGCTGGGAGCCCACCCCAGCATGGCAAGCGCCCCACGACGCTTTTTTTAAAACCTAGAAAACAAAAGCGTCCCGCGGCCCCCCGAGCCCTCCCACAACCCGCACTCCAGCCTACCCACACCCTCACCCCATACTTACCTCCGACTCCGCCGATGATCTTTTGTTGACCGGGAACACGCCTGCACTCTTCAAAGCCGACCGCGAACTGAGGAAATGCCGGTAAGCTGTATAATGGGCTAGATGGGGGTTCAACTTATTGCATATCTCAGGCATTTTGGGAATTTTGCACCAATTTTCAACATGGGTTTTAGGACCCCTTCCATGAATGATGTCACTGTCATGGCGTTATTCGGGCCCGAAGGGTGATTTCGCGCAGTGACTGTGCAGTGACTGCAAATCACCCCGGCCCAAGTACTGCCACGACAATGACATTACTCATGAGAAGGGGTCCCAAAACCCCATGTTGAAAATTTGGTCCAAAAATTCCAAAAAATGACTGTTTTACGAGCGTACGTTGTGCAGTTCCTACGCAGGCTCGTAAGTTCGCAAAATTTCAATATTTTCACTCCAGATTTTCAACATTGCCATTTTACCACACCTCCTTATGAGCAGTACAGCTGTCATTTTTCACATCTCACCCAAAATGTGTTTCCGCCCTTGTAGCGCAGAATGGCGCAGTCGGTGTGCAAAATCAATGTACAGGACAATTAAGAAAATCACAGTGACACTGTTCATGAGCAGAGGTCTTAAAATGGCTATGTTGAAAATTTGGTGAAAAAATTCCTAAAAATGACTGTTTTACGAGCGTGCATTGCGCAGTTCCTACGCAGGCTCGTAAGTTCACAAATTTTCAATATTTTCATTCCAGATTTTCAACATTGCCATTTTACCACACCTCCTCATGAGCAGTACAGCTGTCATTTTTCACATCCTGCCCAAAACATGTTTCCGCCCATGTAGTGCACAATGGCGCAGTCGGTGTGCGAACTCAGTGTATGGGACACATTAAGAAAATCACAGTGTCACTGTTCATGAGTAGAGATCTTAAAATGGCAATGTTGAAAATTTTGTGAAAGAATTCCTAAAAATGACTGTTTTACGAGCGTGCATGCTATGCAGTTCCTACGCATCAGAGGTTTGTGAATTTTCAATATTTCCATCAGATTTTCAACATTGCCATTTTACCACACCTCCTTATAAGCAGTACAGCTGTCATTTTCACATCCTGCCCAAACGTGTTTCGCCCATGTAGCGCATAATGGCGCAGTCGGTGTGCAAACTCAATGTATGGGACACATTAACAAAATCACAGTGACACTGTTCATAAGCAGAGGTCTTAAAATGGCTATGTTGAAATTTCGTGAAAATTTCCTAACAATGACTGTTTCTGACGTGCTATGCTGTATGTTCTCACAAGCGTCAGTAAGTTCGCAAATTTTCAATATTTGCACTCCAATAACTTCCAAATACCTAAACAGCACATAGAAGCAAGCAACATTCGGCATTGACAAATGCTTGTTCTTTGTGGTAAGGAAGTACCTTGAGTAAAAACCCCTTCCCTTTTGCTGTACTAGGACAGGCTCCACTGCCTTTGACAGTAACAGGTTTTGAACCTCTTTTTCCAGGAGATTTCCCTCTACATTTGTAGATGATTTGAAAACTTTTGTTTTTAATGCTGGAAGGAATCTGTAACTCAGAGACAATCCCTGACTCACTACATCCAGGACCCACTTGTCTGTTGTGACTGTTTGCCAAGACTGGAAAAAGTGAGTCAGCCTGCCTCCTACAGGTAGTGGGATGGCGCCTGGGGAGACACGACAGGGTGTCTGCTTTGTTTGAGGCTGGACCTGGGACTGGGAACCATGCCTGGAACCCCTTATGCCTCTGTCCCTGAAGTACCCCTGCTGTGAGTACTGCTGATACTGAGGTGCAGCCATGGCCTGATAAAAAGGCTTGCTGTGAAATGATCTGCCTCTGCCTCCCCTTCCATAGGTTTTAGTGGACAGGGATGCCCTTTCTTTTGCAGAATTGCTTCTGTAGGTGGTTTTGTATTCATCCACCTTTTCATGTAAGCCTCTGTATTTTATCCAAAGAGGGAATTACCCTCAACTGGGAAATCCATAGCCTTGGTTTAGGTATCCTGAGTGAGGTTAGTGGCTCACAGCCAGGCAAACCTCCTCTGAACCACTGTATTTGCCATCCATCTGGCAACAGTGTCATTAGAGTCAGCAGCCATTTGAAACTGGTATTTGGCTGCTTCCAAACCAAGTTTAGCTGTTTCAGCTAGATCATCTGACAGGGGAGTTTAGGCCTTGACTGCCATAGCGAGGACAGAATGCCACAGTGACTTTTGCCATTGAGCAGCAAAGGCTTGAAGGTTTGCCTGCCTGATAGCCAAGGAAGCTAATACACATCCTTTTTTGGCCATGCTGTCAATTTTCCTGGAATCCTTGTCGGAAAGATGGGATGCCAGTGGTACCTTTGCCTTGTCACAGGCTGCCACTTATACCACTCCCTGGTGGACAGGGTGAGAGAATAAAAATTCAGCTCCCTCCCTCCCTGTTCTGCTGATATTTCTTATCCAGCCTCTTATCAAGAGGGGGAACAGAGCTTGGAGTTTGTAAAATCTTTTAAAGTATCTTTCTTGGAGAATTTATTTACAGGAAAGAGAAGCTTTTTAGTGGGTGTCAGCCCCATCATTTCCAAGTATTTAGCTTCCTCCTCATCCTCAATCACTTCACTGGTGGTGATGTCTAAAGCATCCACCATTCTTCTCACAAATGTGAAGTGGGAGGAATAATCCTCAGATGCTCTGTGAGGAGAGCCAAACTCCTGTTCAGGGGAAACCTCAGGTTCAATAGGCTGCCCATACTCCATTTCATCATAATCACCACATTCTTCCTCTTCATAGAAAGACTGAGCAGAGGAGACAGACTGCTTTGCAGGGGTCTGCTGCTGAGAGTCAGACAGCCCTTGCAAGCCTGAATGACCTTAAAGGCCTGTACTATTTCTGCAGGAGTTCCCAGGCTTTATATCAGGCACAGAGTCCCCGAATACTGCCCAGCAGGGGGTTCTGTGTGCTTAGCTTTCTCTGATTTCTTTGAGAGAACCAGGGAGTCAGCCAGTTCAGCAAGCCTCTTAGGAACTGCTTGTATACCCATCTCAGGGGTAGCAGTTACAGTAGTTGTTGTTGTGGTTTCACCCACAGTAATTTCGGGTGTCAGCTGGTCAGAGCTTGAGGGACCCTTAGGTGGTGATGTTTTTTTCTTTAGACCTTATCCAGGCATTTTTAACTAGTTTTCTCAGGAATTGTATTACAGATTTCACTCTGATTTTAAATGTTTATGCCCAGGCAGGCAACGCAAAAAGAATGTTTGTCTTAGCAAAATTTCACCACACTCCATCCACGGTTTGAAACCGTGATCACCAGTTTTTCTGACATTCTTAATGTAAAACCGATAAAAGATGCAACCGCTAAGAAATGTTCTAAATTTAAAGTTTATTTAGCGGTTGAGGTCAGTGGAGGTCGGTGGTCAATGAGGAACCAATCGGAAACCGGGAACTGAGGTAAAAGTGAACTGAGGCTATCTGTTCAGGAACCAGTATTAGCGGTTCTTAATACAAGTTACATTTAATAAAATTAAACATAACTAACGGCATACATCTCAACTGTCACACATTATGAGGTACGTCACTCATTTTACCTCTTCAAAACCCTTTGTCCATCATGGGGAAGGTGATATTCCACATTTCCCACTGAGACTATAAAGCAGAAATTCATAATAATCTATTATGCTTAGTTATACAAAAACATTATGAACATTAGTGCACTGATAGCTATAGTGTTCTGAGCTTCCAGTGCCATGATAGACAATCTGTCACACATTTTGCTCATTTGTCACACACCGTGTCACACATTTTGGTGAAGAAAGGTTGAGAGGTATGACTAATGGAGTTTTTTAGTCAGAAAACTTAAACCTTGGTTTACCCCCGGTTATACCAAACTGGGAGAAACCGAGATAACTTACAATTTAAAGACTAAAACTATGGGTTAACTTAAAATTACAAAAAGTAAAAGGCAGCAAATGAAATGTAAATAATATTTATATATATTCTATAAGTTTTTTCACGTCAGAACAAGATGATGAGGAGAGGATCTCCAAGCGTCTAGTCTTGACAGGCGGAGAGAGAGAAATCTGAGGAGTTTAGAACTAAGGCAGTTAGTAGAAGGCATCTGTGCTTCTCAGGATCTGCTACCTTCCCATGTCTACCTGTCAAAGTCCACCTCCTCTGTGCATCAGCAGCAAGCATTACCCTCCTGTTTCAGCCCCTGAGTCGACGCAGTCATCCTCAGTAATGCCGGGCTTCTTTTCCATGTCCTCGCTGTCTCTCACTCTCTCTCTCTCAGTGGCTGCCTGCCCTTCTGGGACTCAGAGCCGTGACTGCTTCAGGCTGCCACAATTTTCACTTCGCCACCCCATTAGGCTCCAGCTTGTGATATGTCAGGCAGTCCATCTCTGGAGGGGGTGGTGCCCTCAGTCCATGATGGATAGCGTGTCACCAGTCACTGGCCCTGCCTTCTCCATCACCGGTCCAGACAGCCTGAGGTGGGACCCTGTGGATGGGGAAGAGTGGAAGGGGAAAGAGATGGAGCCTGTGCAATAAAAAGGGTTCTTGCAGAAGTGGGGATTTGATCTAAGGCATTAAATACTGCTAGACCTTAACCTACATGCTACAGATTTAGTTTAATTCTCCCTCAGAAGCTACTTTTTGCACTAAGTCTTGCAATATAACATGCTTTTAGAGCCAAAATTTTTATTTTGTACTATGTGTCCCTGATTTTGGTCATCTATTCCATCATATTTTAAGTCCTGTCCCAAATCTGCATGACAATCACAAATGCACTGCAAACTAATATAAAAAAACAAATAAATAATCTTCACAAATTCTTCCTTGGTACATATGTAATGATATATATATTCCCAATGTCTTCTATATTAACAGGGTATGAATTCAACGTTACTTATTTCTAAACATAAAAACGCTTTTCCCCATTTACATGCTTTGTTTTAATAGTTTTATCAATGTCTACAATAATGTTGGCATTTTTATTTTACAATTTTTTTTTTTATTTCTAATGGTTTAATTTCTGCAAGTTTTATCTGTTATTATGTTTTTATGATCAGTGGCCTATTTTCAGAGTGCCGAAAACTGGCCAGGGACCTACAGCCCAATCCACATAGCTGGCCAAGATATGCTCAGTTCAAGCACATCCAGCAACACTGCTCTGCACCCTGATGCCTGTCCACACTGGATGTTATCCACAGCCCCTGCCCACTGTGCTCTGCTAGTGCAGAGCCAAGAGTGGGGCAGGGGGCAGCAGAGGGGATGGAGCAGAGCTGGGCTACCAGCATCCAACTGGATGCTAATGTTGGGTCAATGGCGAATCCCTGACTTTGTATGGAGCATGGGATGGCCGGATATGGCAGTCCTCCCTGCCCTCAAAGTAATAAAGTTCCAACTGGCACTTGTTCTGAGGGCTCGGGGCTGGTGGAGGGGGGACAACTGGGCCATAAGGACTATGGGCCCAATCCTCAAAGGCACCCACGATACACATGACTTGTGCATATCTGGGGTGCATTACCCCCCAACTGCAAGTGGCTAAGCTCCTGCCAGTATCCACCACCCCTGCCCACTGTGGTCTGACAATGCAGAGCTACTTGGGACAGAACAGGGAGGATGAGCTAACTGACCCTCTTTACTCAAACAGATGGCACCAGTCTGTGTTTTACTGTGACACTCGGTTTGTCAATAGCATTTATATAGTGCTTTTCAAGCACACTAATGTATTTCAAAGCCCTTGACGTTATGACTCTTTACTCGGGTCTTTAAAGTCAGGAACTGCAATTTAGAACATCCATTATACATGTACAACACTTTGTGCTCGATGGTGAAATTGGTCTAACTACAGAACAAAGCCATTCTTCTCTTATCTGTAATCTGAGTAAATACACTGAATGGGGGGATTTACATACAGTATGCACACTGGATGGTTCTAATTTAGTGGCTGTCACCAGCTTAAATATCCAAAGATCCAACTTGATCCCAGTTTATCCTTCAGAAATCACCGGGACCACCTTATTATTCAATTCCACATCCCCTGTCAGATTAATACATTAGCAGCCATTTTAGTTATAACCAGACTTTGTTTAAAGCAGCAGTATTAGTTGGCACAAAATTTCATAATGTAGACTTTTTTAGCAAAAAAATGTAATTCTGACATCCTTAGATTCATGCTCAGTTTATTTTTAGCTTTCCTCAGATACTGTTAAAACAGATTTTACTGCTAATTGTGTAATTAAGTTTTTTGTTATCATTTTTATTGAACAATGTTTCATAGTCTATATGATCTGACTCAGTACAATAACAAAGTCTGATTACAACAGCAAAAGGCAGTCATTGGTCATTATTACAAGCATACATTCATAGAGACAGTACTGATCTAACATCTGAAGTATACCACCCTTTTGGGACAGTGCAGGGGCGAATAATGGGAACAGAAGTACAAGCTTGGCTAAGTTTACCCAAGTCTCCCATAGTGCATATGTAAACCTACTGACTCCTACCTGAGGCAGGAGTGTAGTTCGGGGGGATGAGCCTAAAGTTCCTGTCCCCCTCTTAAAGAAAGGGAGGGGAGTGTGACTGAAAGGAACTTGTGCAACACATCAAGGGGGAGAGGATGTAAGTGAGCAATCCATCTCCACAGAGTCCTCTGTTCAGGAGATGCTAGAGTGTACCAACAGTGCTGATTGAGCAGGGGCAAGAGGAGGTCATTACAGGACAAACTCTCTGTCCTTTCTCATGACATGAAGTAGCCACCTGGTACAACGTGATGAGCAACGTTTAACACAGTCATTAAGGTGATGGGTTATTTTCTCCATTCTATAGATGTCAGTGACAATGGTCCACCAAGGGAGGGATTTGTGGGGTTAACCAAGCCCAGGTAATGAGTTTTTTGGTGGCAGTAAACAGGACGCCCAACAAGTACCATGTATTTGAGTCCCGGAACCCCCTTGGAAATTGAAGTAGGAGAAAGACCTCAGTTGTCAGGGCAAACGGTCTCCCAAACAGCACCTCTAATTTAACTTTGAGGCAGTATAGCGCAGTGGTCTAAGGCTCTGAGCTGCAAATCTGGTGACATCCAGCAGACCAGACCTGGGTTTGAATCCCACAGTTTCCACTTGCATACTGTGTGGCCTTGAGCAAGTCACTTAACCTCCTTGTGCTCCCAGGTCGCTCCTGTAAAAAAGCTTCCAGCTTAGTGTGCTATACCTGGTTAAACAACTAAATAAAAAAAAAAAACTTGTGAGGACCAAAAAAAGGGACAAAGGACCGGGCACTCCCACATGATGTGGGCACAATGAGCTCTTAGTTCCCCACAACTCCTTTAATTGTGTAATTAATGACTTACATCATTAAAGATGGCCACCACTTGCAATTTTTAAATATCTGTTCCCTTGAGGTTACGTGTTAAATGTACACGATACATTCCTAATGTGTATGTATTAGGATAGTCAAAAACAGTGGGGGAATTCAAGAATTCATGGGACAGACATAAGGCAATTCTGCTGGGGGTAGGAGGAAGTAGGCTGTTGGTTAACTGGGATCTGCAGCTTATCCAATAGGTAGGGAAATGAGCAGACTGGGTAGGCCAAGTGATCCTTATCTGCCATCAAAGTCTATGTTTCAATAGAGTTACCACAGGTTTCAGATGGTAAACAGCACAACGCTGTACCAATATATTTAATTTTTTCATAGTGGTAATGGCGCGGGAGTTGGAACTTTTAAAAACATCAAAGTCCTGAATCTTGGTTCAGGAATGACAGAAAATGAAAAGAAAATTAGATATCTTGATATTTTTGCCAGGCAAACATGCTGACTAACAAATACTGCTGCTTTCAGCTCTGACCAGTCATCCACATTTAAGGTTTTATTTACTTTTTTCCACATATGGTTTCTATCTCTAATTTGCTTTTTGTTTTTTTTTCAGTGATCCATGGTACATACATTAATTTTTGTTTTTGTTTCTTAAGAGGGGCAAAGTTGTCATATGATTCTAAAAACATTTCTGAAAACTCATCTCTGTCAAATTTAGATCTTGTATAAAAATAGCCTGTTCCAATACATTTTTGCTAGATAACTCTGGAAGGCTAGTTCATCACTTTTGAAACATCTTTTAGATATAATAATCTTGGTTGATTTAATTCTACTTTTACTATCAGTTTTAACCTTACAGTGCACAGTATTACGATCCCCCAAATCCGGTGTCTCTGCCTCACTGTGAACAACAGTCAGTTTTGATGATACAAATGCCAGATCTTCCTCAGCTAGTTAATTTACCCTTTCTAGTTGGGACTTCAGCTACTTGTTTTAAGCCTAAATGCTGAAAAGAGGTTTCTAGTATTAGTCCCCTTGTATAACCCCATGCCTTGTTGAAGTCTCCAACAAGGACTAATTTTCTGTTTAGAATAAACTTCAGCAAAACTTGAGCCAGTTTTCCAAAGTCTGCTGTTTTACCTTCTGGGGGTAAATAAACTATTCCCACAACCAGATATATTTCCTGAAGTTTAATTAAAAGGCATTCACATACCTCTCAAGTGTCCCTGATTTTCAGGGACGTCCCTGATTTTGCCTCAAAATTTTACTCTGTCCCTCCTAAAATTTGTATTTTTGTGGCTAAACAGCGGGGACTGTAAGCACAAAACAATGTCAAGCATCAAATTTACAGACTTGTTCTTCTTTAGAAAATGTATTTTGCACTAAGCCCCATATTCTACCAGCTTTCTGGGTGGATATCTCTAATTTTGAAGATGTGTCCCTGATTTTGGTCCTTTGTCCCTGATTTTTTTTTAAGCCTTGTCCCTGATTTATGAGGCAGGGGGTTGAGAGGTACGGGCATTCAATATTTTCAATACAGCCAGAAAATTAAATTGAACTTGTCCCAAACTATGCCTTGTACAAAGGAGTATCCCTCCCCTCCTCTCATGATTCCCAATCAAAGTAATGGCAGCTGAAATGGTCGACCACAATTTCTTTTATTTTTTTATTCAGCCACGTCTTGGTCACTTCTACCACATCAGTGGTCTCTAGGTCTACCCAGGTTCAAAATGAGATAAGTTTTTTAATACAACTAACGTGCATTATCATGAATTATTGTAATAGATTTGTCTACTGGACCTGGGTTTAGTTCAATGTCTCCATAAAGGCCAGGATCATCAGTAGTACAAAACATTTAGATTTCTTTTTCATTTGATAATTTATTTGGTTAAGGTTAAGAATTTTAAAGGGGGCAAGCCATTTGTGCTAATTTGCGGCAGTTAGTAATGTTCCTAATAACAGAAATGAAATCCTTGCCTCCTAATGAGCCATATTTAATCACAAGTGTGCATATTTATGGAACACATACAAACAGACGAGAGAAAGAAGAAGTAAGTTCCCCAGCTGGGACTTGAACCCAGTTTGCCTGGAATACTGTTCTGGCTGTGCTATCAGCTGCGCCGCCTCTCGTGATTGAAAATGTAATTATCTGTGCAGTAGCAAGCTGTAAATTAAAGAAAGAGTAATGTGCTCCAGGATGGCCTAGTTTACAGTTGCCTTGGTGGTACAGCTGGTAGTGCAACCGAAACTGTATTCCAGGTGGCCTGGGTTCAAGTCCCAGCTAAGGCACTGACTTCTTTCTCTCTTCTGTTTGTATGAGCCATATTTAGTTGTACCTGAATAAACACCGATATGAAAAACTATATTTTCAGTTGTTTTCTATTTATGGACAACATTCGGTTGTGGTACTCTTCATGGAAACAGTAATTTGGGATTTCTGCTATGTAAAGGTTTATGTACATAATGCTATGCATGGCTACTGTCCTTTCAGAACCATGCTTACAGTTCTATGCACAAACCGTGACATAGTCAAAACTCAAAGATGGTTCCATGAAGAGACCAGTAACAGAATGCTGCCCATAAAACAAAGCAATGCAAAATAGTTTTTCACATCACTTTTTCTTCACATACAATTACATACAGATCAGTTAGGCTTATGGATATCATCTCTGTAAATGTGAACAATATAAGCAGCTGCCAATCAGAAATCATTTCATCTCCTCTTTAAACTCTTCTTTCATTTCTGAGAAGGCATTTCTTCTTTTTCCTATTTTTGTTTCAATAAAACTGTTGCATCCAATCTGGGTGCACTCTGTTCCCTGAAACCTTTATAGAAATGTTACTTGATTGTCTTTCCAAAAACAACTTCAGCACCCCAGTAGATATGTGAAAATACCACCTCAGTTTCATTTTGTTGTCACAGGGTAAAAAGCAATCTGTATCCTTAAACTACTAATATACAATTACTGTGAGTAAAATTTATAAAATTTATTTCAACAAGTCCTGCTATGACTGAATTACAAGACAGAGATAAAAACATAAGTTAAAATAAAAAAAAAATAGAATAAAAGAAAAAAAACTTTTCTACAATAAGTGGCCACCTACTGTTGACTCCCCTGAGTGACTTCCACCACTCCTGTAGGAGCAACTCACGTGACTGCCGCTCTGCACAGAGTTGCTGTAGCAACTTTTTTTAAATGTGTACCTTATTGAATTTTTATAGTGATACAGGTCATCCAGGAAACATGCATTGTGCTTCTTAGTACGTAGTAGAATTAAGCACTGCAGTGAAGTAAATAATGTCTAAAAACATAGATCATTGGGTAATAATGATATGCACTATCTTTCCACTGCAGTGAAAATCATTTGATGGAAGAGTTGCATGCATCAGTAACCCAGGAGAACACCCCCAATTCTACTGTTTGTATTCCGTCAGATTCTGTAATCAGCAGCCCAGGTGTGCCAGAGCATAATTATACCCTCCCTACCCACACCTTTGTTTTGGAACCATCCAGGGAACAAAGCCATTTCTTTTGGTGACAATATGCATTAACCATGCGGTCAAATTGTTATCAAATGCTGACATTTGTATTCTCAGACTTTATGTTTTTCATTTTGAATAAATTTGTAAGACTGTCTTCCTACTGTTGCATTGTAGGGACACTTGTAACCATTTTTGTGTTATTTTTTTGCTGCAGTGGCTCCACTTTTAACAACAAGTGGCCCAGCCCCCCCCCGATGATCTGGCCCCCTGACAGGCAGTGCAAGGATCACTAGAGATCAGAGACACCAGGTACGGGTGTGGGAGTTGCTTGTAAGGCAGTTCTGCAGGGGCTCACCTGCACAGCACAAAATCAGCAGTAGTCTATGTGTGGAGTTGGAGGGACAGGCTGTATTTTGTCTTGAGTGGCTCTGCTTTTAACAGCAAGTGGCCATGCCCCCTGTGATGCCTTGGCCCCTCCCCGACAGGTAGCATGAGGATCACTGATGACCAGAGATGCCAGGTGCAGGCATGGGGGGTTGTAAAGTAGTTCTATACGGGCTCACCTGCACTGCACAAAATCAGCAGCAGCCTGCATGTTGGAGTTGCAGGGATAGGCTGATCTTTGTCCTCAGCAGCTCTGCTTTTAAGAGCAAGTGGCCCCGCCCTGCCTCCGATGCCATCCCGAACCACAATAGCGTAATCCGATGATGTCCACAGACCCCGAGACAGGAAAGCAGCCTTGGTTTTTTTTGTTTTTTTTTATCACATCCTTCTTTCTCCTTACACCATGCGGCCCCCATCTGACCAACTCCCCCAGCTCTGTCCCCCGGAACTACCAGGGCTTACCTTTATGCCCGGTCCAGGAGCGGTGCCTGCAGAGAGTCATTACCATCCTACCGCCGGCTGTTTTATCTGTTTTCTCCCCAGTTACCCGAGGACCCCAGGAGAAGGACGCACGCGTGTGGAGGCATGCATGCGCCTTACAGCCCCAGTAATGGTCCTCCTCCTGCCTGCCCCATTGGCCTAATGCCAGCACCCTTGCTTGTGCAGCCCACTGGCCTCCACCAGGGGGCAGTCGTGAGCAAGAGATGCCTTTCCCACCTCCCCAGAGAGGAGAGCTGACTTGACGGCTGCTTCATCCAACTCCATCCACACCCCCCCGTGCCAACCTCCAATGCCCCGGGCTTGCTCCTGAACCCAGGTTGCCGGCATGCCGCGAGGTGAGACGTCCAGCACCTCAGCCCTCTGAGCCACCAGGCCGGCTGGAAAGCAGTCTTATTTATTCCGTGGGCAGTAAATAAAATATGGGTGAGGAAAATATCCTGGCCATACAGTGTTTTAATTGTAGAAGTGAATTACAGCTGTGATTGGCTCCTGATTGCCATACTGAAACTGAAGGTTATTTACAGTAAGTGCATCAAACATTAATTAGTCTGTAAATGTCTGATGCACCTACTTAATCAGTGTCAGGCCCAGTAAGGATATTGGTGTTGAATCTTGGGAACAGCATTACTTTTTCTACTAGGAAAATCTCCACTGCTGCTTCCACAATTTGTAATGCAGTTTCTGTTTTTCTTTATGTAATAGGCAACTATGACAGATGGATGTTATCGTACATGGATGCATTAAATACAGCAATGTTAGGAAAAGTTCATTTGTATATTTCATTGATTTTTTTATTAGGGACGTTTTTATTAATTTCAATCATGTAGAAATAGTCCTTTTATGTAGGCTGCAATAAAGAATTATTATAATTTTTATTATTAATAAAAACATTGGTAAAAATTCTTTCACTTTTTTTAAAATAATGTAGGCCTGGTCACTTTTGCTTCTGAAACTTTTTTTGCATCGCAGTATTTGCAGTACATAAAAATAAGCTTTGGTAATTTCAAAAGATCATCGGACTGTGACTAAAGTAGAGCCATTGATTTTCCATTTTTAAAAATGGCCAATTCCAATTCCATTTGGTAAAACCTTACATTCTGTTATTTCCATGTTTCTCCCAAAATTGAGGGCAAATCAGCATATTTTCAACAAATATTAATCTCAAAATGGTGGGGGTTTCCCAAAACATTGGTACAAATTATTGGTTTAAATCGAAAATTAAATTTATTTATCTGTTTTTTCTGCTGAAAGTAGAAAATCACTAGCCCTACTTAAGTCAAGACGCTGGTGCGCCCTCACTCTGAAGTCAGAACGAGGCTGTGATGTCACTTATCCCGTATGGGAAAAGGGACAAGCCATATACTATAATGGATTGGAAGTGGTGCATGACCATTAGCAGAGAAGATTGAAAAACAAGTTAAGGGTAAGACAATTTTATTTCCTTTTTTAGTTACTATTTTTGCCCCTGTTTTCCAGCTCCTCTTTCTTCTCAGGACCTCCAGGCATCTCCCGATCCCTCTGCCTCGCCCAGCCATGGCCATCTACCTCCACAGAGCCTTGGTTTACCTACCGGGTGGGGAGGGACACCCAGAGACTTCTAGTTTTGTTAGAGGGTGCCATGCTGGGGAGGTGGGTACCCAGATTTACAGGAGCTGTCATCATGGAGGTGCTGGGGTCACGTCTTCTTCCTGTTTCTGGTCCCCTTGGGTGTCACGTGCAGGGGTACCAAGGCATATCCATGCACACAAGGGGTGTATCCACACACTGATTTCGTGATGTCCCTCTCTTCCTATCCATCTCCTGCTACTCTACCACCCGCGGTCACCCAGGTAGCAGTATCGAGGTGGAAAATGGAGCCCACCCACCCCAGAAAAGGCAGCATCCTCTGAGATGCTTAATCCTCCTCCCCCCACTGACTCATGATGATCCGAGATTGTTCCCATACTCAGGTTGCCAGCGGGCAATTCTATTTCTATAGCACCCTATTCCTATGGCTCAGGCTACATCACAAATAGAAGATATAGATTTTTCCAAATTCAAGTAAAAATATTTATTTATTAAATAAATAACTTAATACAGAGAAGGTACAGTTGTTAAGCAATTCACTCAGTGCCAAAAGCATGCACAAACAGAAAATGTTTTAGCTCGTTCTTGAACACCTCCACCGAGGGAGAACTCCTATGATGGAATTGCAGTGAATTTCACAGTCAGGGCTACCACCAAGAAAGCCTGGTCAAAAGATTGTTTAAGGTGAGCTCTAGGGACGACCAAAAAATAAATAAAACTCCTCGGTGGAGCGGAGTGAGTGGCCAGGAGTATACCAAACCAAGAGATCAGAAAGCAAAAGCAGCTGTGTTCTGACAGCACTCAGAAATTGGGAGTTGTAAAAGGCATTATTACCACCAATGCTGTTGCATCAAAGGGTTTTTAGACTATAGTAAAGACATGAAAATGATCATAACCAGTCAGATATTGACCTGAACAGTTATCAAATCATACAGAATAAATTCCCTTGATTTAACAAAGGTGAACCAAACAACAACTGACTGCGAAATATATGGACTGTAATTTGTTAAGACAGCAGTTTGTGTTATAGCAAACCTTTTACCTGTTGTATGCTATTCTGCAAAATACTCTTTAAGTAGCAATATGGTGGGCTGTAAAGACCTCAACTGCACAGTGTACAGTATGTCTTACAAACTTTGACTGGCACTATCACAAAATAAAAACATGTATAACCATGTCTCAACACCTACCTACATAGACCAAGAAGAGGTGAATTTGGGGTGCAGGTTCAGTAGTTAACCCCCCCCCATTAATCTTCATTTCGGCCAGATAAGAGGGCTCTTCTACTTGATCACAATAAAAATCATGTACAACACCCCCAAGCAAATTACATTTCTAGATCTGTCCCTACCAAGATAAAAATCATGAGGATCTTGACTATGGTTCATGTTACACCATGACTAAGTAATGTTTACTTAGCTTGTTTAGGTGTCATTACAAATACTTCTCATAGATGAGAGAAATTTCCTTCAAATTGTAAAACTTCTTTATCATATTTGAATGACAAATGTGAAAAGAGGCAATATTCTAATATCCAAGCATGGTAAATTTTCTCCATTAGCTACAATGAGATTACCAGTCCAATAGCATTATACATCGCAATTAACTGGCAGTAGCGTATGTTTCAAGGGACAGGGCTGCAAAGCCATTTTAGACCCTTTCTAACTCAAATAATGAACTGAGTCCATGTGCAACACTGAAAATATTTCTGTGTTTAATTGAACATAACAAGTTTTTAATTTGCTTCTAAAAAAGCCTACTTAATCAACTGTATTGAGATTGACTGTACTGCCAGCATAAAATGTCTGCTTGACTGACTGACTGTTGGTCTATCAACCTAGCAAGCAAGCAATAAATATCTGTGTTCATATGGGGAAAATCAGCCTGTTGAGGTCAGCAACGTTCCTTTAACAATGAATATAAACACCAGCACCATCCCTGGCCGGTTATATGACCTACACAAAGACTTATTTATTTAAAATTCAATAAAAGTAACAATGCAGAGCAACATATGGACATGCAACATGGTGATGAGCTGAAGAAACGTACAATGTCTTTAGCTAACCACTCTGTCAACATAACTTGATGGATACCTAGAGTAGTAGTAGTAGCTTTCTAACCTTGGTTTACTGTATAGTTAGAAATGTCATGAAAAAAATAATATAAGACCTGACAAATATTATTTTCTTTCATTTTTAATAACCTTTTTTAACTAAAACATGAAAATTTAAGAAGTCAGTCTTCCACCAAGATCCATTATTAGTGTGGTTGTAGCTAATATTGAAAGAACATTTCTTAATAAGTCTTCAGTGATAGTTTGTTTAAAAAAGAAACAGAAGGTAAATCTCTGTTAGAATAGAATGGAGATCCCCGAATAAACCGTAAATGCCAGTCAAGGAGCATGAGCATTGCCAATATCGCGTCCAATTATATCACTTACTGTGCAACAGAATCCATTTCTTCACCTCAGTCCCGTGCAAAAATGTTATGTGACTGAAGTTATGAGACTACCACCTTTAATATTATGGACACGTGGTCTGTGAGAACATTTCCTGATACTATGAACCTACTGGAATGCGTGTACGCAGAAGACAATCCAAATGGCTCAATAACAATCCCTAATAAACTACAAAAGAGCCACTAGTGTAAATAAAATGTCACTGTGTACCTCTTCCCACAAAGTCTTTTTTTTAGACTAAACTAAAATGAAACTAAAAACAGTTCCATTGTAATTAAAAAAACAAAAGATGGCAGCTTGGAGGGCCTCAGTTCTGGGGCCCGATTTTTATAAACCCAGCACTGGGTGCCAACATTCTGGTGCAAGCTCTGGCTCTTGTCTGTGAAACTTGGGAGTGTTTTTTCCTTTTCCATCAAAACAGCCACTAGTTGCAGCCTGCTGTATAGTTGCTTTGCAGAAGGAGTTTTCCCCAATCAGCCACCTTTGTTCAAAATATTCTATTCTCATCACCTACAAGTGGAACAGTGCTGCAGCCATGATTGCTGTGATTAAGGCACTTTGCTGTGAAACTGAGTGGCATCCAAGATACTTTCAACATTATAGCCTTTACGTTAGTGGAGGACCAACAGCAAGGATTCATTCCCATGGTGAACTCCAACTAGTCATAAACTGGTTGTGGAACACTGTCTTGCTGCTTATATAAAATAAAATTACATACTGAGTATGCCATAAAAACACTGTGTTAAGAATTAACAAACACACATTAGGCAGCCGAAGTACCGCACTGTCGGTATCACAGTGGCATGCACAAGTGCAGGTCACCGCTGCAATGCACATTATCTAGCACACATCTTGCTTCAGTTACATAACATTGCTTCAAATCATAAAATGAAAACTCCAACATAACACAATCCTTTTTATAAATGCAGTAGTTAATTTAGTTTCTTCTCTCTGAAATGACAAACACTTCTGTTTGCTTACACAAGCCTTTTTAATCCTAATCAGATGTCTCTTTACTAATACTAATAAACAGAGATCCCATTTCAATTCTTACACTCTTGACAAATCTAATTTCAGCAGATATCACAATACTCAGTGGTCCCATCACATTCAAACAACAAGTTTAATTAGCAGCAGCATGGCGTTATGCCCTCAAAACACACAAAATTAGCCGAAAAGTGACTCACCAATTTTCTGGTTAAAAATCTTGTCAAAGGTTAACTCATCTCGTTCCTCTAGGTACTTTTGCATCACACTGCGAATACTGAAAGAAAAAAAAACAGAGGTCAAATGTAATCCACGGGTTTAACTGTTTAATACACACGTAGTGTTTCATCTAGAAAAATATAACATGTTGGGAGTGCAGGTCAATAAATAAGGCACAAGATATATGCTTTCTCACTGTACAGTATGTTAAGCAGTTGTTATCCATTTACTTTTTTGTGAGCAATTTTACTTTTCTTTCTTTTTCTTAGCCTAACTTCTTTACATTTCTTTAACCTCTGATGCTTCTGTTGAATTGGTACTGTCACTGGGACCCAGTGCTCTGTTTCTAACATAGCTGGAATTTGATCCTTTAAAGAACAATATACAGACATGCCAGTGGTTTAGGGGAAACACAAGAGAGACTTGCACATGGTTGTCCCAGACACCTATTATACACTGCCTTCAATCAAATCATTTTGCATACTATAGGTGTGTAATATATACTGTATATACACACATATACAGTATATACATACACACACACATATATATATATATATATATATATATACTGTATATTTATACAATGAGGGTGAGACATATTCCAGTGAGATAAAACACGTTATTTTCACTGCTGTGAAATACATCCTGATGACATCAGCAGAGTTAAAATAAATGCCATTTATTACACCTCCCAAACGCATGCTAAACATGCGCAAAGCCGCACAAATTGTACATTTTGCAACAAAAAGGGCCCCATTGTATAAATAGGATATATGATGTGCACTCGTGTGATATGGGAAATATGTTCAGTCCTGTACAGTGACCTCTGAAACCTCACTCAGAGGTCACTCTAGAGGAGTGAAAACATTTTCCATATCACACTCGTGCCCATTATGTATCCCCTATATACACACACACACACACACACACACAAACACACAGATATACAGTATATATATCTACAGAGCACTACACAACTAGTCAGGCTTTACCCAACAGTTGAAAAATGTGCTTTGTATGAAAAGTTCTAGAGGAGAACTCAGAAATGCTTTTTTGGGCATCTAAACTGGTCACAGAAAGATAAACAGAAAAGACTAAGAAGAGAAACTAATGACAGGGAGGCACTTTATAGTCACTTAATATTTGTTCATCATTCATTATATCTGAGGATACAGTGCTGTTTTGTTTTGACAATACAAGTGTATTGTAGAACAGAATGGTAAGGGACACCTAACAGCGTAGTGCTACCACACAGGAGACTCAGGTTCAGGAACCGTCCTGGGTCATTGGAAATCATGCGGCTAAAGTCGGGGGGGGGCGCCACCAGTGGCAGAACATTCTCTAGTGGGGGAGTGTGGTGCTCTGTTCTGTGGCTACAATAACACCTGCAAAAGGGCCCAAGGAAGAGCTACTGTTCCCCACTAAGGCCATAAAGATACCAATATGGTGCTGTTTGGGAAGCAGGGAGGACGGGAGAAAACCGAAGTTAATAGTGCCATTGTCTATCAGAATGATGTTACTCTCAGGGCACATGCTACATGAACGGCTGTTACCAGTAGTATTGCAGCTGGGAACTCAACCCAATGACCCAAGGAGGATGACATAATTGAGCGAGGGATAAAACACGATATGGAAAACAGAGTGATAGGGCTGCACAGATAGCCTAGTGGCAGACTGCTTGCCTGCAATGAGGTTGGATCCAGGCTTATATCCTGAGGCCAGATTAGAGTCAGAAGTGGCTGAAGGTCTCAGTCCAGTACCAGAGGAACAGGATGCATTTGACCACTGGGGAGGTGGGCGTTGTTCACCATCACATGACTGACTCCTGTTGGTCAGGAGAGGGGAGGTGCACAGCGGTGAAATCCCATCCAGGCTGTTAAAGTTCCTGATGTATAGTGGAACTGCTACAGCACTGCTTAGATAGTGCTGCAGCACTGCTTAGATAGTGCTGTAGTAGTGCTGCAGCACTGCTTAGATAGTGCGGTGGCAGTGCTGTAGCTCAGCTTAGCTAGTGCTGTAGTAGTGCTGTAGCACTGCTTAGGTAGTGCTGTTGCACTGCTTAGGTAGTGCTGTCCGCTTGTACTTGTCAAAAACCACAGACAAGAGCTGATGTAAGGAGGCTCTATAAGAGAGAAACACTACGATCTGGTAGATCTCACTTAGGACAAGCCCTCCCTCTTCCATAGCACACTGACTACCATTGGGAGGGGAGACATACTGAATTGAAGAGTTGATCAGAGACAAAGACTGCATATAATAAAATGAAACACAGTGCTAAAGTATTATATTTCCATTTAATGCTTTTAAACTGTACACATTTTGCTCTCGGTCAGGTCAATATGTTTATAGACGACATCTTTACATCTGGTGATGGCACTAGCCATGCATACAAAGTACAAATGACAGCAATTTAAAAATAAATAGGACTAAGAAAAGATTTAACCAGTTGGCTGTTTCAGCATATTCCAGAGCATTTTTATTCTCTATATCCAACAAAAAAGAGACTTTTATTGTGAAAACCATAAATTAGGCATCTTATAAACATAAGAATTTAGGGGAAAAAAATTATTGGCTCATCAAGTTCTTTCCCCCACCAACTCAATGGGAATATCTAGTACCACAAAATACATATTTCATATAGCTACCATAAATTCAATTTTCAAAATCCACACAGTATAAGGAGATTTAATAACACTACTGTGTAAACAATTCCATAAAATAAAAAGTGTTATTCAGCCATTATGACTTACAAACTGTGCAAATGTAGAGAATAATACATGGGTGGTTGTGCGTAACCAGACTTTTAAACACATCTGAGGTATGGGATGATTCATAAACCATGGAGTGCAAAGCTCAAGGGGTTTATAAAAGCATCGTACACCAAGGTTATGTATAAAATTCTGAGAGACATACCCATGCATGTCCTGTTTTTGACCAACATTTTCAATGAATGTTGTGGGACTTCTGCATGCGCAGGTACTAGAACAAGCTTGACTGACAGCTTGTGGAAGAGGGGAGCAGTCCCCATCTATGTCTGGAATGGCACTGAGATGGTGAAGGATGGGTACATCGGGGTAATCACAGTGAGTCAGAGTCGCTGTGGGTGCAACGGTAGCCTCCAGCAAGAAACTACACTTAAGGGGTGGTCTACAGTCTTCTGGGACAAGGGGAAGAGAGTGACATAGAGCTCACAGAAGAGCATGAAAGGGGGCAGCAAAGGGGAAAGTAGTAGTAGTAGTAGTAGGTGATCTGAACCTCCTGGACATCAACTGGGATGCTCCTGTGGCCAGGAGCATTAGACATCAGGCCTTGCTGGATGCACTCCAGAACTGTCTCCTGGTACAGCTCATTAAGGATCCCACCAGGCAGACTGCCATCCTTGATGTGTTGCTTAACCAACTCGGGGGTGGCAGGGGTGGTGAGAGGAGAGGAGAGGAGCCACTAGGGAACAGTGACCATAAGTCCATTTGGTTCAACCTGGCCCTAGGGACTGGAAAGCCCGACTCAAGAACTAAAGTCCTTGTCTTTAGGAGAGCAGACTTCAGCAGAGTGAGGGAACTGGTCAGGGAAAAGTTAGTTGAGTTAGACAGTTTAGATGGGGTGGAAGAGAGTTGGAGGGTAATAAAGGGGGCCAATCTTGAGGCATCTAAGTTATGCATGAGAATGGTAACCAAAAGTGCTAAGTTCAAGAGACTATTTTGCTTCTCTGCAGAAGTCAGTTAAGCAGTGGGGGTAAGAACAAGGCCCTCTATAAGTACAAAGACAAGCAGGGAGAGGAAGAAGAGGGAGAATATTTACTGAAAAGTAAGGAAGCAAAGAGGGTGGTTTTGGGAGGCAAAAACAGACAGAGCGCTGCGTACTGCTGAAGGGGTCCAGGCAGAGACGAACATTTCTTCCACTATATTAGGAAACAAAGAGAGAATGGAGGGGGAATCGTTAGGCTGTTACAAGGGAGTAGGGTGGATGGGCAAAAGACTGCCATCCTTAATGATTACTTTTGCTCAGTTTTCATCAGGGAGGAAGGCGGGCTCTTACCCAAGAATGGCATCAAAGTGGCCGATAAGAAGGTCTTGGAGATGAAACAGCAAATACTTACAAGTGAGAGGGTCCACCTCAGAACCAGATGAGTTGCATCTGAGGATTCACAGGGAACTGGCAGTGGAGCTTGCTGAACCCCTGGCAAGACTATTTAACTGATCACTATAGACGGGGGTAGTTCTGAAGGACTGGAGGGTGGTGGATGTCATCCCACTCCATAATGGGGAGGGACAAGGAACAAGCGAAGAGCTACAGACCTGTCAGTCTGACCTCCATTGTAGGGAAGCTGATGGAGTCACTGATTAAAGAAGACCTTGTGGAGTATGTGGAGAGCAACAGTCTCAGGATAGTAAACAGCACGGGTCTGTGGCAGGGAGGTCCTGTCAGACGAACCTGATACTTTTCTTTGGTTGGGTGACGAGGGAATTGGATAGGGGTCATGATGTGGATTTGCTCTATTTCAACTTCAGCATGGCTTCTGACTTCGTGTCCCATAGATGCTTGCTGAAGAAGAGAGAGGATCTGGGTGTAGCAAAGGACATAGTGAACTGGGTAGAGATCAGGCTAAAGGGTAGGAAGCAGAGTGCTGTGGTCAATGGGATCAAATCGGAAGAGAGGAAGGTCATGAGCATGGTGCCACAGGGGTCTGTCTTTGGCCTGGTCCTCTTCAATATGTTCACTGGTGACACTGGAGAGGGTATCTGTGGCAGGCTGTCTCTCTTCACAGATGACACTAAGCTCTGTGGGAGGATGGATAACGACAAGGGAATCAGGGAAATGCAGAGTGATTTACAAAAGCTAGAGGGGTGGTCTAAGGATTGTCAGTGAAAATTCAATGCCAAAAAGTGCAAAGTAATGCACCTAGGGAACAAGAACCCCAGGACAGAGAACTGGGGTGAGACTTATTTATTTTTTTATTTTTATTTTAGTTGTTTAACCAACAGTAGCACACTAAGCTGAAAGCGTTTTTACAGGTACAACCTGGGAGCACAGGAAAGTTAAGTGACTTGCTCAGGATCACACAGTATGCAAGTGGAAGCTG
This sequence comes from Neoceratodus forsteri, assembly GCA_016271365.2. Lineage (NCBI taxonomy): Eukaryota > Metazoa > Chordata > Ceratodontiformes > Ceratodontidae > Neoceratodus > Neoceratodus forsteri. The sequence goes on from JADMNL010000027.1 coordinate 6,665,355, forward strand.
TGGGATTCAAACCCAGGTCTGGTCTGCTGGATGTCACCAGATTTGCAACTCAGAGCCTTAAACCACTGTGCTATACTGCCTCCCAGCTCTATGGCTGAAGAATGTGACCTTGGAGTTATCATTAATGACACCCTGGAGCAACTGAGCCAGTGTCTACAGTAAGGCAACTAGGATGTTGAAGTGTATAGAGAGAGATGCTGATAGCAGAAGGAAAGAGGACATACTACCCCTTCACAGGTGTGTAGTGAGGCCACACTTGGAGTTCTGTGCCCAGTTCTGGCACCGTCAGCTCAGGAAGGACAGGAACAGGCTGGAGACAGTGCAACACAGGGTGACTAAATTGATCCAGTGCCAATGCAGCAGGTCCTACGAGGACTGCCTCAAGGCACTAAACATGTACTCCCTGGAGGCCAGAAGATAGAGGGGAAATATCAAAGAGACCTTTAAGTTCCTTAAAGGAATAAGCAACGTGAACTACAAGGAACCTTTCAGCTTGAATGCTAGTTTGAGGTCATAGGACCATCAATGGAGACTGACAGGAGGGCAGTGGGGGAAGGACCTGGGGAAGTATTATTTTACAGAAAGGGTGCCGGAGCTGTGGAACAGTCTAACAGCTGAAGTAGTGGGTGCTAAGACAGTTGTTGGTTTTAAGCATGGTTGGGACAGAGTGAAGGACACAGTGGTCACTTGGGGCATCAGAATCAGGAAAGAGAATGGGGGGGCTAGGACCCTGGATGGACAATAAGTCCTAGGGTTTTATAAGGAATTCAGGCAGACTAGAGAGACTGCTGGTCTTTTCCTACTGTCATTGTCTATGTTTCTCTGTAACTACCTGGTTGTAATGCAGAATTACTACCTGTTTATCAAGGAATTAAAATGCTGGTCAGTAGTTATAACATGACTGTGGCACACAAAGTGTGCCCATTTTATAAACAGCTTAGAGATGTACTGTATGTTGAGGCAGAATCATGGAGAACTCCTTTATGGATCTAGCGCCACTGATATTTTATAATCTTCAAAAGAGACAGAAATCATTCAGGCAGTAGCTTACTTTGTCTATATGGTAGAACGTATCAAAACCCAGAGAATTAAACATTTAAATATTCTCTTCTAAATAAATTCTTGAATGGATCCTGTACTAAGAGGTCAGGGGCTCAAATTCTTTAGGGATAAAACTGCTATATTTTAGCTGTCTTTTTATTACATTTATTGAACTATCTTTACTGACCAGTTGATTCTGTCCATTTATTTTTTAACCAAGAGAGACACACTAAGCTGAAGCTTGTTTACAGGTGTGACCTGGGAGCAAAAGGAAGTTAAGTGACTTGCTCAGGGTCACACAGTATGCAAGTGGGGGCTGTGGGATTCAAACCCAGGTCTCCAGATTTGCAGCTCAGAGCCTTAAACCACTGCACTATACTGCCTCCCTACATTGACACTGAAGTCATCCTGGTTGCAAAGGGTAGCCAAGAACTTATTTCCCCTATAGCTAATAGCTAACACAGCTCTAGCTCTGTGTTTCTTTTACTAGCCTGTTAGACCCTGAATCAGTGAAGCTGTTTAGTTGCTTTTATGGCCATGTATGCTGCATTCCCTTTGAAATGTTTATTGCACAACAAGAACTACTGTGCCCTTTCAGGCAGCTTCCTCTCAAGCAAACTGCATTCTGCAGTTTGAGGACCTGCCTAAGGAGAAGCTTCCCAAAGCTCACCCTCCAAGCAAGGGGACTACTGTGCCCTTTCGGGTTGTTTCCTCTCAAGCAAACTGCATCCAAGCAAGGTACGGGTTGGAACTCTGAATTTTGGCATCTACCCCTGAGGAATCTCACTTGCTCCTGTTTCCCAGTGTTACTCACACTATGTGCAGCAATCCAGAAGTCTTCTAGGAACTGCTGCCAATAAATTAATACTATGACTAATCTCTGCTTGAAATGTTTTGTTTTCTCACTTTAAGTAATGTTTAGTCTGATGTAGAGATTTCTTAGAGTTGATTTAAGTTTTGAGAGAGTTTTTTTAGGTAGTGTGATGCTATCTGCCCTGAGCCCTGTGCCCCTTCTCTTAGAGCTGTAAGTCTGCGGGCTGTACCCTAGACCTCTGTGTCCCATAGAGGTTGTTGCAGTGCTCCCCCAAACTTGCTTCAGAACCTCCCTGTCGGTTCTCACTTTGTTTAGTTTTCAGCTCTGTGCCCCAGTGTTAATCAGAGCCCCCTCCACAACTGTACTGAGGCTACTGCTCTCTCCTGTTGAGTATACTGCAGTGTCCTACCCAACCCCCAACCTGCTTCAGGACCTCCCTGCTTAAACTATCTCTGTTTAATTCTCAGCCCCTCCCAACCTGTTCATTTCTCTTTTGTTTTCTGACTGCCCTCCACTCAAAGCCTGCTATTTAATTTTGTCCTCTCACCTTATCTCCCAAGGGGACTACTGTGACCTTTTGGGCTGTTTCCTCTCAAGCAAACAGCATTCTGCAGTTTGAGAACCTGCCTAAGGAGAAGCTGCCCAAAGCTCACCCTCCAAGCAAGGTACGGGTTGGAACTCTGAATTTTGGCATCTACCCCTGGAGGAATCTCACTTGCTCCTGTTTGCCAGTGTTACTCACACTATGTGCCGTTTTGAGGGATTTTTTTTTTCCCCCATTTGCAGTTTATACTGATCTGCCACTAGAGGCATCTTATTTTTCCTATTAATCCTCCAACCTTGCCTCTGCCTTTTTCCTGTTCTAATCACTGCTATCCCCTGCCTTGTTCTCACTTTTAGCATATTGTACTCTGAAGAAAAAAACAAAACTACTCCACAGCGGCAGTCACCCTCACTGAAGGTCAGTTATACCCCTTACCCCTTCCCCAATAAGAAATAGCAATGGGCACCATGGCTATCACACTCAGCCTACTCATGGTTACCTTTCTTGCTCTGCCCATGTCCCATCCTGCCCCCCTACCCTGCACCCTGAGCCCCACCTCTATCACCCCACAACAGTCAACCACCCCCACCCTGGACACCCCTAATTCTGCATGGCACCCACCTCCAACCAATACCCTCCCCAGGACACCCTGGGCCCACCCTTCCTTACCATACCTACCCTCCACCCTACCCATCCCTTGTACCCCACTAGCAGGACCTCGCATCGGTACCTGGCTAAGGGTCCTGGTTGCCACAGACCGCTCATCAGATTAACTGCTGTACTCCTTTTGCTCTCCAGAAACATACACCCCAACCCCAGGCCATTGTCAGCTAGCCACCCCACACCCCACTCTGGTACTGGCCTCAGCATTGCATCCATGAATATTTGCAGCCTCCTAAAAAAATCCGCCGCTCTCCAGTGTTGGGCTGTACAACACCGTCCTGATTTTATAGCACTAGTCGAGACCTGGCTCTCGAGAAAAACTCCCGACTCGGTTATCTCGCTCCCTGGCTACACTCTGTTCAGGGAAGACCGTAGAGGCAAACGTGGCAGCGGGTGTACAGTCTTTATGCATGACACATTTTTAGGCCATGCTCTCCCTGCCCCCAAGCTCGATTTTAGTGTCCAAGCCCTTACCCTTAAGGTTACCCCGACCCAGCCAGGGGGCCCTTTTTTTCCTCACAGTCTCTTACATACCCCCGAGGGACCAGGGACCAGCTGTCCACTCCCTCATTGATTACCTCACCACACTCCCACACAAGGTGAAGCAGCTCTTTCTAGGTGACTTTAATGTCAATTGGCTGAGTACCACTGCCCCACATATCAGGGACTCCTTCGCTGCCCTAGATATGACCCAACTAGTTACCTCACCCACTAGAATTAACCGGTCAAGCAGCTCCAGCACCCTCCTAGATGTAATTCTGTGGAACCACCCCCATAAAATCAGGGATATTAATGTACTACCAGACTCTCTTAGTGACCACTCTCTTGTCCTCCGTCACTGGTCATCCCCCACACCAAAACCAGTGTCCCAGGTCACCTCATGCCGACGTTTTTGCCTCGGGGGTCTCAGAAAGCTAAAAATGCACCTAGCCCATCTTGACTGGTCCCCAATCCTACTCGCAACGGATACTGACGCTGCCCTAGCCTATTTCTCCAGTGCCTTCAGCAAGGCCTGAGACCTTTTTGCCCCCTGACCAGAATCCACACCAAGAAACACAACGCCCCATGGATCTCCCCATCCCTCATCCAAACACTGAAACAAAGAGATAATCTCTGGCATATTGCTGTCGAGACAGGCAAACTGGGTGACAGACAAGCCTATAATGCAGCACGTAACAAGTGCACCTGGGTTATAAGGCAGGCTGAGGCCAAATATTATCAAGCCACCCTTGAATCCACTTGAGGCTCATCCCATGCCTTCTGGGACAATATGAAAGAGCTCAATGGAAAGACCCACCCCCCCCACCATCACTACTCTCCACAGACGGTACCGTCACTACTGATCCTCCCCACATAGCTGAGTGCCTCAATATGGGTTTCCCAGATCTAACCTATGTCCTCCCCAACTACTTTTTCGACCCTATCCCTGCCTCCACCCCCCCACCTCGGATCGCCCTTTCTACCTGCGTGCCATACCACCCCTTGAAGCCAGACCTCATCTGCAAAAAGCCTTAGCTAGCAACAACCCCAGCTGTGATCCCCTGGACTCCAGGATTCTCCAATTAGTCCTAGATACTATACTAGCCCCTCTCACCAACCTTTTAAACCAGTCACTATGTCTTTGTCAATTTCCCAGTGCCTGGAAAGTTGCAGAAATCACCCTTATCCATAACAGGGGAGACAGAACCTCCCCTAACAATTTCAGGTCCATCTCCATTCTCCCCCTCTCTCCAAAGTACTAGAAAAAATAGTGACCATTCAGCTCTCTGAGTATCTGTCCAAATGCGACCTGTTGTGTCCGGAACAACAAGGATTCCGCCCTGGACACAGCACCACTACAGCCCTCCTGGAGTTCTCCCAGCACCTCCACTCTGCTCTCGACTCTGTTCATGTTGTGGGTGCAGTGTTCATTGACCTCTCCAAGGCCTTTGACACTGTCTGTCACCCCCTCCTACTTGACTCCCTCCACCAACTTGGCTTCTCCCCTGGCCCACTGGCTTGGTTCACCAGTTACCTCTCTACCAGATCACATCGCATGAAGGTAAACGGCACCCTGTCCAATACCCTGCCCGTTCACTCGGGGGGCCCCCAGGGTTCCATCCTGGGCCCCATTCTGTTCGGTCTATTTCTCAACACACTCCCCAGCTCCTGCTTGGGCAATATGGTACTCTATGCCGACGATGCAGTTCTCTTTGCCTCCCACCCTGACCCCAGCGATCTCTACAGGAATCCCTGCAGCACATATTCAACCAAGCCACGGCTGGTCATTAACCTCAAAAAGCAAATCTATGTTTTCTTTGAATCATCAGAAAAGGCCAAAATGCCCCCTCCCTGCATTCTCCCTAGTAATGCTCACCCTCTGCAGGTGTCATCCTACAAGTACCTGGGCATCACCTTCGACTCAGCTGTTACATTCCACACCCACTCAATACCCTGTCCGCAGCCATAAACTCTTGGATTGGCCTTCTCTATCGCCGCAAAGATTGCCTCCCCCAAACTGCTCTCTGATTGGCCATCAACTCCTCCATCCTGTCCCTAGTGGACTATGGCCTACCTATCTAGGCTGCGGCTGACAATACCACCCTCACCAGAATTCAGACCTCGATAAACAAGTCCTGCACGCTTCTGACTGGCACATCCCTTCTCACCCATACTTGCCTGCTCTATTCCACTGCCAACCTGCTCACCTCGGAGGAGCACCTGCACTACCAAACCTACTTATTTGCCAAAAAATTCCCACTAGGACTCTCCCCACAGGGGTCACCGCATCCCTGCGGCTTGCATCCCCATCTGTTGCCACCCATAGCTCAGTTAAGGCCACCTTTCTGGTGCCCCATACCAAGACCTCTCTAGCCCAAAGTTCCTTCCACTACCGCGCCCCCACATGGTTCAACTCCCTTCCGCCCTCTGTCACTAAGTCTACCAAAATTGGTCCCTTTAAATTCGCTCTCTGTAACCACCTCTTTTGCACCCGAAGCTGTAGTTGCCCTTAATCAACCTAATTTTGGGGTCCCTCCCCATTTCTGGCCTATAGACTTGACAATGTCCGTTGGACTGCTTCCCCCCCCCCTTTTTATTTCCTCGCCCCTGTTTCCACCCTTCCACATAGGTATTTCCTGCATGACCAGGGTTGTGACTTCTACTGTTGTTATACTTTATACGATTGCTATTTACTGCATGTAACTTTATTCCGTTAACCACTGTTATATTGTGTTCTTTTGTTATCTGTATTGCACTTGTATGTTATCACTGTTGTATCTCACACTGTAACCATGTTTACCATCCCTGCGACGAGGTGCCTTTGTAAATGAGTCCCTGACTCAAAGGTTGTAAATCCGACTTTCAAAAATAAATAAATAAAATATTTATATAGTGTATGGGAGAGTGCGATTGTGTATGGAATTTGATGAATTCCTAACGTTGTTGTAACATTATAGTTATGTCAAGAGGTTGCTGTACCCTCCTGAGTACATCACTACGATGGTACAACAACTTCAAATGTCTCCACGCATACGCGATGAAGCGGCCAAGGTGGTGAGGAAGTGAGTGGCACTGGAAAAAAACACTACAGCCTGTGCCAACGTAAGGCATTTTTCCAGTACTGGGGGAACATTTTGTGGACTAAGGAGCGTAATTACGATTGCCCATACACTATAAAACACTGTATAATGGTAATCATATACAACAAGTCTATTTTTTAATCTCGAGGATTCTGTGGTAACAAGACCTCTCGAGTTGTGCTCGCAAGGGCTCTTGTTACCACGGAAACCTCTCGATTGATAAAACAGCCTTGTGTATGATTGCCCATATACAATCCTCTGTGAAGTGCTATTACTGCAAAACTATTTTTTTCATGTAGATTTTTGTACTACTGTTTTTATAGTTACTGTAGGTACTGTTGTCATGTCTTCTATCAGTAAAAGCAGAAGCAAACTGTAAATAAATTAGAAACACAGAAACATAATATCGATGTTGCCAGCAGACTAAGACCAAAAGTCCATCCTAGCTATCCCCTTGACTTAATGTCTCAGAGGAGTTTTCTACCCCAAACCCTCCCTCAGATTGCTACAACTATTACTACTACTGCAGCGGAAACATAACATATTTTCAGAATTTGTATGTCGTCAGCATATTCTCACAGTCTTTATATCATAATGACATACTTTTCACCAATGGAGAAAGCGGCTTGACGGCATCACAGTGGCCCCCTGTGGAACTGGAAAAACAACTAAATTCTACGGGAAACAGTTCAGATTTCATGTAAAGAGCTCATTTTACAGGTATACCTTTTAAAATGTTGTGGTATATAGTAAATGACATACATGATGGTCTGCTATAGGATAAATAAGCAATACGATACATCAGGGGTGTTGGTTATGCTGTGATAAAAGAACACCTTGTGGTGTAGTGAGCAATAAGTCCGCATGCTGAGTGCCCTTAATGCCCCAAGAAATGCATTTGTCATGGCATAACTAACAACACAAAGTATCTTATTGTGTTTAAAAAATCGGTTGTGTGTAATTTTTCAGAAAATAACAAAATAATGCAAAATTGGCAAATATTAGTAGATAGTGCTACTTTGGCCAGTAATGCTTAGCATTTACTTCTGCACTGAGGAGGTCGACTGAAGCAATTGAGCAGTGGAGAAAAAATAATGGCTGCTACATGTAATCCCAAGAATTCCATCAGTGGTGAGGCCGGTCCATCAGTACAGCAGTAACACTGCCACTCGTGATGCTGCTGACCCAGGCTTCAGAACTAGCCTTGATCACTGGAGAGCCAGCAGGGGGGAAGATGGTCCCAGTGGACACTCACCTTCTTACGGCAGGGAGAGATCCTAGTCTCCACTGTAGTACCACCACCTAGGTGGCCACATGTCATGTTGCTGACTGAAGCCAGTGATAAAGGAAGGACAACGTTGTCCCTCTGAAACAGCCTGGATCAGATGCACCACTTCCACGATGTCTGCAGGGTAAGGAGGAAAAAGCCAGGACCCCACTACCACGTGGAATGTAGTCCTCCAATGGTCCCACATCACAGACCAGACTCTTGTTCCCACTGCAAACTGCAACCTCTGTCCAGGGGTAAGGAGTAGCCTTTTAACAGCCCTTCCCATGGGGATTTTTTCCATGGGGAACACGGAGTGCAAGGTTAGTCCCGGAGATGGCTGGGCAGAGCAGCAGATCAATGTGGATGGTCGGGTGATGGGGAGAAAAATACAGTAAATTTAGGCCGGCCCAGTGGTACAGAGGGCTGAGACACTGTGACCACCTTACCTCGTCCCAAGACAGCAACGCGGGTTCGGAACAGACTCGGGTTGCTTGGGGGTAGGCCGGGGAGGGAGAACTGAGTGTCCACAGGTATGCTCTCCTCCGTCAGGGAGGGGGGGATCCCATGCCTTGCTGCTTGACTGCCATCTGGAGGAATCCAGATGATAGCACATGTGAGGCACAGCAAGTGGGAGGGCGCACGGTCAGAGCACCAGGGGTGTTTCTGTGGAGGTGGAGCTCGCCCACTATGCTTACTGCACATCTGTGCTGCCCAGGGGGAGAAAAACGAGGAGGAACATGGAGGATGGGCTTCAAGAAGCTCCATCCACTTGTGCTGATGGCCCACTTGGTCTCGCTGAGTCCAGGGACAATCTGGATTTGTGTTCTGGGTGAGAAAGAACGGCCCTCATTTCCTTGCTACACTGCAATGAGGCAATCCATGGGGGATACAAGTTCCTCGAGACCGGAGGAGACACAACATGGCCAAAAACAATGGGGACAGGGATAAGCCAGCCACCTATACCTGCCAGGAAGACAAACATAGAAACATAGAATTTGACAGCAGATAAGGACCGCTTGACCCACACAGTCTGCCCATTTCCCTACCTACTGGATAAGCTGCAGATCCTAGTTAACCAGCAGCCTACTTCCTCCTACCCCACCACTAGAATTGCCTTATGTCTGTCTTATGCATTCTCAAATTCCCCTACTGTTTTTGACTCTACAACCTCCTCAGGAAGGCTGTTCCATGTATCCACAACCCTCTCTGTGAAGAAATACTTCCTCACATTACCTCTGAGCCGTCCCCCCTCTATCTTCAAATTGTGCCCCTTGTTTTTGCACATCTCTTTTTCTGAAAGATGCTACCCTCTTGAACTTTGTTGATTTCCTTGAGGTATTTGAAAGTTTCTATCATGCCCCCCTCTTCTATAGCTACCTATATCTAAAAAAACAAAGTACAGTAAATTAAAAAAAAAAAAATTCCATCAGTGACACATGTATTTCTTTTGTAATGAGAACACTGGGTACTGGGACTTTCTTAAAACTGTGGAATATTTTAAAAAAATACATATGGCTAACAAGTAGTGTCAGACTATAAGATTCTAGGGCTGCTTTACCAATTTTATAACCACATTTATCCCTCCTAATGTTGATAAGACTTTCATAAACCCCCAGTGGCTTCACCACCTGTGAGTTATGGGACATATCCTTACATGTGGGAATAAATATAGAACAAATAACAGCAGAGTTTGCACTGGGACAGTGATGCTCCCCGAAAATTCAATTACAGTCACACACAAACAGTTGGGCACTCACCACCTCGCAGTAAAACTGGCACCAGTCTTCAGGCTTTGCATGACTTAAGAGTCCATTTATTAAGCAAATACACAGACACGCTATGCTCGCCTGATAACATTAAAGACAGAATCCTTGGCCAACATTTTACATCTTCAGATCTAGAACTGGGTAGAAGCATCCTAATTTCTTTGTTACTATGAGGTAAATGTAATAATAATAATAATAATAATAATAATAATAATAACTTTATTTTTAGGGCACCTTTCAAAATATCAAGGTGCCTAACAAATTTAAAAGAACACATCAAATATCCAGGTCATAAAATAATGTAAAACAGGTAATCCAGTACAAAATTATTGATTCACCGAAAGCTTGAACCCACAAGTGTCTTTTTAAAGCTTGCCTGAATCCCTCCACGGTCGTGCACTCCCATAACCGATGGAGTAGAGAATTCCAGAGGATTGGGGCCATGTGCATAAATGTCCAGGCCCCAGAAGATTTCAAACACACCCTTGGAATCTTTAGCAACCCCTCATCAGCTGAGCGGAGCAATCGTGCAAGGTAGTCGGGGACCCGAAGCTCTTTTTGTTAATCCAGGCCTAGTCCATGTAGGGCTTTAAAAGTCACAAGACTGATTTCAAAGGTGATCCGCCACTATACCGGCAGCCAGTGCAGTCTGTGCAGCACCAGTGTAATATGACAGGATCTAGGAGTTCCTGCCAAAAGCTGGGCCGCAGCATTCTGCACTAGCTGCAAGTGGTGGATTTCCACCCCAGATAAGCCCTAGATAAAGGGAGTTGCAGTAATCAAGGCATGAGGATACAAAGGTGTGAACCAGCGTAGGAAGATCACCGGAGGGAACAAGGTGTTTGATCCTGGAGATATTCCTCAGATGATAAAAAGAGGATATGATGATGGCTGACACCTGCGAATGCAAAGTCATCCCCTCGTCAAAAATTACTCCCAGGTTTTGCACTGGTTCAGTGGTCGGGAGTGATATGCCCCAAGAAGAAGCCCTGAGGGTGAACCCACCCCCAGCCCCCCTATCCGGCACACCAGAACCACAACCAACACCTCAGTCTTTTACAAGTTCAACTTTAGCCAAATGGAATCCATCCACTCCTGGATTTCTGTGAGGCAGCTATTAAAGGTTAAGAGAGCACCATCTTGGTCGGGTGCAAAACAAAGGTAGAGCTGGATATCATCAGCATAGCAGTGAAACCTCTGCGCATACCTTCTTACAATGTCTCCAAGGGGCAGCATGTACACTGCGAACAACATGGGGGACAGCAATGAGCCCTGAAGAACCCCACAAGACAGAGAAACTGGGTCCAAGGAATGCACTGAGACCTTGGTGGTGAGTTGGCACTGGTTCTATGTCTTCCATGTATAGCACATATTTGTGCAATTGGGATGCTGCCAATCTCTTTTGTGGGTTCTTTGGGTCTTGTGAAGAAACAACATTTCTTCAGTGGATACTGCTAATTTCATGGAGTATAATAAGCAAATGATTTTCAATACCCATTTGTCTCTGCAAATCTCATCCAACTCCCAGAAAAGCTCTTAAGTTTCCCTCTAATTGCTATAAAGGAGTGGGCTAAGCAAGTAGCAGAAGAAGTGATTGGCAGAGCTGGAAAGGGAAAAATTGCAGTTATTGCTATTTCATCCACATCATGTAGCATTCTCGCCGCTGGGGCCAGAAGATCAAAAGGTCATGGTTCGAGCCCCACATGAGATACTTGTGGTAATACCCATAACTGATACTAGTGCAGTACAAGGGAATCCTTTCGATAAGATATTAAACTGAGGACCCTTCTGTCCATCTCTGCTCAGTATCCAGATGGAAGTTTAAGTTGGCACTTATCGATGAAGACTAGGGGACTTTTCCATGTGTCATTGCCAATATTCCCCTTGTATATCAAACAAGTCCATGTAACCAGCCCCTATGACACACCTCAAAACAGCTTAGTTTGCCTTTTCTGGTCACAAATGGCACACATAAATAAACAATGTAAGTGAAAAGACCTTGCCTTAAAGGATGATCTGACTTTTCATGATCTGGAATCGTGGTATTGACCTCTAAAAGAGCTACTGTATGTTGGTAAAGAAATGGCTAAAGCTTTGAATGTCACCTCTTTGACTGGTGACTTGGGCAACTTTAGGTTTCTGATTTCTAAGGATTATGAAAACTGCCTTGTGCAAAGTTACCCAAATACAAAACTGCTCTTAAATAACAGGGGGGCAGTCCCACCTGCCAAATTTTGGTAGATTTTCATTTCCTTTAACTAGCCCTGCAGGACCATATTGGAGAAAGTAAAATTTCAGTAAGTACACCAGTTGAGCCAGTGGAAACATTTGTGGGGACAGTGAATTTTCACAATTGCTAACTCCGTTGGCTAGTGGCTACAAATTTTAATTTTAACATCTTACGGGTGCTCAAGGCTCTTGTTAGTTGAGTGGTGGCTTCAATTTTAAACAAAAGGTCCTCTACAATAAAACACACATTAAGAAAAATGACACCCATTCACTTCTATGAAGGACACAGTAGTGCTCTCCAAACTTAAACATCAGAAAATGTCTGAACACGGCGGTGGGGCACCAAACAAGTGGAAAAGGTCAGGTGTCAAAATACAATCCTGTTCTTTTTGAAAACACAACAGGAGGAGACAATGGGCTAATCAAGATTCACTTAATCATGGTAACTACAGTAAATGGGAAGATGCGGTGGGCCTGTATGCCCTTTTCTGCCAACAACTTCTATGTTTCCCTGCTGTGACAGAAAAGTCTATAAATTGAAGGGCTGCCTTACTAGGATGCACAGTTCTTTTCTGTTCACATTGGGGTACAGCTCAGCATGGCTAGTGCTCTTTTTAGATTAACCCTCAGTGCCTATCAAAAACATATTCCAAAACATCTAACTTCTTGAAGCTGAATATTATTAGACAGTCTCAAGTTTTCAGAACAGTCCACTGTTCACACTCCAGCTCAGACTGGTGACTAAGTACTGCCCCAACTGCACCAGTACAGTGCCAATTTTATCTGGAGTCACTTGAATCTGAAAGCGTTAACCTTAACAGTTTTATGCCTGTGGAAAAATGAAAAGTTAGAAAAGTGTAATATATCCACTGTGTTGATGTGATTATTGACTACACTGTAGTTCAAGAACTGTGATTTGAGTGCTTAGCAAATGGAAGGGTAATTTTCACAATGCTTTATAACATCTCACAGCCCATGGACAGCACAGCTATACTGTCCAGTTCGACTGACTGATAGCAAACAGAAGCAGCTGGATCTTGCTATAAAGTGCTAATTAAATGCTAGGTGGTAAACAGATGTACTATCAAACAGAATACGAATTGTGTTACAATTGGATACACATTCATCCCTAATACAGGAAGAGACCTTAACGACAGTAACAGCTTCATCACTTACGAGTCCTGTGCCAAACCCTCACATGTAGGGATCCAACTGTAACTTATCATGCTGCTATACTTACGTTTGCACTTGGCTTTGCATGCTCTTCTCTCATAAAAAGTCACATATATTTTCATAAATTGGGGGTGGACATCATTACTCAGTGTATATAATATTTCACAACTGCATAACTAACTTGTGGCTTTAGCACTTGTATGTTATCGGTCTTACCACTCACTAGCGGAAATAAATGTGTTATTCCACTGCAACCATTATATTACTATTACTCAGTTTATCCCTAAGTGAAACATTTTTTACAGTACTACCACTACTGTACATATTGTTTACACCACATGAGATTCATTTATCCATCAAGCTAAGAAGTAAGCTGAGTGACTCAACTCTTAAAGAGTGTCTGAGATCCTGGAAAACACAGAATTTTTATGCACTATCAGATGTGTCCTGATTTAGTTTTGCAGCCACCAACCAACAGGGCTAGTAAACAGGAAGATTCACTGGCCCCCACAGACTGTTACACTGACCTAACTGGTATACTTAATAAAATGTTACCTTCTCTAACACAAGCCAGCAAGGTTAGTTGAAGGAAACTGTTACTGGCCCAATACAATGTGTACCAACATTTTTATTTACTGTTTTGATTTATTTGCAATATTTGACCAGTAAAGGCACACTAAGCTATGACATCTTGTTTCCGGGCGCATCCTGGGGGTAGATCAGTTTTGCTGACAGGGGTAATATTGGTTATAATGGGGAAACTCCTTTACTCTTCTTCAGTAAGTGCCATGGGATCTTTTACTTCCACCTGGGCAGTGACCAGAGATGAACAGAGGGGACCTCAGTTTAACATCTCATCCAAAGGACAGCACCTCACCAATGAAGCAACCCCCTTATACTGCACTACAGAGTCAGTTATGTGTATTACCCACGTACCTGGTGTGGGGCTTGAACCCATAACCACCCAATCTTCTGGCTACCTACTGGGCCACCGACACTGGCATTTGGCTAGTGGGTGGTTTCAAATTTTGACACCTGGTAATTCAGCTGATATGTCGTACGTTTCCTTATCTTCTCCGCTTTTCATCATAACCGTGAAAATAACATGAAAACTGCATCAGAGTCCCTAAACCAGACATCAAAATCCTCTGTTTGTGACATCATAATCATTTCCACAGCAGCAAATTGTGATGTCACAGACAGAAGAAAGGTATAGACAAGCAACTGGAGCAGAAGAAAAGCAGTTGACAGTAATCATGTCTTCCTGTTAACAGAAACATAGAAACACAGAACTCTGATGGCAGAAAAGGACCCAATTGGCCCATCCAGTCTGACCTTATCCCATCCCCATAGGCGGCCTTGGACCTACCTCTTTACACCCCCCTGCACCCCCCCAATGGAGACTCCAGTCCCTGCCTTACCTCCAGGTTTATCCCCTTCCCTCTCCTGTTTATTCCCATGTAGTTATTCCATGCCCTCTTGAACTCCCCTACCATTTTGGCCCCCCACCACCTCCTCTTCTGGTAGTATGTGGTAGTAGGAGGCCTGGAGGTAAGGCACCCGTTGGCGGGGAGTGACCATGCCACAGTCTGGTTCTGCCTGGACCTAGGAGGGGTAGAAGGCTGCACAAAGACAGAGGTAACTGACTTTAGGGGGACGGATTTCAAGGAAATGGGAAGGATCCTTAAGAAGCATTTGGATGGGACTGGGCCAGACATGGACGCTGACAGTAGGTGGGAAATCATCAGGAGGGGGGTGCAGGATGCTACCAGCACCTGTGCAAGAGTAAGACAAAAATGTTGTAGGGGCCCATAAACCCTGCTGTTGGACCAGGGAGGTTCAGGAGGTGGTGAGGGGAAAGAAGGTGGCTTATAGGCATTTCAAGTGCTCAAGGAGTGAAAGGGATAGAGGGGGGTACGAGCTGATGGACAGAAGGGCCACTAGGGTGGTGAGGGCGGCTAAGGCAAGGAAGGAGCAGAACCTGGTCAGAGAAATTAGGAGAGGGAATAAGGGGTTCTTTAGATACACTGGGGAAAAATGAAGGGTGAAGAGGCAGATTAGCAGGATTAAAACAGGGGAGGGATGGGCACAAGATCCTCGGGAGCAGGCTGAGGTACTAAATGAGTACTTTGCCGCAGTTTTCACCAAGGAAAATGGGGGGCTGCATCATACATGGGAGGAGATGGTGAAACTGGGGGGGGGGCCCTTGCCGATCGTCGGGTCTGGGGAGAGGATGGGCCATCGCTGGCAGGAGGGGGGAAGGCAAGGCAGGGGGACAAGGTAGCGGAGGTTGAAATCACGGCACAGAGAGTGAGGGAAGCCCTCAGGTCCCTTAAAACGAAGAAAGCACCGGGGTCAGATAAATTACATCCCAGACTGCTGAAGGAACTGGGGGATGTCCTGACAAAACCCCTGGCGGAGCTTTTCAGCATCTCTCTGTGGACAGAGTGGGTACCCCAAGACTGGAAGGTGGCGCATATAGTGCCTATCCACAAGGGGGGGATCAAGGGGGGGCAGGGAACTATAGGCCTGTCAGCCTGCCATCGGTGGTGGGCAAGGTGATGGAGGGCATTGTCAAGGAGAGGCTAGGGGGGACCTGGAAAAGTCGGGTGCCTGGACGATAGACAGCATGGATTCATCCCAGGGAATCATATCAGACAAACCTTGTGGAGTTCTATGACTGGGTGATGAGAGCCTTGGACCTGGGTAGACTGGTGGACGTCCTCTATCTTGACTTCAGCAAGGCGTTTGACTCTGTTCCTCATGGGGGCCTGTTGAATAAGCTGGGAGAAATGGGGGTGGGGAACCAGATGATCAGATGGATAGGCAACTGGCTCCAGGACCGGACCCAGAGGGTTGTGGTTGGCGGGAGAGTCTCATCCCCAAGGAGGGTCATTAGTGGGGTCCCTCAGGATCAGTCCTTGGGCCCTCCTGTTCAATGCCTATGTCTCTGACATAAGGAAGGGTATCAGGAGTGAGATGAGTCTCTTTTATGGATGACTCAAAACTGGGGCGTGTGGATGGGGAGGAGGGAGGTGGCCCTACAGGGGACCTGGAGGCTCTGGAAAGGTGGTCTAGAAAGTGAAAGCTGAGGTTTAATGCAGGGAAATGCAAGGTACTGCATCTGGAAGCCAGAAACCCGGGTCACGAGTACACCCTGGGGGGGGGGAATGCTACAAGTCTCAATGGCTGAGAGGGCCCTGGGGGTGGTGGTGGATGTCAAGATGAACAACTCTGAGACTTGTAGGAGGGCAGCAGCCAAGGCCAACAGGATGCTGGGATGCATCGCTAGGGGGATCACCTCCAGAAGGAGGGAAGTGATACTTCCCCTGTATAACTGTTTGGTGAGGCCGCACCTTGAAAAAGTGCAGTTGTGGAGGCCACACTTAAAGAGGGACATTGAACTCCTGGAGAGGGTCCAGAGGAGGGCAACCAAAATGATCTGGGGCATGGGGGACAGGACCTATGGGGAGAGGCTCGAAGAGCTAAATATGTACACATTGGAAGAGAGAAGAGACCAGGGGGACATGATAGAGGTCTTCAAGTACATGAAGGGGTTACATAGGGGAAAAGCAGTCAAGGTGCTCCGAAGGAAGGAGGGGGGTGCAACTGTACAGACAGTTGGTGAGACCCCATCTGGAGTACTGTGTGCAGTTTTGGAGACCTCATCTACGCAAGGACATAGACAGGATGGAAGCAGTCCAGAGGAGGGCAACTAAAATGGTGCAGGGTCTACATCAGAAACCATATGAAGAGAGACTGAGAGAGCTTAATATGTATACCCTTGATGAAAGGAGGGACAGGGGGACATGATAGAAACTTTTAAGTACCTCAAGGGAATAAACAAAGTCCAGGAGGGTAGCATCTTTCAGAAAAAGAGATGTGTAAGAACAAGGGGGCACAATTTAAAGTTAGGGGGGACGGCTCAGGGGTAATGTGAGGAAACTCTTTTTCACAGAGAGAGTGGTGGACGCATGGAACTGCCTTCCTGGAGAGGTTGTGGGGTCTAAAACAGTGGGGGAATTCAAACATGCATGGGACAGACATAAGGCAATTATAGTGGGGGGTTGCAGGAAGTAGGCCGCTGGTTAACTAGAATCTGCAGCTTATCCAATAGGTAGGGAAATGGGCAAGACTGGGTGGGCCAAGTGGTCCTTATCTGCCATCAAAGTCTATGTTTCTAACTAGAGGGCATGGGTGGAAGCTGGAGGGGGGGGAGATTCAGGAGAGAAAGGAGGAGGTGCTACTTCACTGAGAGGGTGGTGAAGCCACGGAATGTGCTGCCCAGGGAGCTGGTGGAGGCAGAGATGGTGGAGGGGTTCAAGAGGGGGTGGGACAGGTACAAGGGAAGGGTTCTGGATGCAAAGTCCTGTGCAGTGGGAATATCTGGGACTGGGAAGGGAGAAGCCAGAGAAGACGAGGGAGGTAGCAAGGTCAGCTCCCAGGGTGGGGCTGACCAAACGAGCAGACACGAAAGACCGTTAGGCCTATTCTGCTGGCATTTTAGTATGCTAGTATGTTCCAGAGGCCCACCACCCTCTCTGTGAAGAAGTACCCTCTCCTGTTACCTCTGAACTTTCCTTCCTCCAGCTACAAACTGTGCCCCTAGTTTTCAGATTTTCTGTCCTCCAAAAGACGCTCCCTTCCCCCATCTTGTTAATCCCTTTCAAGTATTTAAAAGTTTCAATCATATCCCCCTTCCCTCCTAATTTCCGGGGAATGCAGATCAAGCTCTTCCATCCTCTCCTCATAGGTCCTCTGATGCATACCATGCACCATTTTGGTTACCCTCTTCTGGGCTCTCTCCACCCTATCTATATCCTTCTTAGGTGAGGTCTCCAGAACTGGACCCCATACTCTAGGCGGGGTCTTTCCATGGACCTGTACAGGGGCATTAATACCTCCATCCTACTGCTTGTAATACCCCTCCCTGTGCATGCCAGTATTGTGGTTGCTTTTCCTGCTGCTTTGTTGCACTGGTTTGCCTCCTTTAGGTTGTCTGAAATGATAATCCTTAGATCCCTCTCCTGCTCCATTACCAAAACTTCCTCACCCCCAGTGTGTACGTGGCTTTTGGGGTTTTGTGCCTTATGTGCATTATTCTGCACTTCTTTGCAATAAATCTTAGTTGCCAATTATCTGACCACCCCTCCAGTTTTATCAGGTCCTCCCTCATTGTTTCCACACCCCAGGAGTTTCCACCCTATTGCAAGTCTTTGTATCATCCACAAATAGGCACACCTTCCCCTTCAGTCCCTCTGCTATATCCCCTATGTAGATGTTAAAGGAGACGGGCCCAAATACTGACCCCTGGGGCACTCCACTTGTCATCCTTTCCTCCCCAGAGTGTACCCCATTTACGACCACCCTCTGACATCTGTCGGTAAGCCAGCTGTCTGCCCATTTAGTTATTTTCGATCCCGCCCCTAAACTGCTCCACTTATTCACCAGCCTCCTGTGAGGGACGGTGTCAAAGGCCTTGCTGAAGTCCAGACAGGCCACATCCTCTGTCCCTCCCTGATCAATCACCCTCATCAACCAGTCGGAAAATTCAATCAGGTTCATCTGGTATGACTTCCCCTCCATGAACCCATGCTGCCTGTCATCTTGGAGACCACTGGCGGCAAAGTAGTTGACAATTTTTTCCTTTAGGAGTGCCTCCATAGTCTTACCTACCACAGAAGTGAGGTTTACCAGACAGTAGTTTCCCACTTCCTCCCTACTGCCGCTCTTGCACAGTAGCACCATGTCCACCCTGTTCCAGTCTCCTGGAATCCTCCACCGTGTCCAGTGATATATTAAACAGTCTTGTCAATGGTGCTGCCAGTTCCTCCGTTTGCTCCCTGAGCACCCCTGGATGTAGGGCATCTGGGCCTATTGCCTTATCTACCCTCAACTTACCCAATTCCTCCCATACCCTGCCTTCTTTGAATGGGCTAGAGTCCACCCACTGCCCTCCGTGCCCCTTCCTGGCAACTCTGGTTCCCTACCCACCATTTCAACCATAAAAACTGAACAGAAATACCTGTTCAGCAAGTCTGCCTTCTTGAAGTCCCTCTCTACCAGAACTCCCCCCTCCCCTTTAAGTTTCATTATGCCAGTTGGATTTTTTCTTCCTGCTAACATATCTCTAGAACTATCACACAGGAGTGTGGTGTGCATATTTTGTGGAACACATAAAAACAGATGTGAGAAAGAATAAGTGCCTCAGCTGGGACTTGAACCATGGAGTGTGGTGTGCATATTTTATAGAACACATACAAATTGTTTGTATGTGTTCCATAAAATATGAACGCCACACTCTTGGGTGATTGTTACAAGTAAATATGTGTGTTGCCATTGGGTTGTGCATTTGACAAAGAGTAATGTGTTCGGGTATGGCCCAGGTTCCAGTTGTCTCAGTGGTGCAGCTTATTAACGCAATCGAAATGGTATTCTGGGTGGCCTGGGTTCAAGTCCCAGCTGAGGCACTTATTCTTTCTCACCTCTGTTTGTATATCTGTAGAATGTTTTATCCCCCATTTTGGCCTCCCTCACTCTACACACCTCTGCATCTGCCTTCACCCTCCTAATTGTCTACCTTGCCACCCTCAGCTTCTCTCTGTATACCTCCCTATCCTCCTTCCCCTGTATTCTTTTATATGTCCTGAATGCTTTCTTCCTTTCCCTCACTGCTTTTATTACCTCTCTGGTGAACCAGAGCGGCCTCCTTCATCTTTCGTTTTTTCGTACCTTCCTAATGCACTGTTCCATGGCTCTCAATATTCCCCCCTTTACTACACTCCATAGTTCTTTCATGTCCTCAAGTTTTTCCTGCCTTCCATAGCTTCCCTGAATGCATAACAATACAGAAAAATATGAAGCCACTCCAAAAGTATACAAAATATGTAAGTGAACCTCATTTGAAAACTTAGGGAAACACATTTGTTATTTCCAGAAGTGACTGGTGTAACACTTTGCTTTCAGGTCTTCCAAATGATAAATCTGACAAACTGTAACACATTCTAAAGCAGCAGCAAGACTGATCTCTAATGTGTGTTTCTGGGAGCACGTTACTAAAGTACTTAGAGAAAGTACACTGATTGCCGATGACATTCCAGTCTGATTACAAAGGTCTTCTTCTCACGTACAAATGTCTTCATGATTGTGACCTGAGATTTTTGTCTGACCAACTTACAAAGGCTAAATACAAAGGAATGGCAGGAGCTACAAGGCTTTCACCCATTAGTGCTCCATCAATAATACCGCAAGCAACCTCAATTCATAATACAACAGTTTAGACTGATCTTAACCTCTAGTGAATTTTTACTTGCCAGAATTTCAATGGGGAAAGCATTCCATGGATTAACCACTCTCTGTGTGAAAAAAAAGTAATCTTTGACTGTTAAATCTCTGTCCAGTCTTCATCAGTGACACTGCAGATGGACTGGAGGGTGAGGTTCGTCTATTTGCAGATGACACTAAGATCTGCAACACAGTAGATGATCCAGATGGAGTGGGCAGAATGAGAAGAGATCTGGATAAACTAGCAAAATGGTCGGAAGAGTGGCAACTGGGATTTAATGCAAAGAAGTGCAAAATCATGCACATAGGGAAGAGAAACCCTGAAGCCACCTATAGGCTGGGAGGGGAGTTGCTGGCAGTAACACGGGAAGAAAGAGACTTGAGCATCATCATCACAGATGACCTGAAATCATCCAAGCAGACCACTAAAGCAGTAGATAAGGCTAGAGGGATGTTGGGGTGTATTAGTAGGGGTATCACAAGTCGGAAGAGGGAGGTAATATTCCCTCTTTACAAGACACTGGTTAGGCCCCATCTGGAGTACTGCATGCAGTACTGGAGGCCACACACCTTCACAAGGACATTAACCAAATTAAGGCAATCCAGGGAAGGGCAATCAAAATGGTGCAGGGACTGCATCAGAAAACATATGAGGACAGATTAACGGAGCTCAATATGTATACCCTAGAGCAAAGGAGGGAGAAAGGTGACATGATTGAAACATTCAAACACCTTAACGGCATTAACAAGGTGAAAGAGTCTAACATATTTCAATATAAGAAAAATAGCATGACAAGAGGACACAGCATGAGATTAGAGGGAGGCCGATTAAGGGGTAATGCGAGGAAGTTCTTTTTCACAGAAAGGGTGGTGGATGCATGGAACAGCCTACCTCAGGAAGTGGTGGATATGAATATAGTGCAGGGCTTCAAACAGGTATGGGATAGGCATAAGGGAGCAATACAGATGAGTATGAATAGATAGGCCACTGACAGAGCAAAGGCCGATGGCACACTTATAAGGTAGAAAAAGAAATGGGCAGACTGGATGGGCCTTGCAGTCCTTATCTGCCATCAACTTCTATGTTTCTATGTTACCTTGTATTGGGTGGCTCTTTGTGTTTTGTCTGGTCTTGTCTGAACTCATGGTTCATTTACTGTGTTGCTCATTAATAACAGGTAACCCCCCTCAAGCACCGCAGTTCCAGTGGCATAAGTGTTAAGTCAGATAGTCTGTTATTGCATGATACATCCCTGAGCGATGTTATTGATTTTGTTGCCTTCCTCTGTATCTTGTCTAATTGATTAATGTGTTTTCTTTCACATGGGCACCAAAATTATGTGGCATAATATAAATGAGAGCAGACATAATATCTATACAATGGGACTACGCCACTTCGATCTCTAGGCTGTACATTCCTATTCATGGCCTCAAAAAAAACTTGATGTGCTCTTCAGCTCACCTCATTACATTGTGTTGTATGTTCTAAGTAATGGGCAACAGTTATATTAAGTCTTTCTCTTGCAAAGTTGTTGCTAGATTTTTTCCACAGAGAACATATTGTTGCCTAGTGTTAGGATGACCCAAATGTATGACACAGCATTTTTCTAGGTTAAAGGTCATTTATCAGTTTTCCGTCCAGGAGGAAATGCAGTCTAGATTTTTTTCTATACTCTCACGTTGTTCTACGGTTCCAGCTGGCCCTGCTGGCTTGGGGTCATCTGCATGTCTGACAAGCTAGTTAGACAGGTTTATAGTAAGATCTGAGATAAAAGATGTGAAATATTATCGGGCTCAATACAGACACTTGTGGTAGCCCACTAGTCACCCTTCCGTCCAAATAATGATGCCCATTTGTCACAACTCCTGACTGTCTAGCCAGTTTGCTATCTGGCATATTATTTTCTTCTCAATTCCAATGTTTTCTAGTTTGTGCATAATAGCCCAGTGCAGGACCAGGTCAAAAGCCTTACATAGATCAAGACAGATTATGTTGCATCGTGTTTTTCCATCTAGAGCCTTACTAACCTTCTCATAAAAACAGAGAAGACTGTTGCTCCATGTGCTACAATCTGTCAGGTGCCTTAATGCAGGATTACTTCATGATAAGACGTTTATGTCTCAAATTAGAGAAGTGATACACCATTATTTGGATGAAAATGTTGAAATGGGGTCCCTCTGAAGCATGTTTGGGATGGTCTCAAGGTGGTGGTCTGTGGGGACATGATTTCATACACTTATTTAAAAAATAAGGAGTTTTGGACATTGAATGGTGATTTAGAGGCTCAATTGTCTAAGTTAGAAAAAGAACACCAGCAGACACAGGACCCCCAGCTAATACTGCGGTTGAAGGCAATTAGGGATGAGCTTAGTAAATTGGATTTTTGTAGGGTAGAAAATTCTCTCCATTTTTCTAACCAAAAATATTATTGCGGTGGGGGGGGGAACAAACAAGTAAGCTTTTAGCTATGCAGTTAAGAAAACAGGAGGCTAATACATATTTTCCCTGTATTATTTCAGACAATCCCCCTCATGAAACACATACTGACACACAATTAATTATCAAGGACTTTCAGGATTATTATACTTGTTTTTATGCTCAAGAGCTGGATTCCGATCATGTAGTCCAAGTGACCAACTTTTTGAGTGGAATTTTCCTCCCTTTCCTTCCCCAGCTTCAGCAGAAGACTATGCAGGCTCCTTTTTCAGAGGCCCCAGGTCCAGATAGTTTTATTCTTGAATTTTATAAGGTCTTTGCTTCTAAGTTGACCCCTTTGTTAACCCAGCTCTGCAACTCAGAGCTTGAACCCAGTGCTCTGCCAAATACTTGGAACAAAGCGATTACTTCTGTTCTACCGAAACCTGGAAAAGACCCAGTACACTGTACCAATTTTCACCCTATTTCTTTGCTGAATTATGATTTGAAGATTTTTATTACAGCTATTGGGCTATGTTTACAGAAAGTAATACCTTCACTTGTTTATCCAGATCAAACTGGGTTCATTCCTGGTAAACATAGGCAGGATAATGTTAGGAAACTGCTGAACATCCTCTCAGCATCTCAGTCGTGGCCTCAGAATTGTGTAGGAGCGATTGTGTTGATTGATACTGAGAAGGCGTTCGATCATTTGGATTGGCACTTTTTAATGGCTACACTATCCACATTTCATTTTGAACAGAAATTTTGTAATTGGCTCCAGAATTTGTATACACAACCCCGGGCACAGGTCTGAGTAAATGGTTTATTATCCCCTAGATTTTAAATACAACGTGGTACCAGGCAAGGGTGCCCACTTTCCCCCTTTTATTTGCCTTGTATTTAGAGCCAGTAGGGGCATGGATTAGGCAGGCAATGCAATAGCAGGGTATCTTGTTAGCAGGGGAGAAATTCAAATTTCTTTGTATGCGGGTGATACTTTGTTATATTTACGGAACCCCCTCTTCTACTCTTCTGGTGGTAAAACATATGCTGGCTCAATATGGGCAGGACTCTGGATTTAAAGTGAATGAGATGAAGACGGAAATGTTGTTTTTGGGGCCCATGACAGTAGGTACTTCTTATAATACTTGGGGGTTTAAGCAGGTGTCCCAGGGATTTAGATATTTGGGTATATGGGTACCTTGGGAGTTTTCCACTCTTTTTGCTACTAACTATGGGAAATTACTGAAAGATGTTCAAGCAGATTGTCTTCAATGTAAGGAACCTCCGTTGTCAGTGGCAGGTAGAGTGGAAACTACATGTATGAATATCCTTCTCAATTTTTTATTCCTTTTTTCAACTCTTCCTTTACCAGTTCCAGCTACTTTTTGACATTCTTTGAAACAGACATTATCCAGATTTGTATGGAAGGGGAAACATCCAAAGATTAGGTAGTCTGTTCTGACAATGCCAAAGTTTAGAGGAGGTTTGGCGGTTCCCGATTTTAGGACATATTACTGGGATGCACAACTTCAGCGTTTCATTACTGATATGTCTGATCAGGATTCCCCCCAGAGGGATGCTTTTAAAATTGGCTTCCTTACTACCTTTAAACCTGTCCAATATTCTGTTTATGGATACGGTTCATCTGGATTTTTTTAAAGGTCTCGAATCCTTGGGCTGCAATTAAAACTAAGGCTTGGTGGGAGGTCTGCAACGTCCTCCAATTGAAGTTAGTCATTTGTTGCGAGCCCACACTGTATTCCTGTTTGGACTTTTCCCCTATCCACTCTGATACTGACTTTTGACATTGGTCCGACTTAGGTCTCAAGCAGGTATTGCAGTTTTTTGATGGGGACATCTTTAAATCCTTTGCCCAGCCTAAGGAGTATTTTGGCTTATCCTCATCGGATATTTTCCGTTACTTACAAATATGAGATTAATGGATCCTTTAAGGGTTAAAATTTTGAGGTCAGAGGCTAATCTCCTATGAATTTTTCTACTGACATTGAGTACACAGTTGAAAAGTAAGGGCCCTCTCTCTAGGCTGTATAAACAGCTTAGGGACTTGGAACTGGATCTTCTTATTTCAGATAAACATAAATGGGAAGAGGAAGCTGGAGTTTCTCTGAAGGGATCAGACTGGGTTCAGATTTGGCAAAGTGTTTGCAATACCACAGCTTCAACTTCCTGGAAGGAATTTCACTGGCAGGTAGTTGTTAGGTTTTTCATACACCAGTTATAGTTAAGCATTATGGGCATTTTCATTCTGATTTATTTTGGTGGGGGTGTGAGATGATTGGTAATCATACACATAGATTTTGGAATTGCCCCCAGATTCAGACATATTGGAAGAAGATAGCTGTAATAGTAGACTGAAAGTTTGGCTTGGTTATACCGTTTTATTTTCAGGTTTGAGTCTTGGGATTGCTCCCACCAGTCTTGAAGGGGAAAGGAGTTCTATATTTATTTTACATTTTGGTGTCTGTAGCCTTGAAGACCCTCACACAAACATGGCTTACCCCAACAATACCTTTGGAGGATATGTGGCTAGGTAACTGTCAGAATATTTTAATCATGGAATGGGTGAGGACTTTACTTACAGCAGGTAACAGAGAGAACGTCTTCATAGTAGATGGCTACCTTTTTTTCCATTTTCTTGCAGAAAAGGAAGTGTTGAATGTAGTGGAAATCCTGGCTCACTACAATTAACTGTTATAATTGAAGTAATGGAAATGATTGGGCTTGTTTTTAAAGGTGACCTGCAAACTTATGCCTGCAGCACGCTCCCGTCGCACATACCTTTGTTAGCAGCAGCGGGAGTCTGGGGCTGCTTTCGGAAACATTTTCTAAATACTTCTCACATTTTAAAATCTTGTCGAAACTTTTCCGCAAATACGGAAGTGGTGGCTGTGTCCCGATCGAACGGGCACAAGTTTACCTGGGTATTCCACCCAGTTCTGTGACATTTCAAACACCATAGGGCTCTACAGAGAAGCAGGGGAAGGGGGTTTAAAATGCTTATTTTATTACTTTCGTGGGCGTCTTGATGTTTAAATTAATATCTACAGCAACACCGTAACAGGTCGTTGCTGTAGCTACTCAATGCTCTCCAACGTACCACCTCCACAAACCATATAAAAACTACAAACTGGTATCTGCCTCTATCTCCGGAACCAAACAAAGGGGCAGAGGACACTGCAGAGCAGGACACTACATCACAGGAGCTAGCGCATCAAAACTCGCCAAAAACAGGGACCAAAGCAAAAAGGATATCAAAAACACTTCTGATCATAGGAGACTCCATGATTCGGGGAGTTGATACCTGCCTTCAGATGGGGGTAGTGGTCAAATGTCTCCCAGGTACATCAGCGTGGAGAGACACTAACCGCATTGCTAAAATCATGCAGGAAGCAGGAGAAAACACTGACGTCCTGGTACACACAGGGACTAATGATCTCGCCAGCCGGTCAGTTGTGGAGACTAAGGAACACCTAACCATGCTGGGAGACAAACGGTCATCCATTTCATCAAGCATCTCCTTCTCTGAGATCCTGCTCATCGGGGAGAGGGAGGTAGATGGATGGAAGGTCAGAGAAGGGGAGATAGGAGAGCTAAACACGTGGCTCAAGGGCTGGTGCCAGGAAAAAGGGTACAAATTTGTAGGCAACTGGCAACAGTTTTTGGAACAAAAGTTCTTTAAATTTGATGGACTGCATCTGACTAAGGAGGGAGTCAGTGCATTGGGGCAGAAGTTTAACGTCTTTGCAGAATATTTAAACTAGCAAATGGGGAGAGGGGTGCAGTACCCAATAAATCGAACAGGAAGAACACCCCTTCCCCCTCAGCTAGTGATCAAACAGGAATTTAGCATGTCTGTAGTTCATTTGCATCACCAGGTAAGGAAAAAGGTCCATCTCCCCATATGATGCACAGGGGAAACGTCGGACCTCACCCAACAACTAACACACCGAAATCTGGCCAATGGAAAATCATGTACACGAATGCCCCCAGTCTGGGAAACAAGATCCCAGACCTGCAGGCAACAATGACAGAGGCGAAACTGGACATAGTAACCATTAGCGAGACATGGTTCATCAGTAACCACACTTGGAAGACTTCAGTATCCAGCTATGTACTGTTCAGAAGAGACCGAGGTGCAAAAAGGTGGGGGGAGTGGCCCTTTATGTCAATGAAAATATCAAAGCTACAGAAATTCAGAATACACATAAGGAGCCAGAAGAACTGTGGGTCACCCTGGTAACGGGAAATGGGACAGTCATATGAACTAGGGTTGTCTACAGGCCTCGAGACCAGGGGGAGGACATAGACACGTTACTCTCAGAAGATATACAAAACATGACAGCTAAAGGGGAGTTTCTGATAATGGGAGGCTTCAACATGCCCGATACAAATTGGTCATTACCAGCAGGAACATTCACCAGAACTAGACACATAGTGGATTCCCTGCAGGGAGACAGCCTCAAACAACTGGTACAACAACCCACAAGAGACAGGACTACCCTAAATCTAGTACCGACTAATGGGGTAAGGATCACAGATCTCCAGTTAGAAGGTCATCTGGGGGCCAGTGACCATCACATGGTATGGTTCAGTTTGGCCACTAGAACTAAATCATCCCATTCCAAGGCAAAACTATGGGACTTCAGAGGAGCTGACTTTGATCAGATGGCCAACAGAGTTAAGCTAGCCCTGGCAAGAAGAAATACAGGTGAGGGGGTACAGGCAAAGTGGGCAAGCATTAAGGATGCAATACTTGAAGCAACATCCCACTGTGTTAGAGAGAATGGCGAGAGCAAAAAGAAGGAGAAAACCACTTCAGTTCTCAAAAACAGTACCAGAAAACATCAGAGCCAAAAAGCTGACCTTCAGAAAATATAAGGGAACACAGCAGGATGAAGATAGGGAGGCATACCAAACTTCCCTAAGGGAAGTAGGGAGGGCAGTAAGGCAGGCAAAGGCCCAAACTGAGGAAACACTAGCATGAACAGTAAAAGAAGGGGACAAGACTTTTCTATAGATACATTAGTGAAAGGAGACAGTCCAGAGGGGGTACTCTAAGATCAAAGGGGATACAGGGGAGTTTGTGGAGGAGGACCAAGGAAAAGTATCTATCCTAAATAGATACTTCTGCTCAGTATTTACTGAAGAAAGGTAGGGCAGGGCCCACAGCCCTGCACCATGGACATGGGGGGGTGCACTATTCCCTTCACAAAAGAAAGGGTCCTACAAGATCTCACTAAGCCCAGGGTGGACAAGGCACTGGGACCTGATGGCATACATCCCAGGGTACTAAAGGAGCTAAGGGTGGAACTAGCAGAGCCATTATCAGATCTGTTTAGTGAGTCTCTGAGCACAGGAGAGGTCCCAGAAGACTGGAGAAGGGCTTGTGTGATCCCGCTCCACAAGAGTGGTAGCAGGGAGGAGGCAGAGAACTACAGACCAGTCAGTCTTACCTCAGTATTGGGCAAGATTATGGAGGCACTCCTTAAGGAAAGGATAGAGCAACACCTGGAATCCATAGGAGCACAGGATCCAAGACAGCATGGGTTTACAACAGGAAGGTCCTGTCAAACTAATCTCATAGATTTCTTTGACTGGGTAACCAGAGTGGTGGACCAAGGGGGTGCAGTTGATGTTGCCTACCTTGACTTCAGCAAAGCTTTCAATACTGTTCCACATAGAAGATCAATTAATAAGCTGGGTAGGCTATGGGTGGGTCAGAAGTTGGTCAACTGGGTGGCAAACTGGTTGGTGGGCAGAAAACAGAGAGTGGTGTTAAATGGTATACAGTCAGAAGAGATGCAAGTCACAAGTGGGGTACCTCAGGGATCAGTTCTGGGGCCAGTCCTCTTCAATACCTTCATCAGTGACACTGCAGATGGACTGGAGGGTAAGGTTTGTCTGTTTGCAGATGACACCAAGATCTGCAACACAGTAGATGATCCAGATGGGGTGGGCAGAATGAGAAGAGATCTGGATAAACTAGCAAAATGGTCGGAAGAGTGGCAACTGGGGATTAATGCAAAGAAGTGCAAGATCATGCACATAGATAATAGAAACCCTGAAGCCACCTATAGGTTGGGAGGGTAGTTGCTGGCAATCACAAGGGAAGAAAGAGACTTGGGCTTCATCATCACAGGTGACCTGAAATCATCCAAGCAGACCACTAAAGCAGTAGGTAAGGCTAGAGGGATGTTGGGGTGTATTAGTAGGGGTATCGCAAGTCGTAAGAGGATGGTAATAATCCCTCTTTACAAGACACTGGTTAGGCCCCATCTGGAGTACTGCGCGCAGTACTGGAGGTCACACCTGCACAAGGACATTAACAAAATGGAGGCAGTCCACAGAAGAGCAACCAAAATGGTGCAGGGACTGCATCAGAAAACATATGAGGACAGATTAACGGACCTCAATATGTATACCCTAGGGCAAAGGAGGGAGAGAGGTGACATGATTGAAACATTCAAACATCTTAAGGGCATTAACAAGGTGAAAGAGTCTAACATATTTCAATACAAGAAAAATAGTTGGACAAGAGGACACAGCATGAGACTGGAGGGAGGCCAATTAAGGGGTAATGTGAGGAAGTTCTTTTTCACAGAAAGGGTGGTGGATGCTAGGAACAGCCTACCTCAGTAAGTGATGGATATGAATACAGTGCAGGACTTCAAACAGGCATGGGATAGGCATAAGGGAGCAATACAGATGAATGTGAATAGATAGGCCATTGCCAGAGTACAGGCCTATGGCACATTCATAAGGTAGAAAAAATGAGCAGACTGGATGGGCCTTGCGGTCCTTATCTGCTGTCAACTTTTTTTTTTTTTTGTCCGCCTTCCCAGCCTGCCATACCCGACCCTTCAGGAGCCCCAAGGCAGACATCCCTTTACCTTCCACCCTGCCCGAACAACCAACTTCTTTGTTTCTCTGTTTCTATGAATTGATGTGCTCCCCAGCCTGCCAGGGAGCAGAAAAACCTCTAGGGAAAAAGAAAAAGATGTTTGCCATCTCGCTTGGTAAACTTACAGTTTTATTTCACTGATGTACCGGTCCAAACCTACTTTTGAGTGTTTTTTAAGGAATTGACATATCTGTAAAAATATTTAAGATTGTTTTTATTCACAGTTCTGGCCAGACAGCATTCCATTTTTCTTTTAGATTATTTTTGGCTGTTTTTTACATGTTTTTGACTCTGCTTATATAGATCCCTTGTTTTGCTGCCTTTATTCTGTATAGACAATTTGTGTAGCCTGTGTTTTCTGTTTATTAGTGTGTTCATTTGTTAAGTTAACCATTTTGGTTTTAACCCTGTAGTTCCATACTTTTTAACTATTGGAATATTTTTATTACAACTCTGTAATATAACTTTCTTAAACACTGTCCACATTTCATTAGCAGTTTTATTTTCAAAAAGTGGCCCGGTCTACTGCATCACAGTCTTTGTTTTGAGGGCCTCCTCACTGGCCTTATTCTATGCTGTAGACAGACTTTGGTGATTCCCTTGTTGATGTTATGATCTATTATTATGTCAAAGGTAACTGAATTATGGTCACTGTTAGACAACGAAGCACTTATTTTACGGTCTTTTGTATTGATGGTGTCTGAAGCCAGTACACTAGCTAGTATTTTATTATCACTTGTTTGGTTTTTAACATGTTGTTCTAAATGAAATTGTGCAGATGCATTAATTAAGTTATTTCATGCTGTTGTACTTGCTAATTTGGTCTGCCAGGTGAACTCACTCAAGTTCAGATCTCCCAAGATAACTACGTCACCTAATTCAGATACTGTCCCTATTTCAGATATAATTTCCTTGGTATTTTCTACAGTAGTACAAAGTAGATGATAACATACCCCCCCGGATTATGGTTGCAGCCTCAGCATTGTGAAGTTTAACCTAAACAATTTCTGATTTTGATGAAGGATTGCTTATTTTTTCAGATATTTCATAAGTACGAACACCTTATTTAATGTAGACTGCTCCTCCTCCTCCTTTCGTGTTTTCTGTATCTTCATTGTAGAGATCATATCCCTGGATATTCCCTCCTGTATTTTTTCCATTCCACCACTGTCATCATCACCATCATCACATTTTTATTTCTAAAAACACCCTTCCAGAGCTCAGGACGCCCTTATAATCATTAAAATACATAAAATCAACAAATACATAAAATCACATCATTATACAAATTAAAAATAAACATAAGGATTCCAATGCATATACTTCCTTCATTATCAACAGCTAGACTAATGTAGGCCCCTCAGGAACCAGAAAAGGCCTGATTAAATAAACAGGTTTTAAGAGCTGTTTTAAAACCCTCCACAGTCAGGCTATCTCATATCTGATGAAGCAGAGAATTCCAAAGGGTCAGAGCCATAAAAGCAAATGCTCTTCAATGAGACCACCTCTTCCATCAGTGCATTCGAAGTGTCCACCACCTTCTCCATGAAGAATTGCTTCCTGACCTCCCTCCTAAACCTCCCCCCTCCAGCTTAAGACTGTGCCCCCTTGTGTTATGGTTGCCTCTCAGCTTAAACAGACTCTCCTTATCCACCTTATTTATCCCTCTCAAGTACCTGAAGGTCCCAATCATGTCCTCTCTCTTGCTCTCTCCTATCCTCCAGGGAGTACATGTTCAGTGCCCTAAACCTCTCCTTGTATGCCTTACCCCACTGACCTGCTGTCATCTTTGTAGCCCTTCTCTGGACATTCTCCAGCAGGTTAATGTCCTTTTTGAGGTGTCGGCACCAGTACTGAACTCTGCACTCTAGATGTGACCTCACCAGTGACCTTTACAAGGGCAGTACAACTTCCTCTCTCCTACTGCTGATCCCCCTAGCTATGCATCCCAGCATCTTGTTTACCCTAGCTGCTGCTTTCTTGCACTATGTGGAGTGTTTCAGGTCACTAGTGATCATCACTCCCAGGTCCTTCTCCTCCTCTGATGCAGATACCTGGACTCCGCCCAGGTAGTACTCTGTCCTGGGATTCTTGGCTTCAGTGTGCATAACTTTGCATTTCTTGGCATTGAAGCCAAGTTGCCAGATCCTGGACCACCTCCCCAGCTTTTACAGATCATTGTGTAGGTCCTGTATCCCTTCAGCTATGTCCACTCTCCCACAGAGCTTGGTGTCATCCGCAAATAGTCACATTTTGCCCTTAATGCCATCCCCAATATCACTGAAGAAGACACTGAACAACACAGGACCCAGCATTGAGCCCTGCAGGACCCCACTGGTGACCTCTCTGGTGCCAGATAACTCTCCCCCAACAACCACCTGCTGGGTTCTGTCCCTCAGCCAGTTTTCTACCTATCTGGCCACCCTATTCCACGGCCCAGAGATCTGCCAACTTCCTGATCAACCTTTTGTGGGGCACAGAGTCGAAGGCCTTGCTGAAATCCAGATAGAGGATGTCTATCACTTGTCCCCTGTCTACTGTCTTAGTGACCCAGTCAAAGAAGTCAATCAGATTCATTTAACACAACCCCCCCCCATGAACCCCTGCTGCCTCGCATCCTGGAGACCATGCTCCTCTGGATATTCTATCAACCTTTTCTTAAGTATGGTCTCCATGAGCCTGCACAAGATTGAGGTCAAACTGAGTGGTCTATAATTCCCTGGGTCATCCTTGGGACCATTTTTGTGGAGGGGCACCACATGTGCTTTTCTCTAGTCCTGCAGTACAACGCCTGACTCCAGTGAACTATAAAACAGACCTGCCAGTGGCCCTGACAGCTCCTCAATCAGCATTAATTAATATATATTTTAATTTATTGTGCTGATTGTTATGTGATTTTCTGTTTCACTTGTTTTCTGCTCATTTATTCGGTTTTGTGTGATTACACACACTTGATTTCCCCTTTTGATTAGCATAAAGTGAAGGATTTCACTGTGTCAACTCAGTTCGGCACCTAGCACATTTCAAGCTTATTCAGGTGCAAACCATCTTTGGTGTACAGGTCAGCTCTTGTTTTAAACTGCTCCCAGTAGTCTATATAAGTTATATTTTCTTTTTGACAACAGCTCGCCATTCTAACATTAAGTCATGCAACAGTAAGATTATTTTCTCTGTGGGCTAGTGGGACTGGGCGTATGCCTGAAAAGGTCACTCTTTTTGTTAAGGTGAGAATCTCATGGCAAATGTCCTTCTCATTCAGCTTTCCAATGTTTTTAGTGCCTACATGTAATATCACAGCAAGATGTTTTTCCCTTTTTACCAACAAGTGATCCTATTCTGGCATTCACATCTTTAATTCTTGCCCCAGGAAGCAAGTGACTGCAGCGGACTCTTTATCTGGTTTACATATTACTGAATCAGTGTATCCGATTATTGAGTCACCTATGACCAATTTATTCTGAATTCTGATGGAGGCTCTGTGAGACTGTTTTCTGATAGTAGGGGTGCAGACCTGTCAGTTAATGTGATATTTTGGCTAAGACCAGCTAATGCCCTTCTTCCCATTTTCTTTCCCTTAGTACTACCTAAAACCAAGGCCCCTGGAATTCTGCGGTTCTGCAGTTGCGGAATTTGCCGCGGAATTTGCATCATGCCGCAGAATATATATATAGTGCCGCAGAATTCATTGTTTTTGGTGAATTTTCATATAAATATACCGTTTTTCCATAGTGTCAGGCTTTCTTTCCCACCTTGTTTATCCTGAAGCCCCTCCTCTATGCTCAGCATATGATGTCATCGATGACATCACATCATATTTAGCCAATGACAGGACTGCATTCTGCCAGAGAAATGAATAAATCATGCCGCAGAAATCAGAAAATGCTGCCGCAGAAGTCAAGGAGCCCTGCCGCAGAAATCGGAAAATTCTGCCGCATAACACCAGGGGCCCTGCCTAAACCACACCACTCCACAGATTCTACTCCTGTAGGGAGATTTTCTTTGCACCCTCTTTTTTGCCATTCTTTCAATCACATCAGAACTATCATTTTCATCACTTAATTCCCTTGTTCATTTTTTGTTTATTAGTGGTTTCTGCTGAGTGAGTGGGTTAACTGATGTAAACTGTACGTACGTCTCAATCCTGTTTATATCCTGCATTCTTAATATTTCTTTCTTCAGTGTTTACAATTCTGTTGTGAGGTCAGAATATGCCAAGCCTTTGCCAGAAATAAAATCACCAACAATCTCATATTGTGGCACTACGGTGTACATAAGACATTTAACGTGTTTAATTCCAGTCCCCTCCTTATGTAAGAATTTTACCTGTATGATCCATTCCGGATATTTTATTTCTGGTAGCTGGTATCAGTAATGCTAAATTTGTTGTTGTAGATAACTGGGGATGCAACTTATTCTAATAAGGAGAGGGGTGCCTTCCCACCTCTCCTGGTGGATGCAGTTAGATACATTTGCCTCCACTTGACTTTTGGTAGGGTAGGGGCCTATGTAGCGCTAGACAGGAAGTGCATGGCAGCTACTTCCAGTTCGGTTCAGCATTAATGTGAATAAAGCATTAAAAATTATAAAATGGGTTTTTACCTACTGTAGCCCTCCAAAACCAGGTTTACACTTAAAATGTGCTAAAATGGTCCATCTGGACACTGCCCTGCACAAACACACACACAGATGCACACACATGCATGCAGAACTACTTTTCTGGAATTTTCTGCGTTTTGTATGACACACACAGAGGAAAGAGATAGAGATTTTTAGTACTACTGCTGCAAGGAAACTCCAAACAGCAGTTTGTCCAGCTTCTTCTACTGGTGGATTACTATCCTACAAGAGCACTTCACTCTACATATCTTAATCTGATGGCCATTCCTAAATTTAACATTAAAATGGTCAGTGGTAGGGCTTTTGAGATTAGGGCCCCATTGCTACTGAATGCCCTTCAGTTAGGTTCAAGGTTAGCAGACTCGTTAGTTAGTTTTAAATCTGCCTTACAAGCATGGCTATTTTCTCAAGCGTTTGAGTCACTGTGAATTTAAACTGTCAGCTGGTTTATTACATTTGATGTGTGCGTGCAAACCAAATGTTCTGCTACAGTAAGAGGGGATAAGCAGGGTATGTCACTGCCAAGTCCACTGCAGCTGAAAACAGCGGGGGCTTGACAATGTAGGCCAGTGACCACCCACTCTCCAGTTGATATCACTCCCTGCTTACTGGGCATAAACTTTGTGTATTTCAAAGATGGAGCTGCTCCAATCAGAGTCAGCAAACGCAGCTGATCAGCTGTCAGCACCAGCAGCCTTGTCTTTCAACACAGCAGCCTGTCTTTGTTCCTGCCACCAGCACAGACTCGGACCACTGATCCTGAGTTCAGCTACATATGCTTTTAGGTAGTAGAAAGAACTGAACTCGGGAACTTACTTTGTGTTTTTTGAAATGAGGGCTAATATGTACTTTAATCGAACTCGAAAGTGGAGCCGTGATGTTGGGTGTGAGCGTATCCGAATATCCGCCTGCACATGCCCAGTGTCACGGCTCCACTTCCGGAAGGCGATTACAGTACTTTCAAGCCCTTGTTTCAAAAAAGTGACCAGTTTCCTGAGTTCAGCTTTTTTTCTTGCACTTACAAATGTATGTAACTAAACTCAGATAATACAGAATATTTTTTGTAATGTAGAGTGGAGCAGAGAGCCCAATCCACGCTACCCTTCTTTCTCCCCCTCCATCCCTTTGTCTGTTACCCACCCACCCTTTGCCATCTATATCTATGTAAGTGCCCCAAGCCCTTACTTACCCACCAGGGGTTTGACACATTCATCTTTTCAGGACCACAGACATGTCTTCACTCTTCAACGCCGGATCATGAACTGAGGAAATCGGGTATGTGGTTCAATGTATTACAATGGGGTTTTGAACTTAGTAGCATAACTTAGGCATTTTTCAATATTTTGGCCCCAAATGTTCAACATACCTTCTTTGGGACACCACCTCATGAACAATGCAAGTGACATTAGGTAAATCTGTTTCAAAAGGGGATTTCATGGTTGCTGCATGAAATCGCCTTTCAGGCAGGGGTTGTAAATTCTCTCCACAATTGTTCATGAGGTGGGGTCATAAGAAGGCTATGTTGAAAATCTGGCATATAAATATTTAAAAACAACAAAGTTAAGAGCCCATGTTGAATATTACAAACACAGGCTCATAACTTTGGTAACTTTTAATATTTTGCCCCCCAATTTTTTTTAAATAGCCATTTCTTCACAGCACCTCATGAATGTGACAGCTGTCATTTTCAAATCCTAGCCAAAATGTGTTTTTGCATCCTGTAAGGTGATTTCGCAGTCACTGCATGAAATCACCTTTCAGGCAGGAGTTGAATATTTTCTCCACTGTTGTTCATGAGGAGGGGTGACATGAAGGCTATGTTGAACATTTGGGGCAACAATGTTAAAAAACAATACAGTTATGAGTCTATTTTGGGAATTTACGAATGCAGGCTCGTAACTTTGGTGATTTTCAATTTTTTGTCCCAAACCTTTCAACATAGCCATTTTTACACAGCACCTCATGAATATGACAGATGTAATATTTCAAATCCTAGCCAAACTGTGTTTTCGCATCCGGAAAGGTGATTTCATGGTCACTACATGAATTCTCCTTTCTAGCAGGAGCTGAAAATTTTCTCTGCACTTGTTCATGAGGTGGGGTCCTAAGAAGGCTATGTTGAAAATTTTGGGCAAAAATGTTAAAAACAATAATGCTATGAACCTATGTTGGAATTTATGAATATAGGCTCGTAACTCTGGTGATATTCAATATTTTGACCCCAGACTTTCAACACAGCCATTTCTTTACAGCACCTCATAAATGTGACAGATATCATTTTACAAATCCTGGCCAAAATGTTTTTTTGCATCCCAAAATGTTATTTCAGAGTCGCTGCACGAAATCACCTTTTGGGCAGGAGTTGAACATTTACTCCACAATTGTTCATGAGGTGGGGTCATAAGAAGGCTATGTTGAAAATCTGCCGTAAAAATATTAAGAAACAATACAGTTATGTGCCTACATTGAAGTTTGCAAATGCAGGCTTGTAACTTTAGTAATTTTCAATATTTTGCCCCAAAATTTTCAAAATGGCCATTTCTTCACAACACCTCTTGCATGTGACAGCTGTCATTGTTCAAATCTTGGCCAAAATATGTTTTTGCATCCCAAAAAGGTGATTTTGTAGTCCCTCGTGAAATCACCTTTTGGGCAGGAATTGAAAATTTTCTCTGTACTTGTTCATGAGGTGAGGTCATAAGAAGGCTATGTTTAAAATTTGGGTCAAAAATGTTAAAAAAACAAAGTTATCAGCCTATGTTGGACTTTATGAATGCAGGCTCGTAACTTCGGAAATTTGTAATATTTTGACACCAAGCTTTCAACATAGCAATTTTTGTACATCACCTCATAACCATGACATGTGTCATTTTTAAAATCCTGCACGAGGTGTGTTTTTGCACCTCTGGTGAGAAACGACATTTTGGCCAATATACTCTATAAATGGTACATGTCATGCCTATAAGGCGACTCCTAAAATAAATCTTTCCAAAGTCGGTGTCAAAACATTAAAAACCAAAAAAATGTTTAACAAGCATCAAACATTCAGCACTGACAAATGTTTGTTTTTAAGATGTACGATTGTAACTTCTGATTGTTGCTTCTTTTTGTACAGTGCAATGCCATGTATTGTGTTTAATGCTGTACCGATATATGCATTTAAACTGATGTATAATTGGTTTGAACTTCGTACGGCACTTGGAGTTATCTGGAGGGGCACTTTATAAATAAAACTGCATTTGACTGGATGAAACATCAACATAAAAGTGTCAAAATATTATAGTATTATCTTTGCCTCAGTGTGTTCCTTGAGATGTCTGGGGCACTTTAGTATCTGTGTGAGGTACAACTGCACAATTATCAAGTTCAGTTGTATTCAGTTTAGTTGCAGCACAGCTTATTTGTAGGTTGTGAGAACTGCTTTGACACAGCACTTTCTTCATGACACAATGACACTGCAAATATTGGTATAACATTAAAGTACCATAAGTATAAATGTGTTATCATGTTTTTGTTCTATATACGATAAACACTATTATGGAAAAAAACGTATTATAAGTATAGCATACCACTATACAAACATTTCTGAAATAGGTTATCACTGCTATACTTCAAGAAATAATATCTGCATTAAGGTTTGGTAAGTTACCCTCTGTCTAAGTGGTAATAAACAGTGGCAGATGGTATATTTATTACGCTAGGTTTTACATAATAAAATAACATGCATATTTCATAACTGGCATGTCAAGGAATATCTTTTCTTTTCATCTTCTGATGTTGTCTCAGGTGTAGCCTATGAGAGCATAGAAATATTTTGGGTTACTCAAGGAAAATGAAGATTTTTTTGTAACACAATTAGACCACTTAAGAAACCCTTTATCACGTCTAAAGTTCTATAATTACTATATATTTTCATGTGTATGTACCACAAATCAGAAAATGTTGAAAAAGTATTTTATTTAAAGCCTGCTATATGTTTATGTCGGTGTAATGTGTTGCTGTTACATCAGTGTGCCGAGTATAATGATGTAATGTATAAAGTAGATTAATGTAAAATTTAGAGACCAGTATTTTTGTGACTGTACATGAGGGGATCTAATGCAATGCACTGCTGGAAAGGTAAGTATCAGGCCTTTACAATGGTATATAGAATAAGGTTCTAACACGTAGGGCCAATGATTGTCTGTTTTCAATGGAAAATACCAGTAAAAAACAGAATTATTCATTTTTTAAACCAGCACTTGGGAGTAATTTTTTTATGAAAACTCCCACTTTGCACCAGCTGCTTGGGCAAACCCCTCCATTTTAACCAAGGTTTTGTTCAAAACATGCTGATCTGCCCTTCATTTGGGTGAAAAAATGGAAAAAAAGGATTTTAAGATTTTGCCAATTGGAACTCGCCATTTCTGAACACGGAAAATTATTGGCTTTAAACATGTAAGGTGCAAAAGCTATTTGTTTCTAACATTTCATTCTCATTATTGATACAAAGACTATACATTGATATAAATATTAGTGTATCAATACACAAATGCTTCATCGA
The DNA here is from genome assembly GCA_016271365.2 of Neoceratodus forsteri. NCBI lineage: Eukaryota > Metazoa > Chordata > Ceratodontiformes > Ceratodontidae > Neoceratodus > Neoceratodus forsteri. Next base: position 6,704,203 of record JADMNL010000027.1, read on the forward strand.
TTTGCCACAGATTACAACCTGACACCAACCTTTCATTAAAAAAATACTTAATTTCTAGCCCTAATGGTTCAAGAGCATATTTAAATAAGAAAATAAAATGCCATTTACACACTCGTAGTTCACATTTTTTTTTAAGAATTTGTCATGAGCCAACTTTTGTGAACCTGACGTGCCTCAGTTTGATTCATAGGAACCCACTTTAATGAGACACGATCCCTGCTTTTGTGAGCCTTAGCGGTCAAGAAAGTAAGGAAAAGAAGAGAAACATTTATGCATGAAAAATAATAAAAAAATTGCATGGTGGTCGATTGATTAAGGTGTGTAAGCTTGATTCTTCAAGTGATTTTTTTGTCAAAAAATATCAATAGTTTTTAAAAATTAATGAAATTAAGCTTTTGCGTGTCATGAAAGCAAGGCATAACCCCAGTTGTACACACATTAACTTTTGATCCAGATCTGACAACCAGAGGAATCGATATCAAATTTAGTACAACAAATAATTGAGAGCTTTGTCCTGCATTCAGTCTATAAGATTTATTGAATGAGATCCACAATCATGCACATGGTGAGTCCAGATCCTCCTCAGACAAAAAAGAAGGCACTAATCAGGCAGTAGCCTGCTCCTATTAAAGCCTCTAAATCCCTGAAGGCACAGGAGAAAATGAGCACTCACCTAACATGTGTAATGGTAAACATGGATTTATTAGTGCAACAAGCAATCAAGTCACCTAACCCCACCAGCACTGTTATACCCTTGATTATTCAGAACTAAAGGAGGCCTTGCCTTTTACATGGAGTTCTTCTGTGATGAAATATTTGGGAGTCAACATTAAACACCATATTGAATAAATACCTACAGAGAATTATCCACATCTTCTCATGAAGGTGAAAAAGGAACTGTAAAGTTAGAAGGCATGACTCATTTCACTACTGGGGAAGGCAAATGTATTCAAATTGTCTATTCTGCCCAAATTTCACTACCTCTTTTAGGTTTTTTAACTATGTATTTGCATGATTTTTTTTTCAAACAGTTAAAAGCATGAATAGGACCCATGCTGTGGCATGGCAGAACCTTTAGACTAAAACAACATACACTGACCTTACAATATCACAGGAGGGGGGTGGGACCACCCAACACTTAACTATACTATAAAGCTAGGCAATGGAAAGCTTCAGCACTTGCTTCTGGGCTCTTTGAGGACATGGAAACTAGTATAGCGAGGGCATAAAATGGTTGAGAAGGCTCACAGATGTCTTATATTTATTTATTTATTTATTTATTTATTTATTGAAAATTTCGGAATTACAACCTTTGAGTCAAGGACTCCTTTGCAAAGGCTCCATGTCAGTCATGACAGGACAATTACAACAAGACAGTATGGACAATGTTCTCAAAACAGAGAAATTACAATTCGACAAACGTTTAAAATCATAGCATAAAGTCAAAGGCTACCGTCAGTTATAATATTGAATTTTACACAGAGACAAGGCTTGTACAGAAATTGCCAGGACATTACAAGAGTTTAACAATCACAGTATAGGGTATTGCCAAGACTGAGATAATATCTGAGAGCTGAGAGTGTTTCTAGCGATGTGGTGGCCCTGGTGCCTGACAACCTATGCGAAAAGATGGAAAGCAGCTACAGGTCTCCGAGTTAAGCAGATACTTCTTGATCTCTGTTTTGAATAGTCTTAGACTGGGGGCAAGTAAGATGGAAGATGGTAGATTGTTTAGCCAAAGTGGAGCACGGTAACGGAAAGATCTTTGCCCCAGAGAGGTTCTGCAGTGGGGGACTGCATAGGAGGTCCCTGCCAATCGTCTAGGGGTGCCCCTATTGGGGGCTGGTTGGATGAGGCGATGCAGACAAACAGGTGCGAGTTTCATAAGGATTTTCTTGGCTTGGAGGCAGGTTTGGTATTTGAGCCTCCCTTCAAAGGTTAGCCAGTCCGCTTGATAATAGAGCAGACAGGTATGCGTTTGTCTATTGCTGCTGGTGACCATGCGGCAGGCTTTGTTTAGTGCTATATTAATGCTGTTTAAGGCTGATTTGTCAGCAGTGCCGTACATAGTTATTCCATAGTCGACCAATGAGAGGACTGTGCTAGTAACGGCTAAACGTAGAGCCTGAGGAGGAAGGCAGTGTTTGTGTCTGTAAAGAATGCCAAGTCGGGTATTAACTGAGGAGGAGAGAAGTTTAATGTGATGGTGGTAGGTAAGGGACGTGTCCAGAGTGATACCTAGATATTTAAAGTGGGTGACCTGCTCAATGTGGTTACCCTGGAGGTTTGAGATTGAGAGCTGGGAGTTATAGAGGGGGTTTTGTTGATGGGCAAACATCATGGATTTAGTTTTGTCATAGTTAAAATGGTTACTGATTTTGATACACATTCTTAAAGTATGGCCTTGGACACATCTATTCATTTTAGGTGCCTTTACACATGGTGTTCTGTATTGGAATGAGCAATACAGACCCACTGCAACGTAATCTTTTCTGGCATGTATAGGTGATCCACTCAACAGCCGAAGTGAGCGGTTCACTGATTTCACATTTCCTGCATCCCTGGGTTAGCTGTCTCTTGTACTGTTTTGCCCTGCCACTCATTTCGGTCCCATGATAACTTCTGGTAATGAAATCTTATGCTCTCTAGGCTGCCCATAAAGAATGTTAACAGTCAGGAAGGGCCAAGAGAGCGATATAGGGAAGCGTGTCTATAGGGGACAAGACAGCGCAGGGCAATAAGCAGAGCAAAGCGCGTAATGGCACTGGCGATGCCGCATAAAAGTGCCTTTAGAAACAACTGATCATCTCAGCTTTAACATCAGTATAGGGCAACCCTACTGCACCTCCCTTGTTGTATTATTTGCATTTATTTATTTTAAAGCCGCAGTACTGGGTAATCAGGAAGTGATTATCAAAATTCTGCTTTTGGCTGGAAGCATGCAGCCATAGTTCTGGTTTCCACATCTGTAAATATTTTTTCTAGCAGTCATTAGTTTTTTAGATATTTAAAATTAATTTTCATTGTTGTGGACCCACAGTAAATATGGCTGGTGCCTAATTTGCAGCCAAGCTCCCCCCCAACACATCACGTCATTTGTTTACTTCCATGGGACCCTCTGCTGCACATTCCTGCTGTCCTTGTATAGTACTGTGAGTCATGCACATTCACAGTTGGCAGCAGAGGATTCCAGTTCAACATGGCAGTTGGAAGAAATGTAAACAAAAACAAAGAAAAATGGAGTCAATTACAGGGGGATAGTACAACAAAAAACAAGAAACATTGCCAGGTAAGTGCTCAACACAGCACAGGGAACAAACTGCTGCAAAAGATCCAATTTTATTTATCTAGTACTGCTGCTTTAAAAGGAAAATGCTCCATTAAGCAATGCTCTTCTACAATGATATCCTGATTAGGACAGCAGGCAAACCAAATTCATAATGAACACTTGAGGTACGTACAGGATACACGATAATACAATAGTATGACACAGCCTGAGCTTACATGACAGAAATGGTAGGCAAGGAAACCTTACATAAAATGCATGTGGAATATTATAAATACATAAAAAGAGTAGACACAACATAGTAGTATATACATGGTATGTGGTGCAAAATAGAGTAGCATGATGGAGAAGGGTAGGGACATAAGATACAGACAATCAGGTGTAACCACAGGTACAAACAGCAGTGCAATGGGCATAAAATTACATACTGACCGTAATTCTTGATCTTCTCTTGTATCTTCAACATTCATTACTGCTGGGTGTAGGCGGGAGCTTTTTTTTTATTTTTGGAGGGAGGAATCAGCACCTATGGTGTCGCCCACATGGCGGATGCACTGCGTGAAGCACACGGGTTGGTCGTTAGGCACCGTAGACTCCTCCTCCATCCCAGTTCTCTTTAGCCGGAGAGGCAGAAAGAGAGGTTTCAGAGAAAAAAGGGTGAGGCGAGAGAGCCAAAGGATAGAAAACGGAAAGGATATAAACTGAAAAATGTATAAGTTGATTAGGGGACAGAAAAAGAGAAGCCTACTCTAAGTGGCCCTAGGGCCCCAATCCTTGGGCAGTTTCGGAGAAAGGAGAAGACAAAGGATAGAAGGAAAAGAGTAGAGAAGGGAGAAAGGGATAAAAATGGGGAAAGGAGAAGGGCAGTCTACCACATTAAATTGGGAGACCACTGGCATGAGAGTTTCAAATTCCAGCGGGATTGAAGACAAGGGAGCAAGGATCCCACCAGTTAAGGAGTTACTGAACCAGTGTCTGAAGGGGATTAATGGTCTTATCAGACTTGGCGAAGGCAGTCCCTTCCTCACCCCCTTTATCCAAAATGTTAGTAAAACTTAAGCCTAGGTCTCACCGACTGTGCCTGGGAGGGTAACAGTCCTGTTCAGAAGAGGAGTGAGTCCTGAGTTAGGCCTATGGAAGAAATCTGGAAGAAGGGTTTCCACGGTAGTACTGGAGTAGTCCCTAGTTCAGAACAAGAGAACCACAGGACAACTGTGTCATAAGAAAAGAGAGGGAGGAAAAACTCCCACAGACTCTCTTAGGACTGCCAAGAAGACAGCTAGAGGGTGACATAAGCCAGAGGATTATTCAAGCCCCAAGTGGGGGACACCCTAGAAATGTAAAGAGAATTAGAGGGAGTTCCCACAGAGGGTTTAGGGTGAAGACCCTACTCTCCATCCTCCAAAGCGAATGCTCTGTGACTTTAGAGAAGGAACAGAGAGCTCTGAGGTACCAGGGGAACTCAGCCCCCAATTGGCCTCTAGCAGGGGAAGGAGGAGTAGGGCAGAGGTGATGCCCAAGTACTGAGGTTAATGAGGGGATGGAGGGTGGGAATCAGTAATGAATGGTAAAGATACAAGAGAAGTTCAAGAATTACGGTAGGTACGTAATTTTTATATCTTCCTCTTGTCGATCTTTGCCATTCATTACTGCTGGATGAGTACCAAGCCCCCCAAAGGGGACCTGGCACAGCCCTGAGGGAACAGACCCCTCAGCCTCCTGCGGGGGAGACCCTAGCCTTACTAGACCAAGCAAGGTCTAAGGCTGCTTAGGATGAGGAGGTGTTCCCCGTGGCTAGGGAGATGAAGGGCACACCTGAAGAATCCTCCTTGCCCTGCAGAAAAAAAAGACAGGTCCCCCAAAAAGCAGAGGAGATGACCCTACGCCAGGCAATGGGTGACAATCTGGATAGATGAAGCCACGCCATCCACCTAATGCAGATCTCTGTCCCTGCTAGTCTGGGAACCACCTCATTGGTGTCATAAGATGCCCTTGCCTTGCCTTGCAAGCTCCAGACCCTGAGCAGAGAGGGCAATGGCCTGTCTCAATTGCTCTGTATCAGGCTGCTGGCACCTGAGCTAACATCGACCACAGGTGCCTGTTATAGGCAGCGTGGTGCACCTGATGTGAACCTATGCACATCAACACACGAGCTGAAGAGAAAACCCTTCATCCCCACTGGTCGAATTTTGCAGAATCTGGATTCAGGGGTCGGTTGTGCGCCAGGCACCGAGGCCCGGAGGGAGTGTCTAGGGACATCAGGCCTGAAGGAGGGTGAGGTAGGGAATCTAGAGACTCCTGGGGGGGCACAATACTGTCTCCTGCAGTCTGCTGGGGCTGGAGAAGGAGTGGCTGGAGACTGCCAGGTGTGGATAGATGCCTCCTGGAAGGCGATGAGCCAGGAGGGCACCACTAAGTGGTGAGCTCTAAATTCACTAAGGAATGAATGCACCTCCAGCTCAGTATTGGCCCTCAGAACATGAGAGGTGCAACACTCCTGTACTAGCCTCGAAAGGAACCGCTGATATTCTGTGAAATCAGCGTCAGAGGACAGGTGGACAGAATGTTCCTCTCCCTCGTAAGAGGAAAACGAGGAAGATGAGGAGTCTGAATGTCCAGAGGACTCCTGTGGCGGAGGGGACAGGCAGAAGACCCGTCCATCCATGGCCCTAACATAGGAAGGAAAGGCCACCACAGTGGCTCTGAACATCTCCCAGGTTAAAGGCCCCGTAGGACCCACATGGCCCAGGAGAGGAGGGGGTGTTTGCAGAGGGATGGGCGATGGGCACCGTATTGAGCTTGTCCGACCTCTGCCAGGACTCTGAGACCCAGGGGTTGATTCCATCATGCAAGGGGGCCCTGAGGCCATACCGGGCTGTGAAGTTTGAGTCTGGGAAGGCAAACTCTAGAAGAGCCCTGAAAGGGGGTCTCCCCTTTGACACGCCTGGGGTTGCAAGTGTCCAGAACTTTATTTCAAATTTATGTTTCTCTGATCTGGTTTTTTGGAACGCTAGTCCTTTTCTGAATGTTTTCAGATCTATAGCTGGCGACTGTGGACCAAGCGACCCGCTTTTCTCTGGCGCAGGTAAACTTTCTTTGAAGTGTCCAGAAGGGCAACCCACTGCACTGCCAACCAAGGGTGCCTCCGAAACCTTAAGGGAAGGGCGGGGCTCAGCATTATGACTCCGCCCCACCCCCAAAGGGTGGTGGAAGGGGGCCACCACACCTCACCCCAACCCCTCAGACTCAGAGGCAGCCCTGAAGGGGGCCACAGCAGTGAGGGCTCCCCCGAGGTCCACAGCAACACCGGAGATGGCAGCTGCCTGGACCCCTCCCAGAGGAGGGTACCCTGCCCCGAACCCCTGAACTGTCGCCTTCAAGGGATCCATGGCCACCCCCAGCCAAAGGATCCACCATGGCAACTGGCTCTGGGGACTCCGGGATAGAGCCGCTGGGCCACCTGACACTGCGTCCCATGGAGCTCTCCGACCCTGGAGAGTCAGGCTGCCAGTCCGGGTCTGCCTCCAAGTAGTCCTCCTCCAAAGGGGAGGCAGCCAGGTGGACCTCCAGGCTAGTGACCCTGGAAGAGCCCCCAGCAGTGGTGCAGTGAGCAGAGCTGCTACAGGACATGGCACCGCCAGCAGCACTGTCTTGATCACCAACGCCATGAATGGAGCCAGTATCCAGGATGGCGCCACCTGGTGGCACCAAAGGTCTGCCAGTGCCGGGCCCAGCAACAGTAGGCATCGACACTGGGGGAGCCTGCACCTCTGATGAGGTGATTGGTGGGGCGGCACCAGCAACGCGACTCTTGGGGGAACCGTGTTGCTCCTCTGGCACCACAGAAGAGGCCACCTCCTTGGCAAGGCTGGAACTGGAAGAGGCCCCCTCCTCACTGGGCCATATAGACCTGGGAGGGGACCCAGAGGAAGGGTCTAGAGTTCTAGCCTAGGAGACTCATGAACGACATCGTCCTCCAAAAGTCGTTGGGGCCTTGCCGACTTTAAATGCGCAAATTTCTGGAACACGGTAGTCCATGGAGAAGCAGGTGTCGCAGTGGCCCATATCATGGTTGGGTCCCAGGCAATGAAGACAAACATCATGCCGGTCCGAAATGGAAAAATGCTGGCCACAGGGGCACCATTGCATGGGGGCACAGCCCACTTTGGATTTTCTTTTGGCCCCAGAACCAGACATGATGCAAAAAAAACTTAATCAAACTACAGCAACAGAGCCCGGCACCATCGGAAGAAATAAAAGGAACGGGCTTACCGGATTTCCAACGGTGTTGGGCGGTTCAGAACCGGGATGAAGGTTGGAGAAAGGTGGTGTTGACAGGTGAAGGCCTATGACGCAGATTAAATTTCTTTACTCATGCAGCAGGTGCAATCTCAATGGCAGGAGAAACAGAACTGGGATGGAGGAGGAGTCTACGGAGCCTAACGGCCAACCCATGTGCTTCACTCAGTGCGTCAGCCGCGTGGGCGGCACCGACTCCTCCTCCCAAAAAAAAAAAGCTCCCGTGGCGGGTGCGTGCCTCCGGCTTACACCCAGCAGTAATGAATGGTGAAGACTGACAATGGGAAGATCTTTGAATGTATTACAATTGACCAGAGACCTCAGCTTAAGGATGGATTGCAATTTGTTCCACAAAGTGGGGATAGAGCAGCTGAGTGAAGTTCCACCAAATTGTGCGAGGTACCTGCTGTATTTGTCAGGATGAACACTAAATGCCATATTAATTATCAGTAAAACATGGCATTTAGGCTTAATCTTGGCAAATATAGCACGGCATAGGAGATATGAAGAATGTTAAATCTCTGTGTATAGGGCACTGTTTTATTTTAATTTCTTTTATTAAGTATACTTTATTAATTTCCCGCAAATAACAAGTAGAAAAACAGAACAAACAAACAATTTGGAACAAGTGCAACAGTAACAACAATCCCCCCATCTTCCTACCCTCACCAACTGCCAACCCATCCACCCCCTCCGTCTGCGACCCAACCTGGAAAGACCATAATAACAGGATAGGCTAAGAACCCCTTAAGAATAGTAAGGTGTAAAATGACTCCAGTGTATCAGAAACAGTCTGTGGCCTCTTCCGCATAGATGCAATGTGCTTTTCTAGATGGAGGGTCAGTAAGACCTCTCGGTGCCATTCTCGGAAAGTTGGGGTTATATCCTCTTTCCAGTGTCGTAGCATTACCAGTTTCGCTATGGTGGCTATCAGGGACAAGTGGGCTGTCCTAATGCGAGGGGTACCCATAGGAAAAATAGCCAATAAACAGCTCTCAGGTGTAAAAAGATTTTCCAGGCCCAACATTGGGTCCAAAGCCCGCTGTATGGTACTCCAAAATGACTGAACCTTACGACATTCCCACAGCATGTGAAAAAGGGACCCAGAAGCCTCTCGGCCCCTATTGCATACCGGAGACCGAGATTTACCCATTTTATACAACTTCACTGGGGTAGAATACAAATCATGCATTATATTAAACTGCACCAAGCCAAGCTGATCCTGTTTGACATATTTATATAAATTAAGCCATGAGGTCCTCCAGAAGTCCTCATCAGTTGGCAGGTGAAGCACTTGAACCCAATAATAACAGATGCCAGAGGGGGAGGCAGGGATGCAAAGATTGGAAATGCTTATAAAGTATAGACACTGTGTGTGGTTGCTGTGCTATGGACAGTAGGGAGTCTACCCCTCCAAATGTGTCATGTGCCAAGGTGTAGGACCCAAAAAGGCAAGCACCACCCCTTTAAGTTGGAGGAATTTAATAATGTTAGGAATTCGTAGATGGAAGTGGGCCTGTAATGATGGAAAGGAGATGAACCCGTCGTCTTGGAGTAGGTCTGCCAGGGTACAGGCACTTAACTGGGGACAAAAGAACGCCAGAATGGGACAGCGTCCTACTAGAAAATGGGGGTTATTAAATACAGGTTGAGAAGTTGCCATAGTCCAAGACAGAGACAAGTAAGAATGGAGTTGACTTCATGCTTTGCATGACCATTCTATTGGGGTAGAGCATAAGGGACGAGGAAGCTGGGAGAACCACAAGTAGAGCAAACCAGACAGAGAGCGGCCCACACTAGCAGCCAAGGCCCTCTCAATTTCCAACCAGACAGGACTATATAGAAGTGGGTCAGATATAGGGCACTGTTTCAGAAGGAGCAGTCATGTGTCATCATCCCACAGTGTTAGCACTCTCATCCAGTGTAACTTAGGGGGGTGGACACTGGCATAACATAAAATGCTTGCCTGTTACTTAGGAAGCTCCCCCTGGCATATGTTCTGACTATAGTCAGAGAGACGTGTGAGTGCACACCCCATTAGAGTCAATGGGGCAATTTGTCAAAGCAGATTTCCTTATGCTAAGTAGCATTGGGAGAATAATTAAGGCCAGCATTTGATATACAACGGACTTGTTAATCAAGCGCTGCTCTTAATTATCCTCCCAATTTTAACTCAAGTGCCTCTCTGTCTATACATCATAGCATATGCAAGAGTGGTAGTGGAGCCAGCACTGGGACGGGAAGGGATTGACTGGATTGCCACTTAGGGCAAAAATACAATTCCTTCCCTCCCAAACGGGGGAAAATTAAACTTATAACAACCTTCTGGGCAGGTTTTCGAAAATGTCAGCTTTCTGCAGAGGATGCAGTTGATAAAAAAAAAAAAAACTTGGCAAATCTCTTTATGTTTATGTATTCAATATACTTACCTTCCTCTGATGCTTCACTACTTATAAGAGATCCACGCATACAGCGTCTCTGACACTTGGCCTTCACTTGCTCTTGCTGCTTGTCAATAAGCACCATCATAATTCTCTACTTGTGACATCACAACAGGTTGATACAGAAACGATTATGATATCAAAAGCAGAGGAGTCTGATATTTGTAGACAAGCAGCTAGAAGCAATGAAGGTTTAGTGACAGAGGATTTTGTTTTCATGCAAATATCTTTAGTAATAAATTGTATCTTGAGGAAGCATCATGTGACAACCTCAACCAATCACAGCGCTCCTTCCATTAGCCCATGAGGCAGTCTTATTTTAATAAGGTTGCCTCACACGCAGCATCACGGCAATGGAGGCTCGCTGATGGAAATGCTGGGGGAAAAGGATCATTTTCTAAAATAAAAAACAGTCCCTTGATGGTTTTGCTGTGTTTGTCATGTGTCAGAGCAGCTTTGCTTCACTGTTCTCACCCATGCCGAATGCAGGGTCATTGGTGTGAAACTTCTATTATTCTGCAATGAGTGGCTCTGAGGGACATATTACACATAGAGCAGAGGGCGGTAAATACAGGAAAATGTCTGCATTAAAAGTTGAATTCTGTCTAAATATTATATTTTTCAAAGTTTACCTCATGGTATGGTGACTTTAATACAGAGAATACAGAAAAAAATCTAAAGAGATATGCAGAGCTGGAGGAGACACAGAGTAAAAGTGAGAAATACGAGCTAATAATCAATGCGAGGGCAGAGGATTTTTGTTTTCTGAAATGGGTATGTAAGAAATGGAAGCTGAGCTAGAAGCACAAGGTACAATTGCACATATTGCTGAGGTAGGCCGATAATGAACATTAGGAATAGGGTCAGTGTTTATCTGATAACTGGAATGATACTTTTAATAGAACTTCCAAACGTGGCAAAGATAGAACGTTGCTAGGCAACAGCTTTGCTAGGAAATCACTGCACGTTCCAAAAGACAGAACTACTGTACTGTATCTAGAGCAGAACTGCATTTTGCTATTAATAACACAATACTGCTAATATTAAACAGCAAATGGCAGTTAAGAGACATTCCCTGTTGTTTCAACTTCCCATTTTTCTGATGCACCCGAAAACGTTTTGAAGGCTGTTTACTGGCACAAGTACATTCTTAAATATATGAAAGCATTGTTAGAATAATTATTTATCCTATTAGGTCATGCCCAGCTAAGAATATATACAGGATGGCAGCGAATGAATTAGCTCCCACAATTGCAGCCATTGGCATCACTCATGCTACTTCACATATATCTGTGTCTATTTTTGGTTATTCTATTTTTTGTTTTTGTTTTTTTTTTTATTTTATTTTAAAGTCCTTGTCTTTCTACATGAGCTTTTTAACTGTTTGGGTAGCTTTCTGGCAAGTTTAGTTTTTTTTATTGCTATTTCAAATTACTTTTGTCCTGAACTCAGCAACTCTGAAACTATAACTTTAAAAGTAGATTTAACCAAAAGTAGCATGGCAACCGCAATATTTCTTTCTTTTACTATATTTACACCCATATTCTACATCTATCATAAAAGTCTGATGAAAATGACATGGGATTTAAATGGTTCATGTATAAAAGCACACAAATATTTCACACATTTTAGGGAATGCTACAACGCTCTCAGTAGGATTTTTAAATCGGGGGTCCTGGACCTTCCAGTAAAAAACTGAGGTCCTCATGAAAAGCCTGACAGTCCCCCAGAAATTTGTGAGGGATCCCAAATAAGTGCGGCATCATAGTTAACCCTGTCATTGAATATTCCTCTGTAAAAACCCGGTCCTTTCATTATCTATTTTAGGGACCCTTACTTAATATGATACACATCCTAATGTCCCCTGCTGTGCGCTAATCCTCAGCTTTCTTTTCCCAGAACTGGGCCCAAATGCCGGTAGTCTTGTGCCATTGCACCCAGCTGTCAGGAAAAAAAAAACTGAGGACTGGCGCACGGCAGGGAACATTAGGATACTTATCTAATTAAGTAACCAGGTGGTGGAGATGGAATCCCAGCCAATAAAGCCTGCTTCACAGAGATGTGCATCAGGTACAAATGTATATCCTGAGCCACTCATTGCATGTAAAGGATGCAGGCTGGGATGCTGCTAAGCCCACGAGGAAGCAGCACTAATCTCGCGCTCCCAAGTCATAACTGAATAAAAGTACTTAAAACAATTATTTTTTAATTCAAACCTGCTCGATTTGATAAATAAGAGTCATCTACTGATTGTACAATTACCATAGGTACACAGTGTGGAATGAATCCTGCTACTGTGGAATTTTTTCACACTCAAAAGGTCAACAACTTGATGAGAGGCATTGAACAGCCATCAGGGAGAGCAACCCGTACCGTGATTCAGACCACGCTTCACCAGCTGGTAAGCATGGTCCAAGATTTTGACCACAAATTCAATGCTCTCACATCTTGAGTATCAGCCTTGGAGACTCGTATGGACAATTGGAGCAGACGGTCCAAAAGCTGGAGGCTTCGGCCCTGAAGCTGGACAGTGTGATGACCAAACTAATTAGGGAGAATATCTTACTGTGGCAGAGACTAGAGAATGTGGAGAATCAGGCGAGAGAAAGGAATATGCAGATCATGGGGCTATTGGAAGTAGCGGGGGGGGATTCTCTCAACTTTGCAAAAACATTTTTACCAGTCATCCTTGGACTTTCAGACAAGGGCCTTCCTTAGTCCCTAGAGAAGACATTCAGAGTCACTCTACAGTGGGTGGTAACAGACACATACATACCCCGCACCTTTATGATCATTTGCATAGGTGTTGGGGACAGGGACAGAGCCCTGATGGCAGTAAGACCTCACAGGACCTTAACATATGGTGAAGGCAACGTGCAACTCTTTCTAGACTTACCATATACAGTAGCACCCACCAATGAAGAACATCTTTCAATGGGGTCTGGAATAAGTCAAGGCAGCTAAAATTGCAACACCAGCTTTTACTAAAAGCCAAAGTGAGGATCACATGGAATGGCCAGTAGAATCTATTTTCCAACCCCAATGACATCGATAAACTGACCTGTCAGACAGAAGCTGGGATGGCCAAGGGAGCAGAGGGTGAAGTGCCTTCAGAAGACAACTGAGCAGTGCATGGTGATTCCACCACAGTTACTTCATGGACACTGAACAGTGAGCTTGTTTTGCTTATTCTCTGATGTTGGAATAATCTACAGTTTCATTTGCTATCAATGGGGGTCCTGGTCACTTATAGTTTAACGTGTGGGTTTTAGAGAGAGCACTGAAATCTAGGGCTCCACGAAATTAAACTTCAGCCGGCAAAATTTTGGTCAATGTCAGAATTTCGCTTTCGCAAAACTTCAGAATGCACTTTGGCAACTTTCACAGAAATTCTGACTTAGAATGGCGGAATGAATGTATGAATTGTGGATTAATGTATTAAACTGCGGAAACAAAATTGATAACTGTCAGTGGTCAGTTCTGAGGAATTTCTTTCTGCAGTTTAACACATTAATCCACAATTAATACATTCATTCTGCAGTACAGCAGCTCACTGAACTGCAGAATTAATGTTTGAATTGTGGATTAATGAATTAAACTGCAGAAAGAAATTCCACAGAACAGATCACTGAACTGAGGCATGATTACCTGTATTGTGGATTAATGTATTAAAGTGCAGAATGGAATTCCACAGAACTGTCATTCCACAGTCCATGTGTATTTTTCCGCAAGTCAGTTAGAAAATTCTGCTGAACAGGGCAAACATTTGCCAAACACATTAGGAAGATTCTGATTTCTCCAAAGGCAGAAGTTAGGAAATTTTGTGAAACTTACAAAATTTTGCGAAAGCTCCGAAAAGCGGAATTTGCATCTTCCACCAAGCTCTACCTGATATCGAACATTTGGTTACAACATGGTGGTTCCTGCCTCCATCTTCATAAACGTTATTGCTCTTTCACAAAGACGCACACTCAAGCTGTCTGGACTGCTTGGCGACTCATTACTGAGACCTTTTCAAATTTCACCCAGGGACTCCAGGTTTGGACTGTAGCAGTGAACGTTAACTGTTTCATCTGGTAGACAACAGTTGCATTAAATCATTTCACATTTCTATACCTTACAGGTTTGTTTTCCAACTTTATTAGGCTGCATTCTTTGCAAAACGGACTGGAACATGCTGGACTTACAAAACTGCAGCCTAGTAATCTTTACGTTACATGGCTAGTTACTTATAATTGTTTAACTACCAGTTCTCTACGTTCAGAGCTTGAAAGTTGAGGAAAAGTTTATCTGTTATTAAGCAGATGTTGCCTTGGGGGGATCATTTGACTAACATGTGACTCTAAGGTAAAAAGGGTACTGGTTATGCAATCTTAGACAGATTCCCCTTTAACTTCCTTGACTATATGCTTCTGATGACAACGTTCTTCAGTAGTGATATTTTCTCTGTATCACAGGGTATTCTCTATATGCTGTAACATTGGAGGGGATGTCTTGCAATAATCCTTTGTAAGTGATTACACTTGTAAGTCAATCATTTTCTTGTCCCTCTGTGGGAAATGTTTGTAAGTTTTTGCTTGCAAAATCTAATAAACATAAAGCTAAAAAAAAAATGCAGGTACTCGGGTCCCCGAGAGTCCTGCGTTAGTTCAAGAGGGTGTCATAGTATTGGTAATTTACTCTGTTTTGGCATTTGTGGAAAAAAAGAAGCAAACATTATGATAGATGATGTATCCTCATTTCACTTTTTCTTTCACACTCACGTTGACACCTAAAACAGTGAAGTTATAACTGTACAAAACAATATGACCATTTATGGATTTTTTCTGTAAAGAGGGATTAAGACTCATCATCATGTAACTTAAAAACAAGCATGAAAACCCATGTTCTTCTTTTGAATTTTATGGGGGACATTTTGAAAGGAGATGTGCCAGCGCATCCCAAGAAATGTGCCGCAGCATGATATTCAGCTGGTGGACATGCGGCACGCAACTCCAGCTGCGCCAAAGCACAGCCATAATGTATGCGGCGCATCCCCAGGGGGCGTGCCCATGAATATGCGGCACATCCCCATATTCAGCCATGATGTGAGGGTGCAGCAGCCAGCATCTCGAGAATGAGCAGCCCAAAGTTAGGCGTGTTACGTACGCCTAACCGCGCCCACAGGCGGGCTGCTGTACTGCACACTGCAGCACAGCAGCCACTAGCCCCTACAGCCCTTGGCAAGCCCCAAAAATACTTGGATTCCCTGATTCAAGTAAAAATGACAGCAACCACCCATTTTCAGTAGTGTAGTGCCCCCCCCAACCTCCTGCCCTGACCCTGATCAATGAACCCCAATCACACTGCACTATACAGGCACCACCAGTCCAGGATCCTGGTTTGATGTACAGTCCATAATTGAGCCAGGACCAGGATCCCCTGTGCAGTGTATAGTACCTATCCGTACATGTCTTCCAATGTGTCGTGGTCCCCCCATCCCATCACAATCCCCAATCGCATACAAAACATGACCCAAAGGCCCTTTTCCATAGTCTAATGGCACCCCCTCCCGTCGTGAACCCTGTTCGTGATAAGAGGGGACACTACACTATGGAAACGAAGGGATAGGGTGTCATTTACTTTTATTGCAAACGTGGTTCGGGGATGGGGAGTGCCACTAGTCATGTTCTGTATGCGATTGGGGATCGTGACGGGGTGGGGGGGCCACTAAACATTTGAAGTTCGGAGATCAGGGAAAGGGTGGGGGGTCGGGGGGCACTACACTATAGAAAACAGGTGGTTGCTGTCATTTTTACTTTGGATCGGGGAACGGGAACGGGGGGAGGCCACACAGCGCATCCTGCCAGGCACATCCCTGCAGACAGGCATGCAAATGGGACCATAATGACATACAAATGGCCTGCATGCCTAATGGCCTCATTTGCAGGTACCTGGCTGAATATCTGGAATTTGGGCCCAGCGTATTTTCCATTGCGGTGCCCATCCCCATCCCAGGTATTCAGGCCACCCAGGGGGATGAGTTGGCACATTGTTGGCGGTCCCCATTTGTGCAACACACAACCATTGATATATTCGGATGGGACGCACAATTGCGCATCTCGTTTGAATATAGCACTTTATTGTGCAGGCCCATTTATTTGGGTGGTGCATCGGGATGCGCCGGAATGCCCCCCGGTCTTTGAATATGGGGGCCTAAATGTTTATGTAACCATCATGTAGTGGTAAAAAAAAAAAAATCATAAATTTTACATGAGATTGCTGAAAAAACAGGGAACATCCTTAAAGAACACCTGACACCATTAGAAAAACTTTAAGAACAATGTGAGATTTAGACACAGTTCACTTTATATTTCATATATTTTCTATAATTCTTTCCCTTTTTTCTTTATTGCTGAGGACACTGGTATGAAAGAGGATGACTGCCCCTTAGACTTCATCTACTTTTTCTGCTTGCCTACACCTGACATCATAATCCCCTGTTTATGGCATCACAACTATCTCCACAGCAACAGATTGTGATGTCACAAATAGAACTGTGATGTCAGGTGTAGGTAAGCAGCCAGAACAGATAGAGCAGCAATCCCGTTACATGCAAATGTCCTAAGCAATAATGAAGTACAGGTGATGATTTCAGAGGAAAATGTTAAACATGAGCTAAATGGTGTCTAAACATTACATTTTCTCAAAGTTGTCACAATGGCATCAGGAGATCTTTAAGGACTAAAAAAGTGAATCACAGCAATTGCTAGTTAATATATATTTATTTTCTTCAAACATTTTACCAGGAAAGAGACACTGAGCTGATAACGGTTTGTTTCTAGGTTTGTCCCAGGGGAAAGGGGAAGTGCAGTACTGTACAACTAGACATAAGGTGCCAAAATAAATACATATAAGCAGTGAGTTACAAATACAAAGAGTCAAATTTCATTTAGTTTTTGTTGACCGGGTAAGTGCACTAGACAAATCCTGCCTATTTTCAGGCACGACCCAGGGGAGGGGGCTACAGATGAATGCCAACTGACCTTGAACCAGATTAAGCTGTTGGCAGTATTTTTAGTGAAATATAAATACTATATAGTATAAAGATACAGTAGCTATGACCAATGGACATGTGCATTGAATAACAGATTCAGAACTAGACAATGTAAGAAAACCCCAAGTTAAGCTGTAGTCCAAGGTGTGTGATTGATTGGTGGTGGTGGTGGTGGTGGGGGGTAGGTCATAATACAGTCAAAGGAAACTACAAGAGTGAGCAGAGAAGATGTGAAGAATGGATTTTTAGGGACAGGAGAGAGAGGGCAGTGGACAGCAAGGGGAAGGAAAGATCAGAGCTTAGGGAACTGGAAGGAGAAAGTAGCTTGGCATGCAGAAGATTTCATTAGAGTAACGGTTAGGGGTCTAGTGTCATTATTACAGAGTCAGTAGGTGGGGGCAGAGAGGGGCAAAAGGAGGGAGGTATGGTAATGAGGAGTATGCCAAGCCAAATCTTGGAGATAAAGGGAGCAGAGTATGAGGGACATCAGGCCTGGATGGAGAAAGAGGAATAGTGGGAGCAATGGTGAGTGCATGAGGGACAGTGGCAGAAAGAGGGGGCCCAGTCTGCCCAGATTAGATTTTAAAGCAGCAGTATAGACAATTCTACCATAATTACTAAATTATTAAAATTATTGAGACCTACACCCGATATTCAGTAAGAATGATACCCTAAAATGTATTTTCCAGGAACCACGTTTACTCTGTTTCAAACTCATACTGTAGATTTATTAGACTGGTGCTAGCATACATTTCTGATAGGAAAGGTTGGATGGACTACTGGTCTTAATCTGTCCATATTGTCTATGCTTCTGTGTAAACAGTACAACACCACACCATGGAGTTTAATTTATTCCTAATGGGCATGACCGAAGAATAAGAACTTCTGAAAACTTTAAAATGCCATATCTCAGTTCAGGAGGGAAACAGAATGAAAAGAAAATGAATCTGTTGAGACTAATTTTTTTTTACCAGAAATACATGATTAGTGAAAAACTATATGATGATTTTTGTTCTTCTAACAAACGTTTAATCACAACTTCTTTCTCAGTGATGTCATAAGGTTCAAAATGGTGGCAATATAGTATTATTACAGGGCAAACTTAGTCATCAACATCTTCGGGCTGCTGCCAGCTACAGGTAACTTCAATACATCATTTAAAATAAATTTTCATGGGCTTTCAAACAATTGTAACCACTGTTCATAAACATTCCCCTTTAATAAAGGATCCTTCATTCAGTCACACAATTCAGGGTAGACTTACTCCAACCCTTCCTTCCCTGTATGTCATGTCATCCTTCCTGCTCCTCCATCTAGACACCAAAGCCAGTCGAAAGATTTTAACACAATTAAGGCCAATGATATTATATTTAAAAAAAATTGCCATTCTGTTCGGCTAAATCTTACAATATATTTGCTCCCTCCCAATTTCTTTTGTTTATTCATTTACATATTTTTTTCATAAGTTTCACCAGGAAAAACATACCACACTAAACAATTCATTTCCAGATGTGTCCTGGGGAAAGGGTGATGTGAAGAATGTAGTAATAAGTTACATCAGTAATGTTACAGTCACAATAACAATAATACAATGTTAAAAGTATTCAGCAGACAATTAAGAGGAAGCACTAGGCAAAGTAGCGCAAAACATAGCATATCAATAGCAGCAGCTCAGCAAAATGCAACTGGCAGAGCCGGCCTGTCGGCGCAGCAGTTGGATTTCTGCTTGAGACGCCGGCGACCTGGATTCGGGAACAGACCCGGGTCGCTGGAGGGGGGGAGAAGGATGGAGCATCCAGTGGACTGCTCTCCTTCCCCGTCCAGCGCTTGACAGACCCCTGGAGGAGGCTGGGGCTACCACAAGCTACCTGAATGCAGCAGTTCCAAGGGGGCAGGGTGGAAGCTGGAAGTCATTGCACGTCCCCGGCCCTTGTATATGGGAAAAACACTCCCGCAAGTCTGCCGCCTCTGTGAAGCCTGTCTTCAGCTTCAATTAGCCTCCCGACCGGCTCCCCCAGATAGTCACACTGATTGCGGCACCTGGCCAGTGCCGCGACCCCACCCTCTGAGGGGTAAGTCGTGGGTTTCGGGGGGGGAGCATGGCGGGAAAAGGTGGAAGTATGAAGATGCCGTGATCAGGCAGATATTGGCAGCAGACAAATAGGGGACAAAAAGATAAAACTGAAAAAAAAAATGCAACTGGCAGCAAAATGAAGGCGGGAAGGGAAGATTGCGAGCACAAATGGACAAGGCAAGGGGGGTTAGTGGACCAATAAACCAGGAGAGTAGTGGGAGGGACTAGTGTGGAGGGAGGACCAGTGGGATTAGTCTAGAATCAACGGCAACCGCAGGGGTGAGTAGTCAAGTCATGGAGGAGGCATTTTGTGTTAGGGAAGAGAGAGTAATTCGAACAGCATTGGGGAGGGTGGTCCAAAGTTCGGGGAAGCATAAGGAGAAAGCAGCTTCACCAAAAGAATTATTTACCATAGTAATATTATTTCTTCCAAGGAGTCCTTTAGCATCAGTAATAGTATGCAGCAAGCTGACTAGGTTGTACTGCCTCAGGGGTGAAGACTATGCTAATGAACTCTGTGTCAACATGGCAGCCACGCTGGGCCAGCTGTGAGTTCGGGAGTGGACTAGTTTTAAAATTTGTAATATTCTGTTAGATTTTAGCTTTTTTTAGAGTAAAGCATCTTTGGAGGGACAGATAATACAAAAGAGTCGGTCCGCTGTTTGAGTCCGATTGTCCGATGTGGAGCGACGCTTAAACAGGCTCCTGGCTGAAATTTTCATAGATAATTAAAAACAGTTACCCGTCCCTTGAGCACCCAGACACTGTGACTTGCAGGGGCAGTATCTATAGTAATACATGGTCTTGACCTCTAGGCTGCTGCTGTCAGGAGGAGAGAGTTGGTTGGTGGTACTGGTTGAGTGGTGCAGCAGTGGAAGGAGGAACAAGGAACGAGTGGAGTAGATGGCCCGGGGGACTGGGGTTGACCCAGGAAGGAGAACATCAGAGGTCTGTAGTTTTTGCTGGTCTCATCCCTCCGGAAGAAGAGTTGAAGAACTGTACAGTGGGGCCTGTGCCTGATTCCTGCGCGTGTCTGGGGGATATCTATGGAGTTGAACACCAGAGGGTGTGCTATGTCGAACAGTGGGAACTGGTGGGGCGGCTGCCGGAGGGCGGCTGCTTTCACAGGGGAGTCCCTGGACTGCTGCGAGGGTCTGGGCCAGTCAGGGCTGGGCAAGAAGTGAAGGAGGGTAAAGTGAAGATCCGTGGGTGCAGTGTACTGTTTTCCCGGACTATGTGAGAATCCTACTGTAAGTTTATTTCGGTTCTGTGGTGAGCTGCTGATGTTGATTCCTGTAAGTAAAGTCCCAGTGTCTGGATTTAAGGGATTGGAGATTTTCTGGACTTGTATTCACTTTTTCAAGTACAGTGACATATAAATAACATCAGGGGTGTGAGAGGGTGAGGGTCTCTCAATACCTGTTGCTTGGGCTGTGGAGGTGAGAGCTCCCCAGTATTTGTTTTAAAGATGTGGGCTTTACTAAATTGAATTTGGACAAATAATGGTCAAGTTGGATGCTTCATATTGACTGGACCTGGAATATGCAGGATCAATTTTAGTCCTGTGAATTGACTCTACCCTGTTCCGAGGATTATTTACTTATTTATTTATTTTATTTTTTGTGATATTGTAACAATTTGTATAATTTAGTTGAGTGGATGAGTGGGGTGTTTGCTTTTGGATGTCTGAAAGGTGTGTGAGTGAAAGGTGAGTGAGTGAAAGATGTGTGAGTGAAAGGTGAGTGAGTGTGTGAGTGAGTGTGTGAATGGTGAGTGAATGGTGAGTGAATGGTGAGTGAGTGAAAGGTGTGTGAGTGAATGGTGAGTGAGTGAAAGGTGTGTGAGTGAATGGTGAGTGAGTGAATGGTGAGTGAGTGAGTGAAAGGTGTGTGAGTGAATGGTGTGTGAGTGAAAGGTGTGTGAGTGAATGGTGAGTGAGTGAAAGGTGTGTGAGTGAATGGTGAGTGAGTGAAAGGTGTGTGAGTGAATGGTGAGTGAGTTAAAAAACTGTTTTGTGGTGGGTGGGAGTTGAAGTTTGATATTTGGGATTTGGGGATTAGAATTATATTGGTTGGGTGACTAGTATTTTGGTATTATTTTATTTTGTGTGAAAATGTGTTTGGGACAGAGACCCACAAGGCGCAGCAATGCGGGGGATTAACTCTGTGGCCTCTGTCCCTTTGAGCTCCCAACACTTCCAGCTGAGCCCTACTGAAGATGCAGAGCCTTAGGAATAGCTCGGGGGGGGGGGGCGGTGGTGGTGGCACCCGAGTGTCTGCCGGGGTGTCTGGGATTCGGGTGGTAAGGCCAAGGAGACGCCCTGGGGCGAAATGGGAACTGGAGAGGGGGTTGCAATGCTTAGTTCCCATACCAAAGGGTTCCACAATGGACTGTGGGCAGTTAGCCGGTCCGGCTGCCTCACCTCATCCTACTCAGGTTGTGTTATGCAATGCCAGGTCGATAAGGTATAAGACTGCCATGATGGCGGACTTGATATCCTTGGTCGACCTGGCTTGTATCACGGTGACCTAGCTGGATGAAAATGCCGCCCCTATTTTGTAGGCGGTGGTGCTGGCGGGGTACTCCATGATACACAACCTGAGGGAGGATCGCGGGGAGGGGGTAGCCATTTGTTTTAAAACTAGCCTGAACCTTACGGTGCTACCTGCAGGCCATATGTGATCTTTCGAGTGTCTGGCCGCCTGAGGTGGTGTAGGGGTGGGTTTCAGGGTCCTTGTGCTCTGTCACCCCCCCCTGGTGTGGATGGGGACCTTTTACGGGAGATCAAGGAGCTTGTCACTGGCCTGGTGTTGGAGTCTCCCAGGTGGTTGATTCTGGGGGACTTCAATGCTTAGGTCGACAGAGGGCTCTCGAGTTTTGGGAATGATCTCTTGGGGAGCATGGGGGCCCTAGGCCTGTCACAGAATGTAACAACAGCTACGCACTCAGGTGACCACACACTGGGTTTGGTATTTTCTTTAGGGTTAGATGTGACTGGCCTCAGTGTTGATCCTGTATTTTGGTCAGATCATAGCACCGTGAGGTTCACGCTTAGGGGCACCTCCCAGATGGTCCTGCCCTGTGGAGATGGTCCAGTACCACCCGTTACGAGGAGTCTCCTCAATGGGACTATCAGCGGTGCTGGACCTATCAAGTGTTGGAGCAGCTTGTGTAGTTGGAATGGAGGAAGCAGTGGCAGCCTATAACGGGGCTGTTACTGCGGCCTTCGATTCCATCGCACCCATTTGTGTCCGTCCCCTGTCTACTCGCTGGAGACCTCCTTGGTATGATGAGGATCTACAGGTTTAAAAACAAAGGAGCTGAGGTTAGAGAGGTGCTGGAGGAGATCTGGCCTGCTGGAGGACAAATTGGCCCTGAAGTCACATTATGACGACTATCAGGGAGCAATCTCCCATAAGAAGGAAGAATATTTGTCTAGGGAGATTGCTTCGGTGAGGAACAGACCAGCTCAGTTCTTCCACACGGTAGACGGGCTTTTACAGCCTGCCTGTCTCTGTGTCGGGGGAGCAGGTTCTAGCACTAGGTGAGAGGAGCTGTCTGTATTCTTCACCGACAAGGTGTCCAATATCAGGGATGAGGTCTCCTCGAGTACCTCTCGAAGGGGATGCAGGGTCTGACCTGAAATGTGTCGAAACACTCCTCCTGTCTGGGATGAGTTTGAGCTAGTTGGGATGGAGGAGGTGGCAGAAATAATCTTGAAGCTGCGGCCAACCCAATGTGAGCTGGACCCAAGTCCGACCCGACCTTTGATTGGATGTTTGGACCTGCTTGGACCTGTGATTGCTGAGGTCATCTGGAGTTTTTGAGGAGTGGGGTCTTCCCACTGGTCTTGAAAGAGGCCTTGGTTAGACCCCTTTTGAAGAAACCGTCTCTGCACCCGGACTGCCTCAGCAATTACAGGCTGGTCTCAAACCTCCCATTTTTAAGGAAGGTTATTGAAAAGGTGGTGGCCATACAGCTCAAGAGACATCTTGCCTCTTCCTCCACCTATGAGCCTTTCCAGTCTGGGTTTCATGTGGGGCATAGTATAGAGACTGCCCTGGTGAGAGTGCTTAATGATCTCCTCTTGGCGAGGGACAGGAGAGACTGTGCCACCTTGGTCCTCCTGGACCTCTCTGTAGCGTTTGACACCGTAGACTATGAGGTGCTACTGACCACCTGCGGTTCTGGTGTGGCCTGTCTGGTAATGTCATCAACTGGTTCAGGTCATACCTGACAGGCAGAGTGCAAAGGGTGATGATGGGGTTAGCCTCATCTAACTCGAAGCCTCTGTGCTGTGGGGTTCTGCTGGGTTTAGTCTTGTCACCCTTGCTGTTCACGGTGTACATGCTGCCATTGGGGGACATTATCTGGTGGTACGAGCTGGGTTTTCACTGCTATGCAGATGATACCTAGCTGTACTTGTCCTGTGCGCCAATACCCAGGTGTCAGCATTTGTATTTAACAGCTGCCTCAATAAGATCCAGTTGTGAATGACTAAAAACTGGCTAAAACTTAACCCAGACAAGACAGAGGTACTGGTTGTGGATCCAGGTCATCGGGACAGGGGGTGAGGGGTTACCCCAGGCCTAGTATGAAGGGGTGTTCCCCTTGCCCTATCTAGACAGGTGAAGGATGGACGAGGACTTGACGCTTGATGCGCAGGTGTTGGTTGTCATCAGGAGTGGATTTTACCATCTCTGGAATATCGCCCAAATCCGAACCCTGATCCCGCCTGAGGACCTGACCACGCTGGTGCATGCTTTCATCACTTCCAGGCTGGACTACTCTAATGCCCTGTACCTAGGGCTATCTGAAGGCAACCTCTGCAGGCTGCAGCTGGTGCAGAACATGGCGGTAAGGTTGTTGACTGGGGTAAGACGGTGTGAGCGCATCACCCCGGTCCTCCGCGGACTGCACTGGCTGCCAGTCAGGTGGAGGACTGTCTTCAAGGTAGGGCTCCTGACCTACAAGACCCTGAATGAAAGGGGGCCTGTTTATCTGCAAGATCTCCTTGTCCCCTACTATCTGCTCCAGGCACTCCATTCTGCCGGGGGAGGCCTCCTTGGAGTTCCCAGGGGAGGCTGTGGCACTCTGGGGACAGGGCGTTCTCAGTGGTGGCACCTACCCTGTGGAACTCCCTTCCTGGTTATTTAAAGGAGGTCCCCTTGGTAGAAGCCTTTAAAAGGGTTAAAAACATACTTGTTCCAACAAGTTTTTACTGACTGATCAATTGTTGTTTCTAAGGGATGGATAGAGTAATTTTAAATCCCCTCCAATGATGAACTGTTATATATATATATTGTTGTTTTTATTGTATAGCACCCAGAGTCTCTGGAGATGGGTGCTTTCATAAATAAAATATCTATCTATCTGAATTAGCCAATCAGGAGAGAGCTTGAGGGCATGCTGAGAGAAGCCTGCCCAGAGGGCACCAGAATTTTTTCTCCAACTGACTGAGAAACTCTGCCTCTGAGGTGCTCTCTCTCATCTTGAGAAAACCACTTTTTGGCCCCAAAACTTTACTTTTGTGCTGAGACTTTGAGTATTTTCTTCTTTTTTACTATTTGAAGGGGTTTTTAGGAGTTCCCGTTCGGTTCCCAGGAGCCGTGTTTTCCCCTTCTTTCTGCGGTTCCCTCCCTACATATAAGGCTTTCATAAAAAACACTATGAAGCTGCTCCAGACTCTACTTCCCTGTCTGAAGTGGACAAGAAAATAGACAAAAGTATCAGCTTTCCAAGACTGACACTGATTTCCTGTATGTACATCCTAGTCATGAAGGAGTGGTACAGCAGGCAGCTTGTGACAAGGCTAATGTCCCTCTCTCCTCTCAGCCCCATGAGAAGGAGCCTAGGAGACTTGACTTCATGGCTAAA
Source organism: Neoceratodus forsteri (assembly GCA_016271365.2). Taxonomy (NCBI): domain Eukaryota; kingdom Metazoa; phylum Chordata; order Ceratodontiformes; family Ceratodontidae; genus Neoceratodus; species Neoceratodus forsteri. Next base: position 6,729,216 of record JADMNL010000027.1, read on the forward strand.
AAAAACTGTACTTCAGCCTCTCTCCTCCTGCGCCTTTCCTCCTACCTGGCTTATATTGCAAAGTACCAAAAGGCTCTTTGGAACTCTGTCCTGGCTATTTCCCAGCATCAGCCAGACAATGTGGTCCAGGACATAATGGAGACAGCAAAAACTGCCTTGGAAGCTACTAAGTTTCAGTTCCATATGGCAGCAGACAACAATGATGCAGCCTCCAGGGTTATAGCCCAGGCCATCTCCCTCAGGCGCTTTGCTTAGCTAAGGACAAACAATGTGTCACAAGACACTCAGTCCAAGGCTACGAACTTCTCCTGTGACCAGAACTTCCTCTTTGGTGACAGAACGGAAGCCTACATGAAGAAGGTAGACAAGTACAAAACAGCCTACCAAAGTAACATGGCCAGAGGGAAGGTTGCCACTAACCAAAGGGCTCAGAACTAAGGGAACAGGGGCAGGGGTTACTTCCCCAGACCCTTCTTTCCATACCCTATGCCAGTGGACTATACACAAGTGAGGGGTTTCTACAGAGGAAGAGGCAGGAGAGGGCAAAGAAGAGGTACCTCCACCCCTGCTCCTGCTTCACAAACTAAGCCCGGATTCTTGTGTTCAGGTCACCTCCCCTCTACCAGTAGGGGGCAGCTCTCCCACTACCTCCAGTACTGGACCCTCATAGCTTCAGACAAATGGGTCCTGGAGGTAGTGGAAAAGGGCCTAACCCTTCAGTTCAGAAAGTTTCCCCTCTCTCAGGGGTCCCTTCCTATCAAAACCCCAAGCTCCTACACAAAGACTTCTGGAGCTGGAAGTACAGAAGCTGCTAACAACTAAGGCAATAAAGAAAGTTCCTCCTTCCCAGAGAAGCAAAGGTCTGTATTCCAGATATTTCCTGGCAAAGAAGAAAAACGGGGAGTGGCGACCTATCCTCAACCTCAGGCACCTGAACAGGCACTTACTCAAACCAAAATTCAAAATGGTCACTCTCAAAACAGTGATCCATTCTCTTCAGCAAGGAGACTGGCTAGTCTCCCTGAATCTCAAGGACACCTATTTTCATATCCCAATAAGGCAATCTCACAGACAATTCTTAAGGTTAAGGCTGCCATCAGGGCACTACCAGTTTGAAGCCATGCCCTTTGGCCTTTCTTCAGCTCCATGAGTATTCACCAAGTGCCTAGCTGTAGTGGCAGCTTATCTCAGAAAACAGGGCATTTCAGTCTACCCATATTTGGATGACTGGCTCCTGGTAGGCAAAACTCCTCTGAAAGTGGAAGAGGCCCTCAAAATCACAAAGCAAACTTTGCAGTCTCTGGGCTTCCTTATAAATGAAAAGAAGTTCCATCTCACCCCAACTCAGCTCCTTACTTTTATCACAGCAGAGCTGGATACACAGCAAAGCAGGGCCTTCCTCCCAGCAGACAGGATAGAGAATTTCCTGTCACTGGCAAACTCCTTTGTCTTGGGCCAGCCCAGGCCAGCCAGACACTTTCTAAATCCCCTGGGGCACATGGCATCCAAGACAGCAGTTGTTCCAGGAGTTAGATTCCAGATGAGGGACATACAGTACCACCTACAGGCTCACTGGTCCCAAAAAAGGCATTCTCTGTCCAAGCTGGTCCCAGTCACAAGAACCTTACTCCAAACTCTGGACTGGTGGAAGGATTCTATCAACCTATCGGTGGGAATCTCCTTCCAACTGCCTTCTCCCACAAAGGTAATTACCACAGATGCCTCACTCCAGGGATGGGGAACTCATCTGGACAGTCATTCAGTCAGTGGCTCCTGGACCCCCAAGGAATCTGCAAGCCACATCAATGTTCTGGAGCTCGGAGCCATCTACCTCGCCCTGTAGTCCACAGTTAAGGGGCCATTCAGTGCAAATCAGAACAGACAACACCATGGTGGCACCAAGTCTACAGTGCTTTGTAAGGAGGCAATGAACATTTGGTTCCTGGCCTACTCTCTCGGCATCAGTCTTTCGGCCATACACCTTCCAGGCAAGGACAACACTCTGGCAGATGCCCTCAGTCGCATCAGCCAGGGACACAATGAGTGGACCCTGAACAAGCAGATCCTTGCCATGTTCTCCAGAAGGTGGGGCGTGCCAGAAATAGATCTGTTTGCCTCTCACCGCAACCATCAACTTCCTCTGTACTGCTGCAGGCCCCCAGCACTGGGGACCCTTCCGACAGTGGCCTTGCCCTTGGACTGGTCAGGGAGGTTCCTTTATGCCTTCCCTCCCTTCCTTCTGATACACAGAGTGCTGCTCAAGCTAAGGTCCCAGTCTGCAACAATGGTCTTGGTGGCACCAGACTGGCCAAGGCAGTCATGGTACTCTCTCTCCTGCTAGTCCTGGCATGCAGCAAGCCTATCCAACTTCCTCTCAGTCACTCTCTCCTGACTCTTCCACAGACAAAGGTGACTTATCCCAGTCTGCAGTCTCTTCACCTCAAAGCCTGGTTCTTGAGGAGTTAGAGGACCCAGATTCCCAGTATTCAGAACAGGTCCTTAAGATCCTGAGAATGGCCAAGAAACCTAGTACCAAGAAAACTTACGTGGCTAAGTGAAAAAGATTTTCTTTCTGGTGCAAAAGTCAGCATATAAATCCTCTCAAAGCATCAGTCCCTCATCTTTTAGACTATTTGGTGCACTTGCAGGATTCAGGCTTAAAGGTTTCATCCTTGAAGCTGCACTTGGCTGCACTTTCAGCTTACCTGTCCATAGGTTAAGACCAGTCAGTCCTCTCTTTGCCTGTTTTCAAAAAAGTTCTTTAAAGGCCTTCTCCACCTTCAACCCCCAATCAGGGAACCTGTTCACCCTTGGAGCCTTAATCTGTACATTGCCAAGCTCACAGTCACCTATCGAACTCATGGCTACAGCTCATCTAAAACATGTCACTTGGAAGACAGTCTTCCTAGTTGCCATTACCTCTGTGAGGAGGATTTCAGAGTTGCAAGCACTCTGCACAGATCCTAACTACATTAACCTTTACAAGGGACAAGGTAGAGCTCAGAACAAACAGAAAACTGCTGCCTAAGGTGGTCTCTGAGTTCCACCATAACCAGTCAATCACTGTTCCTGTTTTCTTCACCAAAAAATCCACTCCTGGAGAACAGAGACTCCACAGTCTGGATGTGAAGAAAGCCCTATCCTACTACTTACAGCACACCAAGCAGTTCAGGGGCTCCACTACCCAGCTTTTCCCCTCACCTATGGGGAGGTAGGTAAAGGAAGGCCAGTCACTAAGAGAACCATCACTCACTGGATAGTCTCCTGTCTTTAGTTTTGTTATGACAAGGCTGGTAAACAGCCCCCTGAGGGCCTAAGGGCCCACTCTACGAGGAACACTGCTGCCACAGTGGCAGCTGCAAGGGACATCCCCTTGCTCGATGTTTGTAAAGCAGCTATTTGGAAGACTGTACTCACATTTACAAACCATTACTGCCTGGACATACAGTCAAGGTCTGATGCCAAATTTGGCAGGGCGGCCCTGCAGAGCCTCATCCCTAAGTAGGTTCTCTACCTGCCTCCTAACTGCACTGCTTTATAGTCTGCATACTGTTACTGATGCAAAAGGACCCCTGGGGTGAGAAGAAAAAATTACTCACCATAGCAATATTATTTCTTCCAAGGAGTCCTTTAGCATCAGTAACCTCCCACCCGTCCTCCCCAGATACCCTAACTGAAGAGGTCTCTGCTTCCTGTATTCCTTTGCCAAATCTGTTCCTGAACTTTTGAATTACATTTAAAGCAAAGTTACATGTTTTTTAATTATCTGTTCATGCTGTTGCATGATTTTTGAAATCCTGTTGGTTCACACTTAACATGGGCATGCTTTCCATTCTATCTTTGAAAAAGTTCTGGTGCCTTCTGGGCAGGCTTCTCTCAGCACACCATCAAGCTCTCTCCTGATTGGCTAATTCACTCAGTTCATTATCATAGTCTCCACCTCCGAGGCAGTACAACCTAGTCAGCTTACTGCTGCTGCATACTGTTACTGATGCTAAAGGACCATTGGGCTAGAAAAGGGGTTTACTGGGGTAGGTGAGAAAGTGGTCATCACATCTGCACAGGGAATAGGAGGTGGAAAGAGGGGAGGAGGAGAGGATGGAAAGGTAGGGGAGAGCGAGCCCAGCCAATGAAGGTGGCACTATGAGCAAGGCAACTGGCATGAAGGGAGAGCAAGAAGAGGGAGGAATACAGGGAACAGTGGTATGTTCTGAGAAGGAAATACAGGGGAATGTGGCAGAAAGAGTGAAAAAGAAGGATACAGTCTAGTAAGAGTTGACTTGGGAGCTGCAATATACACAACGTTGCCATAATCGAAAATAGGTAGTATCATCTTCATGACAATCTCTCTAAAGGCAGGAAATTGGATACATGCTTTGTTCCTGTAAAGTGCCCCAAGTTTAGGGTGCAGCTTCTGGTGGATGGCATCTACAGTATGTGAGCAGAGAAGTCAAGATGACAATCATACCATACCCCAAGGTATTTAAAGGAGTAAACATCTTCAATCACCATCACCATCAATGTTCTGGAAGGAGGGGTAGGAGAGAGTCTGGCAAGTGTCTGCCAACTGCCAAAAGTCATGGAGACTTTTTTGGGCACTGAGGGACAGTTAACTGGCCCAACACCAGTGCCAGATGTTGTTGAAATCCAGTTGGAGTTGAGTCACTATGTCAGAAGCAGAGGAACCAGAGGCAAAGAGAGCCATGTTGTATGTATACACATGAATGGACATCAACACAGAGGAGCAGGTGAGGGGGAGGTCATTTAGGAAGATGGAAAGTAGGACAGGGTCAAGAACGGATCCTTGGGGGAATGCCAGAGCAGATAGGGAGAAGAGGGAAGATGGTGTCACCAGTTTGGGTCCTACCATTAAGGCATGAGTGAAATCACTCAACAGAGGAGGAGGAGGAGAGCCAAGTGGCTTTTAGCTTGTCGAGGAGGTTAGGGTGGGCAACATTGTTGAAGGCTTTGGCCACGTCAACAAAGATGGCAGAGATGCCCAGCCCCTGATCCATGGCAGAAAACACAAACACAAAATTGTGCAAACACAATGTCCACACAATAACTCAATTTTAATATGTGGATCCTGTGTGGTTACGATACACCACTGATCTATGGCCTTGTACCCGTAGACTGTCCTTGGGTCATAAGGGTAGGGGACGTGGTAGGGTGGGTGGGAGTTAGAATTAAGAACCCTAATAAGACATTTCCAGACTTCGTGTGCATTTTGTTTGCGACCCTAACAATTTATTCCCAACCTTTGTGTGGTTTGCATTTTGTGCATTAGCAACCCTAATGAGCATTAATATAGTTTTTTCCCAAAAATATATTTATGTAACATGCAACATGTGTTTAATGATAAATAGCAAGATAAGAAGTGTTATCTTGTCCTGATATGGTAAGATAATATTATCTTACAAAGTAGGGTATGACACAATGCATACCGAACAAATCAGAGTGCAGCTTTCACAATGCTGATGACATCATAATAGCAAAGTGAAATACTAAAGCCTGCAGTTGAACTCGGCAGTTATTACCCTCTCTTTGCATAAAAACCCTGAAATAAAGAAAACAGTCCCGATGTCATTTTCTTTTAATCCTGAAAAAAAGAACATGGTCCCTCGTCATCCCCACCATCGCCCTCCCCTATCCTGACCCTCCCACTGAACACCCACCACCCCACACACACCCTTATCCAATAATTACTACCAGAGGTCGTAGGGTGTCATCTTCTGTGAACCAATACATGTCTGCACCCTTCAAAGCTGAACCGTGAACTGAGGAATCAAAGTAAGTGCCATATAATGTATTTCAATGGTGTTTTGAACTTATGCTCATAACTTTGCCATTTTTTGGAATGTTTACACCAAAGTTTCAACTTGACCTCTTTGGGACCCCATCTCATTAACATTGCAACTGTCATTTTGTTAATCAGACCAGGAATGTGATTTTGCAGTCGCTGCGTGAAATCACCTTTTGGGACAGAATAACGAAATGTCACCACCAGTGTTCATGAGGTGTGGTCACAAAAAGGTCAAGTTTAAAATTTGGTGAGAAAATTCCTAAAAATGGCAGAGTTATGCATGTTTGTTTTGTTTAAATCTTTCTACGCACGCACATAACTTTGGTACTTTTCAAAATTTTAACTCCAAATTTTCAATATAGCCATTTTTTCAGACCACCTCATGAACAATACAGCTGTCTTTTTTCAAATCCTGTCTGAAACATGTTTTCGCGCCTATGGTGCAGAATGGTATTTTGGCATGGATTTAAAAATTTTCACCTACAGGGTTTATGAGGTGGGGTCATAAGAAGATTATGCTGAAAATGTGAGGTCAAAATAATAAAAAATGCCAACGTTATGACCATTCATTGCAATTTTGCTATGCCCACTCATAACTTCGGAAATGTAAAATATTTTTACCACAGATTTTCAACATAGCCTTCTTGTTAACCCACCTCATGTATGTCACAGCTAAAATGTGTTTTCGCACATGTGGCGCAGAATGGTGTTGCAGTTGTGTAGAATTACGTTTTGGTGAGGATTCGAAAATTTTCTGTATAGGATACATAAGGTGGGGTAATAAGATGGCTCTGCTGACAATTCAGTCACTGTTGTCCTATAAATGGAAGTGCCCAAAGGGCCCTGTGCATCCACACCTACATACATATATGCATCTATGGCAGACCACGCGATCCTACAGTAAAATAACAATACTATTAAACTATCTAAAAAAGTAAGAAATAAGTTGCAAAAAACTTTGTTAATGCTCCAGTTAGGGTCAAAGCAGCAAAAGTTGGGAAATGAGGTGTCAGGGTTTCCCTAGCTCCCCATCCTCCCAAACCAGGAGGAGAGCAGGTGTGGGGTGTGCCTTGGGCTTCTCAAGCCTAACATTAACCCCATTCTCATAAAGTCTACTCATCTGACTTTATTTACAGATGGAATGCAGCCAGCAAAAAAAAAAAAAAAAAAAAAAAACTATTGCAAGTGCTTATTTTCATGCTTTACTGCTCGTCCTAAAAAAAAGAAAAATACTGATTGTGACAGATGCCATTTTCTTCTCTTTTTAAACTCACAAGCATTGAAAATACATAAACCTGATCTGGTTTTTGACAAAACAAACACCGGAACCTAGCTAAACAGTACCCATTTAGCTAGATTCTGCTGTTTTGTTTTTTTTTTTAAACTTGCCAGAAATACCTTTTCTGGGCACCCCAAAATCCACAGTGCCCAGCTTAGAGGAGCAATTCACCTCATTCTCTGTATGAGAACAGCAGGACTTTCTTGACTTCTGCAGCCACAGCTGGAGTCCTGCTGCGGCCTGCAATGACAGCAGTGAGCCACCAACCCCCTGTTCTCCCTGTCTATCTCTGTCTCTCTTTGTCTGTCTGTCTATCTACATATCTCTCTGTCTGTCTGCCTGTCTTCCTATCTAGCTATCTGTCTGTCTGCCTGTCTGCCTATCTATCTATCTATCTATCTATCTGCTTAATTATTTATTAAGCGGACTGGGGTTCCCACTCCTAGTACTGTTTCTTTCTCCTCCCATCCCTACAGATCACCTGCCCACCCTTCCCAGTATTTTATTTGTAATATAAGTGGACCAGAGTGCCCACCCCAGTACTGCTTCTCTAGACACCCCTCCCCTCCCCTCCATGTTGCCCACTCCCTGATATGTAGCTGACACCGGGATGTCTAATCCCCAGTGTCAGAATGAGACCTAAAATAAAGAAAAGCATCCAATGAATTAAAAAAAAAAAAAACTGTACAGTTGATCTGAACCTATACACACACCCCATCTACCCCACTCCAGCCTCCCATTCAGCACCCACCACCCCACATACCCACACCACCCAAACACACTCACTGGCCTGAGCATCTCCCACAGTGTAGCTCCACTCACCAATCAAAGACACGTCTTGCTGCTCAAGACTGCCGACTGCAATATGAGAAAATAAGGCAAGTGCGGTATAATGTATGTCAATGGGGGTTTGAATTTTGATTCATAACTTTGTCATTTTTGACTATTTAGACACCACATTTTCTACATGGCATTTTGGGGGACCCCAACTCATGGTCAATGGTAGTGGAATTATGGAAATCAGGCCCAAAGGGCAATTTAGCAGTTGCTTTGCAAAATAACCTTTCAGGAAGGATTTGAACATTTTCACTGCCGTTGTTCCTGAGGTGGTGTCATAAGAAGGCTATATTGAAAATAAGGGGTCAAAATATGTAAAAATGACAAAGGTGTGCATGTACTGGAGCAATGAGTACCAATGCCATCTGTGTTAGCTCTGTTGCCTGTGTTAGTTTTAATCGGTAACGAGTTCAGTTGGAGCTTCTTAGTGGGATATTTACTTTTTTAGTGAAGACTGCATCTGTCCTTATGTTGCCAGAGTGAGATTCTGGCCTGAAGTTCGACTTTGGATTCGAGTGAGTGCGAGTGGAGATGGAGTGGTTCATTGCTTGTCCTTGGCGCTGCATCCGTTTTCTACAAGCTGGAATTGTTGTTTTTTGGCCGCTGGAGAACTGGAGTTCAAAGGGGATTCTTGTGAGGATTTTGTTTCCTGTGATATGGCTTGAAGAATTTGGGAGATCTGCCTAGTAAAAGAGATCGAGTGATGTTGGCTGCTTGAAGTGGGGTTTTCCGGCGTCGAGTTTCTTCTGAGGGCTCCCTCAAGGTACTGTCAGTATTTTCGGGTTGGTGAGCCTATGCTTTATATGTTGGATGCCTTGCCGCTTTATTTTTGGGACTGTCGCCATGATGCTGAGCTGGGGTTAATTTAGATATTTGGTGCGCCTCTTTCTGCTTGCTACTGGGGGGGGCTGTTTGTGTATCGGGGCCGTGGCAGGAGGCGCCGATGCATATCTAGTGAAGAGTGGATGGCTATCGGCAGCCTCTTGGTTTCTTAGTGGGGGCTTCTTTTTAGCGGTCCCTAGTCGGGGACCATAGTCGCGACTCCTTTGCACAGGGCAATTGCCCCCCTGGGGTTGAGCAGGGGAGAGGCTCCCTCTTTGGACTCTGGCTGCTTTGTGGACTTGAGCGGTGGACCCATACGGAGTGAAAGATTTGCATTTGGAACTTGGATTTGGACCCCCGTGGATTATCGATTGGGGGTCAAATAGATCTCCATACTTTGACATTCCCCTAAGGATCCCAGTAGCCGGTGAGAGCAATACTGGGGCTTCCTGAAGAGCATTCTCCTGGTTTTATCTTTAATCCGTTGCCGGAAAATCTGACTACATAGTGACTGGGGCAGTGAGAGGGCCCTTTGCCTTAAAAGTAGTCCAGGCTGTGGATCAATATCTGCTCTCCTGTGCTGTACTTTGGGATTTATTTTTGAATTTTAATTTTGTGGGGATATTTGGGGGGTGGGTTAGTATTTATTTGACTGTGAGAGAGTGTGTGTGTGTGTGTGTGTGTGTGTGTGTGTGTGTGTGTGGTATTAGGTTTGGCTGGTTTTGGGACTGTGTAAGCCAGTAGAGATGTGTCTGGGAAGGTATGGAGGCCAGGGGCGGGCCAGGATAGTGTATGGGGCATCCCAGCTGTTTGACCCTCAGCCTTTTTTCAGCCCCCCTGTGTCGGATATTACAGCTAGGCGTTGCAGGGAGGTTGGAATAGGGAGGAGTCATAGGACTCGATCGGGTTGGGGTGCCCCTTGCACGGCGGGTGGTGGTAGGATCGCGGTAGTGGGGTGCAGAAGGTGCCCTGGGATTAGACGGGTCTTGGGGAGAGGCCAGACGTGTTTAGTTCCCATCACCAAGGTTCCCACCAGACCGAGTGGGCAGGCAGCCAGAGGGGCTGCACTGTCCACCAATCCCCTGAGGGTGGTGCGTTGCAATGCCAGATCGGTCAGAAACAAGACCGCGATTATAGCGGACTTGGTTTCTTTGGCCGATCTGGCTTGCATTATGGAGATCTGGATTGGTGATGATGCTGGCCCAGTGTTAGAGGCTGCCATCCCATCCGGGTATACAGTAGTACACTGCCCCAGAGTGGAACGCAGCGGTGGTGGGGTAGCCATCTGTTTTAGATCCAAGCTTGGCTTCACCGTGCACCCAGTGAGAGCACCATATTCCTTTGAATGTGTGGCCGTTCGTGGGGGTCTGGGTGCAGGTTGTTTGATTCTCCTGATCTACCGCCCCATGGGGGTGGTGGGAGATTTCCTGCAGGAGGTGACCAACTTCATCGTCGGTGAAACATTGGAGGCCCCCAGATGTTTGGTGTTGGGGGACTTCAATGTTTGGGCCAAGGATGAATCTTCTCAGTTTGGTTACAACTTCTTCCAGATGATGTCATCTCTGGGCTTTGTGCAGGAAGTTTCCTCTGTGACCCATCAGGGTGGCCACATGTTGGATTTGGTGTTCTCACTGGGGCTGGAGATAAATAGTCTTGGCATTGATAGGGTCGTTTGGTCCGATCATTGCACAGTGAAGTTCTGGCTCGGGGCCCTCCCCTGGGAGCCCTCCCCCTGCAGAGATGGTCAGTTATCGCACTTTGAGGGGGTTGACCCCTGAGGGTTTTTTGGCGGTAACTGACCTATCTAGTGTGGACAGTGCATGCGTTGGGGGGGGTGTGCAGCAGTTGATGCCTATAATAAGGCATTTTCTGGTGCGCTCGACTCCCTCGCACCAGTCCGTGTACAACCCAGGTCTTCTCGCTTGAGGTCCCCTTGGTATGACGGGGAGCTCAAGGTGATGAAGATCTTGGTCAGAGATTAGAGCACTGCTGGCAGAGGCCTGGTCTGGAGGTGGACAAACTGGCCCTGCTTGTGCATTATTGTGCATACCAGGGGGCAATCAACCGTAAGAAGGCAGAATTCCTGCCCAGGGAGATTGCCGCCGGGAAGAACTGACCAACTGTGCTCTTTCGGACTGTGGACAGGCTTCTTCATCCTTCCTGTCTATAGCCAAAGGTAGCTTTGTCAAGCGCATTATACGAGGCGTTTGCTCGGTTCTTCTCAGACAGGGTGTCTGCTATCAGACAGAAGGTTCCACCAGTGGACCAGAATTTGGCTGACAGTGGTCGCCATGGGCGACTGAAGAGCACTTCGCCTGGTTGGGGTGAGTTTAGACCGGTGGAGGTGGCTGAGGTCAGTGAGATTGCTTCCTAGCTGCGGCACACCTTTTGTGAACTGGACCCAGTGCCAACTCGTTTCTTAATGAGATGTGTTGACTCTGTTAGCCCGGTGTTTGCTTGATTGTCTGGTGTTCCTTGTTGGAGGGGGTCTTCCCTGATGTCTTGAAGGAGGCATTGGTGAGACCCCTTCTGAAAAAACCATCACTGGACCCTGACGTCAAGGCAAATTACCGTCCTATCTCCAATCTCCCATTTTTAGGTAAGATTGTTGAGAAGGTGGTGGCGCTTCAGCTTGAGGGGCATCTCACTGTCCATGATTTGTATGAGCCTCTCCAGTCTGGGTTTCGTGCAAGGCATAGCACAGAAACTGCGCTAGTTCGGGTGCATAATGACCTCCTTAGGGCGAGAGATCGGGGGGAAGGGACAATTCTTGTTCTCCTCGATCTTTCCTCAGCTTTTGATATGGTTGATCATCGAGTGTTACTTGACTACCTTGGGGAATTCTGTGGACTCACCGGCACTGTTATCTGTTGGTTTGAGTCTTTTTTATCCAACAGGAGGCAGAGGGTAGTGATGGGGAATTTCTCCTCCGCCCCTGTCAACCTGTTGTGCGGAGTTCCCCAGGGTTCGGTCTTGTCGCCAATGTTGTTTGCCATGTACATGCTACCCCTGGTCAAGATCATTAGGAAGTACAATCTGGGTTTTCATTGCTATGCTGATGATACCCAGCTGTACCTCTCCTTTGCCCCTGGAACATCTTGCGCAGTAGAACTGCTTAACAGCTGCCTAGCTGAAATCAAGAACTGGATGGCCTCCTGCTGGTTGTGACTGAACCCCAGTAAGATGGAAGTACTGGTGGTGGAGTTGAACACGGGGCATGATAGGTTGGCCTCTGATGCAGAGACAGGTCTTTGGCTTGGATCTATACCACTTAAGGCTTCCTCTAGGGTGCGTAATCTTGGTGTTATTCTTGACAGTGGGCTGACACTTGAGTTTCAGGTGGCGTCCGTTGTCTGTACCAGTTTCTATCCACTGAGGAATATTGCCAGGATAAAGCCCCTAGTTCCGCCACTAGACCTCCCCACTTTGGTACATGCCTTTGTGACGTCCAGGCTTGACTACTGTAATGCACTCTATCTTGGGGTCTCTGGGGGTACCCTGCGCCGACTGCAGCTGGTGCAGAACACAGCGCCAAGGCTGTTGACAGGGCAGTCAAAATACTGTCACATCACCCCGGTGCTGCGTCAACTGCACTGGCTGCCGGTTAGGTGGAGGGTCCTCTTTAAGGTGGGTTTGCTCACCTTTAAGGCCCTACATGGCCTGGGCCTCGGCTACCTGAAGGAACTTCTTGCACCTGCTGTCTCGGTCCGTACCCTCCGCTCTTCCTCTAGGGGCCTCCTAGTGATTCCCAGGATGAGGTTAAGAACTGCTGGTGACAGAGCATTCAGTGTTGCCGCTCCCATCCAGTGGAATTCGCTTCCTTTAGCTGTTAGGGAGGCCCCATCTGTTGAGGTTTTTAAGGCCCGCCTCAAGACCTTTTTGGACAGTCAGGCCTTCCTGGACTATGTTATTTAGTCCCTTACCTGCCTTTATTAAGATAAATCTGATATTTTAGTTTTAGAGACTCTAAAGGCAGCTGAAATTGAGGGTAGTTATTGTATAGAAAATCTTGTTTTATTCTGTTCAGAACACTGTATTTTAGTTATGTATTGTATTTATTGATTGCTGTACAGTGCCCAGAGCCTCTGGGATGGGCATCTCTTTTAAATAAAATGTGCCTTGCCTTGCCTTTACTCTACATTTACATTTGTCTATACTCACTCATAACTTTGGTCATTTTAAATACTTCGCACCCAAACTTTTAACATAGCCATTTTTTCACACCACCACATGAACGTGACAGCTGCCATTTTTCATATACTGGCCAAAATGTGTTTTCACACCTGTGGCATGGAATGATGTTTCAGTGGCTCAGGATGACATTTCGGTGGAAATTTGAAAATGTTCACCAACTGGGTTCATGAGGTGGGAAAATAAGAAGGCTATGCTGAAAATTCTGTGTACAAATATAGTAAAATCCCCAGGTTATGAGTGAATGCTGCAGTATTTCAACATTTCCTCATAACTTCGCTAATTTTCAATATTTTGATTCCAACCTTTCAACACAGCCCTTTTCCCACACCACCTCATAAATGATACAGATGTCATTTTTTTAATCCTGAATGAGACAGGTTTTCACACTTCTGGTGCGAAATGACATTTTGGCCAAGATACTATAAATGCTACATGTCATGTTTATAAGGGGAATCAAAAAACGACTAACTTGAAAATTTGGGGTCAAAAGAAAAAATACATATATTTATTTTTTTTTTATTTAAAGTTGATAACCGGGAAAGGCACACTGAGCCAAGACTCGCTTCCAGGTGTGACCCAGGGGGAGATTACAAGGAATACAAGAATGCAATAACAGAAATATACAAAACAGTATGAAACAGTAACAAGAAAATACAGGTTATTACAATACACTTGGATTAATTATAGTATATCCAGAAAAGAAATAAACAGGGGACTGTACACAAACAGCTTAATTATATATATATATATATATATATATATATAAATACAAAGTCACACATGCCCCCACAATGCAAAGCATCATGGGCTGCATATGCAAATCACCACAGAATGTTATGCTGGTCCAACTTTAAGCAGAATTGCATGGTGCCGAAAGGCCTCTCACACAGTTTGCAAAGGGTGCTGACAGAAGACATAGACATGTGTTTCGTCCTACCAGGACTCATCAGTATGCCTCGTCTGTTTAACACCCCAGTGGACTGGACCAGCTACCCCTAAGGCAGTGTGCCTGGGATATATTGTGGTGAACCCATTAAAATAAAAACCATTTAAAGACAGAACCTCTGTAGGAATACTGAGGCAGGTTACCCAAGGGCATTTGGCTGGGAAGCAGTTCAAGAAAATCAAAGTCACACATGCCCCCTCCGCAAAGCATCATGGGCTGCATATGCAAATCACCAGCATATGCAGCCCATGATGCTTTGCATTGTGGGGCATGTGTGACTTTGTATTTTCTTGAAACTTGGCTTCCCAGCCAAATGCCCTTTGGGGTAACCCTTGCCTCAGTGTTTACGCACAGAAGTTCTTTGTCTCCTATATATATATATATATATATATATATATTATGGTAGAGTAGTACTTTTAAGGTTAAAGGGTCAAACTTTGCACCTTAATAACTTTGCCACCATTCAACAGATTTGCCTGAAATTTGGAATGCATGATCAAGAACCATACATCTTGGGATCTGCCAACTTTCTGCTTGGGGGGGATGGGAATTAGGGTTGGAAACCCTAACACCACATTTCCCTACTTTTGTGGTGTCAAGTTACCCTAACTGGTACATTAACAAAGTTTTTTGCAAAGAATTTGCTTTCTTTTAGAGATAGTGGAATTGCAGCCTCACACATGCAGGTCCCAAAGGGACCTGCAGGAACAGGTGCAGTTGTGCAAGGCTCTTTGGGCCATGCGTTATGGAAAGACTCTGTGCACCTACAGAAGTGCAGGGTGTGGCACATTCACTCTTTACACATTCAGTGCACAGTCCCTCTTCACACATTCACTCTTTACACATTCACTCTTTGTTTTTCTTTATTTTGACCCCAAATTTTCAAGACAGTCATTTTATGACTGCCCTTATAAACATGATATGTATCATTTACAGTATATTGTTTAAAATGTCATTTCACACCACACATGCAAAAACACGTTTAGTACAGGATTTAAGAAATGACACCTGCCACATTTATGAGGTGGTGTAGAAAATGGTTATGTTGAAAGACTGGAGTCAAAATATTGAAAATTATCAAACTTATGAGTGAACGTTGAAATACTGGAATGTTCAGTCATAGCCTGGGCATTTTACTATATTTGTATACCAAATTTCCAGCATAGCCTTCTAATTACCCCACCTCATGAACCCAGTAGGTGAAAATTTTCAAATCTCTGCCAAAATGTAATTCTGTGCCAACGAAACGTTATTCTGCGCCACAAGTGTGAAAACACATTTTAGCCAGGATCTAAAAAATGACAACCGTAACGTTCATGAGGTAGTGTGAAAAAATGGTTGATGAAAACTATATAAAACTAAACTGTGTCCTCCCCCAAAAGTCTCCATAGACCACTTCCAGGATATGATTTAATTGGACTCTTACTTACTCAACTAAATTCCTTACTTAATAATAAACAAGATAGACTGTACACCATGGCTTGACTCAAAATTTGCAATTTATTTTCATGTGTGACGGAGCAAGACCATAACTCCCGAGTCATCAAGTCAAGATATTATTGCCAGGTGCCCTGGCAACATTTCATCCATACACTAACCCACCAGCAGAATAAAGGGGACCAGTCAGCACTAAAAGCCCCATGTGGTAGTATGGTCTGGTCCTATTTGTACTTTGTGTACAAAAGCATTTTTATTTACTCACTGTTTACTGCAGTATAGTAGACTGGCATCTGACTGATTATGCTGACTTTCAAGCTGACATTTTCCGTAACTACAAATCCCAGATTCCCTGTAGCAGACAGAAGAGTGATGCAGCATTGGGAGAGTCAATCTCCTGCAGCACATGTTAGAGTTTTTAAGCTCTGATCTTCTGTTTGCTGGTCCCGCTGTCCTCCCTGGGCCAAGTACTGTTATAGAGGAACGTATTCGTCCTTGGACGGACACCAGGACCAGAAAACATCTGATCGAAGCTTACTAAATCTGTATCCTCCGCCCCCACTATGAGGCTAAACATTGGGAGGATTTCTTAACCTTCTTTCCCTGCTCGTAAAAACTAAATAAACAAAAAAATAAATAGTTCCTAGGTTGAGGATAGTAACTGTGGCACATCTAATCTCGAGATAACTGTTTATCAGGAGGTTAGATGGTGTACTTAAAATATACATATATGTGAGAATCATGTTTACAAAGTACATATGTTATTTTAACTTGTGATTTCATCGCCGTCTTACTTTCACAGCAGTGATTTTATCACCATGCTATTCACATACTATATGTCAAATAAATGTTATTGTACATAGCCTAACTTAAAATAATTTACTTCCGTCAGAAAACTCTGTGACCTAAACTAGTGTCTTTGTTTCACTTCACACTACATGCCTTGTTCCTTAGGTCATGGTGATCAGAGAGACCGGACAGAAATAAAACACAGAGCACACAACACTGAAGGAAGGAGGCTGCTCAGGAAAA
Source organism: Neoceratodus forsteri (assembly GCA_016271365.2). Classification (NCBI taxonomy): domain Eukaryota; kingdom Metazoa; phylum Chordata; order Ceratodontiformes; family Ceratodontidae; genus Neoceratodus; species Neoceratodus forsteri. The sequence goes on from JADMNL010000027.1 coordinate 6,745,566, forward strand.
AAATACCCCAAATCTAGCTCAGACGTAGACTAGAAGGCACAACATCCTTTTATACTGCTGACAGTCTTAATTTGATTTAGACAGGCAAACTGGTAAAATGCCCAGACTTCAAAGGAACCATGGCCAGAACAGCAGAAACGTCAACTAGACTGTCAAAAACAGACACGATTTACATTTAAAATTCTGTTTGTAGAGGATAAACAGAATTTCTCTTTTATGAATTACTAAAGGGAAGAAAAAAATAAAAGGTGAGAAGCAAAGATCAAATGACGAGCCTCAAGTCTCGTTTCTTGTCCCTTCAACTGACTTAGTTCAACTGGCTTGTAACTGTCAGTAGAATGTTGATGCTAGCAGGGCTCTGTAACTATGCCACAGCTTTATGACTGTCAGTGTCCCTTATAGGAAGACATAATTACCCAGCACCTACAATATGAATGACCCAGTGACAATATGGAACGACACAGAAAATAATCATATATCTGAACTTAAGCCTTGCATTATGCCCTGTTTATTAGGGCATAAATCACCACCGGTGTTATATATGTAATCAACCTCAAGTTGGGGAGACAGCAGCCACCTTAAGGCTTGACTACTGGCCAGTTCACTGTCTAGCACTGGAAGTGTTGGGGGCACACTGTATAAATGGCCTGGGATGTCAGGTTTCTGGGTTCCCTGTTAGTCCACGGCTTTGGGGAATTGCATAGATTACCAGCATTCTGTCTACCCCTCTGGTTATCAGGAGCCATTCCTGCCATTTATGACCTCTGCAAGAACTTGAGTAAAAGTGTTGCTGATGTGACTGTGTGGGGCCACACATGAAGCATGTGTGCAGAGTGGGATGCTGATGTTGGGCTGCTGACTAAAAACCAGAAGTTATCGGGACTTCCCAAAAAGTCATTTACAATCAACTCAGAGTGACTCACCATTATTGAACATGCTAAGCACAAGTCACACAGCCATAGTCTTGCTTTGGAAACTTTGATGCACAGGACTTTCTGCCTGTGAGGAGCTGACTTGTAAATGTGATTCTGACCCTCATGTCTAAGATTATGTAACTGCACTGTTAAAATCTGCCACCACATTATGGTGGTATTGGACTTACTGTGCTCTGTTTGTACCATCGACAGTATCCAGGTTTGAGAAAAGGTGGTGTTGTGCCAAATAAACAAGTAGATGGCAATTGTGTTTTAATCGGGAAAAATATATCCATTCCATCTTTTGGGCCAGGGACAGTTAAGCAATAAGGCATGACAGGGTGGTGTTATTGTGGGATAACAGCATGTCTTGGGAAGTGAGGCAAGAGGCAACACCAAGTGCCTTGCCCGCCCAAGAAGTGCCATTATCCCACAAGTATGCACACCCTGGGATACCTTATTGTGATTATAAAACTTTTACGCTGATTTTTATTTTAAAAACTGAGTAAGGAAGTTCAGAAAGTTGAGTATTTCTGACCCATGCTGTTGTGCTAGAATCATACACATTCATGTCATAACATCTGACCAATGACAGGTCTTGGTTTCCCTTACCCATTTTATAGTACCCCACCGTGCCAGTAAAGAAGGCAGGGCCGAAAAGCTGTGACTGTGGTGACTGCACCACACAAGGTCCCAACACACAGATCTCCCACCCTTCACTGTGAGACTAAATGGACCTCTTATATAACCCAACACCCTGGCCCCAGAAAACCTAATCTGATCAACAGCAGACCACATATAAATGAACTCTCCCCAATTCCTACTTTAAATTTCTAAAAGTTGACCACCCCCTTTCCCCACCCATCCCAAACCCACCTCAATGCCCAGCACCTACTTTAACATTTTTGTCACCTGCGTAATGTAATAATCCATTGCTTGGTACTGTACCCTTCATCTTGTCCTCAAGGGCTGCAAAAATGTATTTTATTTATTTATTTATTTATTGTTGACCGGGTAAGTGCACTAGACAAATCCTGCCTATTTTCAGGCACGACCCGGGGGCCGGAGGATACAGATGAATGCCAACTGACCTTGAACCAAATTAAGCTGTTGGTGGCATTTTTAGTGAATGTAAATGTAAGTCAGGTTCCCATTCTGGAGCACAGGCTTCCTGTACTCTAAGTGCAGGTAAATGTTTCAGTTCAAAATGATTCTCCAACATATCATTGATGTACTTATTCTGAGGTAAGTGGTCACTAGAAAATGTAAGACCACATACCTTATGTAACGAACTCCCAGAAGATGCTTACATCACAAAAAAAATAGTTTGAAAGTCCCATGCAGACAGCTGTGCTCCTTGCCATCTGCACTCAAATACAGATAAAGCAGCCCACAATTCTGATACAAACTGAAGAAGTAGTAGCTGAGTCATGCAATCTAGATAAGTAGTTTATTTTATTTATTTATTTAAAATTTGGTGACCAGGAAAGGCACACAGAGCAGAAGCTCATTTCCAGGTGCGACCCAGGGACAAGGGGGTACAAATACAACGAGGGGCCAGCAACAGATGCAGTGTAATACAGAACTGACATGAACTTAATATTTACAGTATAATACAAGAGTGTGTTGCATATAACAGTATAAGCAATGAGCAGGTAAATTCATATTTTAGGAAGGCAATGCAGAGTAATTATGCTGGAGATTCAATGGGAAGGGAGAGACAACAAATGCTGGTGAAAAACAAGACAATAAGGCAGCATCTGATTCAGTAGGTGGAGGAGAGAGAGGAGGACAGCTGTAAGGTGAAAATTAGGGGTGTGGGCAGTTACAGGATGTAACAGGGGATGGCCTGAGGAGGCACTTGAGAGCAGGAAAGGAGGGTGTGAGACGGGTTTGAGGGGGGAAGATTGTTCCAGAGGGAAAGGAATCTATGGGAAAAAGTTAGTTTCCCTGCCAAGGTGAAGGCTCAAGGGAGGGTGAAGGAATGAAGGCAATTTGTACAACAGTTACAGGGAGAGAGAGTAGCAGGATTTAAGAGAGAGGCAAGGTATGAAAGAAGAGTTCCAAACAAAAATTCGGAGATGAAAGTGGAGCAGTGGGATGCGAGTCTCTGCACTAGGGATTGGAGGGATGGGGAGGAGTAAAGGTCACAGTGGTGAGTCAAGGTGGGGAATTTGAGGTGAAGCAACAGAAGGCATTGAAGAAGATGTCTAGTTTGGATAGAGAGGTAGCTGGAGCAGTGCTGAAGACAACATCAGCGTAGTCAAAGGCAGGGAGAATCCATTTGACCAGCAGGTCATGCCAGATAGGGATGGGAAGAGTTCCCTAATGGCAGTAGAGTAGACCCAGTTTAGGGCACAGTTTGGAATGCAGGGCCCTAAAGTGGGAGGAAAAGTCAAGTTAGGGATCTAGCCACACACCTAGGTATATATCACTAGACTGGCTACAACTCCAGTCTACATCCCTCCTCTCCAAGTGGAAGCATCAGCATTCAGTTCCCAGTGGTTGTGGCATAAAGTACAGAGTGCCCAAAACACGACCATCAGGTTTGAGTGAGCCTCCAATGTTGGTCACACCCATTCCCATGGTCAACATGCTCAACTGTGTTGACAAAAGTACATGGAGAGGAGGGAATTCCACCTTGAAAAGTGGTCAGTAGCTTGGGTGTTCGGAGCTCGCACAGTAGTTAAAAAAAAAAAAAAATGTTTTCATGCCCCCTCAAATTATCTGGAGAGCTAAACTGCTCCAAGAGGTACTTCATATCACTTGTGGCAACATTTAAACATTTTCTTTAACTAACTGCGATTTTATTAGTCTTCTAACATTTTCTGTTAGGGATATCTTTTACATTCTTATTTGGAAGGTCAGTATTTTATGTATTTTTTATTCAGCTTTTGGTCCTGCAGCCCGTCAATGTGTTCCTTACTGCCTGGTACCGGCAGCCTCCCAACCTTAACCACTGCTCCCCCAGACTGGCAGGGACCAATCGACACGTGGCAAGATCTGAGACTACTAGACTCTGTGAGGGTTTGAGGAAGACTTAGGACTCCTACTGTAGTTTAAATCAATTTTATTACACTTCAGGGAATTTTATGTGTACCTATGAACTATGGTCAATGTTCTGTGGCAGAGGGAGCCACTTCCTCAGAGCCCACTGTGGTCTTGAAGCACTCTATTTCTGTACTTTCACACAAGCTTAGTGTGTCAAAAGCTTGTAATCCCTGAATGTACTACAAGGCTTTCTAAGCCATGTCTGCATGTCTAATAATTTTTTGCTTGGAGTTATCATCAGCTTCTTAGTTTAGAACTTCTAGACAGTCCGCTCACAATTTCACCATAGGGTAGTAGTCTCTGTATTCCCTGAACTGTAATAAGATGTTTGCTAGACCCACTGTTTTCCTGGTGCTAAGTACAATCCTCTGTGACTGTACTTAGCCCAGGCAGAACACTGTGATCAGCGAACAGAAGCAAACAAAAGATCAGCACTTCTGAAAACTCTAACATTCACTGCAGGCTATTGAATCTCCTACTGCTGTAGCCCTGCTCTGATGTCAGCAGCAGGGGATTCTAGGATTTGTAGTTCCAGAGGATGTCAGCCAGCAAGACAGCAGAATCAGTCTAATACAATCTACTATACTGCAATAAACAGTAAATAAATAAATGTTTGTGCATACAAAGTGTAAATTGGGACCAACCACACACTTGGGTTTGGGACTCCTAGTGCAGTTTTAATGTTATAAAACGAAAATATTTTTAAATTTTTTAATTAATGTTTTTATAGTTGAAATTCTAATGGCATTATTGTATATGAGGGTTTTTAAGTTGTCTGTATATGCTTTAAGAATGTATGTCAACCAATCAGAATGTACTTCATATTGTTTTATGATTTTAAATTAGCCCTTTACTGGCGACTTTATGGTTTCTGTGATATCAGTTTTTGATGCCTGAATGCAGCACAAGCCCTTTGGGATGCATGTTATCAGTACTGTGAACGTTGTTGTTTCACTGATTGTCACAATACTGCCATAGACATGATATCTATGTCAGCCTTACTGATGTCAGGATTAATTACCCCTACTTCCCTGCCTCAGGCCAACAAGGGCAAAATAGAAAGGTCATGGTTGGGTTACAAAAATATTAAATTATTTTGATTTGATCAGACAGTGGCAATGTTGAAACTGTCTGGAAGTCAAAAATTAAAATACCACCAAGCATTTCGTAGAAGTAGTAGTAGTAGATTGTTGAATTATTTAGAAAGCTTTAATGTAGTTCGTGTTGTGCTAGTTTTGTAAATGTCTGTAAACTATATAATACAGGCATTGTTTTAGTAATTATCAGGAAAATGCTTCTCTGTGTCTTATGCTTTGTCGTTCAGTTATCCTTCCCCCCTCGCCTCTGTGAATCCAAGCATTGTTCTTGTATCAGTTGAAAGCAGAGAAAGTAGTGAAAAAAGTGATCCTTGACTACAAACATGCTCTAGATTCAAAATTGTCAGTGGTACAGTAATTCCATGATTCAAAATGCTGCAGTCAGATTTCTAGCATCCACTCTGAAGTCTGATCATATTACTTCTAGTTTGCATGAACTGCACTGGCCACCTATGAAGCTGAGGACTGATCTGGTCTTGCATTAAAATGAGAAAAGGTTTAGGCCCCTTGTAAATTAAAGATTGTTAGCTACTCACCGTGACAGTAAATCTTCAAGAGAATTGCCTTCATTGGGCCACACCTTTGGAACTGAAAGCCATCGACATCAGGACCACTCGAAAACATTTGCTAGTTGGGGATCACCCACAATGATGTGCAATGTCGGCACCCATATAATCATGAGTGGCCCCACTACTCCTCAGTTCTCCACCAGAGATAAGTTTGGAGGGATTCTTGCCACAAGGAACCTGGACAGCAACCCAGTACCAGGCACATGAGTAGAGACATGGGACTGGAAATATAATACACATAAGGCACTCATGGACACCTCCAAACAAGACAGTGGACAAACCTACCAGCTGATACCTCAGAAAGGGAGAAGGAGGATGGGTGTGTTGTGGCCCAATGGAGGAGATTCTCTTGAAGATCTACTGTCACGGTGAATAACTGCTCTACCTTCATTGAGGATATCTCTTCCATTTGGCTGCACCTTTGGAAGGATTCCCTAGCAGTAAAAAGTACCCATGGAAGGTGGTTGAGTCTGATATGCAGTCAGGACATAAGGCCTTGCAACACCACAAGACCACTGCCAGCACGTCTACAAGAGACGATATCTAGACTTTAGCGCTGAATGAAAGTATGCACAGTGCTCCATGTGGCAGCAGCACACATCTCAGTGGCAGAAACCTTCTGGAAGTAGGGAAAAGAAGAAAGAATTACTCACCTTAGTAATGTTGTTTCTTCTAATGGAGTCTTGCTATATTATGACATATGCAGCGAGTCCCAACCTTCGAACTGCTCCGGAGGTGAAAGAGTTAACTTTCCATGCAAGGCATGGAACCTTGAGCACGAGCTCGGTTGAACACTCTGTCTGTTGATGCTCAAACAAACTGTCAGATCTTTACGAGCAAAACTCACTAAGGTTCTGTGTGGAAGCCGTAAACCTACACTAGCCCACTGGCTACTTAACTACAAAAACACATTTTTGTTCTTGATCCCAAAACAAAGACTCAAGTCAGGGGATTCAAGAAAGAAAAATATATAAAGACACCAAAGCACCTAAGAAGGGTGAAAATAAAGTGGGCATCTATGAAATGCCAACATTGCCCTGCCCACCCACATCCCAAAAGTAAAGGTTCTGAGAGGGCAGGCTTGGGGAGGTCATATAGCAAGACTCCATTAGAAGAAACAACATTACTAAAGTGAGTAATTTTTTTTTCAAACAACATGAAGTCTTGCTATATTATGACATATGCAGATTACACAGCAGTACTTCCATGGAAGAGGGACAGAACCTACTTAGGAAATAGGCTCTGGAGCACAGCTGTGCCAAATTGAGCATCACTCCTAGCCTGGATGTCCAGGGAGTAATGCTTAGTAAAAGTGTGAATTGTTTTCCAGGTAGCTGCAAGACATATCTCTAGGATAGGGATGTCCCTGGCAGCAGCCAGAGACGCAGCTGTACCTCTGGTAGAGTGAGCCCTCAGGCCTGAGGGGGGAACCTTACCCAGTTTTTCATAACAAAATTGGATACAAGAGACAATCCACCTGGCAATGGATCTTTTAGTGGCAGGTTTTCCTTTACCAACCTCACCATAAGTGAGGAACAATTGGAGGGAGTCAAACCTGTGACCCTTGGTACGTTCTATATAGTAACTAAGGGCTCTTTGACATCTAAACTGTGCAATCTCCTCTCGCCAGAGGAGGAATGGTCAGTGAAGCACACAGGAAGAGACATGGATTGATTAAGGTGGAAGTCTGAAACCACCTTAGGCAAAACTTTCTGTTAGTCCTGAGGACCACCTTATCTCTGTGAAAGGAGATAAAATCAGGCTCCACTGACAATGCTTGCAACTCACTTATGTGCCTGGCAGAAGTGATGGCTACCAAAAACACAGTTTTCCAAGTCAAGTACTTAAGCTCTGCTGAAGACAATGGCTCAAAAGGGGTTGCATAAGCTGGGCAATGCAAATATTAAGATCCCAAGCAGGGCAGGGTCCCTGAATGGGGATTAGTGCAGCAACCCCTTAGAAAACTTGGTGAATACAGGATGAGCTGAAAAGGAAGAGGGTTTACCTGCTGATAGGAAAGCAGACACGGCTGCCAGGTGCACTTTTAGGTAGCTGGACTAAGCCTAACGAATTCAAATGCACCAAATAATCTAAGATTGTGGGCAAGTCAGCAGATTCTGGGGAAATGTGCTTGCCAGAGCACCATATGGAAAACCTCTTCCATTTGGAATTATAAGTGGCCTGTGGAAGGCTTCTAGAGGCCTTCAAATATCCAATACACCTTGGGAAAGGTGTAGGTCAGCAACTCTAACTCCTCAAGAGCCAAGCCTTGAGATTGAGAGATTTGAGGTTCAGATACCAAACCCTCCCTGGGCACAGGATAACAGGTTGTGATTCCTGGGAAGGCACAGGGAAGGTGAACTACTAAGGACAAAGGAGAGAGTACCAGGGCTGCCTGGCCCAATCTGGGGCAATCAGGATCACCTTTGCAGGGTTGAGATCTGATTTGACTAGCACCTGAACGGGAGACAGAAACTTCCTTCCCAACTGAGAAGGAAGGCATCCAGAGGGACTGAGCCCAACACTGGGGCCTGCAACAAAAAGGGAAGTTGGTGGTTGTCTGGGGCTGCAAAAGATCTATCTCGGGTGCCCCATCTGGCAAATACTACCTCCAATACTAGGGGATCCAGGGCCCATTCATGATGGCCCTGGGAAATCCTGCTGAGAGCATCTGCCAGGACATTGTCCTTGCCTGGTAGGTGAATTGCCATAAGGGAGGTGTTCAGAGAATAAGCCAGAGACCACAACTTCATCGCTTCGCTGCACAAGGCCATAGACCGAGTGCCCCCTTGCTTGTTGATGTACCACATCGTAGTGGTGTTGTCTGTTCTGACCTGAACCACTTTGTTCTGAACAGATGTGGAAAAAACTTGAAGTGCTAGAAAAACTGCTCTGAGTTCCAACAGATTGATGTGGAGCAGAGATTCCTGAGGGGACCACAATCCCTGGGTAGTGAGGTCGCCCATGTGAGCTCCCCACCCCAAGAGGGATGCATCTGTCATAAAGACTAAGGAGTGAGACTGGGGGGTGAAAGGGACCCCCTGTCTCAGATTGCTCTTGTCCTGCCACCACTGAAGGGCCTGGATCAGAGTCCGAGTCACTGGGATCAATTTGGTTAGAGGGTCTCTCTTTTGAGACCAAAAGGCTCTCAAATGGAACTGGACGTCCCTCATCTGAAACCTTGCTCCCTGCACTACTGCTGTAGAGGCAGCCATGTGCCCTAGGAGCTGAAGAAAGTGCCTTGCTGGTCAAGAGAACTGAAGGGTGAAAGAAGAGGCCAGAGAGATCAGGGTCCTTGCTCTTTCCAGAGGAAGGAAGGCTCTGGCCTCTTTTGTGTTCAGTTCTGCACCTATGAAGGTGAGAAGCTGGACAGGCTCTAGGACTGACTTTGGGAGATTAAGAAGGAAACCTAGAGATGTGAGCAGTTGCTGAGTTACCTGAAGGTGTAGTCTGACCTGATCTGGAGACTGGCCTACTATGAGCCAGTCGTCCAGATAAGGAAAGATGGCAATCTTTTGCCTTCTTAAGTGAGCAACTGCTACTGCCAGGCATTTTGTGAACACCCTCGGGGCCGAGGTGAGGCCGAAGGGCATTGCTCTGAACTGATAATGGCCTGAGGGCAGTTCAAATCTGAGGTACTTTCGATGGGAGCTTCTGATAAGAACATGTAAGTAGGCATCCTTGAGGTCCAGGGAGGCTAGCCAGTCCCCTGGCCTTAGAGAGGGTAAAATAATTCCCAGAGTCACCATTTTGAACTTTGGTTTTAAAAGGTGCTTGTTTAAGTATCTGAGATCTAGGATGGGCCGCCATTCTCCTGTCTTTTTTGGGGTAAGGAAGTACCTGGAGTACAACCCTTGCCCTGGTGTAGGGTGGAACCTCTCCACAGCTCTGAGAGCCAGGAGGTAGAAACTTCTGTTTCTAGGGCAAGAGCCTCTGATGGATTTGCAGGTGGAAAGGATCTGATTCTCATCTTTGGAAACTTTTGAAGCTGAGAACCAGTCCCTGGCTTACTACTTCCAGGACCCACTTGTCTGCTGTTAAAGACCTCCAGTCCTGGACAAAGTCAAGCCAGCCTGCCCCTACTGGTAGAGGAGAGTCGGCCCTGGCCACCCCATCAGGAGCCTGCTTGGCAGGGGCTTTGGGCTGAGGGGTAGAAGGGCTTACTTGTACCCCATCTGCCTCCTCCTCTGAAGAACCCCTCGGGCATAAGCAGAAGAGGAGGCCTGGGCTTGTAAAAGGCCCATGAAAGGGCCTGCCCCTGCCCCTGAGATGCTGCCTTTGAGGAGTGGCTTGCCTTTCTTTGGCCTGCACTCCTATAGATGGTCCTATATTCATCCATTTTCTTCATATAATTCTCTGTCTGCTCCCAAACAGAGAATTACCCACAACAGGAAAATCCATAGCCTTAGACTGGGTATCCTGTACAGGGTAGTACATCTGAGCCAAGCCATTCATGGGCGCCACAGATGTAGCCATGACCCTTGATGACACATCATTAGAGTCTACTGCAGCATGAAATTGCACCTTGGATGCCTCACTACCATCTGCAGCCACCTGCTACAGCTCCCTGGCAAGCTGGTCAGGGACTTGTTTCGCTAGGGCCAGCACAGTATCCCATCTGGACTTCTGGTACCTAGCAGCATAAGCCATATCATTTGCCTGTCTGAGTCCTAAAGATGCTGCCATGTACCGTTCTTTGCCATGGCATCCATCCTCCTGGAGTCCTTTTCAGGAGGAGTGCAGGCTAGGGAATATTTGCTTTGTCATAAGCTGCAGCCTGCACTACCCCCACATGGTTGCATTGCTGAGAGAGGAACTCAGTATCAGAGCCTGATAAAGTATACCTCTTGTCCATCCTTTTATCAACAGGGAGGATGAAGTGAGGAGTTTTTAGAATTTTTACTGTTTCCTAAAAGATTTATGCAAGGGAATAGACAGTCTCCTAGACTCTGGAATATCCATCATTTCTACATAATCAGGCTCCTCTTGGTCATTAACAGCTTCCTCAACAGGGAGTTGGAGAGTTTCAGCAACTTTCTTATAGAACATAAAATGAGAAGGGGTGTCAGATAGCCTGGGAGACCCCAGACGGCCTGTCTGGAGAGATGTCCGGTTCAATGGACACATCCAGACCTTCAAAATCACATTCACTCTCCCCATATTCCTCCTCCCTTCCTCCGGTTCATAAAAATCCTCAAAATCAAAATCTTGAACCGTGGAACCGAGCGAACCGACCGCTTCCTAATGGTGCCGGTTCGACGAACCGGGAAAGTGCCTGGACAATTTGAATTGCTTTAGCTATTTCTTCAGTGGTTGGAGAAAGAACTTTTGGCTCCAAACTAGCTGACTTTCTAGCCCTTTTAGTTGGAACCGGCTCCTCAGAGCTGGCTCTTCGTTTGCCCGAGGAAGCATCGCCCTGGTTAGAGGGCACTCCCTCCGGTTCGGTTGAACCCAAACCGGGCTGGCCATCCAGGTCAGCGGACTTTTTGGCCTCCCTTTCCCTGAGCCTACCAACTCTCTTTTCCACGGTGGCAGCAGGAAAATTCTTACAAATCTGGCAGTCTGCATTGGTGGTCAAACCCCAGACAATATACAAGTGTGTGTGGGTCAGCCTTTAGCAAAGGCTTCCCCACAGAGACCACAGTGTTGAAACCCAGTGGGCCCGGTTTTCTTTTGGGTTTCTCAGACATAGTGCCAGCCTAACCAAACTTGCCCGTTAATGGCAATCCGTCAAGCAAGACTTCCTTGTCGGTTCCCAGCCGTATCATGGCCGTGGAAAAACGTGAATGAAACTGGCTTTTTAGAACCGATAAGAACCGGGAACCGCACTCTAAAGGACTAGAAAGTCTATAAAAAACAACCTGATCGGTTCAAACTGAACCGAAAACACATTTACAAGTTCCACACAGAAGAAAATAAATGTAAGCCTATCTATTACTTACGATACCACAGATAGAGCTTGAACCGACTGGTTGCGGTTTAATTTCGGTTAAGAAACTGAAAAAATAAAACTTTTAACCGACAAACGAACCGAGCAGAAGGAGAAATCTCCGGAGCGACTGTTCAGTGAGGCGGAGTAAAGAATCTGACAGTTTGAGTTTGAGCATCAACAGACAGAGTTTTCAACCGAGCTCGCGCTCAAGGTTCCATGCCTTGCATGGAAAGTTAACTCTTTCACCTCCGGAGCAGTTCGAAGGTTGGGACTCACTGCATATGTCATAATATAGCAAGACTTCATGTTGTTTGAAGTGGCAATACCATGTATACAGCGGCCAAGGGCAGTCAGTGCTAGGAAGTTCCTTACCATACGTCCTATAACACAATACCTTTAGCCAGCCACTTGAACAGGCACCATTTAGAAAAAGGGGTGACCTCTTTCCCAGGGGTGAATGAGACAAGAAGCTGAAAGGCCTTTCTGCAGTCCTTAGTGCGATCAAGAAGTGCAATATTCTATGCACAGTAAGTACTGTACATCAAGGGTATGGAGCAATGCCTCACCTTTGTTAGCATGCTCTGGATAATACACAGGAAAGTGTATGGTCTGATTTATTAAGAAATCAGAGACCATATTAGGCAGAAAATGAGGACTGGTTTACAAAGACTTAGCGGAAAACTAGATAAGGAGGCTGATGCATCAGTGCCAGGAGATTAGAAATCCTACAAGCAGAGGTCATGGCAACCAAAAACAGCATTTTCCATGAAAGGAAATGCATCTCACAGGTTGTGGCTGGCTCATAAGGAGTCAAAATCTATTTTTCTAAAATTAAATTGAGCTCCCAAGGCAGAAACAGGTTTATGAATTGGGAGATGCATATGCAGAATACCCTTTATAAATGTATGGAACACCTCTAGTTGTTCTACCATCTGCCCATCAATAGGGGCATGGAAAGCCAAAACAGCATCCACATACACATTATGGATGAGTACTGAATAACAAGAGTCAGACAGGGACACACAAGATAGACCAGTTCAGTATTCACAGGACAACACCATATAGAGAAGCACTTCCATTTCAAAGACTAGCTATATCTCATAGAAGACTTTCTAGCTGTAAGCAAGCCATCAGCCCCGTGGGAGGGAAACCCCGAAATGAACAATGGCTATGTCTTCTGGAGTCAGGCATGCAGATGCTGGGACTGCAGCCGACCCTTATAAAGGGGGAGCTGAACACAGACTCCACCACTACATGCAGCAGAAATGGAAACCAAATCAGGTGAGACCAGAAAGGAGATACCAGTATTAGAGTGGCATGCTCTGCCCACGGCTTGAGCAGAACCCTCTGATTGAGAGCAATTGCAGGAAAGGCATAAAGGAGCCTCCCTTTCCAGAAGAGGGAAAACACATCTCACCCAAAAACGACATGACCCGGAGCGAACAAGCAGAAATGCACTAGTTTTGTACTGTATGGGGACGCATAAAGTTACAACTCTGGCCAACCTATCTTCCAAAGAAGTCATTTACCACATAGGTCAGCAGTTTCTATGTATGCACCAGGGACTGAGACCTGCTTAGCCTGTCTGCCAAGATGTTTTGGACACTTGGGAGCATACCTCTCAACCTGTTATCACCCAAATGTGTGACAAGATGTGTGAAAAGAGGACAAAATGCGTGACACATCATCAAACATGACACTGCAAGCTCAGAATACTGTGGAAATAAGTGCACTAATGTTAATATTGTTTTCTGATAACCTAGCATCTTATATTATTATATATTTCTGCTTAAAAGTGTCAGTGGACAGTGTAGAATGCCACCTTCTCAATGTGGGACAGAGGATTTCCGAGGGATAAAATGAGTGACATGCCTCATAATGTGTGACAATTGAGAGGTATGCTTGGGAGCAACATGGCTGATAGCTGAAGGCCATGAGACATTGCCCAGTACCACACTCTCCTTGCCTCTCTGCAAAGGGGATAAGAGTGAGAGCCCCTTGCTGTAGTGGATGACACTGCCTGCCCGAATAAGCATGGGACCAGGGCTGAGGTGTTCCTGGAAAGCCTGTAGACCAAGGACAGAACAGCCTGTATCTCTAGGACACTTACATGATGATCTGTCTTCAGAATGGTCCAGGACTCTTGGGTCTGACAGGACCCAAGATGGGCACCCCAGCCTCACCCCGAGGCATCCGTTGTAAGGATCTGCACAGGAGTCAGGGAAAAGCATGGAATGCCCTGTAACAGGTTCTGACAGTCCATCCATCATACTAGAGCACTGAAAAGTGGGGAAGGTATGAAACACCATTTGTTCCAGCTTGTCATCCATCAGCTGATCCCACTGTACCCAAAGTGTCCAAAATGGTATGTGCATATGGAGATGGGCAGAGGGACCCATTATGATGGCAGCAGCCATCAGCCCCCAAGGCTTTTTAGAAAAGTAATGCTGGAAAATAATATAAGTCAAAGAAAATAACGGCTTTGTTTCTCTGCATGTCCAGTGACCAGTCGACGGTGGAGAAAAAACTGAGGAACAATGGGATAATCCATGATTATATAGATGTCGATGTTGCATATGCTTGTGGGTGGTCCCCGGATAGCAAAGGTTTCTGAATTCTTCTTTTTTTTTTCCTACCAAGCCCCCAGTCGGCCACCCCTTTGGGCCATCAAGGCCCACCGCCAACACGTCCCCATCACCATCCGCTGTCCTGTCTGCACCATGGCCCCAGGTAACCCGACGGAACCATTCATTGGGAGGGCCACCTCTCCCATAGACCTGTAACCAGGAGAGGAGAAGCATTCACAGACACACAACATATCCCGGGCATGACAGGGGTCAGCACGGACACCTCCAGGCTATCGTGGCAGCGGTGACCGGCAGCTGTCATCTGTCCGGCTGAGGGTGGATTTTCTGCTTTTCTTCCAACTTGCCCACACCCTCCAACAATGGGCCAGCTGCAGCGGCATCCTGGTGGGGGATGTCTGACAGCATGTTGAGACCACACACCACCAAGAATGCCAACCCCTAGCCACCCTCAGGGCCAGCAAACAGCAGACTGAGAACACTCCCCAGCATCCAAAGGATGTTCTAAGCCCTGTCCCCAGTGGACACCGCTCCTGACATTCAAGCTTGGGGCACAAACCCAGATCGCCAGCATGCCGAGCAAACACCCTTCACTTGGCACCATGGAGCCAGCCCTAGATTCTGGGTTCTAATGTCAACAACTTACAGTTCCAAAGGTATGGCCCAACAGAGGAGATAATTCTATGAAGACCTCCTGATTACCTACCAACCTTTATGAGCCCTACACTCTTCAGTGTAATGTTCCAGCAGCAGCAGCATTCTTTAAATTAGTGGGTGGGCATTCAAGCTTGTTTCAGTTGCTGACCCCATTTGCTGAAATGTGTTGCTACTGTCCTAGAAAAAGGCTCCAAAATGCACTTTTTAAGACCGGTCTGGAAACGTATTTGTTCAGTAAGCTGTTCAGTTGAAAAAGTATATCTCATTTTGCTAGACTTTTGTTGTTGTGTCATAATGGGTAATACTACAATATTATATGAGAGGACATGTTAGTCCTTGGAATAGAGGAGTCATTGCCAATTGTGATACCTTGTATTGGTCCAACAAAGACATTGTACATCATACATTTAGAACATTCGGAGTGAGCATACTAGAGAGGCCATTACAGGAAAGCAGAGATATGATTCGAGGAGGATGCTAGGACAGCAGAAATATCCAAATTGTTTGTTTTTCATGCATCTCTCAAATCAAACACATACTCTCACGCCTCATTCTCGGAGCAAGGCATCATGGGTATGCAAATCCTTCTGTAAGTCAGACTGGAAAGGCTTCATCAGAACAGACACTGCCTTTTAAACAGGCTTATAACATGGGTCAAGGAAAGGTCAGTAAATGATTGGACCACGAGCACCACATGACTTGTACGTTAATGCATGTTAACAGCACAGTAGCTGAGATGCACCTCTGAGGGAGATCCCTGGGCAGACCTGCACTGGTTGTGTAGGGGAATATAATTTTGCAAAGGCAGCCATTTGCATTTCTCACTAACAGACTGCCGGTAGTACTGCAGAAGACAGAGGTGCCTTTGCAAAATTATTGTCCCCTACAGAAGAGCTGCAGCTGTGGTGCAATCGCAGTGAGGGGGATCTGTCTTCCCCAGCCTGTCAGCTGCCCCATATTTCTGTTGTCCTACCCACCTGCCCTGTGGACCACCGGGTACCACACACCGACTCGGGAGAGGGAGTTCTTGGGGAGAGGGAGTGCTCCTGTGAGACAGAGAGAGAGAGAGAGAGAGAGAGTGTGACAAGACAGCAGGAAGCATTACTGCATCAATTGGCACTGTCCTGCATCTGTGTGGGTTTGTGTGTGTGTATGTCTCTCTCTCTCTCTCCTACCCCCATCTGTGTTGCCTGCGACAGCTTAAACAGCTCTGCTCTTGCCTGGGTTTCCATGTCTGAGTGCTAGCACGGAGCTCTCTCTGATCCAAGTCCACAGAACTCATCCGTAATGTAGTAAAAGCTGTCACTACGCTGTATGGGCACATTTCAGCCGGTGTACACTAAGCAGCCAGTGCCACCTTCCTAGTCCTGTCTCCGGCATTGCTGCAGTCCCAAAGCACTGCGATCCCCCCATGTCAGCTCCTGTGTCTCAGCTTGTCAGGGCAGTGAGTGGGTTGCCGCAAGAGCTGCAAGTGAGAAAGAGGTCTATGTCTGTCCTCCGTCTGTGTCGCTCACCTCTCTGTGTGTCTCTCAGTAAAAGTTTTCACTACACTCTACGGGCACAACATTTGTTGCTGCTGTCCTAAAGCACTGAAATCCCTCCATGTCAGCTCCTGTGTCAGGGCAGTGAGTGGGTTGTCGCAAGAGCTGCAAGCAAGAGAGGTCAGTGTGGTTGTGTTCTAACAGGTAGCAGTGGATTCCAACACTTGAGGACCCGCAAGACACAGAGACAGACTCTCACAGAGGAGAGAGATAGAGAGATGCAGGGCCACAGGGGCAATTATTGCATGTCCCTCTGTGTCTGTCCTCTGACTGTGTTGCTCACCTCTCTGTCTCTCTCTCTCTGGGGGGAAATTGGTCCATGGGGGGGTGTATATACTGGGAGTGTATCATCACTGTCACTCACTGACCTCTCTCTGTCTGTTTTTTGGTGGGGGGAAGGGCCGGTCCGCCGGGAGATCTATATGGCGATGATCTCTGCTCCCCTCACAGACAGACACACAGCAGGATGGGCACATACAATTGCAAATGACAGCGACCTCCCATCTGTGTCTCTCTCTCTCTCTCTCTCTCTGCACTCATTGAACAGCACATTCCTCTGTCTCTGGAGCGAGACAGAGTCATAGTGTACAGAGACAGACTGCAAGAGAGACACAGGGGACCAAGAGAGAGTGTCTGTGTGAGAGAGAGAGAGAGAGAGAGAGAGACAGAGAGAGAAACAGACACACAGAGACATGGCACTAGAATCAGCGATCGTACCCTACCCTACACATGACAGGATAGAGACAGCAAACCAGGACACTGCAATGTGTGTGTGTGTGTGTGTGTGTGTGTGTGTGTCTCTCTCTCTCTCTCTCTGTGATACTGTCAGCTTGAAGCTCCATGGATTATGCAGGCTACAGTATTTATTAGGGACTATTTTGCAAGGTGGCAGGATACAGCTGCTTTTTTGCTGTTTAAACAGCAAAAAACACCTTTTTTGATAGTTTTTTTGTTGTTGTTTAATCATAACCCATGTTATAACTGCAATAACCCACTCCAGGGTGTGCTGTTATTGGGGATTAACACACACCCGGGTGCTGTGAGGGCACTTAGCCTGCGGTCTTGTGCCTCACAACATACCCAAGTATGCATTAAGCCCCAATAACAGC
Source organism: Neoceratodus forsteri (assembly GCA_016271365.2). NCBI lineage: Eukaryota > Metazoa > Chordata > Ceratodontiformes > Ceratodontidae > Neoceratodus > Neoceratodus forsteri. The sequence goes on from JADMNL010000027.1 coordinate 6,763,021, forward strand.
ACACCCTGTCGTGAGGTATTGCTTACTTGTATGTTTGATCCAGCTTAGGCTGAAAATGATAAAGTACAGACACGTGCTTCGTCCTCTTTGGGACTCCTCAGTATACTGCAGTTATAACCTCAATCAAGCACTTTGTCAGACCCCTAGTCAAAGTGCATTTAGAACACTCAGAGTGAGCATAATAAGCAGATTGCAGGAAAGGTCCATACTAAGGTAATATGGTGCAAAGGAGGCTGTGAGGCCCATAACTGCACCTTATCAATTGTAATACCCCAAGTTTTTTTCATTAAGAAAAAAATTGTCAAGGCGATTTTTAAAGGTATTTTTGTTATTACTGGTAGCAATTTCAGATGGTAAATTATTCCAAGGATTAATAATTCTTTGAGTATAATAATATTTTCTTGGAACATGAACAAATTTAGCCCTATTAATCTGTAATGGGTGGCCTCTGGTATTATGAATATTAATTTTAAATTCAAAACCCATTTGAGTAAATAGATATGGGTCATTTGCAATATCAAACATGAAACTTAAATCTCCACGAAGGTATCTAAAAGATAGGGGCACGAGATTTAGCTTTTCTAAATGCTGTTCATAAGGAACATTTGAGAACCCTTTTATATTTTTTGTAAATTTCCTCTGAATTTTTTCAAGAGATGCAATCTCACTCTTTTTATAAGGATTCCATAGTTGCAATGAGTATTCTAAATGAGGTCTGGCATAGGCTCTATATAGAGGCAAGATAATCCCTAAGTCCCTTGATTTAATGTTTCTTTTAATAGACCATATTATCCAATTTGTTTCATTAATTGCCTCATTAATTTATTTGTTATGCCCAAGATCATTTGAAATATAGATGCCCAAGTCTTTTTCATTGGTAGTAGTTTCAAGTGGATACCCATTTAACATATATATATGGCCAGAGGGTTATTTTGCCCAATGTGCATCAGCTTACATTTTAATGGGTTCAAACGCATACCCCAGGTATTAAACCAATCAGATATGCTATTGAGATCCTGTTGTATTATGGATGTCATAGCATCACTGCCACAAGGCCCACCAAGTTTTACATCATCTGCATATTTAACGGAAGTAGACATACAGTTTTTTGTTAAATCAGCAATGAAAATTAAAAATAAGCAAGGGCCCAGGACAGACCCCTGGGGAACACCACTACTAACAAATCGGGAGTTGGACAAGTGACCGTTGATTAATACCTTCCGTGTTCTTTGGTCCAACCAATTTTTGATCCATGCAATAATATATTTGTTAATGTTGGTGTCTAACAATTTAACTATTAAGGAATGATGAGCCATCACATCAAAGGCTTTACTAAAATCTAAATAAATAACATCCCAAGGGGTGCTTCGATCAATGTTTCTACTAACATTTTCATAGAAACACATAAGATTACTAAGGCACCCTCTGCCCTTTTTAAACCCATGTTGTTCTGTATCGACAGCATTCAATGTATCACTTATGAGATCTTTGATTAGACTCTAAAGTGTTTTACAGGTTAATGACGTCAAACTGATAGGTCGATAATTTTCCCAATTTGAACGAGGCCCTTTTTTATATATTGGAATAACATGGGCGGACTTCCATTCTTTAGGTACAAAATGATACTTAAGACAAAGTTCAAAAACTAGATGTAAGGGATGAGATATGGAGTCAGCAAGTAAATATAATAAGTGACCATTAATATTGTCTGGACCTGGGGAATATTTATTTTTTAATAATTTGAGTTTCACAAATATCATACTGTCTGTCAATGTAATCAAAGATTCATTCAGTACATTTACTATTACATTGTTTTGAATGGATTTATGACTAAACACATCACACAATCTTTGATTTAAAATATTAGCCATATCTAAAGGGTTATGACAAAGTTTTGAGTTATCTAACAAAGGTCCAACCTGACAAGTGAGTTTTTAAAGGAGTTAACATACAAGTAGAACATCTTGCCATTGTCTTTACTAGCGTTTTTAGCTAGATTCAATTCCCAACCCTTTTTTGCCTTTCTTATCATATATTTACATTTTTTTTAATTTTAAGGTAAGAAGACCAATGCTCATTTGTTTTAGATTTTAAATATACAGCATATTTTTTGTCTTAGTAATCATTGAATAGTTATAGATAACCATTTCGGTCTTCGTTTTTTCTATCCATACTTAATGGTAGATGGAATTAATTTATCTCTTAATTGTAATAATGTATTTTTGAAAAAGTACCAACTATTTTCAGGAGTAGTTGAAGTCATAATATCATCCCAATTAATGCCATTTAGTACAGAAGAAATACTAAATATATCAGCTTTATCGTAAAGATAAATAATTTTATTACTGTTAATAACTATCTGTTCTAGAAAAAATTTAAGCGAACAATGGTCACTATTACAAATTGGAGATAAAATAGTGACCCCTTGTATGTTAAGGGGACTGCTGTAAAACACAAGATCAAAAATGTTGTTCCCCGAGTGGGAGCTGAAATACATTGTTGAATATTAAGTTGTTCAGAACAGGCTAAAAGTTTTTTGCCTGCACTGGTTAATGCTATTCCTTTCTCCCAAAATATGTTGCCCAAATTAAAGTCCCCCATGCATAACATGGAACCATGTTCACAAGCATTTTCAAATTCTGTTATAATACATTCTGTATACGTAATGTCTGCACTTGGAGGTCTGTAACAGACACCCAGTATAATGTTTTCTATACCTGTTATTAGCTTCACCCATACTGATTCAATACTAACATTATGATCCTTAATATCTTCCGATATTTCCACAGAGTCATAGACATCTTTGATTAGTAAAGCCACACCACCGCCTATTCTATTTGCTCTATTCTTTTTATAAATTTTGAACCCTGGAATAATACAGTCCCAGGCTAAGTTATCAGATCTCCAAGTTTTAGTAATTGCAATAATGTCTATTTTATCTTCAAGTACACATAATTGAAGCTCATCAATTTTGTTGTTTAAACCTCTGGCATTAAAAAAAGAAACTGAGTAAGGTGTGAAATACCATGATCGGACACTATGTGGCCTGATTTTATCTTAAGAGAGGATAAAAGAGCGGACCTCTCCCCCATGGAATTAGCTTAAATGTAGATTAAAATGGTCTAAAAAAGTTTTCCCCAGGACAGATGAGCCACGTCTGCTAAGATGCAGTACATCACCGCTATATAATTCAAAATTACCACTAAATTCTTCCCAATGGGTTAAACAGGATATATGTTGAGACATACACCACTTCCTAAGCCAATCATTAAATTGGTGTATTTTCAAATTCACAGATTGGGGGGCTTTAGGAATTGGGAGTATTTCTAACATAATGATATCACATTTCACCTCAATTAAAATATTAATTAAGGCTACTGTATGCTGCTTAACAGTAAGCAAGTCCTCCCTTACAATATCAATAACCCCAGCGTGAACAACAACAACGGGATTAACTCCTCTGTCCGAAAGAATATTTGGAAGCATACATGTAATATCTTATATCTGAGCCCCCGGAAAAGAAGAGCAGGTGCGATTGTGTTTGTCAGGATTACAACTAGCTCTATCCAGATGTTTTATTATAGAATCACCTACAACAATAGTTTGTCTTTTATACTTAATAGCTGCAGTATGAATATGAGAATTATTTTTGGTCAACACAGTAATCATTAAGTCTATAAGATCACCAGAGTTGGTGGAAGGACCTACAGTAGATGGCAAAGGAATGTGATCAAACAAAACAAGGGGGAAAGAGTATAAGATCTGTAAAAAGATGCTAGAAAAGAAGAAATATCCAAATTGTACACAGATGTTACAGTACACAAGCTTATGAGGCCATGCAGGTCCTTTCATCAGATGTACAGCATTATCAGACTGAGCAGAGGAAGCAGGTTTTATTCCCAAGGGTTAATGTATCACAACAAGAACAGGAAAGAGGAAGTACAGATTTTACACATTAAAACTGTAGATGCGTTACAGGTCATTATAGTAGCAGTGTGAGAAGGGTCAAAGTCAGAAAGAGAAAAGAGAAAAAAAGCTACAAGTTTACAAGCTTTTGCTAAGAGAGTAAGTAGAGCAATCTCATTATGTAAGTTACAGTATAACTGTAATTAAATGAAAAGTACACTTTGCAGGTCCTCTTAATGTTTGAAAGTCCAAGAAAAGCTCTTTCAAACAAGGTATTGTGCTTAGCTGTGTTAGCAGACCAGAGGTACTCATATGTTAATAGGCTATAATGGCTCTACAATGCCGGTTCAACAACTATTTCATCGACTGGCATCACAGCGATGGATTTATGTCGATCGCAAGTTGCGGTCAACAAATCCGTAAGGAAACGCAGTCCATTTTTCTAGCAGGGGGCTTTGACCCCTGCACCTCCCCCCATACTAAATATAAACAACTCCGAGTCGGAGTTGATTCGGGGAGGGGGTGCAGGACCGGGAGACAAGAGTACTGGGGTCTCGAGTGTACCATTACAATGAACTGTCGATATTGTCGGCATCAACATTGTTCGCTGTAATGATGTCGCTGTCAGGTGGGCATACTGGCTAGAACTATGTGCACCAACCTTAGGACAAGACAGACAAAAAAGAAAAAATTGTAGGCTGTGCAACCATGAAGCCCCACTGATCTGCCTCAGTCTGCGCCCTTGCTCCAGAACCCTGCCACCAAACTGGATCAGGACTCCTGGGAGGGAGGACAGCTCTCCCTCTCCAGTCCCCGACATGGTGAAGTAAGCCATGGGGGAATCTAAGCAGATGGGTCCTGGGGGAGATTGTGGCCAGTAATAGTAATAGTAGTAGTAAAGATTTTATGTAAAAAAAAATAAACACACTCAGAGAAACCTTATTATGCTTCATAACCTTCCCAAAGTGTAAAGAGCATACCACACCAGACACACTGATGAATCAGGGCAGACTCAAATCTTAGATGTTAACTGTTCAGCATCCCAAACCGAACTAACTTTTCTAGGGTCTGGCAAGTCCTCAAAACCCTTCAGCAGCCAGCCCCCATGGTGCATCATCAAACATGTCACTCTAACATCATAGGTCTGACACTTTCTTTGTGTCCTGGGAAACTCCCCATCTTGAAAACTGGCCCAAACCGCATTTGTACTGCAGACCCTGGTTTTATGGACTGCAATGTCCTTCCTTTTGTATTCCTGTCTGGTTATGTCCAATGGGTTTCTGTCTCCCTTGCTCTGACTCAAAACAGAACCATGATTATGAAAGCAATTCACCTATTTGAAGTGTAAGTACCCTTTAGCGGACAGGACCTTTATTGTTTGTCTAAACATCCCCCTATGAAACTTTAGATTTATCAGTTTTATCTCAGCTGAAAAACTTACAAGAGGCCTAACTAATAATAACAATTAAACAAAGAAACATGAACAAAACACACCAAAGTTGTTACAGGGCATTACCCTATTTAATGTAGATCCACAAAAGATAGGGTTTTTTAAAGAAACAAGGGAAATAATCAACAGAAAACAAAAAAAAAGTCCACTAAAAATTATATCAATATTTTGGAAACTATCAGGCACTAAAAAATCTGGCAGATGATGAACACTTCCTAAAGAGCTTGCACTGCTGTTTTAAATTAACCTTAAAACCTGGAAAAAAAAAAAAGCTAGCATCACATACCCACCATACTGCACATTTATGAACGTTCCCAAATTCCATGAGTTCAGATCCAAGGTCATGCTCACACTGTACAAAGCGTACAGTCCTTTCAAGTAAACCTTCCTTGTTTCAGAGAAACAGGACAAGCATTTCAGATATTACTGATAATAAAACAAAATCTCTAAACCAGACCAAAAGTGATACTTTCTCCTTATCGACACATCCTATTTACAGCTGCATCACGAAGCATTTATCAAGTCCAAAAGTGTCTGAAATGAATAGGGCTTAAGAAATCACAAGAAATGTGTATTTCCTTAGTGAACTAGGTCAAAGGCAATTGCCAAATAATACAGTCTTTACAACAAGCAAGAAATGTGCCTCCTAGCATTCATAAGTCTAGGGTGAAAGGATATAGACTGGGCCAGTGGGTTAAGCTTAACTTTAAAAACTATCCCTTGAGTTTTTATTTAAGTTTTTTTTCTAGCAAAATATGAATGCAGAGGTATTCAAGCAAGACTCAACTGATGAGAACAACAGCTGCTCCTGTAGCATAAATGCAGATGTGTGAGATCTGCAGCTGTACTTGGGTTGATGGAAGAAGTCACATAGTAACACGTACAGACACACACAACTGTAATGCACACAGTGACGCACACTACACACCAATACACTATGATATGCACATAACATACACATTAATGCACACATTGACATGTACACAAATACACACAGTGACAAAGACATATTAAACCACGGTGATAGATACACTAGTACACACACTGACAGTAATATACATATAATGACATACACATACGCTAATGTACATATTGCACATCAACAAGCACGCACAGTCACAATAATACACACGTTAATCCACCTCCCTCTCCCAAAAAAAGAAGTGTTTTAGTTATTTTATGTTCAGAGCAGACTGCTTCCAACAGGAAGAAGCAAGTTATATCCTTTTCAAGAAAGTCCACTCTTGGGATACTTTCCAGAAAAACCACATGGTTCACTACATACAGCCTTACAGGCTACCCACACAGTCCTCACAACAGCCACAATGGTGAAAGCAACAGAGGGGGATGAATGTTTGCACAATGGTTTGGAAACTGTTAAAACAGCCTTGAAGAAGTTATTCCATGAAAACTGTTTACATTTTCAAATTCCTATGATGAATAGATTACGGAACTAACAGACAGGAACAAAGCACATTTGACATATGTATCACTTTGGAAAGTATCAATTAAAGACTGTGATGTTGTTAGCCTGTGAGCCAAATACGCAGTGTGACCTTGGGCAAGTCACTTAACCTCTCAGTGCTCCAGTCCACCCTGCTGTGGAAATGGGTAGAATAGAAACAGGACCCCTCTGGAAATAGGGTGTTGCAGTTTAGCTGGGATATCCTGGGTAAAAGAAATTGTAACCCCCCCAAAAAAACCCTGAAATTAATTTCACATGCCACGTTTTAGTGCAGATATCCAAAAGTATATATTTTTTTTTTTAAACTTTTGGCAAGAAAGGCACACTGAGCCAAAACTAGTTTCCAAGTACAACCTGGGCCACAGTTAAGCACAGAGAGGTTAACTGACTTGCCAGGTGTCAAACAGTAGCCAAATGGCAGCTGTGGGATTCAAACATTGATCTGTTGGGTCTCCAGGTTCACAGCCCTGTGCTGTAACCACAAGGCTACTGCCTTTACGGTAAACTTGCTTTCAGTTAATTACAAGTCACTGCACTGGATGTCTGGTTAAGAAATGGGAAAGTGGGGCTTGCTCTTAAACATAAGTTTCGTGCTGAGGTCAGTAACTGATAGATGGGTGTCATTCAGATTTCAGACATTTTGTGACTCCAGGCAAAGCTAAAACATCCAGAATTTTACACATGAATAGCACTCCTCAACTACCAGTGATAATGTAGACAACACACTGGAGAAGCCGACAAGTAGGACCTGTGCCCTTCTCACCTAATCCCCATTCCTAAAAAGACATGGTAGGTGCACAGCGGTTCCATTAATTTTTGTTCTGTGGAAGTCAAAAATGTTCATGGCTACAAATTTGGAAGTCATTTCAGTTTTGGGGAAGTCAAAATACTTTACATAAAAACATATAATTTTTCTGGCAGAAAAGGACCACGTGGACCACCCAGTCTGCTTGGTAACCCGTGATACAGGCGAGTCAAATTGAATGACTCAGTTTGAGCACCTGAAGTAATAGCAAGCAGTACAGAAGAATGAGTACGGAATAATAGTGAGGAGAAATAGAGCGATCATGTAGGGGAGAGGGAAACAGCGAGTAGTGAGTGGACGTAGGGCAGGTACTGTGAGCCGAAAGCTGTGCTGCCAGCCTGGTATGGTGGTTACACCCACCACCTGCATGTAGCTGGAAAGTGTGGTAGAGCTGGGTTAAATCCCAGCTGGTGTGATTTGTTTAGTTTGTTTCCCTGCAGTTTGTCTGTGTTACAAAGTTTTTCTGTCCCCCTGCACCCCCGATTAAGATACCCCCAGTGGCAATATCACAGTTTCACCCCTCCCCCACACACCCAAGTTTTTCTCCCTCCCAGAGTTGCCTCCCCTAGAGACTTATCCCCTCTCCCGAGTTTCACCCACTCCCCGAGTAGGTTCCCCCCCCCCGGAGTTGGTTATTTTAGACAGGGGTGTGTGGGGGGCTCACCCCCTACTACAGTGGGTACAGGGGGTGAGCCCCCTGCAAAAATAATGGAAATGCACTAAGGCTCATTGCAGTAGTTGTGGTAGTTGGAGTAGCTGTGATGTCCAGCATTGTTTTGGTTCTCGCTGTTTAGTAGTTGCCGTCTTTTGTACGCACTATTATTGATTTGTTTGTATGTTTGCTTGTGCGTACAGTGCACAAGAAACATATTGAGGTTAGTAGAGCATTGCAGAGGTGTGGCAGTGTTTGGCCAATCCAGTGAATGCTTTCAGGGGCGTGCCCCTCGGCCACCAATCAACAGGGAAGCCCAGAGCAAGCGCCGAACATGAAAGAAATCTGCCACTTCAATCAGGGACAGTTTCGCGATCCCTGACTGCAGCTGTAGCTCCTCCCCTCACCCCCCCCCGCAACCAGGCATGCAGCCGTGGAGAAGACTCCAGCCATGCGCATTACGGTGCACAGTAATGCGCATGGCTGGAGTTACGAGCAACCCATTTGCTCAGTGTGCCTTTCACGGTGAAGCATATCAATAAATAAGTTAATTAAATGTAATGAATGAGCCTTGCCATGGCTTCGCAGATTAGCGGCTCCTGCTGCCCACCACACAGTCCCCCGAAAGTCGACATCAGGGTGACTAATCCCTGTGTCGGCATGCCGCCCACCCCACCTCACTATTGTGGCACACAGGAAGCCCACCCCAATGTGCCCAGATAAATGTTTTTTTTGTTACTTTCTGACACCGGGATGCCCACTCCCAGTGTTGGATGCCTGCCCCCCCATCTTTCATTGCCAACAAGGATGCCCAATTCTCCTGTCAGCATCATGTATGCTCACCCCTCTCCAACTCATGTGGCACACTGGGAGCCCACCCCAGTGTGCTGTAATAATTCTTAAATCCTTCTGACACCAGGATGCCACCCCTCCAGGAGTCTGATGCCCTCCCCCCAAGCCCGTTCTTTCTAAGCCGACATTGGGGTGCCCAATCCCTGGTCAGCTTGTGTCCGCCCCCACACACATATTAGTTTGGCACACTGGGAGCCCATCCCAGTGTGCCTAAAAATAAATATTTACCAGTAAATAAAGAAAACCGTTAACATCTTTTTGTTTTGTTTACCTGTAAAAAAGAAAACGGTCCTCGTCTTCTCCCAGGCCCCTCCCCATCCCCACCCACCCTCTGCACACTCCCATCTCCTCGCACCCCACCCCAAATTTACCTCCGGAGGTCGGGAACAGCGATCTTCTGTGGACCGGGAACACGTCTGCACTCTTCAAAGACCAACCGGGAACTGAAGAAATGACGGTAAGCCCTATAATGACAGTGAATGGGAGGTTTTCTATTTAGGTTGATATCTCAGCCAATGTTTGGAGTTTTGGTCCCAAATTTTCAACATGGGGTTCTTGGGACCCCACCTTATGAACACTGACACTGCCATTTCGTTTCTCGGTCCCGAAAGGTGATTTTGCGGTTAATGCATGGAATCACCTTTCAGGGCGGATTAACGAAATGACAGTGCCACTCTTCATGAGGTGGGGTCCCAAGAAGCCCATGTTGCAAGTTTGGTGATAAAACTCAAAAACATGACTGCGTTACGTGTGTGCATTGCACAGTTTGTACACACGTTCGTAACTTAACCAATTTTTTATATTTTCACTCCAGATTTTCAACATTGCCACTTTTTCAAACATCCTTATGAACAGTATAGTTGTCATTTTTCACATCCTGCCCAAAACATGTTTTTGCACCTGTGGTACAGAATGGCGCAGTCACTGTGCAAAATCAACTTTTGGGATGGAGTACTGAAATGATAGTGTCACTCTTCATGAGGTGGGGTCCCAAAAAGCCTATGTTGAAAACTTAGTGAAAAAATTCCACAAAATGATTGCATTATGGGAGTGCATTGCAGAGTTCCTATGCATGTTTGTAACTTCGCCAATTCTTCATATTTTCACTCCAGATTTTCAACATTACCATTTTTCACACCTCCTCAAGAACAGTACAGCTGTCATTTTTCACATCCTGCCCAAAATGTGTTTTCGCACCTGTGGCACCGAATGGCACAGTCACTATGCAAAATCACCTTTCGGGATTGAATAACAAAATGATAGTGCCTCTGTTCACGAGGTGGGGTCCCAAAAAGCCCATGTTGAAAATCTGGAGTGAAAATACCAACAAACGCCCTGGGTGTTAGGGTTTTGAACCATAATGCCCCACCCCGTAGAGACTGACAGGTGTCGGGGTGTGACTTGGGGTCATCAACCATAATGCTTTCGCCATTCCACCCCCACCCTGCAGCCAGAGACAGGCACTGAGGTGTGCCTTGGGGTCTTCAGCCCTAATGTTCAGCCCATTCTCCTATACTGCACCCATCTCAGCTTATTTTCTCATGGAATGGGATGAGTGTAAGGGCCAAAGACCCCAAGGCATGCCACGACACCCATCGGTGACTGCAGGGTGGGGTGAGGTGGAATGGCATGAGCATTATGCCTGATGGCCCAAAGGCACACCCCCAATGCCTGTCAGTCTCTGCAGGGTGGGGGTGCAGGTTGGCATTGGTTCAATACTTCACTGCCATTCCTATTATGCGCCTCTCTAACTCCTGCACTACCAATGCCAATACCAGCAAGGAAACATTCGGCATTGACAAATGCTTGTTATCATATGGCACCATCTGCTCAGGTAGTCCCTGCTTACTGGTCCCAAATTCTGAAAGCTAATGTTATCAAAAGAGATAAAAGATTTGGAAGTTCATATAATAATGTAAACGGATTGCCATGTAATGTACAGCTAAAGCCACTGCCTTGTGGGCTGAAGCAAGGCTGAGGGGCCTGGTCTCTGTTTCTGGATAGGGGGATTCGTTTCCACAAACAACACAAGTAGTGCGGTGCCTCCACCCAGAGAATAGTTAAAGTGGGCCTGGTTACAATTGGGTACAGCCCCCTGGGATGCTGCACCTACCCACCTACCTTTGCAGTCACTCCACACATGGAAAACCAACCTTCGTTGCAGTATTTCAAAAACACATACAGTTATAAGCAAGGCCACTGATTTACGGTGATTAAAACAATGAAATTCCGTTTTCAAGACTTCAGATTCCGGAATTGCCCCAGTGATTGTTACTCTAATTTCCAGTTTTACCGGGATTCTGCTGTCATTCTTTTAGTATGTGCATAAATAATCAGAATTAAAGAAGGCTTAATATACAGAGCATTAAATAAAGCAAATTGAAAATAGTACAAGAAGGAATTAAAGGAAAAACACAAGTTTTGTAGATTTACTGATCTGATATAAAATGCCAGATTCCATGAAATCTTTGTTTTTACCGGTCTTCAGGCAGCCCTAATTCTGGAATTTTACCAGATTTCATGGTATAAATCGAAAAACAGTGGCCTTATTTATTATCAATCTCTAATAATATGCTCACAGTTAGTGTTAAAAGGGTTAACCAACAATTTATTTACAAAAGGGGTAGGGATAGGGCAGAGAACATGGGACGTAGGGAGAGCAACAGTGCAAGTAATTTGGTATGTGAACGTTCACAGTGCTCCCAGCTAAAACAGTAACAGTGATGCCCATCCCCCACCAGCATGCACAACAGTACCACCTCAATTATACCACTCCCTTCTGGTACCAGATTTTCCCTCAGTCAATTAGGCTGGGAGCTCCCACAGTCTGTCTGGGTACCCAGTTGGAGCAGTTGCAGGCCTGATGCAGTGCAGCTGGTTGGCTGGTGCTGGTACACTTTGGGAGCAAACAATGTAACTTCAAATCCCTTGCACTGACATAACAATTTTTAAGTAGAACTGACAACTCCTGGTTGGGTGGCCAAACAATAATTCTGAAGAACTAGGAACAGCTCCCCCAGTTGCTGGGCAGGCCCTGCATTTACTCGCAGTTTTGTAGACACAGTTTGCACAGGGTCTGGGCAACAGCAAATTTGTTCAGTCTGCCGAGCTGTGACCTCAAACAATGCAAGCAGGTTTGCAGCTTACTCGGCTGTAGCCAGCTCTTTGCAGCTGGTACCTCTGCAGAGTATCAGACTCTTACAGCTTGTCAACTTCTCTTCTGTGGCATCGCAGGAGCTGGAAAGACCAGTACTGGGGATCAGGGCCACACGCCTCCCCAAACACATCCAGGCATCCAACCCTCAGAGGGAGACAATGGGTAATGCCTGGCTGTGAGACAAGCTGGCCAATTCCCCAGACATCCTCTGCTGGCAGACACTCTTCTCCTGGAGCTCAGGAATCACACAGTCTTCTTTCTCTCTGCTGGCTAGCAGATGTGGACACCTACTGCAGCAGGTCTGGATCATCTCCTAGAACTGAGGGTGGCAATCAGTCTCTCAGGTATTTTTAAACAGCAGATTCAAACCACAAAGCAGCTTTCCTTACTTCAAACTGGCTTCCCAGACAATGGGAATTTTCTGTAGTTGACTCCTGACTCTGGCTTCTTAAACCACAGGCAAAAAACTCCAAACTCTTGACTCTCCTCACAGGCTGAGGGCTTCTCTCAGACTGCTTCAGATTTTTTACACCAAACAGCTCTTCACACTTAAACTCTGGCTTTCCAGATTGTAGAATGCTTCGGTTGAATCTCCTAGAAGGTGACTGTGGAAGCCTCAGGCCGTCAAAACTTTTTCTCCAGACATGATACAAGCTCCCCCCTCTCTCACAGATAGCTTCAGGCAGACTACATGAAGCTGAAAACTCACCCACAGTCTGAGGAGGACATGGCAGCATCTGACTGGCTGACACAGCTGTCCATCTGCAGAATTAATATGTATTAAGTTCACTCAGCACCTGACTGGATGCTGCTGATGGCACCAAGATCACTGTCCTGTCCCCCTACCCAGGAGCCATAGCAGCAGTCCATCGTGCTCCTTGAATACTGACTGGATATGGCAAGTGTCAGAGGTGACCAAGATGGCTTCCATCAAAACAATCTAAATGGAGTCCCAACTTTAAAGTCTTTTTGCAGGCAAACAGAGCAGTTTTAATAAATAACTGTCCCACATTCTAGTAGCTGCCCTCTCTGCCCTATTACCCAGTGGCAAAGTGGTACATGGCAAAGTTTCCCACTGCCTGTCATTAGCACTGAAATACTGGGTCCCCAGGCGACAGGCACAGAATTAATTCACAGTGCTGCCTTGACAGCTCTTAAGGCTACAGTGTCTAAAGGCACTTCTGCAGAGTTTATTTTCTTTTCTCCCCCAATGTGTCTACGAACCACTACTTGTATCTTGGGGTCCCGGGGTCAGAACACAAAGGAGACATGTCTTGAGCTGCCCAGGTGGCTTTAAAACCAAGCGCCATAGCACTGACAGGATCTGTGAGCAGACCGCGGCAGCTCGCATGTTTGAGCGGAAGCCAGCTCGAATGTGTGCACACTGAGCTGTGCGGTGCTTCACTGGCTTGCACAGCGCTAGCTGCACTGTACCACAGAGGTGGCAGTTTTAAACATTAACACAGAACTCCTCCAGACTCTCAGCAAAACAGGCACACAGGGGCTGGCAGGAGCAATAAAGGCATCAAATGGACTGGGATTGGCGAGACCAGATGGCTAGGAGGCAGACCAGGTAAGCCCCACCCATGGGGGGGGTTATAATAAATGTCTGGAAAAATAAGCTTTTGTTCAGAAAAAAATAACCATTTTTGACTTCTATACCTCAAAACTTAGTAGTCACCAAACATTCTGTTTTCCCTTTTGGAAGTCAAATACTTCCTTTCCCATAATTTTGAAAATTTTTACCATATTCTTAGAATCCAAAGACTTTCAAAATGGAGTCGACTTGAAGTCCTGCAAGTGCAGGAACTTTCCTTTGATCACAGATGGTGTTCAGATCTAAACCAGAGTACTGCTCCTGGACAAAGGCCCTGTGTTACAAAAGAAAAAATTTGTCAAGGTCAACTTCAGTAGAGCGTGTGTGGTGTGTGTGTGTGTAGGGGGAGGGCTTAACTACTCACCTACCTCATATCACCCTGCGCATATGGGTCAACATAGAAGCAACCCAAAAGAGAGCTGGCATGTTCTGTTGCACCTAGGAGGAACGTTGCTTCTGGGGACTCCACATATGCTTTGTTTTCCTAAGAAAGGTCCTATGCTCACACCACTAAATGTTACAGGACTGTGCCTTAACATGTGCTTCCACCCCTACAAAATCCTACTACTATCTACCCTCTAACATATTCTGTGGTCTTCCCACTCTAGGGGGGATTATTATTAATTTTTTTTTTTTTACACGTTCCCAACATTGTCACAAATTTTGTACATGCTCCCAACATGGTCATAAATTTTCTTTTCTAGCTTAAGCCTCGTTGTGGAAGGTAACTACCATATTTTTCTGCTGCTGAAGTGCCCTTGCATTTTTGAGTCTCCTGTCAAAGTCTGTTTGTCTACCCATTGTAAAATTCTTAAAATGTTGGGTAATTGCAGTAATTATGCAGAGTAAATCCAACAGAAGTTTACAATATGATTGAAAATGCTAAAAATTGAGTTTAAAAGTCCATTTAGTGGTAAGCTTTAAATACACATGTCTGGTCTCACTGCCTGCAGGCTCTGCCCCTTCCTGAAGATTTTCCTTACTTATGTCGGAAATAGCAGCTCCCAGCCCTGGAGTGCTTTCTTTAGTTATACCCCCCTAACAGTGGAGGCTCTCAGCGCTGTAGGGCTTTTCTACCCACCTGATCTGCAGTGACGACTCCAGTAGGAGTCCATGGGATTAGGGACCCATTACTGTGCATATCACTGTCTACAAACAGGACACTACTTCTGCAGAAAGACATCAGAGGTCCGAAATTTTATGATGACAATTTGGGAGTGGGAAATGAATGAAGATGCTTCACCTATTGAGAAACAACAGCAATCTGTCATTTTGCAGCAGATTCTGGTGTACCTCCACAGATTTCTATGGGAAAGTCTTAGAATTACTTGGAATATGATATCCAGTGATATTATGGACTGAGCAACAGCTTAAGAGGAGAGCTCCTGACCCTTCCAAGTTAATTTCTTCCCCCCAGCACTTAAAATCATCAAAACTGTACCCGATGTCCAAGGAACGTGAGGGGGGGAAGAGAGGGTGACCTGTTCCTGCATGCAAAAATCAAAGGGAAAGCAGGATGGTGACAGATTCTGGGTTAAGAGTGCTGATCACAGCTGCTGACCATGGCCACAGTTATAATACAGATGGAGAAAGTGAGAAACTGACCAGCAATTGTTTTGAATTGTTCTTGCAGGAAATTCAGGCACTGAGAAAGGAGAACAAGGTGGAGTTTTAAAAACTGAATGAGTGACTGCTGGGGATCGAGTACTGTCTCAATGAGGCTGAGCAGAGAGCGAGCACTGTTGAAGATGGCATGCTTCAAGTGAGGGCGGGGGTGGACTCTCCTTTGTTGCACTGAAGCCCTTCAAGCTAAATGTCTTGACCTGGAGGCTAGGTCCAAAAGGGACAATCTCCACCTCATGGGTCTTCCAGAGGGAATGGAAACAGGACAAATATGAACTTTTCTTGAGAACCTCCTATGACATGTCGTAGTCTTGCTTCAAACTCTAGATGTTAGAATTGAATAGGTGCACCATACACTCCTGCCAAAGCCCATGGCCCACAGGCAAGACCTCACCCAGTGCTGATGAAAGTTTCTAGTTTAAGATTGGAGGAGGTAGCACTGCGCCTAGTCTAGTAACAAAAAGAAGTCACTTACAATCAGGGCCCCATGTTCATAGCAGCAAACTGGACCTCATGCTTGCGGCGATCAGACTATGAGCAATTTTGCAGTGATTCTGCAGCAATTCTCTAATGGGCTTTACATTCTCTGACAATTCAAATGAGACCCCCAAATAAAATCTAGTTACCCAGAAAGAATACTCAGGAAAAGGCAGCTTGGGGCAGTCTGGCAGATGCATAGGAAAGGCAATGCAAAGGAATTCTGGCATCATGATTTGGACTGAATGTAGGGCACGGGGGAATTGAAGGGTTATTTTATTTTTACTAAGGTCTGTTTTATTGTCCCATGGCTCCCTCCCACCTGACCAGTGCTGGTATACCACAGCAGTGCTCCTGAGAATTTCTCCCCCTGCCTGCCCAGTTGCTTAAAGACCAGTATCGCCTGGTTGCAAAACAGTGCTACTCCAATGGCTCAATCCCACGCACTTGCTTGAAGCCTGGTGGTGATGGTCTGTGCTGTAACACTGCTCTAGTTGCTTCCTCCCGCTCGTGCAGTTCAACCCCGGTGGCGTCATCTGTGTCAATGCCACTTGGCTTCCACATCTTCTTCTCTTCCACTCTGTAAGGATTTACTGTGAGGCTAGAGAGTAGCTGGAACATTTTACATTAGATAAAGATCCAGAAAGCCTCCCATTTTTTTGTCTGCAATAATTACAGATACTTTTCCATTCCACAGGTCTGCAATTGGCAAATACAGCCACCATTCTTTCTCATGAAATAGACTTCCTGGAGTTCCCTCAGTGTTTGTAGAATGCCATAAAGGTCATAAATGTCACAGACTGAGTGCCTGTGGACTGGAAAGGGGTGGCCCCACTCACTACTGCAATCCAGGGGGGGTGGATGCATAATGGAGCTGCCAACAACTCACACTAATGCCATTTTAAGCTTGCTTACAATCATTTTAGCCATTTAGTTGGGGTTTTCAGTGGTGACAGCCATTTTTACCTCACCAAAATATATTGTTTCTGCGGCAGAGGCTTGTTTCTGCAACAGGATCATGTTTCTGTGGCAGTTGCTGCAACCAAAGAATCGCAGAAAACACGGGGCCCTGATTACAATGGTGTTAGTAGCCTTTTACTGATTGGTCTAAGGACCATTACAAGTTTACACGAACACATAGTACATAATTTTAAAAATATAATGTGATATAAATACATAACAGTTCTATAAATAAAACAGACAATAAGTTAAAAAAACAACACAAAAATGTATCAGCATACAGTATATATACGTAAAGCCAGAAGAACACCTATGCGGTCTAAATCAATGGTTTAAGAATAAAATTCTTTTGTTTGTTTTTTTAGAGATATACAATTCATCACTACAATCTCCAGGAAGGTAGTATGGAAGTAATATAAATGTTTTATCATAACAGATACCTGCAAAACCTCATCCAGGCTTATAGACCTTAATCCGTAGTCTATGGATTGCATCAATGTACCTAGCAACCGCATAAACAATTGTTTCGTCACTTGCTGTGAAAAATATTTTCAACAGTAAGGATTGGTCCTCTGTTAATATTGAATCATAGATAGGTTTTAGCATTTTTCCCTAAGCTGATTGTACTAAGTGCAGACAAAAAAAACACAAGAAACAAATTCTCTAAATATTGGAAGGAGCATTGGCAATAACTATCATATATGTTAGTACTCTTTTGATATCTTGCACAGAGTACACTGCTTTGGAAAACTTCTAACCTGTACTTAGTATACAATACTCTCAGTTTATTATCCATAATTATATAAAGATAAGATCGATAATGATGTAAACTACTGTTTACTCTTAACCACAATGAAACATGAAAAGTCGAAATAAAATAAAGATCTTGATTTTTATATTTAGCAGCAATTCTGTTACACACACACTTCTGATATTTAAGACTAATTTTTATTCCCTAGATTGATAGGTTTTTAAATATTCTAAATCAGTATCATGAAGGGTATGAAAAATATATGACAGCCAGTTTGATTGTAGGTGACCTAGATTAAGCAAAGAATATTTTTCCATTAATACAAGATAGGAGATTCGATTCTAATCGTATTTATAAAAGCTTAATCCAATAGTTTATTTTCCTAGCAGCCCATATAGCCTGAAGACTTGTTAAACCTAGTTCTGCTCTAATAATAGCTGAAGGAACTGAGTTACCAAGGCCCATACTGGATCTCAGTAGTTTGATTAAAAGAATTTCTAATGAGTTACTGTACCATTTGGTACAAACCAGATTTCACTACTGAATGCCACCTGAGCATTGTATTTGGCTTTAGCGACTGTTATCAATGGTCTTATAGAATTACCCCCACATTTTCTATTAAAGGAGTTGAGTGAAGCAGCAGTTTGTTTAAGCCTAATCTTTAGATCATTAATGTGTTTAGTCCATTTAACATTCCAAGAAAGCACTAAGCCTAAATAGGTGTAATGTTTGACAGTATTAAGAGACTTTAGGCCAACTTTCCATGTTTTATGTACGATTTGAGCCAAACACTAGTACCTGACTTTTACTCTCATTTATCTTCAGATTATAGTTGTTAGCATAATTAACCAAATATTAAGCTTCTTATGCAACCCAGCCTGAGTAAGAGAAAATAAAACTAAGTCGACAGCATATGCGAGTATTGCAATATGCTTATTGAAAGTTTTCGGGGAGTCAGTTCTTGAGGACTATAACTGACTTAACAATCTATTTATATATGGACAGAACAACATTAGCACAAGTACACAACCCTGACTGACCACAGTATGCATTTCAAAGTTTGAGGAAAGTTGACCACTTCTACCAAGCCTCACTTGGGCCCATGTCTGACTACATAATTCCCTAATTATAGCAATAAATTTGTGAGAAACCCCTTTTTCTTTCAAACAGAGCCATAATTGAAATCTATCTATTGTAACAAATGCTGAGCTAAAATCTATGAAAGCTGCAAATAGTTTTTGTTTTCTGATATGAATATGTTTTTTCATAGTGGTGCATGATAGTAAAACAGTTGTCAATTGTGATTAACGCAGGCCTAAAATCTGCCTGCAGTTCTGACAGACCCCCCCCCCCCCAAGTACTGTATTTGTAGATATTCCATCAATCTTTAAAGTACTAACTTAGCAAAAACTTTACCTAGATTGTCTAGCAGAGATATGGGATGGTACAGTGACAAATCCGACTTGTCCCCCTTTTTACAAATATAAATGATTAATGCCCCCTTCCCAGATTTAGGAAATTCTAATTTATGACAACATTTGTTGAAAAAAAAATCTTAGAATAGTAGACCAGTCAGAGACTTCAGCAAGAAAACCCTTCATTTGGAATAAGGTCCGGCCCGGGGGCCTTGATACATTTTAGTGAGGCTATGGGAAAGTATACTTCTGATCTAGAAAAATAGAAAAATCTAGCCATATCAACATCTAAAAGCAAACTCTGCTCCATATTGGGTGAAAAGAACTTACCACTATAGTAATTAACCCAGGGCCCGGATATTCAGACTGCGCCAGGCTGTGGCACAAGCCTGGGTGCAGTGCAACTTGGCTGCGCCGGGGCATTGACAGGGTGATATTCAATGGAGCTGCGCCATGGCACAGCATCGATCAATATCGCACCCTGGCCACCCACAGTGCACATGGCACAGTGGCACTGTGCCAGCGCAAGAGGCTAGAGTGGAGCAGGGGGATGCGCTAGCGCAGGTTCTGTTGCGCTAGGCGCACAACGTGATATTCAAAAGTGCACATGCAAATGGGGCCATAATGTCGCAAGGTGCAAATGGGGCCATTTGCATGTCATTATGGCCCCATTTGCATGCAGGTGCACCGATCCCCGGTGACTTGCGCCTGGCGCCCTGCCAGGCTGCAGCCGTCAGGGACCGACGCCCCCTGCACATTTCGGAAAAGTGCCCCAATGCCCGATCGCGGGCACGTGCAAAAGAAGTACACGTCCTATATCCCTGGTGGTCCAGTGGACCGCTTGCAGCCCGATTGCGGGCATATGTAGTAAAATAAACATCCTATATCCCTGGTGGTCCAGTGGACTGCTTGCAGCCCGATCGCGGGCATATGTAGAATAAAATAAATGTCCTATATACCTGGTGGTCCAGTGGACTGCTTGCAGCCCGATTGCGGGAATATGTTGTAAAATAAACATCCTATACCCCTGGTGTTCCAGTGGACCGCTTGCAGCCCGATCGCAGGCATCTGTAGCATAAAATAAACGTCCTATAATCCCTGGTGGTCCTGTGGACCGCTTGCAGCCTGATCGCGGGCATATGTTGTAAAATAAACATCCTATATCCCTGGTGATCCAGTGGACTGCTCGCAGCCCAATCGCGGGCATATGCAATAAAAAGGAGAGGTCCAATATCCCTGGTGGTCCAGTCCCCACCCACCCACTGAACCCCACCGCCCTGCTCCCCCCCCCCGACAGCGGCGGGTGGCAGCACCCCACCCACTCACGTCACGACTGATTATCAGATGTAGGGCTGTACGCCCATTGGTCCACAGCATGAGCCAATGGGCGTGCAGCCCGTACCATACTACACAGTCCAGATATGTGAATGAGTCCCAAAGAAGATGCCAAGTACTGTTCCTTAGCCATGGCATCCACTTTCCTGGAATCCTTATCTGGGAGGTGAGATGCCAGGGGAATATTAGTCTTGTCACAGGCTGCAGCTTGCACTACCCCAACATGGCTGCAATGATTGGTAAGGAATTCCATTCCAGGGCCTGACAGAGCATACCTCCTGCCCATCTTCTTATCCACAGGAGGCATGAATGTTGGAAGTTGTAATATTTTTGGGGTCTGTTTCCCCAGGGACTTGTGCAGAGGGATAGACACCCTTTTGAACTCTGGGACATCCACCATCTCAACATAGTCAGGCTACATAGATACATAGATACATAGACAGTGTCGGCAGATAAGGGCCTATGGCCCACCTAGTCTGCCCATTTGAGCTTGTAAGTTCAGTTTGTTTTCCTAGAAGTCTATTTCCCCTTACCCCTGACCTCTAGAATTCCTTTATGTCTATCCCATGCATTCTTAAATCCCGTGATTGTTTCAGCCCCCACCACTTCCTCTGGCAGGGTGTTCCACTTGTCCACCACCCGTTCTGTGAAGAAATTCTTTCTCAAGTTTCCTCTGAATCGTCCTCCTCCAACTTCATCCCATGCCCTCTAGTCCTGAAACATCTTTTTCGCTTAAAAATAGTGTTTTCCTGCACCCTGTTCCTCCTCGAAGATACTTGTATGTCTCTATCATATCCCTCTCTCCCTCCTCTCCTCCAGGGAGTACATGTTCAGTTCCTTCAACCTGTCTTCATAGGACTTGTGATGCAATCTATGCACCATCTTTGTTGCCCTCCTCTGAACCTTCTCTACCTGTCTGTGTCCTTACGTAGGTATGGTCTCCAGAACTGTACACTGTACTCCAGGTGGGGCCTCACTAGTGTCTTGTATAGCGGAATTATGACCTCCCTTTTCCTGCTGGTGATGCCCCTGCCTATACATCCCAGCATCCTATTTGCTTTACCTGATGCCTTGTCACACTGTTTCCCTACCTTGAGGTCATCAGAGATGACAACCCCAAGATCCCTTTCCTGCTTGGTGCATGCTATATCCTCACCCCCAACTGATATATTGTGCCTGGGTTTTGTGCCCCATATGCATTATCTTGCACTTCTTTGCATTGAATTTCAACTGCCAAACCCTTGACCATTCTTCAAGTTTCTGCAGGTCCTTCTCATTCTGTCTACACCCTCTGGTGTGTCTACTCTGTTACAGAGCTTTGTGTCATCAGCGAACAGTGAAATTCTGCCTTCTAGATCCTGTGCAATGTCACTGATGAAGATGTTGAATAGGACGGTCGCAGCACTGATCCCTGTGGTACCCCACTGGTCACTCTTCCTCTGTGGAGTGACAGCCATTTACCACCACCCTCTGTGTCCTGCCACCCAGCCAGTTACCTACCCACCACACTACTGTCCTGCCCACACCCATATTCCCCAGTTTGTGTAATAGTCTTCTATGTGGCACAGTGTCAAAGGCCTTGCTGAAGTCCAGATAGGCCATGTCCACTGCCCTCCCCTGATCCACCTCCCTAGTCACCCAGTCAAAAAATTCAATGAGGTTGGTCTGACATGACCTCCCCTGGTGAAACCATGCTGCCTTGGGTCCTGTAGTCCATTGACAACCAGATGTTCCACCAATCTCTCCTTCAGTAGTGCTTCCATGATCTTTCCCACTACCGAGGTGAGGCTGGCTGGTCTGTAGTTCCCTGCTTCCTCTTTGTTCCCACTTTTGTATAAGGGGACTACATCTGCTGTCCTCCAGTCTTTGGGTACCTCCCCTGTTTCCAGTGATTGGCTGAACAGGATAGCCAGAGGTTCAGCCACCACCTCTCTTAGTTCTTTAGGACCCTGGGTGCACCCCATCTGGCCCCATTGCTTTATCAGCTCTTATTACTTCCAGTTCCTTCAGGACCCTTTCTCGTAAAGGGACTTGTGTCCATTTCTGCACCATTCTCACCCTTGTACTCCCTTCAGACCCATTACCCCTCTTCCTTAGTAAAGACTGAGCAGAAATACCTGTTCAATATGTCAGCTTTACTGTTGTCATCCTCTGCGGCTCCCATCCTCCCCTTCAGTCTCACTATCCTCCCTTTGTCTTTCTTTTTCACTTATGTACCTGTAAATGTTTTGTCCCTTTACCCACTGATTTTGCAATGTGTTCTTCTGTCTGAGCTTTGGCTTCCCTTACTGACTTCCCTGCCTCCCTTTGTTTCTCCTGGTACTTCTCCCTATCCCTTCTGCCTGTGTCTTTTTGTATTGCCTGAATGCAATCTTTTGGCTTTCACTTTCTTTGTTACCTCTTTGGAAAACCATAATGGTCTCCTCTTCCTTTTCCTCTTGCTAACCTGCTTAATGCATAATTCTGTTGTTCTTATAATCCCATTTTAAATACTGCCCACTGTTCCTCAACCCTGGTTCCTGTCCCATTCCCTTAATGCCTCTTTCAAGTATCTCCCATTTTCCCAAAGTCTGCCCCCTAAAATCCAGGATATGTTTTGTGTGGTTTGGTTCTGCTCTTTCTGTGATTTCAAGCCACAATGACTGGTGGTCACTGTTACCCAGGTGCTCCCCACTGTTACCCCCCATCACACTGTCCCTGTTTGTGAGCACAAGGTCCAGTATTGCCTTCTGCCGAGTTGGTTCCATGACCAGTTGCTTGAGGAAGGCACCCTGAAGGAGTCCAGGATAAACTGCTCCTAGTTGATGCTGCTGCTGGGATGCTCCAGTCCACGTCTGGTATATTGAAGTCTCCAACCAGTACTACCTCACCTCTTGTCTGCCATCCTTTGGATGGCTAGCATCAGCTCCCTATCTGTTTCTTCCTCCTGGGCTGGTGGTCTATAGACCACACCTGTGCGGATGGCTGGCCCCATTTTCCTTTCCAGCTTAACCTACAGTATCTCTCCCCCATTTTGTTCCTCCTGGATCTGTGTGGCCCTTATGTCATTTTTCACATACAGTGCCACCCTCCTCCCTTCCTGCCTGCTCTGTCTCTTCTGAATATGTTATAGCCAGGTATGGCCATCTCCAGTCATGGTTATCATTACACCAGGTTTCAGTGATGGCCACAATGTCCAGGTCTGACTGTACCATGACAGCCTCCAGATCTTCCATCTTGTTGCTAAGGCTCCTGGCATTTGCACACATGGCTTTCCATGATTTGACCTCCTAGACTGCTTCACTGTTCTACTCCAGCCCTTCCTTGGTTGTCATTTATCCTGGTTCTCCTTGCTGTCTGCCCTTCTGCTGAATTTTGCCCCTTTTCTGCTTATCCACCTTTTGGACACTAATCTCCATCTTTGCACACTGCTTTGCAGAGATAGCCACTCCTCTGGTTCACTGGTTCCACTGCTAGCTGTGGGGGTGAGCAAGTAGGTACCGTCCTTGCTGGCCTGCCACCCCTTTATAGTTTAAATGCTTGTCAATGTAGCATTTAAACTTATCATTGAGTGCTTGATTCCTCCAGGATGGATATAGGCCGTCAGGCTTGAACAAACCTCCATCCCTCCAGGTGGGTCCCCAGTCACCAATGAATCCAAACCCTTCCTCACAGCACCAGTTCTTCAACCATGAGTTAAAGTTCCTGGTGCATGCACTCCTATGTCTCCTTGCTCTCACAGGTAGTACTTGGAGAAAGTGACAGAAGTAGCTACTTGCTTGAGACCCCTCCCCAGTTCCTAAACTCTTCCTGAACTTCCTTTGGCTCCCCATTTGCCAAGTCATTAGTACCTAGGTGGATAATGACATCCAGCTCACCCTCCCGTCTTGCCTTCCCAGTGATCCCCAGTATCTTCCTTCCATCCCTCCATGCCGTGGCACCTGGTAGGCACCTCACCTCCTGTCCTCCCCTTCTGTGTTCCTAGCTGGATCCCTCTACATGGAGTCCCCACCAGGATTCTGCCTCCTCCTCTGGGGTCCACTGCTTTCCCCACTGAGGTCACCTCCTTGGCTAACTGCCACATCCTTTCCTTCCACTTCTCTGGGTACCTCTATTTGCTTGTCCTCATTTGCCAGTGTGGCATATGAGTTCTTGAGAGAATAGGATCTGGGATGTGCTCTGCCTGACTGCTCTAACCTCCTGAGCCCACTGTCATCCAAGTGCTCTCGTTCTCGGCATCCTTTGAGGCAGCTGCATTGGACTGGGTGGTCCCTGGATAGGGGTGATGGTACTCCTGACCCAGTTTACTTCTGCTCTGAGTCTGGCTACCTCATCCCGCAGTCCAGAGAGATGCATGCAGATAGGGCAGCACCTCAGTGTCCAGAAGGTCTGCCTGAATATGGCTGCCCCACAGCCACTGCATTGCACCACTCCCCACATTATACTGCAATTCCACTACTTCTCTGCTACTGAAGCTCTCTTAGTTCTCTTTTTATTTATTTACAGTACTAAAAATCCTGTAACTGATCCTCAGATATATATTTTTTTAAGAAAAAGAAACCAATAAATAAATAAATGAGTCAAAACACTTGTCGTGCTGAGGGTGGTCTTCTTCCCCCTTATGCCCCTCCTACTTCACACCTCTTACTATACCCTGTGTTTAGCTCCTGTCAATCAGATTTATCAGGGCATATAATTAAGAGTTGGGGAAGGGTGGAGGGTAAAATTTGCAGCAATTAAAGACAGCACAGAATTACACCACCACTATGTTTTAAATTTTCAATAGCCCAAAAACAATTATAAGTAAAGACAACACAGAAAGAAAGTATAGTGTCACTACAAGCCTACAATCTAAGTTTAAAAGAAAAATACCAATTACCAGTTACTCTAAAGCACTGAATTGAATATGTTTCCTTCCTTCACCTTCTGGCTTCTTCTGAGAAGATGAACCTCTGTTTGCTGCTTTAACTGTGACTAAGCCCCACCTCCAGTTATCACGTAGCTGAGGTCAGAGGCCAGACAATTAACACCCTTCACCCAGCTACAGGACAGTCAGACAAGCCAAGATAAAATTTGCAGCAATTAAAGACAGCACAGAATTACACCACCATGTTTTAAATTTTCAACAGCCCAAAAACAATTATAAGTAAAGACAACACAGAAAGAAAGTATAGTGTCACTACAAGCCTACAATCTAAGTTTAAAAGAAAAATACCAATTATCAGTTACTCCTCCTGATCCTGTTCAGCTTCTTCCACTGGGAGCTGAACAGTCTCAGCCACCTTCCTGTAAAACAAGAGGTGGGAGAGGGACTCAGAAAGCCTGGGAGAAGACACATTGGAAGGCCTGCCTGGGGAGATGTCAGGCTCAATAGGGTCATTTAGGCCTTCGTAATCTTCATCTTCGTCTCCTTCCCATTCACCCTCATAAAATGCTTCAGGGTCATAGTCAGAAGCAGGCAAGTCCAACCGAACCCGACCATTCCTGAGTGGGTGTCGGTGGTGGAACCCAGGTGATATGTCGGCAGCTCTCTGGTGACGGTCCGAACATGAGGACCAGGATCCGAACCGGCCGACTTGCATTTTCTCTTTGCAGAACCAATTCCACAGAATTGGCTCTCCTCTTGCCCGAGGGGGTATCGCTCAGGTCAGTGGGCACTCCCTCAGATTCGGTCGGCACCAAACTGGGCTGGCCATCCGGGTCAGTGAATTTTTCAGCCTCCCTTTCCTTCAGCCTACTTAAATGTTTTTCAGCAGTGGCTTTAGGAGAGTTCTTGCAGATTTGGCAGTCTTCCCTGAAGTGGTCAAACCCCAGACAATAAACGCAGATGAGGTGGGGGTCAGTCTTGGCAAAGGCCTCCCCACGCTCAGTGCAGTGCTGAAACCCAGTGGGCCTGGTTTTCCTTTTGGGTTTCTCAGACATGCCTCAATAAAACAAAGTTACCCTTACCAGCACTCAAGCTAGGCAACTACCAAAACCTATCGGTTCCAATCATGTCACAGGTCAGATGAAAAAACCCCAGAAATCGTCATTTTTTTCAGGAATTGATAGATACTGGAAACCACACACAAAATTTTTCTTTCTTTCTTTTTTTTTTTTTTTTTTTTTTAAACTTAGATTACTTCAGTTCCCAACCGGACCAACTGTGAAGAAACCGAACAGAAAGACAATTTCCTCACAAAAACACACTACTACCTACTAATACGCTTACTGTACCGGGACAGAGATGTGAACACCAAAAATAAAGAATGGTTTGGAAAAACCAACCGATTTTTACTGTGAACGAACCAAAGTGAAGGAGAGGATCTCTAGAGCGACTTCTCAGTTAGGTGGAGTAAAGAATCTGACGGTTACACTCAGGAGTACCAGGAACAAAGGTCTGAAAAGCGAGCTTGAGCTCAACATTCTATGCCTTGGCATAGAGTTAACCCTTTCCTCTCCGGAGCAGTTCAAGTGCTGGGGCTAACTACATATAGTCAGAATACAGCAAGACTTCATGTTGTTTGAACAACCATTAATAAAGTCATATGTCACAGTACATGAAACATTTACAGATATAAGATTATCTTGAATAAAATCTGCATTCTTGGATTCATATTTAAATTCTTGCTTCAGGTTTTCTGACTTACAAGAAGGTGTACTAGTACTTGGGAGGCTAGTTAATTAATTGTTGTTTTTGAAGTATTAATAGTATCAATAAAAGAAACAGTAGGAGTTGAATTCACTAGTTCAAAACCAGATGTTTTCTCAGCTGTATTACCTACTTCATTGTCAGACACACAAAGTGATACAGAACCTGCCAGATTGAGATGGTCTATAATCTTCATTTGTCTCTGGGTTCACTGCTCTATAGGCAATTGATTTTTGATTTTCAAAGTCTTTTTTGGGGGGGCTAATTTTGACTTTATTACTATTCTGTTTATATTGTTTAATTCATTTGTTTTTGTGAGTCTGGCTTTGATACCCTTTTTTTGTATTAAGCATAGTACTACCCATTTTTTGTGAGGGCTGCATAGGTGTAGAATGTGAATCAGTATTTGAAAAAAAATCATCAAAACAGCCACCAGCTGACAGAACTTCACAGACTAATGCTGATTGCTGAGATAGTTCTGGAGCAACTACTGACTCTAAATAGGCCTCATCAGATTCCATAGTCTGAACCTGTTTTCTTGTAAGTACCATAATTCTGCTTAATTACTCCTAAATATTACTCACAGACTGTGCAGACAACAAGTAGTAAATTAATCAGTTGGTCAGTTAGTCAGTTAATTAATAGTGTAATTCGATTCAAACTGTCTGCTGCTTGCTAAGCCCTTAATTACAGTATATTAATTGTATTAAATTTAAATAGACCTATAAAATATGAATAATTGCCCTATTTTTCTAAAAATATAAATCTGAACACCAGAAGAAATAAATTAGTAAGTAGGTAATGTACACAGTTTGCAGTACGCTTACAGTGTATTATACATACGGTTCTAAATAATAAAGTGCAGCGTAACTTGCTTACAATGGTGCGCAGTTGTTGTTTGACCAGGATTACCTACTGGACATAAAACAGCAGCAATTTCAGTATCTTCATATCATCAAGGCTTTCTGGGCTCAACAAATCAAATTACAGACACCCAACCCAGCTTGTCTGCCTCTCTTTTGGGAGGACAGTGTTAAGGCGTATAATACTCTAGAGGAGGCTGCCCGAGCACTGAAGGAAAAGAGCATCAAAACTGACTAATAATAATAATAATAACTTTATTTATATAGCGCTTTTCTCTATGTATCAGAGCGCTGTACAAAAAGACAATAATAAAATCATAAAATATTGAAACACTGTTCCATAGTTCCATAGTCCATAATACTCATAAAACAAACAGTTACAAGATTACCACCGGCAGACTCAGTACGACACAATGAAGCCCCAGTAGTCACAAAGGACGCAAGTTCAAAAAAGCTAGATCACAGTCTCAGGTCGAAAGGCGGCTTCCTGGACCATGGCTGACATCTGCACCAAACACTTCAAGGCACAGCATCTGGGCCTAGAAGCGCTGACTCGGATACCTGAAGGACTGCAACCTGAACTGGTATTTAACTCCTTGCTCCTGGACTATCACTGGCCGCTGGGGTGGGGGGGGGGGGGTCCAGGCGTCCCCACACAGTAGGACGTGTTGGATATTTTACTGTATTGATGGTACAAGTTGGCTCATGCCACATTAAACTGGCAGTGTTCTGATGTTAGTTTGAATCCGCAATTTGGACATGATAAATAGTTCTGTTTTTACGGGGATAATACACACAGCCCAAGACAGGTTTTTGGTGATAAAAATTATATTGGCAGTAACATCTTCAGCTGGGTATGCTGCAATATACTTTCTCTAATGCCAGCTAGCATGAAACTGTTATTTCCGTGGACTAAATATTTCTCACATTACATTTTAAGATTATTGTTCTCACTTGATCCTGAATGGGTTGGGGGGAGGTTCCACTGTGGTAGATAGAGGTCCACTGACATAAGGATAGTAATGGGAGACACTAGCTCTTGTCCCTCTACCACTTATGCTATGAGATGATGCTCAGATATATAGCCATGAACCTGCATCATCTCTAATGGCTTGGGAGGTTTGCACTGTGTCTGCCCAATAGCCCTTAGGGACACAGAGTGGGGGGGGCTACCCTCCCTGACATCACTGACTTAATGGTGGGGTGGTGGAGACAGCATCCCACTGGCCACTCACAGTGCAATTGAGTTTCCATGAAGTAATATGTGAATCTCCCAAGTGTAAGTTATACATCTTGGCTTGATATGCAGCTGCAGCACCCAACTCATTCAAGAGCCGACCTCTCTTGCCATACCGGACTCGCCCTCCATAATAGGAAGTTGGAGTCCCAGCATCTGAGCTCCTGAATATGTAACCACCTATTTCCTCATACTTTTAACTGAGGAGGGGGTCTGGCTGAACTCACTAATGCCAGGTGGATGAGACGAACCACTCTACGTTACAGCAGTCCCCTCCATATGGGGGTGCTCTCTGAGTGGTAATCAGCTGTAGAACTCTAGACTGGGGGATGCTAGCCTTCTGGTTTCTACCATCTGCTTTCATAGAGAACTTACTGTCAAATTGTGTTATGTGCTGGTATGGTTTATGATATAGCCCAGAATGCTGGGGGGTGTGGAGGAGCACTGGGCATGCAGATGGGATTGTGGAGCTTCCTTTTTCTGTTGGTGGGCGTGTTTGTTTATGGACTAGCCCATGTAGTGGTCCCTACTTCTGCAGGGGGACATTACACCACTACCTGCCTGCAGCAAGGGGTCAAAGGTGCCTTGAGCCCCCACGGTGAGGCAAAGAGAATCTATGGAAATAGTCTCCTTAGTTGGAAGCAGTTTAAGTTACAGATTGTATACAGCCTATCTGGCTGTTTCTTTGTTTAGTTACTCAGATAGTGGGGGAGTGATGGAACTGGGCTTTATAC
This sequence comes from Neoceratodus forsteri, assembly GCA_016271365.2. Lineage (NCBI taxonomy): Eukaryota > Metazoa > Chordata > Ceratodontiformes > Ceratodontidae > Neoceratodus > Neoceratodus forsteri. The sequence goes on from JADMNL010000027.1 coordinate 6,792,910, forward strand.
ATCCTCAGATACATGACAAAGGAGGGTGACTGATAGATGAAGAGTGGCATACAATTGTATATACCTCACACGTGCAATGGCTACTTCCTATACTAAGCAAATGACTTATACTGTCAATGGGCTTACACATCTGGTAAGGAAGAGTAAAATCATGACTTACATAAAAACTACAGCACAATGTTGTTCTCCTCCAGGAGTCACACTTGTCTGATAACAAACACAAAAAGCTGGCTAAATTCAGGTGCCAGTATGTCTAATTCTCCTCCTTTAAGCCTGAACGGAGGATTGGTGTGGCCATTCTGGTCCTGAACTGGATTACATCTGACAAAGAAGGAAGTCCTTGCAGACAAAGAGGGTCGCTATGTACCTCTTAAAGGGGGTCTGCAATGACCAAATGTTGACACTAGTCTCTGCACTTCCCACTGCTGACTATGCCTTTTTTCACATCTTTCTTCCATTACCTGCAGACAAGGCTGAACGAGTTCTGGTTCTTGGGGTGGGGGGGATCCTTAATCTAACTTTCATCCTGCAGACTGATAGCACTTCCCAGATTCCCCTATGGGCACACCAAGTGGCCAAAAAAAGGTTATACAATTAATGGCAGAACTAGATTTTATGGCTGCCTGGCAGTATCTGCAAGGACAAACTAAGGGGTGCATTTTTTATTCTACTGTGCACCAAATTTATTCCAGACTAGACATGTTTCTTACCACCAAAGAATCTCTCAATATAATGCTTGCCTGTTCCATAAGTACAATGGGTGGGGTTATCGGATCATGCCCTTGTCACGCTGCATATAGGGCTTGGTGAAATTAGCAAATTTTGATTTCACATAATTTTTGTAAAATTCCACAAATTTTGAATTTCACCCTATTTTGTTTTTAATTCCCCAAAATGCTTTTATTGGTTATAACTTGATCAGTTGTACAGCCAGAGATTTGAAATTTGGCAAGCACACTGTGTGGAAGAGGCACCAAAATGGATGACAACTTTTATGGCATTTGGGGGCAGGGAAGTTATAGGGACTCTAAAGGTTGGCAATTTATTATTCATGTGAACATTTCTGAAAATATTTCTATGCTTACAATTTAGCCACCTTTGGAGCTAGAAAATGTATTTATTTTTTATTTTTTATTTATCAAGTCTAGGATTACAAATACCTTTGAGCCATGGCTCTTTTACAAAGGTTCCACGTCAGAGAAATACAAATTATGGGGAACATCAAGATAGGCATTACAACAATGTGGACATTGCAAACAGAGTACAGATTAATACAATTCAAGGGTAGCATTGTAACAAGGCAGCCAGCGGCATTTGTCAGAGAAAACAGACAACAGATAAGAAGTGCCAGAGTCATGGGGGGGGGAATGTAGGAAGGGTGGGGAGAGGGTGGCAAGTGCAGCACTGGGTATACCAAGATGTGAGGGTAGAACTTGCAAGTTTCAGGAGTTCGAGATTTCACAATATAATTATTTGTTAACTGTGTGGACATTTTCAAAACATTTGGATGTTTTTAGCTTCACTGCTATTTCAGGTATATACTTGAGATCTGGCATGCATACAATGGTAAATATGTCCTGGAATCTAATTAAGCAGGATTATAACATGGGGAGAAGAAATAAGCAGCACAACTGGTGAATCAGCATCACCTGACTGTGCATTAATGCACAATACATGCACAGTTGCTGTGAGACGCCTTCAAAGAGAATCAGTAGGCACAGTGGGGACTCATTATATCCTTGAGAGCACCAAACTGAAAGGCAGCCATTGCTGAAGTGAAAGGAGTGGGAGGTACTCCTTCTGTTTGTGTGCGTCTAGGTTTCACCCGTCCAGTGAGTGACAGCTGCAGTAGTTACACACAGCAACAGAGATTCCCCATGTGGCTCGATAATGTGACCTGATGGTGCTCTGGATTGTGTCTTCCGCTCGCAGTGACTCCCCCCTCCCTTGCATTCTCCCGGTGCTGTATTCCCTGTCCATCCCCTGTAGTTCTCCAAGAGATCAAGCTGTGTGTCCCCCTCCCCCCACAAGCCACAGTACTCCCTGTTCTGAGAACTGTACTGACAGTGGGTCAGACATATGTAGGCAAGTATATGAAGTGTAGCTGAGAGTTCTGATCCACTGTCAGTCCCCACTGAGAGCCTGTGCATGGTGACAGTGCATCCGCATCCCCCCCATCCATCCTGAAGATCTCCGCTCCTCCCATCCTCTGGTCACAGAGAGTGGGACTCACTGTTAATGGCAGTTTCCTGTGTGTGAGAGACAGACTGCGACACAGCGGGACTGGGACATGAAAGGGTCAGTTGCGGCAATGTCCCATCTGTGTGTGTGTCTCTCTCTGTACAGTCATTGTAAACTACATTCATCTGTCTCTGGTGCAGTGTTTTCCGTGACACAGAGTGAACGACAGTGCGAGAGAGACACCAGGACAAGGAAATTGGTGCAATCCTGTGTGTGTGTGTGTGTGTGTGTGTGTCTCTCTCTCTCTCTCTCTCTTTGCTGTGTGGGGAGCAAATAACAAAAAGATAGATTGGTAGAGACACATGTGGAAGCAAGGGGAGAGAGAGACAGAAAGAGAGAGAGAGAGAGAGACACACACACACACACTCAGAGTAGCCCCATCAGGTCTTGCTTAACTGGGTGGGAAGGGAGAAAGAGCGGATACTGGGCAGCCACACAGCAAAAGCCACCACAGTGAAAGGCAGTTGCTGTGACTTACAATCAGTGTTACACTGCAGTTGGATCACACACTTCACAGCTAATCGGCTGAGAGTGCCTTTTACTGTGCTGTCTCTCGCTCTCTGTCAGTACAACTGAGAACTACTTTCTGTTGTGGCAGGACACATTGTGCAGAAACCTAATTTCCAGACTTAAAAACAGCATTTCTGTATGTTTGTCACCTGAAAAGGATGTTATAAGCGCAATAACCCACTCCAGGATATGGGGTTATTAGGGATTAATTAACACCTTGGGTGCTGTGAGGGCACTCGGCCTGTGGCCTCGAGCATCACAACATATCCGGGGTGTTGATTAATCCCCAATAACTCCATACCCTGTCATGGGTTATTGCTTCCTAAATGTGGTTTAGTAGGTTAAGATTTATTGTGGATAATTTCAGAAATTACTAGTTGGCAAAATTTGTTCAAAAATTCATAGACCTATAATGGGCAAAGTCAGTAGAATTCCACTTGTGGAATTTAACTTTCAAAAAGGACTTACTGTATCACCACTGAATACCTTTCCTGCACTAGCATCATGGCCCTGCAATGCCCCTGCAACCCTTCTGCAACAGTGATGCCCAGCGTTGTTCTCCATCATGACTAAAGATATCCAGATACTTCTGTCACAATTGCCTAAATCCCAACTAGTTGTAAGGCTTGGCATCACTTGGTACCACTGTATTCAAACAGTAATTATACAATGTGGTAAATCCGATATGCCGAATCCTGCATCCTGATTGGTTGGCTGGCACAATTACCACCGTGATAAATCCTCCAGTGTACCCACTGGAAGAAGCGCCAGCCAACCTTCTGTGGTGCTAATCCGGTTGCTTTCACTTGAAACGAAACTGCCGCGATTTGTCCTGTCGCCGCTTCACTAAAACACCGCGGTAAATTTTTAACAATATGAGCCCCTCTTTCGAAGCGTAGGGACCTCAGTGACTTAGAAAATAGTTAAAAAAACATTAACGCAACAACATTGGCCATTGTACAATAAAAATTTATCCTGCAGGGTGTGGTACACTGAGACTAACACCACTGGTGTGATTTGGTCACTACTGCCAGCGCCAGGACCTAATCACACCAGCCGTGGTAAATCCTCCAGTGTACCCACACCCTTGAGGGATAAATTGCTTAAATATACACATTGTTATCTACAGGGTTGTTAAACAGTCTTCAGGTGGCACTGTATAGAGACAACGCTGCATGTGCATGTGCTTCCATAAGTCATTAAGTCAGTGAGCTGTAGTGGGTAGCTGGCATATTGCAAGAATTCAGGCTAGTACACAGTGATGTCCATGACTGTTCTTCATGGTCTGACACTCCAGATAGTGACCTGACACTTGGCGCCACTATACTTTTGCTACGTAGCCTCATAGGGATGATATGTTATTGCCTCCCTACCCAGCATTTACCTTTCTCTACAATGGCAACTCAAGTGTACTACTGTATGACTGGGCAAAATTATGTACGCGGTTTCAACAAAAGTATCATAACATTCCAAAATTTCCCAAAAGTGCATGAAATTGAACTTTAATTACTGGGGTTATTTTGGAATCCTTGGCTGCTTATAACTTGACCAGCCTTTGTGTAAGAGATTAGAAAGCTGACACACACAGCCTCATTTTTTTTTTCCCCACACTGTTTTTATTTTTCTCCAGGACAGCAGTTTCTCTTTCTGGGATATACCCTGTTCACAGGGAAATAGAAATTTAAATACCTGTAAATTTTCTTTCACCGACTGCTGGTCTCCAGGCTCATCACTTTTGGGAGGTCCTTCCTGGAACCACGTGACAGGCAGGAGGCAGGCTGATTTCTACAGGCAGGAGACAACCTCCCATCTACTTTCTCTAGACACCAGTACTTCTATAGCCTTCGTCATCTGAGAAAACACATAACTTGGAACAAACACAAGAAAGGTTAGTGTAACTTGTGGCCCAAGGCCGACTTTCCGCATTCTGGGAGGGACAGAGCCCGGAGACCAGCCGTCGGAGAAAGAAAATTTACAGGTATTTAAATTTCTATTTCTCTCTCTCTCCCCTAAAGCTGGTCTCCGGGCTCATCACTTCTGGGATATACTAAAGCAGTACATCCTTCCACTGGGTGGGAATAAAGTTCATAGTCCTCTATGGGTCCACCACCACCTAGAGGACCCTGCGTCCAAATGACGCCTCCGCAGAGGTGGCGACATCCAACTTGTAGGTGTGCACAGATGATCATGTGGCCACTCTACATAAGTCTGCCAGGGAAGCTTCTCGGAAGTCCGCCCAGGACGCAGCCATTGCTCGAGTTGAGTGTGCTCTTACTAGTCCCGGTAGGCCAATCCCAGCCTTCTGGTAGGCCATGATGATGGTGGAATGAATCCACCTAGCAATAGATTCCTTTGATGCCTTCTTACCCATGTTCAGGCCTGAAGTAAGGATGAATAGGCTTGAAGTCTTATGGATTGAGTCAGATCTCTTGATGTAAATTTTGAGGGTCCTCCAAGGATCCAATGTATGAAATTCTCGCTCTTTCTCATTCTTGGGGTGAGGGCATAAGGAGGGAATGTTCAAGACTTGGTTGCAGTGAAAATGAGACAACACTTTAGGTAAGAATGCTGGATCCATCTGCATGACTAGAGTCTTGATGAAAAATAGTATAAGGTTCTTTGGATGACAGTGCTCCTATCTCACTGATGCGTCAGGCTGAGGTGATTGCAATGAGAAAGACAGCCTTCATAGTGAGATGAAGTAGGGATGCCTCCTTAAAGGGTTTGAATGGTGGTTTGGTGAGCACTTTGAGTACTAGGCTGAGCCTCCAGGGAGGTACTACCGGTTTTATTGGTGGACGTTTCAAGGTTACTGCCCTCAGAAATCTTTGGACATGAGGAAGGGCTCCTAAGGATTCGCCTGAGTCTTCTAATAGCAGCGCCCCCAAAGCAGACACCTGTACTCGTAAGGTAGCCGGTTGGAGGCCCTTGTTGAAACCCTCTTGAAGGAACTGAAGTATGGTAGGGAGAGACACAGAGTCATCTGGTAAGGAGGAGTCTCACAATCAGTATAGGAATTTCCTCCAAATCCTATAGTAGACCCTGGAGGAGGAGGCTCACCTGGATTGAATTATCGTTTCGATGACAGACTCCAAGAAACTGAACTCCCTGAGAGTTTCCTGCTCAATCTCCACACCTAGAGGGACAGATTGTGAGGACTTGGGTGCTGCACTGGTCCCTGATGTAGTAGGCCTGGGCTCGCTTGGAATATATGAGGAGACTGAAGAGACATTTGAACTAATCGTGGAAACCACGATCTGCGGGGGCCAGTGTGGGCAGACCAGAATCACCTCAGTTTGGTCTTGGGCAATCTTGTACAGTACCCTTGATACGACTGGAATTGGTGGGAAGGTATACAGGAGATCGAACCGACCTCAGTTGATGGAGAATGTGTCCTGTGCTATGGCCTTGTCATCCCTGCTGAGGCAGCAAAATCTTGGAACCTTGCAATTTTTTCAGCAGGCGAAAAGATCTACCTGTGGGTAGCTCCACTGCTCTGTGGTGAGCTGGAAGGTGCTGTTCCTGAGCTTCCATTCTCCTGGTAGGATGTCCTTTCGACTTAGCCAGTCTGCTGTGACATTTTCTTGACTTGAAATGTATGCCGCCCGTAGACTTGTTAGGTTGACATCCGCCCACTGGAAGAGGAGAAAAGCTTCTCACAGCATCCTGGAGCTCTTTGTGTTGCCCTGGCGGTTGATGTATGCCATTGTTGTCCGATTGTCCGTGAGCATGAGGATGTCCTGGTGGGAGAGTTGTGACCTGAACTGCTGTAGTGCCAGACGGACTGCCCGCATCTCCAGAACATTGATGCTGTAGAGGGACTCCACCCGAGACCACTTGCCCTGTGTCAAAAGCTGATCCGAATGTGCTCCAGAGACTGGCATCGGTGGTCACTCTGATCTGGTGAGGGTGCCCCAGACTGAGACCCTTCATGATTTTGTCCTGCTGAGTCCATCATTTCAGGGAATCCTTCACCTGGCATGATATTTGAATCCTCTGATCCATGTGTCCCTTGATTGGAACCACTGCTGAAGAAGAGAAGACTGGAGAGACCACATGTGGACTAGTGCCCAGGGAACTGATTCTGCCAGGGAGACCATCGTCCCTATGAGTTGCATGAAGGAGCATGCCAGCAGAGAATGGGCTGCCCGGAATATGAGGATGAGGGCCCTCAGTTCTCTGAATATCAGATCTGTGGGGAATACTATGTTTTGGGTTGTATCAAAGTTCACCCCCAGATGGGAGAGAGACTGCGACGGATGTAGAGAACTCTTTCTCAGATTGATCATGAACCCCAGAGAGGAGAGACACCATGTGACCTCCGTCACTGTCCAAACTGCTTGATCGTAGCCTGGAGCTTTGATGAGAATATTGTCCAGGTATGGAAAGAGTTGGATCCCTTGCATTCAGAGGCGAGTGACCACTGTCACAAGGACTTTGGAAAAAACTCTGGGGGCTGTGGATAGGCCGAAGGGCAGCGTCTTGAACTGAAAGTGTTGACCTTCTACTTTGAATCTCAAATATTGATGGTGTGCCTTCCTGATGGGAATGTGCAGATAGGCATCTTGCAAACCTACTGAGGCTAAAAAGTCCCCCTGATGGATTTCTCGAATGATGGAGGACAGAGTCTCCATCTTGAAAGTTCTGTGACGAACATAGCTGTTTAGAAACTTGAGATCTAAAACTGTCCAGAAGCTGCCTGAGTGTTTTGGTACTATGAAGAATAGCAAGTACACCCCTCTGTTCCTTTCCAGCGTGGGAACTAGTTAGATTGCTGCTGATTGAATGAGGTCTGTAATGGCTTGCCGGGTTGCCGCTCACTTTACTGGATTGCCTGAGATTGGCGAGGGTACTATGTGGGGCAGGGGAGGCCATGAATCGAACTCAATGAATTAACCCTCACGGATCACTTCTAATACCCACTTGTCTGTAGTGGTATGGACCCATTCCTCGAGAAAGTTTGAAAGTCTGCCCCCAACATGAGGATGGGTCTGTGAGTCCTCACTGTGATTTCTTGGAGTCGCCCTCGAAATCCCGGGTGCCTCCTCTTCCACCTCAGAAGCTGCGTTGGTTACGTGAGTTGAACCAAGAGCATCTGCCTGTGGCCATCTTGTTCTGCCCCCTGGAATCATTTTGGGACTGAAAATCTGTCTTGAACCTGAGTTCCAGGGCCTAGTCCTTCCTTGGGCTTGTGGCATTCGCACTTTTGCTGTTTCTCCGGATTCCTTGACCGCCTCTTTTAGAGCTGAGCCAAACAGAAGGCCTCCATCGTAAGGGGCATTGACCAAATGCATCTTCGATGAGGCATCCGCCTGCCAAGCTAGAAGCCATAAGTTGCGTCGAGCCGAGGTCTGGTAGAATATGGCCCGAGCTGCACATCTGACTGCCTCTTCTGATACATCAGCCGAATAAGCCAAAGCTAGACCCATGAGCTGTAACTACTGTAAAATGGGCTGGTTCTTCTCTGGCTCGTCAGCGAGCTGGAATGCCAGATCAGTGGCCCAGAAGAACACGGCTCTGGCAAAACAGGGGTTAGCCGTAGCTGCTTTGAGAGAAGTTGCAGTAGACTGAAAGGCCTTCTTTAGAGAGGTGTCCACTTTCCTGTCCACCGGGTCTCACAGGGAGGCACCGCCTTCTGCTGGGATGACCATCCTTTTCGTGAGGTTTGATGTAAGAGGGTCTATCCTACAGCAGTCTAGCCATTTCTCCGCAGACTTCTTGTCAGACTTTAGGAGTTTGGTTAGGTGGCGAGGGACAGGGAAGGACCATTCGGGTCCCTGCCATTCTTCCTTTAAGAGGTCCTCAATAGCCGGAGGCAGAGGAAAGGCCATCACGGGCTTCGAGGCGAACACTAGTCAGAATGCTGGCTTTGCTTGCTTGAGCTCTGGAGAAGTGGGTGAGCTGAGATGGATCTCTTCAGACATATTTTTATTGAAAAAATCTAGATCTTCCAGATTGAAGTTTCTGGCTGGTGAGGCCTCTGAGTCTGACTCCGAGTTGGGGAGTTCACCTTCTTCTAAGGACGCATAGTCTGACCCTGTGGGGGACCTGTCCCACTTGTGCTTCCCATGGGCTGTGTCCCTGTGTCTGGAAGAACTCTTGGATCTGTGTCTAGGTCCTTTCCTCCACCTATCATGCCATGAGGTGTGTGGGGAGCCCTCGTCCGAGGATGGGGATGGGGAAGGGGTGTGCCTACGTGTGGCATTCCTATGAGTCCTAGATTCCCTAGGCTGTTGAAAGACATTGAAACATGAGGGGTTGATGGCAAAGGCTCAATTCAGTTTGTCTATCAGATCTGGGGCTAGGGCCCCAGCCAAGTGGTGACATCCCTCTGGGGTCGGGGACTGGCCCAAACCCCTGAGCTGATCCTGTGGGTCCTGATATTCTGAGGCGGAAGCTTTGTCTGCTTCGTCCTGAGCAGGCGAGACTGCGCTGTCGCATTTCACACATAGCCACCCTGCAAATGTGGCCAGCATGGGTGTTCTGCACTTGTGGCACTTTCTGCCCCGGGGGGGGGCCTGTCCTTAGTGGGAGCCATAACCCCTGGTAACCCAGCTTGAAAGGGGAAGGATAATACCACTTGGTCACCTAGGCTTAGTGAAAGCCTGCTCCTTTAAGAGTTTCTGAGAAGGCTCTGAACTTCTGTGCTCCTTGTCTGTGAGCTGTAGAAAAGCCCCCCCCCCCCAAAAGTAATGAGTTTGGGGAAAACTCCTAAAATCCTGAAGTTTCTCTTCGTGCCATTGAGCTGCGACCAGGCTGGTCACCGACAAGACGAGGGACTGTGCTCCCCTATGCCCCCAAATGTACTGCCGTGGAAGCGTTACTTTTCGTGCGCTAAATCTATGACATCGGAGAGCCTAGAATTAAAACAGCTCTCCAGCCGCAGTTGCATCGATGGCCTGCTTGTCCAGTGGCCGTCGACGAAAAAACAACTTCAGGCAACCTGTCGACAAACTGCTTCTCTTCCTTGTGCTCGCCGATGGCTGAGGCTGCGACGCCTGGGAGCTTAGCTGAGGTCCGTGGCCCAGGCACACTTCAGGCTTTGGTGAAGCTCTGGTGGGGGGGGGGTCCTGTACTGCCGTGGAAGCGCTGGTTCTTTGCTCACTCAAGCATGGAAAATACGTGGGGCGAGGGAGCACAGGGAGCCCATCTGTCCAGAATGCAAGGCTGAGACTGGGGTCCCTGTATTAGTGCTCCGGAGCGCTAAAGAATTTGAGTCCACAAATGCAGAAATAAAAAACTCACTGTTCTCGTCTCTCTGATCTCCTGGACTGTCACTTCTGTGACAGAGGTCCTGTAGAGCTCCTGCCACCAGACAGGCAGGAAGTAAACTGGTGTCTAGAGGAAGTAGATGGGAGGTTGTCTCCTGCCTGTAGAAATCAGCCTACCTCCTGCCTGTCATGTGGTTCCAGGAAGGACTTCCCAGAACTGATGAGCCCGGAGACCAGCTTTAGGAAAGAGAAATATCTTAATCAGCCTGAACCCAGCCATCTTTCAGTTGGCTACCAGGTTTTTCTCCTACATTCTTCCCTCCTACCTCTCCTGGTGAGGGTATTGCCTCTGTCAGCCTTGTACAGTCACAGCTTTCCCTGCAGCAGAAGCAAGCTCTCTGGCCTAGCCACAGGGGTTGGTACATTGGTGGAAACTGCTAGCAACCCACCCCAACTGAGATGCACTGCCAAGTGGCAGTTGTCTCGGCCATGGCCTTCTTCCCAATGTGACTTTCCGGGCACGTTTCCAGTCCTGGGTCATCAGCATGGCAGTGCAACACTCTGCTGCTGGGTTATGGGAGAGGCCTCAAAGCCTAATATTTTGGGTCAAAGAATCTAATTGGTGATATTCAGTTCTGTAATTTTATAGTTATAGGGGCTTAAAAGTCTGCAGTGTACATGACACTGAAATTAAATTACATTTTTTTTTTTTTTATTTTAAATATAGCTTTTTGGCCCTGACTGCTTCCGACTCCTACCATCAGGCCCCCCCCAATTGGTCTCCAGTCCCGTTACTGCTCCCAATGTCATCAAGCCGGCAGGCATCCACACGGCACAGAACATGGGGACCATCACTCACGGTGGTCGTGCACATAGGTTTTTTTCTCCCCTTTTGGTCCCGTCCTCCACCTCAGATGTCTGGCATGGCCTCTGTGAGCCTCGGACACAGTAGCATACACTAGGCATGTTCCACCCCTCATGAGAAAGAAAGCTCACCGGCTCACCGAGAGGGGCTGCTACTGCGCCAGGTCCAGGCCATCTCCCTCCATGGCTGGCTCGCGCTCTGATTGGGAGCACTTCCCAGCCTGACTGCTGAAACATGCAGATCCGGGCTTACCCCAGAACCCAGGTCGCCGGTGTGGAAACACACAGTGCTACCACGAGCCATAGGTGGCCCCCAAATTTAAAACTTCTGAATGTTTGTAGGCTTGTAACTCAGTCACCTTTAAAGACAGAGATCTGCAACTTGGTACACTTCTGTATATACCTCAGTAAAGTCAACATGTCAAATATAGTGACACATAGAAAATGCTTTTAAAATTACACTGAAATAAAAATGTTGGCAAAGATTTGTGGGCTTTTCACAGAAATTTCACAAAATTTCACAGAAACTAAATCAGAATTTTGCCAGAATTTCACTGGTGGAAGATAAATTCTGCCCTGCCTTTGTCACATATGGATCTCAAGATCCAGAAATTCTCTTAATTTTGGAGGCTGAATGTTTCCCTGCTTCAAGATAAAGATGTCAGAGACCAAGTGGCCAAACTGATCGTGCAGGCCACTCAGGATAATGAATCCCCAGAAATGATGCCAGCATCTTATGGGGATACCATCAAAGCGATGTTGAGAGGGCAGTTGATCTCCATAGCTGCGGGGGAAAAGAGGGCATGCAATGAGAAGCAAGACAGTCTGGAATATAAAATTCAGGAACTTGAATTACTGCAGCAAACCAGGTTGGATAAATGGAGGGTAAGAAATCAATACGCCTTAAAAGGGAGCTCAACCAGTTAATGGATTATAAGGCAAAGAATTCAAAATATTTAAGGCAACGGTATTAAGCCTGGTCCCTGGTTAAAGTGGCCAACCTGATGGACCTAGTGATTGACAGGTGGGACCAACTCCTGCGGGAGGTGGCTGTGGTGGACTGGCCCTACTGTGAGGTATGGGCCTCTGCGGGCCACCACTTGACATGATGCACAGGGTTGGCACACACAGGCGACTAGTGACACCACAGGATTAATCACCTGCAACCCTGGGAGCCATGCCATGTACACAATCTGGAGGCAGTATAGCGCAGTGGTTTAAGGCTCTGAGCTGCAAATCTGGAGACCTGGGTTTGAATCCCACAGTCCCCACTTGCATATACTGTGTGCCCTGTGCGAGTCACTTAACTTCCCTGTGCTCCCAGGTTGCACCAGTAAACAAGCTTTCAGCTTAGTGTGCTATTCCTGGTTAAACAATTGGGGAAAAAAAAACAAAAAAAACAATCTGTGGGCCATGGTGGCTGGGGGTAAGGTCTCCAGATGAGGGAGTACTGCGTGATGTGTGATGGGAGCATGTACAGGCATATGGCAGGTGAGCAACATGACCTGTAATGTACAGGACTGCCCCTACTTGGTGCCATGCCCCCCCACTTGCGTATCCCCAGCACGCTCCTGTGTGAGGGACCAAGCCCTTCCCACAAGGCGGGCCTGTCGCTTGCAGAGTGCTGGGCACCCTAGGTCTCAGGATGGCCCATGTGCCCATGCATTTCTGGACCCACCCAGGATGCCTGGGGGTGCACCAGCCACGCCCGCACGATAGGGGCAAGTCCTGGGGATATGGTAACAGTGTTACAGGCATGGCAGGCCCATGTATGGTGGCATGGCATGGCCTGCAGAACCAGTGTGACAAGCTGTGGCACACCTGACATGTATACGTTGTGCGCCATGGAGGTGCAGACGACCACCATATGTGGTGGGTGTGTTGCCATCCTGGGGGCTGTACACTGAGAGATGTGCTACTGTCCTTTGGCTACAATGCATGTGGGGACCCACTGTGCCACATGGCTGCATGCCTGCATTTGACAGGTGCTGCATGGGGTACATGCTCTCTGAGCCAGATCCAGTCATGTACAGGACACTGTGCTGGCACACATCTACAGTATGCTGCACCCTGGGTTGTCATGACAATGTGCAATACCACCGTTGTCATGTGATACCTGGGGCACTATACATACCCGTGCCTATGATGCCCAGACAGGAGCTGGGGGTAGCATGTATAGCTGGTGACACAGTGGCTGATGGGGTGATCCCCCTACATGAGGTGGCATACTCACTGGTGGTCTCCACCCCACAAGGGATGCTTGTCATGACCCACCATGAGTGTTACCAGTGATGATGCCACAGGTGCCCTGTAGGGTCACCTAGCCTGGCCATCCACAACTACCATGGGTGTTACCAGTGATGATGCCACAGGTGCCCTGTAGGGTCACCTAGCCTGGCCATTTGCAACCACCATGGGTGTTACCAGTGATGATGCCACAGGTGCCCTGCAGGGTTACCTAGCCTGGCCATCCGCAACCACCATGGGTGTTACCAGTGATGATGCCACAGGTTCCCTGTAGGGTCACCTAGCCTGGCCAACCGCAACCACCAAGGGTTGTGGATGGCCCACATTTTGGGTGGCTACACGCTAGCACTGGGTTGTGTGTACTACATGAGGTGCAGTGTACCACTGCGGAGGACAGATCACATTTCTCATTTCCTCCCCTACAGATGTCCATGCCAACTCAACCAGCAGAGGACCCAGCTGACATGGGACTGGCAGTGACGGAGGGTGTCCAGGAGGAGTCTCCAGACCAGACCTTCTGTCATTTGTACCATGCGCAATCCACCTGTCTTTTGCACCATACACTATCCGTGCTATATTCAGATGGCATAGTGCTGGCACTACATAGTTAGATAGCCCCGATCCTTCCATAAGAGGGCCAGTTTGACCTGTGCTGCCAGCCAATATCTAGGTAGGAGATTCCTCTTTATGGCTTGTGTTCTCGAAGACATGACAAAGGTAGAAGAGACCACCGCTTAACATCTAATGCAATTGTCTGCATTAGGGGGACAAAATTATCTTGATACAAATAATTGGTAGTATTTCTAAGGTGTATGGACCTAAATTTTTCAATTTGGCTAGGCCACACTTCATAGGGTACCATTTCTGTAAGGTTACTGTAGGGTCAAAACGAAATATCAGCTTCAGTTTTTGTATCATTTAAAGTATACCCAGACAGGACAGAGAAGTCCCGAACAATTTCCATCAGATTTGCTGTGGAAGTTTGTGAGTAGGAGAGGTAAAGGAGCACCTTGTCACCATAAAGTGTGATTTTGTGCTTCCTACCCTCTAGAGAGACTCACCTTGGTAGATGGCTTGAGCAAAGGCTCAGTGTATAGGGCGCATAATACTGGAGATAGGGGGCAGCCCCATCTAGTCCTGCATCCCAATGTGAACACTGGAGATAGATGGCCGTTTACCCCTATGTATGTCTGTGAGGCTGTGAACAACATTTGAATACACTGTATGAAGTGGGCTGAGAACCCATATCTGGCACGGAACAAGTACAGACATTGCCAATCCACCTGATCAGATGCTTTTTCAGCATCCATGCACCTAATAGAAACATAGAAACATAGAATTTGACAGCAGATAAGGACCGCTTGGCCCACCTAGTCTGCCCATTTTCCTACCTAACAGATAAGCTGCAGATCCTAGTTAATCAACAGCTTACTTCCTCTTACCCACCCCTAGGACTGCCTTATGCCTGTCCCATGCATTCTTGAAGTCCCCCACTGTTCTTGACTCCACGACCTCCTCAGGGAGGCTGTTCCATGCATCCACAACCCTCTCAGTGAAAAAATGCTTCCTCACATTACCCCTGAGCTGTCCCCTCTATCTTCAAATTGTGCCCCCTTGTTCTTGCACATCTCTTTTTCTGGAAGATGCTACCCTCTTGGACTTTGTTAATTCCCTTGAGGTACTTGAAAGTTTCTATCATGTCCCCTCTCTCCCTTCTTTCCTCAAGAGTATACATATTAAGCTCCTTTAGTCTTTCTTCATATGTCTTCTGGTGCAGACCCTGCACCATTTGGTTGCCCTCCTCTGGACAGCCTCACTCTGTCTATGTCTTTGTGGAGATGGGGTCTCCAGAACTGCACACAGTACTCCAGATGGGGTCTCACCAACTGTCTGTACAGAGGGATAACAACTTCCTGTTTTCTACTATTGATGCCTCTTCCTATGCACCCCAGTATCCCTCCAGCCTTCCTTACTGCCTTCTCACATTGCTTGCGAGAAGGCAGTAAGGAAGGCTGGAGGGATACTGGGATAATGACAGCAGGTGTCTTATGCTTAGAAAGGTGATCTATTATGTGCAGTGTCCTTTGGACACTATCCTGGGTCTGTCTCCCGGCAACAAATCCTGTCTGATCCAGTTCTGTCAGGCCTGGGACAATATCCTCCAGAAGACGTGTTAAGATGGTTGCAAAAAATTTTCAGTCTACATTAAGGATCAAGCTGTAATGGTATGAGGATAGAAAGTTGGGGTCTTGCCATGCTTGGGCAACACGGATATAACAACATAGTTCCAAGATGGAGCCAGAGCCTTCCCTAATTCTCCATAGCTGCCTGAAAGGCATCCTGCAACAGAAGTATTGTGGCACCTTTAATATGCTTATAAAATTCTTTTTTTTTTTTTTAGATTTAGTTTGCAGTTTACCTCCTGGCAGTCCAGACTGGCTCCAGTCAGTCACTTCCCAGTTGGTTGGAGGTTACTCGGGCTTCACCCTCGTGCCTCACAATGCACCTGGGGCGTGCATTCATGCCTAGTATATCCATGGCCTGTTGTGGGTTACAGCTCACTAAGTAGCTCTAGGGATGTTATTTAATGCCATTATACTGATCCATGGTCTCGCCCCCTCTTGAGTACTGTGTACAGTTCTGGTCCCTACATCTAAGGAAGGACACTCACATGACAGAGAGGGTACAGAGATAAATGACCAAGTTGGTTCATGACCTGAAGAACATGGGGTATGAGGACCAACAGGCAAAACAGGGACGATTTTCTATGGAAAGTAGCAGATCTGGCAAAAACATGATTACAGGATACAAGTATCTACAAGGGAGCCCAACATTAGATCAAGCACAGGTCTTAAAGGTGTACAAGGAGGAGAGGACAAATGGGCACCCAATGTCACTGAAGGAAAGAAGATTCAAGGGAAACATCAGAAAGAACTACTGCACAGAATGAGTGGTGAACATCTGGAACAAACTGCCAGAGCATGCGGTATCAGCTGATACTGTAATAACCTTCAAGCTCAGATTAGACAAGTAATTTGAAGAAAATGGGATGACAGGGTGTTCCCACTGAGCTGGTTTTAGGGAGGGAGGAAGCAAGGGAGTTGATGGGTCAATGGTCTTATTTCTCCTATAAATTTGTATGTATGTATGTATGAGAGAAGACATACTGCATAAGGGCACAGAGAAAGAAATGCAGAGAAAATTCAAGAACCAAGGAGTGGACAATATATATGCTGCCCATTTTTTGCACATATATGAAGAAAACCACAAAGTTCATGGTCCTTAGTATACGCCTGACATGTTTTGGACCCCCCTGGATCCTTTATCAAAAGCTTTTGTTAAAGCACCCAGGGGGATCCGAAATGCATCAAGCGTATACTAAGGACCATGAACTTTATGTTTTTTTTCATATATATGCAATAAATGATGTAACCATACTACCTGGGAGAGTCCTTGTTTACAGTGCTGGTGAGTGCCCAACCCTTTGTGACTGTGTTTGAATTTTCTTGAGAGTACCACCAACCCAGTGCGCGCTGTTTCTGTTTGCTGCCCATTTTGCTTGACAAATGCCCCCCATTAAGGGTTTGGGAGGTATTCTGGTAAATATTTTTAGATGTTTATTTCACGAAATATATTTATGTTTTTGTAGAAATGTGATTTATCATGTATTGCAATATTGACTTCAATAGTTTTTTTTATCATGAGTTTTTCTATCATGACATCTGGAGCTGTATCATTTTAGGGAATTTTTCTAGAAAAAAATATAAAATCCAACAGAAAGCCAAATAATTCCTAAACATTAGAGCTGGCTGATTTACAAATATGATGTCAGCTTCTGGTCTACAACTTGCCAAAACTGACCTTGACTTAAGGGAATGTGACCTTCAGGTTTGAAGACCATACTGGCAAAAACAATATCAGTCTGCCTTTCAACCTTGTCAATCCCCTAGAACAGCCTTGCTGGAATTTAAAGAACAAAGTCGTTCGGCCCGGGATGCCAAGAAACTGTCAGGTATTCTTAGGTTTAGGAAAATGCATTACATACCATAAACCGTGATGTCCTCTGTGCTAAGCAGTCTGCCAACTGCACGCCTTACTACCACAGTAAATCAGCACTGTCCAACCATTAGTAGTAAGTTGTAACTGGTAATGCACATATTCTCCACAGGGCAGTCTTGGGGTCATCATTGTTTATCTTGTCCACCAGTGATTTACAAAGTGTCTGTTTCAATGCCATGGTGTGCATGCAGATTACACAGTGATCTTTAACAGACGCAATATATGTCTGGTAGGACAAAAACAGGTCAATCAGATTTTAAGTATGCAGGTAGCAGAAAAACAATTATATCCCTCTGTATGCTACAAAAAGCTACTGTAAATGCATGCCCTTTGGGACTGTTTAAGAATAATGCTTTTAAGATAAGAAAATTGCCAATCAATGTCGGTCACTGTGTTTGTAAGCATGCACGCACTTCTAGAGACCTTGGGGTTATATGGGGCTGGAATCTTATTTATCATAAACATTTACTGTAGCTAAACCTATACTTGTTAAAATCATAGGGCTCTTGCCAGCACCCTTTGCGTCAGGTCATGTTCATACTGAACCTATGTCCTTGCCTTAAAGCGGCAGTGCATGATAGTAATGAAAATTCTCACCAATGCTTTTATTCCATTTTAGACTGCAGCTTGTCACCCGACTTGTACGCTACCCTTCTTCTCCAATTTTAAGTCTGCTTTAGCAGGTTTTTTCTAACTTAATAAAAAAAAACCACTCCTTTTAGTATGACTCAAACCTGGTTTTCATCAGTATTCTCAGCTGTTTATGTTCACCAGTTATTCTATAAAATTTAGGAAGCAGTATCTACTGCAAGGTAGTTTATTATAGCTACAACAAATATTATCTTAAAGAACGCGTATTCAAAAACAAGAGAAAATATTGATAAAAACCTGGTCTAAACCATGTTAAAAGAAGAGCTTCTTTTATTAGTTCAACTGTTAAAAAGACTGCTAAAGCAGACTTAAAACTGGGGAAAAAATGATATCATACAAGTCAGGAGATAAAGGACAATCTAAAATAGAATAAAAAGTGTAAGTCAAAACGTTCCCCACTATCATACACTGCTGCTTTAAAAAAATCCCTGAGAGGAAACTGGCTCTTAAAGTGGAGAAGCACAGAGCCATCTGAAGACGTTTTCAATATTTTTTCTACAGAAACAAAACCACTGTACTGATGCTTCCGATCAGAAATGCAATACAGTCATTTGGAGAAACATGTACTCCACAGCTTTCAAGCATGCACTGTATACTCATCAACTAACGTGACTATAAAACTCGCCAGTGCATATTACACAGAGAGCTTAATTGGTTTCCACCCTCTGCTAGACCAGTGTCACATAGATGTACTTATGTACAAGTGCAGAACTAACAAGAGATAAGCCCATGTAACTGACAGATAAGCTGCAGTGGACATTGTCCATATACTACGTTAACACTGTTGTTAACACTAGATCTGCTGTTGACATTTACTGTGTTCCTCGGACAAATTCTCAACTTATTAAATATAGCTTTCCCATATCAAACTTCACTTTCTTGGAACAATTCATACAAACCAATTAAATCATACACTGTTCTGAGCATATTACAAAAGTATTTTAATATTATTATAACGAGCCAACCTTGGCATCATTAGTAGTCACACCTCATAACATTCCCCCAAAATGTGATTTTTTTTTTGCTTAAACCAGAAAATTCCTTTAAAAAGCTAGCTGTGCCAGAAATAGCAGGCAGACAATTTCAGTCATTTTTAAAAGTAGTCCCGTTACTTTCTATTTCCGGCATGTGCTTCTTTTCTTGTTTGCTCATTAGATGTTTTTCTACCTAATAGTATTAGGTGTGACGTCAAAACCGTGCCCTACCTTGAAGCAGACATCTAGTTTTATTTCTCCTATTACATCATCAGCATGTGACCCCACTCATTATTACATCACAAGCCCTGCTGCCAGGTTGGTAACACGTGCCACAAGTTACCAATCAAACGGCAGAAGACTGGCTCTTCTTGGTTACTAGTGATGTCAAGGACAGTGAGGTCACAGTGCTGATAATGTACGGGAAGAAACAGAACTGTCAGCCTCCAGGAAGAGTACTGTTCCTCACATCACACTTGGTACCGTCAGGGAGAAATTCCTCTAATTAGCAGAACAGAAAACAACAAAAAAATTTCATACATGAGAAGTGATAGCTGACTACCCATTATCAATTTCATTAAACAGTTCACATAAAAAATTACTTATTTCAGTCTCTGTTTCAGAAATACAGTGGTAGCCACCCTAAGCTTCCATATTACTGCAGTACCGCATTAGTTTAAGCAGTACCTTATTGCATTTAGGGAAGCAGCTGCAGATTTTATAACTGTCTGTGATTGGAGTGATAATGAGGTGTGAATACCGCTTTGCAATACCATAATATGGTACCATCAGTTCTCGGGTTAAGAGGGAAGTTAAGATGGCTAACACTGTATCTGGATGCCCCCCAACCGACCTCACAATTGCTGTGCTTGTGACAGCTCAGACTGTTGCCGTGGTGAGCACTGTGATGTGCACTATGAAGTCAGAGAATTTTGAAGACAGCTCGTTCTACAGGTTTTATAGATAAAAAGGAAACATCAAACCACGAAACTTGGGAAAGACAAGTGACACTTAAAAAAAGGTCTCTCTGTGGCTGCCCAAGCCTGACACACTGCCACACAGGAGACTCGAGTTCAGAGGCAGACGTGGGAAGCCATGCTCTGGGCATGCCATGGCAGAGACAGCCACCGCAGGACAGTGCATCTCAGCCTGGGAGGGTTGTCGAGGGTTCCAGTACCTCAATGACACTGGTAGCTGGGCCAGGGAGCACACTCTCTCTCTCTCCCTATAGACAGTGTGTGTGTATATGTGTGTGTGTGGTGTACGCATGCGTGTGTGTGCACGCGCATGTGTGTGTGTGTGGCACGCAAAGGCCAACAGATGACTACTGCCCTTGCCACAAGAAGTGGGAGGGAACCAGGGAGGATAATGGGGAAGAAAACCCCCACTACCTTCAGGATGACAGCTTGAAGCTCCCTCAAGCTCCATACTGTGGAATCCTCACCCGAGAAACTATGGGAACAGTGGAGGATGGGGCTGCAGTGACTGTCGCAGGTGTATGCCCTCAGGCCCGATGGCTGGGCAGACAGTATTTATTTATTCAAAAAAAAATGTTTCACCAGGAAAGACATACTGAGCAGATAACAGCTTGTTTCTGGATGCGTCCTGGGGGAACATCATATAAAACACAATATATGCATAGAATATACAGTAATATGATTTAAAAGAAGAAATATTAAACTTTAAATACAAAACAGAACAACATATGCCTAGGTAATGGGAAAATAGATTGCCAGGGCAAAGCTAGTGAGAGGGCAAGGGAGAGGGTCGAGGACAGGTGCAGAAGAGAGAAAAAAAGGCCTCAAGGAGAGACTTTAAAGAAAACAGCGAAGAGGCAGAGTGAATAGACAAGGGAAGGGAGAACCAACGTTTAGGAAAGTGATAAGAGAAGGCATACTGACCAGCTGTGGATTTCCTAGGAGGAACAGTGAGGGAATGAGAAGCTACATTACATAAAGGACAGCAGGATGTTGAGGGAGAGGATAAGAGGGAAGTGAAGTAGGAAGGAAGGAAGGGAACCAAACTAGAATTCAGATATAAAGGAGGCACTGTGGGAAAGGCACCTAGTATCCAGAGAGGGGAGTGAAAGAGCAGAGTAGAGTAAATAGTGGTGAGTATGTGGGGAACAATCTAAAGCAAAATGAAAAAAAGAGTTGAAAAGAGGGTCCAGTCTCGTGAGGGTGGATTTGGGGGCACCACTGTAGACTAAATCACCATAATCAAAAATAGGGAGAATCATTTTTAAAACAATCTCATAGCGTACAGGACATGGAATACTTGCTTTGTTCCTGTAAAGGGCACCATGCCTGGAGTGCAGCTTTTGGAGAATGGCATCAATATGAGCGGAGAAATGAAGATGACGGTCAAGCCAGACACCCAGGTACTTAAAAGAAGAAACATCCTCAATAATAGCACCATCAAGGGTGTGAAAAGAAGGGAGAGAGGCAAGTCTAGAAATCCTCTGACAAGTACCAAAAGTCAGGCCAGCCCGTTGGCGCTGAGGGTTGAGGCGCTGGATGCCACACCTCGTGCCACGCCGGTGACCCGGGTTCAGTAACGAGCCCGGAGCACTGGGGGTCGGCAGGGGAGAGAGTGGATCAAGTGTCTGGAGGACTGCTCTCCTCTCTCGGGGAGGGATCCAGGGGTAGCCCGGCGCATCAGCGGCCCCCAGTGGAGACCGGCGGCACTCTGCCACACAGGGGCTTGGAAAAATTGGGAAGATGTAGGCAGCTGTCTTCTGGACGTGAATGGGAGCACCCACGTCGCGGGCTGAACAGCACTGCACATCCCACATCTAGGGCGTAACTAGGGGAAGAAAACACCCCTCCCGCCGGATAGGCAACGACTCCTCCAGTGCCAACGCCACCACACGACCAACACTGGTTCCTCACCACTGCCCCCTCTACCTCCCTGGGGGTTGTAGCCCCTTCCGAGCCCCCAGGGGGGTTGTAACTAACTTGAAGATGGTGGGGAACACAGCTGCTCTCGTAGACCGGCCAGGCGAGAGAGGCAGCCCAAGACAGTTCCAGCTGGGAGGCAAGAAAAAAAAAAGTTGAGAAAGAACAAAAAAGTACCAAAAGTCACGGAAACAGTTTGTTTGGCAAAAAGAGATAGTTGATTAGACCTAAACCAACACTGAACATTGCCAAAGTCCAGCTGAAGTAGGGATGTGCGATCATGAGAAGAGGAGGAGCCAGAAGCAAACATAACTTTATCAGCAGCATACTGTACATATGAATGGACACAGTACAGCAGGCAGAGGTAAGGTCAGTCAGGAATATGGAGAAAATAATAGGACCCAGGACAGACCAGTAATAGTAGCAGTGGACAAACAGCTATGTGAAAAAAAAAGTTTTCTCTGATAAATGTTTATTGTGAGACGATGAACCTCCATGCCTAAGAAGTCTGCTTTTTACTGTTTGGAAACACTTAGCACTTTCTTGTGGATTACAACTAGAGCATGAAATAAAGTGAACATCTGCCTTTGATCTGGTTCTCCTGCTGGTAAGTGCCCAGCTTCAGACTTTTGTTGCACAGAACCAAAAAGAAGACGCACAAGGCTGGTGGTGCTCCAGTGTTTGTAATAAGTGTTTGCGTTCAACCAATGGTTTTATCAGATCGATGATGATGTCATACACTAGCATGTATTTATTGATTCTTTGCGTGTCTTTGCTTTATTTAGCCTTTGAAAAAGGACACTTATATGTCCAAAACGCATCAGGCGTATCATGCTGCTACTATCCCGTACCTTTGATTAAAAGACATTTTAAATCTTAAATGGAGCCAAGTGTTCATGCTTAAATTTAGAGGTGGTGAGTGCCTGACTGTTTGCGTGTGAGACTTTTGTTGTACTTCGTTAATCTGCTGTGAGTACCAAGATCTGAGTGCAGCTCTTTCTCTCTGTTGCAAATTAAGTTTATTTTTTCCCCTGAGGCCTTTGACTCGGATATCCTTTGGCCTACCACCAATGTCCTGATCCCATCACCCGAGATTGTGCCAGCCAGTCATCCCAGGACCCGTACCAGCCTACCCATGGCACACTGCTGTGCGGCTCCCTTCACTTACATCTCAAGGCTGGGGTGGATGAGTATGTTTATGACACTGTATACTGAAATAGGTACCTGGGTCTGAATTTTCAAAGGTCTGGACAAAGCAACTGTGGCAGCTGCGGCTCTATAAATGTGATAGAATGTTTGCAGGTGATTTACAAATATTCTGATGCATTTACGACACACTGCTCAACTTATGGCTGAGAAAATGATACATTGTATCATTTTCGATGTGCAACCCATGGCACTTGCAACAAGAAGATAGAATACTTTTTCTTTGATCTAAGTCTTGTCTCAAGTACAGCAAGGGTGGCCGAACTGTGCCACAACCAGCTG
Organism: Neoceratodus forsteri; assembly: GCA_016271365.2. NCBI lineage: Eukaryota > Metazoa > Chordata > Ceratodontiformes > Ceratodontidae > Neoceratodus > Neoceratodus forsteri. The sequence continues at coordinate 6,816,052 of JADMNL010000027.1, forward strand.
AAAATCCACTCCTGCTTTTTAAAGCTCTCATTTCTTTTGGTGGTGCCTGTGCATGATCAGTATTCAAGCTGCTTCACAAACAAAACGATTTGAATTGCTATGAAAGTGACAGGTTTGATGTAACTTACACATTATCACATGCATAGTCATCATTCCCTTTGTATACAGTCTCTGATGTACTAGGCACCTTAAACTGCTATATGTATTTGTAATCATGTGCCCCAAGCAGTATAGATACTGTACATGTATGTATTGTATGTTTAAAATCAATACACTTTATGTTAAAAAAAATACTCATTGTTAATACTTCTGCTGGTATTGACTATATTATTAAATGTACCTGTTGCGTACTTAATTATAGCGTATAGTAGAGCATTGTTCTACATAGAAATCCATCAGTTTCAAAATACTGTTGTACCACAGTTCAAAGGTCATGGAATGTGATTCTACCCTTCTGTGGTAGAACAGCATTCTAGAACCTCTAGAGACTGCACAAGTCAGTTTCACTGTGAAAGAAAAAAAATGTACACATTTCACATAATACTATACGCTATAAAAAATACAGGATGAGTAACTTTATGCATAACCAGTGTGTTCTGTCACCTTGGGGTTCTGATTCTCATGGACCTCTCGAGCTTTGCTCTCAAGGTCAGAAGGAATCAGAACCCCGTTGTGGCAGAACACCCTGGTTGTGCATAGTTGCCCATCCAGTATTCTCCATGTTATATAGTAAGGGTTTACATTACATTACATTTTGTTGTCCAACTTTACCTTTAGACAGTTCTGTCACCTTGGGGTTCTGATTCCCATGGACCTCTCGAGCTTTGCTCTCAAGGTCAGAAGGAATCAGAACCCCGTTGTGGCAGAACACCCTGGTTGTGCATAGTTCCCCATCCAGTATTCTCTATGTTATATAGTAAGGGTTTACATTACATTACATTTTGTTGTCCAACTTTACCTTTAGACACATATTTCTAGGAAATTCCTAGTGACACATAATTTTAGAAATTCCTTCTGAGCAATCATCTCCCATAGCACTAGAAGTATATTCCAGTATTCATGAACTGAATTTAACACTGATGCTCCACCTGGCATACCACAATTACACTGCTATCAAGACAGGGCATCTCTGCTGTGGATGCCAGATAAATCTCTTCCAATAAGTAAATAAATAAACATAGGGCAGGTGGGTGAACCATGATATGAATTTTATTTGGTTATTTACGCAACTCAAAAATTGCATTCAGTAAATGTTACTCAGGGAACGTGTATAGTACATCTCATTGAGCTGGCATTGAAGGTACAGTGGGATTTTTTTCAATGCCCAACACTGGTTTTTGTGCTAACCAACTTCGTCCTTTAAGAGCCCCTGAGAGCATTAGGAAATATAGAAAAAAAGTAAGATTTATATTCAGCTCCATCCCATTTTCTTTATTACTTCATATCCTGTCAGTAATTAATTCCCCACTGTCTTTATTACTGAAAACCGTTGCATGAAAACAAGATCCCTGTTACCTAGACTATATCTGCTCTGGATGCTTCGCTACACATGACATCATAATCCCCTGTTTATGACATCATATTTATATCCACACCAACATATTTTGATGTCATAAACACAGCATTATGATTTCAGGTGTAGGCTGGCAGCCAGAGTTAAAAGGACAAAAATACTGCATTCATGCAAATACCCTTAGTAATAAGGAAATAACAGTGAGAGTTACAGAATAAAATACAAAATATAAGCTACACACAGTACACACCTGAATGTTACATTTTTTCAGAGTTGTCTCAACTGTGTCAGGAGCTCTTTAAAGAGCTACTGACACCTCAAAGAAAATTTTAAAAAACATAATAATTAGGTACAATTCCGCTTGCATTCCACTTACATGTTATATATTTCTCCTTCCCATAATTTATTACTAAATAAATGTGTATGATTATATGATCATTGTCAGTTACAGTTCATTTTGAGTTCATCTGCCTCTATAGCTTATTCCCTACTTCAAGTCATAATCCTCCATTGTAACATCACAATCTGTTGCCATGGGAGTAACTGTGAGGTCATAAGCAGTGTTCTATGACTTCAGATAGGGAGAAAGCAACAGGAATAGATGAACTCTTCAGAAGCAAAGATCCCTTTTTCATGCAAATAAACTCACTACTAAATAATGGGGGTTGGAAGTATATAGAACTAATGGGAAATACAACCTGGACAGTGCCTAAATATTATGTTTTGTTAAAGTTCTTCTGAACTTGTCAACAGCTCTTAAATATTAGGCTTCCACGACCACTGGACCCAGACAGAGACTGGCCAAACTCCAGTCCCACTCTTCTCCATCCTAGATGGCTCCCAAATTGAGCAAGTTCCTTCCTTTAAATACTTGGTTGTCTGGCTGGAATGTCACCGTGACTCCTCTAGTCACACAGATTCTATTCACAAGAAACTTAAAGCGCAGTTGACACCTTTGTAAAATCTTTGGAAAACATAATATTTAGACACAATTCAGCTTGTATTTCATATACATGTACAGTATATGTATATTTTACAGAGTTCTCCATTACGTATTACTGAAGAAATTCCAACAAAAGCACATTTTTATCCCTCATAGTGTATTTGCCTCTGTAGCTTATTCCCTACTTGAAATTGTAATACTCTGTTGTGACATCATAGTCTGTTGCCATGGGAATAACTATGATGTCAAAAGCAGAGTATTATGACATCAGGTTGGGAAGCTACAATAGGAGCTGATAAGCCCTCAGGGAACAACTCCCCTGTTTCCATGCATATGACCTCAGTAATAAATAATGGGGATGAGAAATGCAGAGCTAATAAGAAACATAAGTTGCTTTATGTCTAAATACTATATTTTTCAAAGTTCTTCTTGTTTTATTGGTGGCTCTTTAAAAATAAATTGGGTGTACTGTAGCTTAATAAGGATTGTAACCTCATCCCTGTCTGCCATGAGATGGCTGTCAAGATGATTCTCTTGTTATTACATTACTGCGGTTTAGAGTGCTGCCTCTAAAGTCAATCAACTTGGCACAACTGGCTCCCCTCTTTCATTCTTTCTGATACCTTGCTTTTAACTGTCCACCCTGTACCCACCACTCCTCCTTACATTCTGAAAACTCCCTTCCATTCCTTGAGAGTAGATATCTATCACACTGTTTCTCTTATTTCTTTTTTAACTTTCAATTTATGCTCCTACATGCATCGGCCATTGAACACACATCTGAGCCCCACCTTTACCCAGCCACATCACCCCAGCCTTTTCCCAGGGCTTACCTTCCTCCCTTATTATTCCATGGCTTACCCCTCATGGTGGGGTCTTCAGCATGGACAAATACACTCCAAAAATCCTCAGTCTGTCTTCAGGGAGGCTGCCTGAGTCTGCAGTCATGGGGTTTGCAGTCCCTTTATAGAGCCGTCATTGAACGGGGGTTTATCTGGCAGCTTCTCCCACCCTTAAATGGCAGCGCACCCTAGGATATCATGAAGCACTTGGGCAATGTGCATGCATGTACATCGTCGACAGCATCCTCCTCATCCTCTGAGTGGAGAAGGCTACTCAGTGGCATCCTTCAGATAATGGGGCTGGGGCCACTACTGTTCAACAGTTTCATTAATGGTCTGGAAGCTGGAGTTTTTAGCAGGCTGCTTAAAGAGCCACTGACACCTCAAGAAGAACTTTGACAAATATAATATTTAGACACAAAGCAACTTTTATTTCTCATTAGCTCTGCATTTCTCATCCCCATTATTTATTACTGAGGTCATATGCATGAAAACAGGAGAGTTGTTCCCTGATGGCTTATCAGCTCCTATTGCAACTTCCTATCCTGATGTCATAATACTCTGCTTGTGACATCATAGTTATTCCCATGGCAACAGACTATGATGTCACAATAGAGCATTAGAATTTCAAGTAGGGAATAAGCTACAGAGGCAGATAAACTCAGAGGGATAAAAATGTGTTTTTGTGGGAATTTCTTCAGTAATAAGTAATGGGGGAGAAATCTGTAAAATACACATATACATGTATGTGAAATACAAGGTTAATTGTGTCTAAATAGTATGTTTTCCAAAGATTTTCCAAAGGTGTAAGCTGCTCTTTAAGTTCACTGATGATACTAAACTGGCTGGGATGTTGGACTACCTTGAGAATGGGTACAAACTTTTAGCAGAACCTGAACAATCTGGATGACTATTTGTACTCCTGGAGTCTCAGATTCAAAGAAGCCCAATGCAAGGTGCTACACTTGGGGAGGGAAAGCAGAGGCAGGACCTAGCTACTGGTTGGGACACTTCTTGCTGCAAAGCAGAAGGAAAAGGACCTGCATGTCTTAATAGAAAAGATACTGATGCATGACAAGAAGTCTGTGTGCCTGCTGTCAAGAAAGTTGGGCAAATGCTGGTGTGCATCAAAATGTGGCCAGCGGAAACAGGTAACTAATCCTGTCACTTTCCAAGCCCTTGTCGGACCCCAAATGGTACTGCATGTAGCACTGGGCTCCCCAACACAACAAAAGGCATTGAAGCAGTTGAGAGGGTAATATGCAGGGCCGCTGACAAAGCCTTCTGTTAAGGCAAAACATTGGCGTACTTATTTGTTGTGTTTTTTTTACTCCAGTCACAATAAATTCTATTTTGCATTAAAGTTAGAGTGCTTTTTAACTTTGTCCAGAATGTAAGAGTGCACCCCTCTGTGGGTGTCTGGATTGGAAGTATATCCAGAAGCTTGAGCTGTTAATTGCAAGCAAAACCAGAGGACATGCACTTAAACAGAGACGGGGGCAGGATAACGGGTGCAGAATATGTGGAAATATTAGAAAGCATTACTTCGTACAAGGGGGTGGTTAACAACTAAAATACTGTATCTTAGCCAGTGTGGTTGTGGAAGCTAGCACTGTTAAGGCTTTCAAAGCAGAACCAGACAGATTCCTGATGGAGAATGACATCGAGTGTTACACAGCACAAGCAGCAGTAGCATTCCGGCTGACAAGCCTGGAGGTGTGTTCATACTCAAATTTATTTTATTTATGTATTATCTATTAAAAGGTGCAATTTATACGAAAAGTTCAGTGGGATACAAGTCTCATTTGTAGAACATCCCATGTCTCAAACAATAGCATAAAATGCAAAGATAAAAAATGCACATCATGGAAAACAGTTGCAGTCTGGTTAATTAACAAATGGTTTGTAACTGAAGTTATTATAAATAAGGATAGGCTGGTACAGTTCCTAAAATGGAGAGCCAAGGCATTCCAGGAAACTGAGTCTCCCAAATGAAAGGAAGTTGTCACGTACAAGCTGATAATTTTAGGCAAAGTTACGGAACAGTGTTGAATGTTCTTCAAAGCGCAATGATGAACTGGGGCCTGAAGCCTTTCAGATAAAGCTGGAGCAGTAAGGCTGTTTACAGATTTAAAAATGAGTGCGTACCAGTGTATATCTGTTCTCATGGTGGGAGACAGCCAATTCAGACTGGGCAATAGCACCCAGTGGTAAGAATCCCATTTAGTATTTTTAAAATGAACTGTCTTACTCTGTAGAAAATAGCGTTTACATGACTCAGAGAGGACTCAGTGGCATAGTGGTATATAACGATCTGTTATCAACAATGGCCAAATTTGGCATAGTCACTGCAGTGCAGCAGGAGGGACAGGCCAAGTTCATCTCAAGTTCATTCTGCCATCACAATACTATGTTACTATGTATGCAAATCTGGTTAAAGTTGGTTGCTTTGAGAAGCCTGCTCTCTGAATGTTACAGTATTTAGGGGATAATCCATAATGAGTAGCAGTTGTTAGGGGGATTAATAAGAGTTTGATGTACTGTATGAGAGCTGCTGGAATGCAGTAAGACACTTTAACTGCAATTTAAGTTGGCCTCTGACAAGACCTTAAGACTTCAAAGATGTATAATCTTTGTTATGTAATGATATAGATTTCACATATACTGTAGAATAATATATGAGATGGTGTACATTATGAGAAATTATAAAGGGCACAGGGACAATCCTGTGTCCTGACTGGTCCATCGCTGTCCAGATCCATGCGGTAATTGACCGTTAACTGCATGGGTCTGTAAACTCTCACAATGTAATGGGCGTAGTGCTACAGTACTCCGTACAAATTTACCACACCCGTAAGGCTGCATTTCACACACAGCGACTCCGGAATCTGCAAGCAAAAAGATGTCAGAATGTGTTTAAACACCCATACAGATAGTTATAATTTTTTTTGTCTGTTTCCCGATAGTCTAGAAGTAGGCACAAGAATCACCATGGAGACTGTGCTGCATCCTTCAAACTCCAAAGCAGCATGGTACAGTAATGTTATAAATCTGATTTTAAAAATGTGAAAGTGTTATCTAGTTGGTGGCCCATTTTATAAACACTATAATATCCTTCAGGGTGTGTGGTTACCATGTAATTACTGCACACCCTCCCCTATTGAAGGTGGGGGGCGTGCGATAATTACACGGTAACTGCACGCCCAGTTGTGTATTATTGCTTACTTATTACACACCTGAGGTATGTGACACTACATAAACACCGACAGCGAAGCTCGAGGGGGTTTATCAAACATCACACACTGAGGGTGTGCATTAAATTTGTGTACTTACACCATTCCATAATTTATTTTATGTAATCACTGACCATTCATTTTTTCTCTCCCACCCAAAAAATACACTGGGCTTGATTCTCAAAAGATTTAGAATTGCCACAAGCCCCGGGTGCACTGAACACACGGCGCATGGGGTTTGCGACATTCCCGGCTGGCAATCGGGATTCTCGATCCCATGCGCCACATGCGGTGAGTTAGACCAGCTCTTGCTGGTCTAACTATGCTGATCTTTTTATGGGGTTTGTGCCAAACAGTTGGCGCAAGCCAGCTTAAAAAGGGTAAAGTGTTGCAACTATGCATGACTTTTTAGAATCGGGCACAAGGTGTGCCAATGTGTCCAGCACAGCGCAGGGTTTGATGAAGGGCTTGTGCATGCTCTGCATTAACCTTTGAGAATCGAGCTCACTATTTATAGGAAGTAATGAAGCATACACCTTACTGTATGCCAGAAGTGTTTAATTCATTAATTTGGAGTTGAATAAACTCTGGCAGGGAGGTTGTGGACGTTTTTTGATGGTTGGCGTTCCAGATATTTAGTCTGTTACAAAAACAGGTGGCACTGACTCAACTTTTCTGGCACTCCAATTGAAAACGGACATTTCAGGAAGTGCCTGGCTTTCAGTTGATGTTGTGTCAGGGAGACTTTTCATTTAAGGGCAGGCTTGTCCAATGTTTAGTTGAGTTTTTAATTGCTTCTGTTTGAAATGTAAAGTGAAAGTCGCCAACTCACTGTTTCACTTACTGCTGTACTCAAGAGAATGAGAGAGCAAGTCTTGAGCACAGCACCTTTGTTTAAAAGTGCATGTTTGTGCAAATAATAACTGGCCATCAACATTGAAAACACTGATGGCCAGTTATTATAAATACATAATCTGCAATTTCAGGTAATTTGCAGCTATTCAGAGAATGATATGTTGTGAATAATAAGAAAGCTGTATGGTCCAGTGGTTAGATTACTAAACTGCGAAATGGGATCACATGTTCTAATCCCATCAGAGCCACTTACTATGTGATCTTGAGCACGTTGCTTAGCCTCCATGTGCATCAGTCCTTCCAGTTCCAGAAACAGGACCCCATGAAAAATGAGATGCTGCATCTCAGCTGGCCTATCCTGGGTAAAAAAAAACTAAAATAAACAACAGGGGACCTTTTTTCTTCTTTAATAAAGTGTCATAGTCACTAGTCCTCCCTAGAAAGCCTTAATCACAGCCAAGGGTTGGGTTATTGTTCGTTAATCTAATCCTAGGGGAACTATGAGGAATGAGGCATAGCCTAGGGCCTTATGCCCCTAAGGATAGATTAACAACTCGGTAACCCAACCACTGGAGCACCTTAATGCTATTATTTAACTAAAAGGTTACTATTTTTTTTAAATATATGTTTTATCGTTAAAATTCTAATTATTTTGTACATGGGGTTTCACAGCTGTTAGCCTAGCCCTTTGCTGAAAGCTGTCATGTTGGGGGGGGTTAATATTTGGTTATACAGTAGCCACTGGGGTAAAACAAATGAATATACATCACTCTGTATTTCTTTTGACCCTGAGTGTCGATCCCGGCTGTTCACGTTTCTTTTCAAATCCATTTATATAGTGCCACATTTCATTATACACTTGCCATGCTAAACCTCTAAGAGGAAAATATGTTTTACTGAAAATGTGTACAGTAATGAAAATGGAAGGTCCTGAAAATCAAATTGGTGAATTTTGTGACACAATTCGACTGATGCCTACCCCGAATTGCGGCCCTGTTCTATTCAACATAGAATTCCTCTGCAGTTAGGGAAACTATTAACAACACACAGCTTTTCCAACCATGACAGGTATCATAAAAAGGGACTGAGAAATAGATCTTTCTAGCTGGCTGCATACATTCTATCAGCTTCCTGTTACTCTCTTGTTAACATACATGTAGACCTCAATTACATACAGAACAAAAACCTAACAGAACCTAAGCTCTGAGGGCAGATTAAAATCTCTGGGATTTAAGAAACTGGAATTGAGAGAATAACACGGGGATTTACTTTTTATGTATACTGTTGTGAAGGATAATAGTTATTAAGGGGGATTAGGTCTGGAATTTAAAAACACTGAAGCTGCAAGGTGTGGACACAATAAACAACTCAGAGATACAAGTTTAAGACCAATAATACAATTCCACCTCGCTCCAAACAACAGTGGAACTCTGGAACAATCTGTCAGAAAATGTTGTTGACTGTAATACAAAAATCATTTTTAAAAAGCTAGTGCACTGCCTAGAAACAATCAGCTACTATCTTTTATAACCGAGGTACTTTTTATGTTGGCTTGCGCACATGCACAAGCAACATCTTGAGGGTAGTAGCACTTTCAAAGGTGTGTCAGTGTTGTGGCGGATCTAGGGGATGCTTTACTTGGTGTGTCCCTCAGCTGCCAACCAGAAAGCATGCTGCCAATGAGAGCAGTTTCAGAGAGTGCCACCAATTTGAAATGAATCTGCTGCTGCAATCAGAGAGAGGCTCATCATTGCAGCAGCAGATCTGACCCACCTCCATTATATGCCGTTCCTGGTGAAACATTGAAATACATATGGCGGCGGCTCCTGCCATCCACCACACAATCCCGACAAAGGGGTGCCCAATCCACACCCCTCCAATATGTGGCACACCTAACATGGCGGCTCCTGCCACCTGCCGCACACTCCCAAAAAGCAGACTTCAGGGTGCCCAATCCCCATGTCAGCATCCCCCCTCTTAGTGTGTTTTTCTTGGTTAAATAATATTCCCTTTCTGACACTGGGATGCCCACTCGCAGCATTGGATGCGGCCCCCCCCCTCCGAATTGTGGCACACTGGGAGCCAACCCCAATGTGCCATTTATTTTATTTTTTTTAAAACCTGTTAAAAAAAAGAAAACCTTCCCTCGCTGTCTGTTTTTTTACCTGCAATGCAGAAAATGGTCCACTGTTGTCTCCCTCGTCCCCCTCCCCACCTTCCCTCTGTGCACCCACCTCCCCGCACCCCCCACCCATATTTACCCTCCGGAGGTCGGGAGCCATGATCTTCTCTGAAGTGGGACATGTCTGCACTCTTCAAAGCCAAACTGCGAACTGAAGAAATGACGGTAAGCTTTATAATGCGGGGGTTTCAACTTCGATTGATATCTCAGCCATTTTTAGGACTTTTGGCCCCACATTTTCAACATGGGGTTCTTGGGGACCCCCACCTGGTGAACATGTAACTGTCATTTTGTTTCTCAGCCCCGAAAGGTGATTTCGTCGTCGCTGCATGGAATCACCTTTCAGGACCGATTGATGAAACAACAGTGTCAGTGTTCATGAGGAGAGGTCCCAAAAGCCCATGTTGCAAATTTGGTGAAAAAAAAAAAAAAATGACTGCGTTACCAGCGTGTGTTGTGCAGTTTCTACGCACACTCGTAACTTCGCCAGTTTTTTATATTTTCACTCCAGATTTTCAAGATTGCCTTTTGCATACCTCCTTATGAACAGTGCAGCTATCATTTTTCACATCCTGCCCAAAACATGTTTTCACACCTGTGGTGCACAATGGGTGCGGTCGCTGTGTGAAATCAAGTAACAAAATCACAGTGCCACTGTTCATGAGGAGAGTTTCCAAAATGCACATGCTGAAAATTTGGTGAAAACATTCCCCGCACCTGTGGCTCCCAATGGCGTAGTTGCTGTGCGAAATCACCTTTCAGGATCGAGTAACGAAATTATAGTGCCACTGTTCATAAGGTGAGGTCCCAAAAAGCCAATGTTGAAAATTTGGAATGAAAATACCAACAAACACCTAGGGCGTTAAGGTTTCCAACCATACACCCACCCTGTAGAGACTGACAGGTGTCGGGGACATAACTTGGGTTTGTCAGCCATAATGTTCGCTGAATTCTACCCCCACCCTCTATCCTACAGCCACTGACAGGCATTGAGGTGTACCTTGAGTTCTGTTACCCTAACATTCACCCCATTCTCTTATATTGCACCCATCTCAGCTTATTTCCTTATGGAATGGGGTGAGCATAAGGGCCGAAGACCCCAATGCACACCCCGACACCTGTCGCTCTCTGCAGGGTGGGGTGCGGTGGAATGGCGTAAGCGTTATGGCTGACCCAAAGTCTGACAGCTGACATATCTAGCTCTGTTCCACCCATTACATCATCAGCAGTGTGACCTCACTGACTGTGACATCACAGCTCCTTGGGAAGAGGCACTCAGTAACTGCCAGGTCAGTCACCTGTGCTGGCACTGTCAGTGAAGTCACAGTGCTGCTCATGTAGTGGGAGGAATAGAACTAGATACAGCAGGGCCCGATCTAACGAACCTCAATCTACCGGAACTCCCTATCTAGCAAACCCGACCTCTGTCACCCAGTACTGACTGTGTTATACTGTGCTATCTCTAAAATGCCTACAATCCCCATTTTTTACCTTAGTAAAATGGTAAATAGCTTGCTATGGTTCAGCAGGACTTGGTGAGACAAGTGTGTAACAGTGCTACATCACTACTGTGCCCTCGTGTCGTGCAGAAAGAGCAATGCAATGCTCCGAATGTTTTAGAGAGAGAGATGGTTTTCCTTTGCCTTGTGTCAAATCCCTACTCCCTAGCTCACTATGAAAATGGAAAGAGGAAGCATTTAACTTGAAATAAAAAAAAAGGGAGTTACTTTTAAAAAAATAAAACAGTTGATGCAGATGTAGGCAAAGGGAAAAGAGAGTGAGCAACCTTAGTTTTAACATGCTACACTGCCTTTTGGCAGATCGACATTTTTGACCAGAACTTCTAGATCACGGGTGAGATTAAGAAACAGAGTCAGAAAAACTCCACATCATGATATGAGGTAGAGTGAAAACAGTATTGCACATCAACAAGCTGTTCACGGTGTGACGCTAACGTACCGAAACACTTAAACACTTAGATAAAAAGTTTGTTTCGGTACCGCATAACTGCAGTCTGGAGTTTCTGGTTCAGGAAGGGAGATTTGAGGGACGTATGACAATAATAATAATAATAATAATAATAATAATATCTTTATTTTTATGGTGCCTTTCAAAATATCTAGGCGCCTAACAAAGTTTAAAATCACATATCAAACATCCGGCATCATTAATTATATAAAACAATTAATACAGCTACACGGTCATTCACCAAATGCTTGGTGCCATAAATATGTTTTTAAAGCTTGCTTGAATCCCTCCATGGTTGTGCATTCCCATAACCGATGGGGTAGAGAATTCCAAAGAATTGGGGCCACATACATAAATGCCCAGGCCCCAGAGGATTACAAACACACCCTTGGAATCTCTAACAACCCCTCGTCGGCTGAGCGGAGCAATCGCCCAGGGCAGTAAGGGATCAGAAGCTCTTTCAGGTAGTCTGGGCCCTGTCCGTGTAGGGCTTTAAAAGTCAAAAAACAGACTTTAAAGGTGATCCACCACTGTACTGGCAGCCAGTGCAGTCCGCTCAGCACCGGCAAAATATGACAGGACCGGGGAGTTCCTGTCAAAAACCGGGCCACTGCGTTCTGCACTATCTGCAAGTGGCAGATTTCCACCCCCGGTAGCCCTAGGTAGAGGGAGTTGCAATAATCTAAGTGTGAGAACACAAAGGCGTGGACCAGCGTAGGAAGATCACCAGGTGGAACAAGGTGCTTAATCCTGGAGATATTCCTCAGATGGTAAAGAGAGGATTTAACGATGGCCGACACCTGCGAATGCAAGGTCAGCCCTTCGTCAAAAATTACCCCCAGGTTTCACACCCGTTCAGAGGTCAGGAGTGATAAGACCCCCAAGAAAAAGCCCTGAGGGCGAACCAACCCCCCTATCCAGCACGCCAGATCCACAACCAGCACATCAGTCTTTTCCGAGTTCAACTTCAACCAACTGGAATCCATTCACTCCTGGATTTCTGTGAGGCAGCTATCTAAGTCCAAGAGAGCTCCATCCTGGTCAGGTGCAAAAGAAAGGTACAGCTAGGTATCATCAGCATAGTAGTGAAACCTCAGCCCATACCTTCTTACAATGTCTCCGAGGGGCAGCATGTACACTGTGAACAACATGGGGACAACACTGAACCTTGAGGGACCCCACATAACAGAGAAACTGGATCCAAGTAATAAACCCCAAACACCACTCTCTGAGTTCTTCCCATGAGGAAGGATGTAAACCACCTGAGGACTGTACCCGACAGTCCACAGATGAACCTCAGGTGACCAGGTAGGAGCCCATGGTCTGCAGTGTCAAACGCTGATGAGAGATCCAGAAGAACCAAGATGGAACGGCTTTTCCGATCTCTAGCCATCAGGAGATCACTGAGCACCCGAACCAGTGCTGTCTCAATACTATGTCTCTTTTGAAATCAGGACTAGAGGGGTTCATAGATGTCATGGATGGTCAAATGGTTCTCCAGCTGCACAGCCACTACTTTCTCAATCGCCTTCCCTAAAAAGGGAAGGTTAGAGATCGGTCTGTAGTTTGCATGACAGTCTGGGTCCAAAGAAGCTTTCTTCAACTCACCTGTTTCCAAGGAGCACCAGACTATCCATGCTAGGGCCGGACCAATAGAATCAATACAACCCAAAATCAGGAAAGTTGGTCCTGGGTCCAAACTACAGCACGTAGGGTGCACACCCTGGACAATCCGCATGACATCCATGAACTTCGGTCGGTCGAAGGTACTCCAGGAAAGCCGAGACGCAATGGCCTTGCGCTGATCCAAAGCAATGCCCACAAAGTATGCTGGTTGGAATGCCGCCCTGATGTCGGCCACCTTAGTCGCAAAGAATCGAGCAGGTTCATTGCACTCTACTGTGAATATTAATAACAGACTTTGCAGTATATATGTGAGATTGCTGACAGAGGGTGGCAAGGGAGCTCAGACTAACATTAAAATCAGCGTCTCATTAAGTGTCCCAGTAAAATCAATGTAACCCCATTCTTCCAAACTCTCAATTATCCCAGCTGATCTGATGTTGCCCAGACAGTTTGGATAATCAAGGTTGTACTGTGTGTCGGTAGCCAAGCAGAGTGCTATTCCACACATCCAGAATAATACTATCACATAAAAAACTTTATAATGAGCAAAAGAAAAAAAAAAGAAAAATTACTTCATAAACAAAACGTTACAATGGACAACTTCTTAAAATATGTAACATTTTCTTGCCTGCTATTTTTGGTTTTACTAGCGCTTTAAAAGGGAACAGCCACCACAAAGGGCCCCACATACAATTGTGGGCTGGTCCCAGTGTGTACTTTCTGTGCAAAAATGTTTTGTTTTGCTTACTGTTTACTGTAGTAATATAGATTGCATCAAACTAATTGTGCCTACTCCTAGGCCGACATCTTCTGTAACTAAAAATCCCAGAATCCCCTGCAGCTGACATCAGAGCAGGACTGCAGCAGTTGGAGATTCAACAGCCTGCACTGCATTCACCATTTTGGAACTGTATGCTTAAGCGATAAGGCATGACAGGGTGTGCACTACTGTGTGATAATGGCACACCTCAACAAGTGAGGCATGAGGCAACACCAAGTACCTTACGCACCCGAGATGTGCCTTTATCCCACAATTACGCACAGGGAGACTGGGTGGTTGCCGTCAAGACTAAATTCTATGTATCACTTAGGCTGACTGGTTGAAAATGTATTGATATTACAACATTTGTCCCCTCTCTTCAATCATATTGAGATCATAAAGGAAAATAGATTTTTGAGGTCTTCTTCAGGCATTCAGTTATTGATACCCAAGATCTCAACCTCTGTGGGGGAAAGAGCCTTTTCATTACAATCTGCCAAGCTCTGGAATACAGTACCACAGTCTTGCACAAATGCAAATGGCCATGCCAACTTTAAATCTATGTTACAATTTTATTTTCAACAACAAACTAGTTGTGAATCTTGTGAATGCTGCTTGTAGTTTATGTATTCTATATGTCATGTGAATTTGTGTTGTATTTTGTATGTTTGTATTATTTTGCCACAATTGTAGTGGACCGGATTGTTCCTGAAAAGAGGCCTTTGACTTAGTGCAGTAATTACTGCAATTATAAAACGGTCCTACTGAAGTTTCTTTTAAAAACCTAATAATGAGATTCAGAAACGTATGTATTTGTGATCTGTGCTGTTGTACTTGAATAACACAGTCATGTGATCAAATCTAACCAATCACAAGCCTTAGTTTCACATACCACTTTTATAATTAAGCAGTAATACATGACTAAGAGTATTTCCCACATCATAAGATATTGTCCCACCTCAGTTGTGTTGTGCATGTTGTGTGACTTCAACCACCTGAGAAGGGATGATTTCCCATGATATTGCACACTTTGGAGTGTATTATCATGATTACAAAATGAATCCATTTTTGAATCAATCAAAAAGTAAAACTAATTTTAATTTTTGATGATTTATGGCATGAACTGCTTGTTGATTTGATGCAAGAACAGCATTTGACACACTGGGATGATGTACTGAGATATCATACTGGTTGACTATGGTCTCAACCAATCAGGTTTGAATTATTTTGACCATCCATTTTCAAAATTTAGTTAATATCTCTGTCAACAGCAGAGTTTTATGTTACACTGGGACAACAATGGAACAGCCTAACAAAGGCATCAACTAAATCATGAAGTTC
This sequence comes from Neoceratodus forsteri, assembly GCA_016271365.2. Taxonomy (NCBI): domain Eukaryota; kingdom Metazoa; phylum Chordata; order Ceratodontiformes; family Ceratodontidae; genus Neoceratodus; species Neoceratodus forsteri. The sequence continues at coordinate 6,831,315 of JADMNL010000027.1, forward strand.
TAAAATGAGCCTTGCCACCCATGCGCTCCTTTAAAAGAGTTGCTCATAGTCTTTCAGACTTCAAGAAACCTTACTCATATGTGCTCCCCTTCGAATGGCACTTCCTCAGGTTTTTATCAGTATTCACTGAAGTTTTTACACACCTAGGACACGATTCTTATTCTTGGCACAATGTACTGTAATTGCAATGATCTGGCCTTTCAGAGAAACGTGTGCTATACTCAGCAGTGGTTGCAAGCATCCCTGTGCACCTCTGAAGATGACTGTGAGCACTTGGGAAAGGGGAGTGGGGCCACAATGTATTCTCAGTCCAGTGGCGACACTTGAAGGCCTGTTTCCATACCACTGCAACCTACCCTAGTTATTGTATACTAAAAGCCATTAGTAATGTGGGGGTCACAATAGGCTGAATGGGGAGAAACTGAAGGCTGGATGACCGCTGCTCTGACTGGACAGATGCGCTCCCTAAATCTACAGTATAATGCAAATCAGAAATATATACTGACTATGCTGAAACCGCCACAAAGATGGAACACTAGGTGCTGCCTGATGGCTCAGTCTTGTTCCCATGCTGGCGACCCAGGTTCAGAAGTAAGCCCAGGGTTACTGGGATCGGGGGGGCCAAGCTGCGGAGTTCTCCTGAGGGGAGTGCGAGCCAGCTGAGAGGGCGATGGCAGGGCTCCGGTGCACCTGTGGCCCCCTTGTGGTGAGCCAAGGAGCTAGCTCCCTCAAGAGAGGTGGCATCAGTCCAGCATGTGCTGCTGCAGTCGAGGTCCTCAGAGACACACGTTACTGCCATCGAGGTCACCAGAGACACACGCCCAGCGTCTCTGAAAGGTGGGAAGGATGAGGGAGAAACAGCAAAAAGATATCTGCATTGACAACCATGTGTGATGATCCAGTCAATTCTCGGGTCTCTCTCCATGTAGATCCTCACCAGACACAACAGTAGGGGGACAGGCAGTTAAGGCTGGGGTCGACAAGGGGACCCGATGAAATTCAAAAGGCCATGAACGATGGGTCAAAAAGCTCTATTTCAAAAAAAGATGGAAAAATAACAGAATTGGAACTAGCATAGAAACATAGAATTTGATGGCAGATAAAGACCGATAGGTCCATCCAGTCTGCCCTGCTTTAAAAACCGCTTCTACAGAAAATAAATGACTTACAGGTCTAACAAAGTTCTTCTTTAAACTAAAACACTGCCCAGGTAAGTGAGCGCAGGTCTGTAAACGTCTCATTACATTCAAGCCTGCACTATGGTCAGTTAAAGGCCTGAAATTCAACAGGGCCTCTTTAAAACAAAGGAGAAGCATGGAAAGATTTACATTTTATCAGGCTGCTAACTAATCATGACAGTTCATGTCAGGGGCTGTTCCAAACATCTGGAGTTCATGCTGAGCTCCAGCAGATCAACTACCAATCAAGTAAGGTACTTTCATATGTGTTATTACTTGCTTCTTCCAAAGTCCAGCGAACTAAATTAAGAAACCCTAGAGAAGCCGTAAGCAGAAAGCACATGTAGCAACATCTTACTTAACAAAAAGCAACTCGGGTTTACTTGGTTACAAATCACTCCATTTTATTGCTCTAAGAATTGACTGCACAATTATTTAAAAAGATAACAATGTGAAGCACATTTTCCCACAATATGCAATAAATCAGTAAGTAGTCTGATAAAAGTCAAACCACTTCAAATTTCGATCTATGCCAAAGACGTTAAAATGTACTGCAGTGCCAGTGTTTACGCTTCCACTGGCCAAATAGTGTTTTGCTAAGCATCTCTGTATTTAACTACAGATAATATTGTTCAAGTATCCAGATTGCTACTGACATTCAAAGCCAAGGGTTGTAGATTAAAATTAAGAAAAGTTTTTGAAGGTTTGGCCACAAGTTCTGTCATTTGGGGAGGATCGCAGAGCAGAGGTAATTCCCGAAGGGGCGAGGTGGGGGCCTGATGAGAGGGGGGCTGAGCTCCTGACATGACCACAAGGAAAAATAATACTAAATAAAAAAAAAGTAGAAAAAGGAAAAGTTTGGAAACCAAATTACTATAAGTTATGTTGCAGACTTCTAGCATTAAGTGGTGCTACATAAACACCTTGATTTTTGGCTTCTTGAGTTTCTGAGCATATGATCTGTTTAATACCACATATTCACTCTAGTGTGGGAATATTACTTCAATAATACAAAGTAAGCATGTTTAACCATGTTTTCAAAAGTTGTTCTTAATGTTTTGAAATGTTAAGATCAACATTCAGCAGCTGACTCAATCAGAATCGGTTGTTCTTAACACTTTATTACACAAAAAACAACTTATGTGCTGTCATTAGACTCACACTCCCTGAAAAGTAAGGCCCTGTCCACACTACGCCTCTGTAGCGTTACAAAGTGCCCAAACCATTACCGCAATGGTTTGCGTTTACACCTGTAACGTTACAGAAGGTGTTTTCGTAACCGTTGTTGAAACCATAAATGAGGTGGTTTCAACAATGGTTATGAAACTGGTCCTGACTCGGTAACGTTACCGGCGGTATTGTGGACGGGCGATAACGGTCCCCTGTAGGGCCCGTAGCGCAGTGTGAGCTGCATTGTGGATTGGGCGCTGTGGTAGCGGTCGCCCGGTTCCCGAGGTGTGGACTGGCGGTACCAGTCTCGTACCGGTCACCGCTGCAGTGTGAACACACTGTACCGCTCCCTGGCTGTAACAGTTTCTGTCCGTTACGGAGTCTGAGTGGTGTAGTGTGGACGGGGCCTAAATCACAGGAGCATGAGCTGAGCTATGGTCAACACACAGTTGCTCAGAAATGAATCAGCAGGCGCTAAATGAAAAAATGTTAGCTTGCACTCAAAATACCACACAGCGAAAGCAACTTAGAGTGTTTCAAGTCCATCACTGAATTTAAAAACATAAAAAAAGAAAAATTAACCTCTGGTCATTGTAAAACATGCTTTCTGTTGCATTTTATATATATATATATTTATATATATATATATATATATATATATATATATATATATATATATATATATATATATATATAAAACCTTGCACTAAGCACTAGCAGGTTATCAACAACGAGTTGGAATGGTAACATCATCGTCATGAAAATGAGGATTTGTTGGTGATAGGGTAGCATTTCAGTACAGACTGAAAATAATTTCAGACAATCCAGACACTTAAGGCATTTTTACACTTCCCTGTCTGCACAGCTGTGAGTGGAGCAAAGTGGCTGACCCGATACCAGCCTTTCAAGTGTGGGCAGGACTGGAGCTTCACCGCACCTATCCATTGTGGGTCTTTACAATCGCCGTAGTGGTGGTGAGCAGAAATGCCACAGGCACTGCAATGCCTGGTGTGGACACTCCCCACTACTGACAACATACAGGATTGTGTATGAGCAGTCATACACAACAGGGTTATTCTTGAATGAGCCGTTCCTGACAAAACAGTAGACCTCGAGGAGAGCGGAGCTCGAAGGTCGTGGTACAGGGAAATATGGTTCAAAAATAACAGATAGTGTATGACTGCTCATACACAATCTTTATAGTGTATGGGCAGTCATGGTTACGATTGGATGAAAAAAAATGTCCAGAATGAAAGAAATAAAGAGTTTCCTTATCTGCCACTATCCTGCTGTACGACTTTCCCCTTCACGGATCTCACTGCAGTCAAATCAAAGCTGAATGGTGGATGCAGATGACATTTTTTATTTGTCGTTTTGCTGATTTAGTTTGTTTACTGCTGCTTTTTTTGGGGTGGGGGGGCATAATGCTGTTGACCGCTGCTGCTGTCTCCATAGTATACCAACTCAAAACCATGAGGCGTCAAGGCAGGCAACAGCAACCGCTACTCGAGGGCTTTGAGGCACGAGACAGCATTCTATTTTGTTGTGCTGCACTACTGACGTACTGAGTGCAGCACAACAGTCGGTATGACGGAGTGAGTGCAGCACAACAGTCGGTATGACGGAGTGAGTGCAGCACAACAGTCGGTATGACGGAGTGAGTGCAGCACAACAGCCGGTATGACGGAGTGAGTGCAGCACAACAGTCGGTATGACGGAGTGAGTGCAGCACAACAGCCGGTATGACGGAGTGAGTGCAGCACAACAGTCAGTATGACGGAGTGAGTGCAGCACTACAGTCAGTATGACGGAGTGAGTGCAGCACTACAGTCAGTATGACGGAGTGAGTGCAGCACTACAGCCAGTATGATGGAGTGAGTGCAGCACAACAGCCAGTATGACGGATTGAGTGCAGCACTACAGTCAGTATGACAGAGTGAGTGCAGCACAACAACACTATTGCAGACATGGATTTTCATGCTGAATAACGTTCCCCCATACACTATACTTCAACCTGTGCCGCCATGCAGGCCTCCAGGAAATTCTTGCACCTTGCCCAAGTTGTGGTACATCACCAGTCTGCCCTGTTTAAGCCGGAACCACAGGAGACAAGTCTAGTGTGGATGCAAGTGAACTGCTGCACTGACATGCATGTTTCCAGTGGAGCATTTGGCAATGCATTGCAGCTGCTAGTGTAAACTGGCCTTTTGGGAGGAGTGATTCCCACAGTACTCAGCATGGCACTATTCTGTACATATTAATTGTTTGGTTTCTATAGTTTCTTAACTCAGGAGTCATCCTAATAATTTTTCACTGTTTATATTTTATTCAAAAGATGCTCTTCCCACCTCTAGCCAACCAGTCAGACCTCCTGCCATGGACACCACACCACAAGCCATCTGCCAGATCATGGAGTCCCCCTGCAGTCACCTATCCTCTGCTGAACTCCTTCACCCACAGTTATGGTACCTGTCCCCCCACCCCCCATATATACCCTTGCATAGGGGCCCCTCCTTTACAGCACCATGTCTGGCATTTACCTCCTTGGCTAGTTACTGTGGAGAGCCAGACTTTCAGAGTAGGGGTTTTGCAATGACCTGTGATGGTCATGGGAGGCCACCACAGCTTCATCTTCTTCCTGGCCACTGATGTTGCCACCATTTTTACCCTTCTCCAAGTGCGGATGCACTCGACATCCTTAATCATCATTACACAAATCACTTACTAACATATGCATGGGCCCCCCACCCCAAGTGCACCTGGTCTGTTTCCAACTGCTCTGTCACCTGTTGTCACCCAGGTGCAATGTTACAGCAGGAAGGCCATTCCACCTGCCCCAGAGGAAACTGCTCAATCTTCCTCTGCCCGCTGGCCATCTGACAACACGGGCTCATTTTCAAACCAGGGTCAACAGCAACAGCACCGCAGGTGACAGTCAGGCAACTCCCCCCATTCCACCTGCCGCAGAGGAAACTACTCAATCTTCCTCTCCCCACTGGCCATCTGACAACACGGGCTCATTTCCAGACCAGGGTCAACAGCAGCAGCACCGAAGGTGACAGTCAGGCAACCCCTCCATTTTACTCTTTATTATACAAACAAATTCATCATATAGTTTTTTTGCAATAATATATGGAATTTCTGTCATTCTTAGATTAATCATCAGTGTATTTTTAATTTATTTATTGAAAATCGGGAATTGGGAAAGGAACACTGAACCGAGGCTTAGTGTCAGGTGAGACCTGGGAGGACAGTAAAGAAAAAAATACATACAGTGCAGCAAAATGATATAAGCAAAAGGAGTGCAATTTAATACGGTCTGGAATATACAATGATAGTTACAAAAAGTTGACCGGTATTGTGGTACTTTTCAGCAACCGCAGATTTACCCGCTACTGCTGTAAAAAAAATGCATTGAGTAACATTGTTTTTTTTCTGCAGTTGCTGAAAAATACTGCGGTACCGGTCAACTTTTTTGTAAGTACCATTGTGTAAACAGTGTAAACTGTTAGGCATGAAGTACTCATCTGGCTGCAGTCAGACCGGACCATCCCTCTACATCTCAGCCTCTTCGGTAAATCCCTGCTGAAGGAGGCAGTCTCTGCAGGCACTGACAGGCAGAGTTCGGACCGCCTGACCGCTCCCTCCTTCTCGGCTGCAGGTCCCCCGCCACCAACATGCCCGAAGGCGTCGAGTCCTTGCATCACTCGGTGGACATCCTGGCCATCTCAGCAGGGTCCCTCTTGCTGGCAGTGAACTCCTTCAGCTCACTCAGTTTCACCAACCCCTTGATCCCCACCACATCCCTGGGGGTCCTACTGCTCATCCTGGCAGCTATCTTGGGCTATACAGAGTCTGACCCTGGCCCGCTTAACTCGGAACTTTGAGCGTATTAGGACCGTGCAGTGGAATCCGGATGAATATCATGTTTTTCGAGGACCATAGGATGGATGCTTTTCCTGTGGGACTTTGTGCAATTCAATCATGAAGAATGTGATGTTTTTGGAGCATGTGCAATTTAATGTGTTCTGTATTTTCCACCCGTGCAATATATTCCGGTATGTGCAATATGCGTTATGAATTTTGTTTATACTATAACAATTGTACATCTAGAGTGCAATAAATACAGTTTTTTAAAAAATGTCGTGGTAGGACTTGTCCATGTCGAACAGTGTGCTGCCGGAAAAGGGGCGTGGGCAAAATGACAGTGAAATTAGTCATTACCGTAGTACACTTAATTTTCAAATTCGCGCACTAGGGATCCTTAATCCTCCGGTATCGCCCAGTTAGCTTAGTTTTTCAGAAACCTGCAGGGCAGTCCAGCAATATAAAATAACGCGCTACTATTAACATTTATTTCTCTTTATGCTTCTTCCTCTGACTGACCTGAGGGCCCCTCAGGACCATGGCATCGTCCCAACGCTGGAACCTATGCCATCTCCGAAACTGATGCATTGCTTCTGTGGCTTGCCCCCAACAGTGGGGTCCTTGGGCCACCCCAAGTCTCTTAGGCAGCTTTATGTGGTCACCAGGGGAGAGAGAGATCAGGTTGATAGGGTGTGGGGTCTGTTAATGCTGCAGGGCTGTCACTCAGCCGAGGTTCCTCCTTTTATCCATTTTTGTCCTACCCTCATGGAGGTGCTAGAGTTGGGTGTCAGCAGCCCCTCTCCAGCAGATCGACACCTCCTACTCTCTTGCCTGTACTCCGCCCGCACCAACACTGAGACCACCCTAGTGGTAGTCACACAGCAGTAGTGGAAGCCCTCCCTCTGGGATGCTCGATCCTTCTTGCCTTGCCGTCCCTCTGATGACTTGGGCTCATTCTGGAACACAGATCACTAGCATAACAAGCAGTACTACACTGCTGCTACAGTGCATACAGGCTAACTTGGTTTAACACTATTTTACATTTGAAATAAAAGGAACAATTCTTTTTCATATACCTCAGTCCAGGTTTTTATCAGTATACTACTAAGATTCCTTTTCTTTCTGATGTAAATGAACTAGCAGGCATCAGACAGTGTTCTCTGCCCTTATGGGATACTGATTATCCAGGTTCCGTAACACCCTGGTCACTTCCAGCATCTGCGACTGTCATGGATAATGTCTATGCAAACTCCACTCCGCTACCGCTCTTTCCTATATCTAGCTCCTTACATAATGCACTTGCCCTAGTTTGGCCTCTGCCCCACATGCTCTACAGCACCTGAAAATGCCACCTTCCTGGCAGCTCCACCCCACCCCCCCCTTATTCTTACCTACCCTCCACCTCTCCTCTCTTTCTCATTTTCTTACCTCCCCCTTGACCCTCCCATTTCTTTCTACCACCCTTCATTGTCCTCTTCCTTTCCACTTTACCCTCTCTCCCTGTCTGTTCGAAATTAATTTGATATCCTTTACCCTTATTTGTATAACGATTTTGTCTATTGTCATGGGATACCTATGTCTTGACGTGGAACCTTTGTAGAAGAGCCCTGGGCTCAAAGGTAATTATAATCCTAGAAGTGAAATAAATAAATAAAATAAATAAGTAAAAGTATAAATAACACAAGGGTACAAGATAAAAATACAGACAGCATATAAAAGGCAGAAATAGTGCCTTAGTTAAATACAACAGTGTTCAAATGAACAGTGCAATCGTTCAGGCTGGAGTATAAATAACATCGAAGGCAACACATGAATAAATTATACGGGTGAAAGGAAATACAAAATCAGTAGTAGGATATGCAAGGGAGCAACTAAGCATTGACTTAGATTGTATTAGGGCAATGCACAGACAGCTCTTGGTGAGGCAAGTGTAGGAATATCTTAGCTAAGGAAGGACTGCCAGAATGGTCTAACCAAAGACTAGGCAAGAACAGGAGAGGGCAAAATGAAGTTTAAGTAGATGTTTGTGGGAGAAGTATAAAGAGGAGAGGTGAAGCTGGGGAGACAAGCTATTCCACAGGGAATGCAGCCAGGAGGAAACAGCTGTTTGCCCAGTGGAAGATTTGCAGCAAGAAATTGAAAAGGTACAGTAGTCCATAGAATGGAATGAGTAAGAGGAGATGAAATCAGGGGAGCGGGAGGAGAACTCCTTCAGATATTTTAAATCATCTAGCTTTGTTATTAAGGACTCAAGTAAAATAAAATACAGCCTCCACTAGCAATTTTTAAAAAATCGCTTCAGTTGAGGTTACTTTTTGACTATAAATCCATAATGTGAATGTATTAGGAAGATGCTAGCTAGCACATGTTTCTAATGGTGGGCATGGCAATAGTGCAGGGGCTTTTATAAACTTCAAAATCACATTTCTCAGTTCAGAAATAAAATAAAACTAACAGAAAAATGACTATATTGATGCTTTTGCCAGAATTAGATTAGTACTACAAAACTATATGATGTATGTTTTTTGCCAACCAGACAAATACATCTGCTTTAAGACCACTGACAATTTCTTTTATTATGCTGATGATGATGATTTTGCCTCCAATTAATGCATTCCAGATTTTCCAAATGTTCTAAAACTACCTAGTTTAACATTTTTTATTTAGTACCTGTTAACATATTTTTTCTACCAGTGCATGTTATATTTATGTATTTACTTGAACATGCAGTAAAATATTAATTATATGAATGAAGTCAGAGCAAGTTTGCTGCCTAAGGGAATTCAAAGTAAGCAGAACTGAAAATAATTAAAATAGTAAAATTATACAAATTTTAAGAGTAGTCAGTTGCAATTTTTTATTTCTGAGGTATTTTCCTTTTTCCTTTTACTCATTAGAAAGTTTTCTATGCAATAATATTGTGCTCAATGTGTGGAATAGCTCTCTTCCTCGCAGCCGACACATCTGTCTCTATTCTTCCCACTACGTCATCAACATTGTAATCTCACCGACTGTGACATCACAGGTGACTGATCTGGCAGCTTCTGAGTGACTGTTTAAAAGCAACAGTGATGTCACAGTCACTGAGCTCAATGCTGATGATGTAAAGGGAAGAACAGAGCATGATATGTTAACTGACAGGAAGAGTGCTGTGCCACACATCACACCTAGTAATGTCAGGTAAACAATCTTCGAATTAACCAAAGGGAAAGGAGAAAGTACCTCAGATATAAAAGGAAATGGCTGACTGTTTTAAAAATGAGTATTAGTTTTAGGCAGTACACTAGCTCTTTAAAGGAGAACAGTTATGAAAAGCAACCCCCATATGAAAGCCCATAAAACATAAAAAAGATCTTTTGAGTGAGGCATTAGGCTTCCCTCTAACTGGCAGCAATATCCTTGACTACGTCTCCTTAATATTGATACTACTCCATTGCCACCATTTTTTAAGACCTTTTTTCCCTTTTTAAATCAACTCTTTTTCTACGCTGTGCTGCAGGCAGGGATGTACCCCAACTCTGTCCTCTGCTCACCCACCGGCATCTTCCAATGGCCGCCTAGGACAGAGGCCCACAGCTTGCCCCCTACAGCAGGCTCCTAGGGAGAGAGACGAGATTCACCCTGTTGCCTGCCCCGAGACTTATACCACAGCATCATTCAAAGGGGAGCAGAGAGCTTCATTCTGCACTGCTGCACAGGGATTTTCCTTGGGTCCATTCCCTGAGGCACAAACATGCAACAATGTCAATATGCAGGCATGCATGCCCTGCAGACATCTGCCACTGCTTCCTCCCTGTATTTGTGGTCCCTGGCCTGGTGTTACACCCAGCATCTGCGGGGTGTCACTCAAATGCTGGATGCCATGACCCTCCCCCCCCCACAGAGAGGGAGAGCTGTCCATGGGATGCTCATCCAACCTCCCTCTGATTGACCCTCTGGCGCTCCGGGCTCACTCCCGAATCCAGGTCATCAGCGTTGCAAGTGGAAGCTCAATTGCTGCGCTGGTGGGCTGGCCTCATATTTTAAGACTTTGTCATGCCGTGCAGGGTGTACTTCCTGTAGCACTAATTCATTAGAAGTCTCCCATCTGAGTACTGACCAGGCCGACCCTGTTTCATTACAGAGAATAAAGAATAAAACATCTGAACAAATGTAACAAAGGTAACTTTTTGGCATAAGTACACACTAAAATAGGCAGGCAACAAAATACAGGTCCAGTCCACATCTGCAAGCTTCCTGAAGGGCATCTCTCTTTCTGAGGAAAGTTCCTTTTCCTTCTGGATTGTTGTTGTGGAAAATATTTTAGTAAAAAAGTGTTTGAAACTTGCAGTTCCTGACTGGACGTTTCTAGCGATAGCAGGGAATGCAACCACTACCAGCCTCCCCCACACACACACACACCCTGAGACTGAAAACCTAGCTCATTTCCTTGAATTTCATGAAATTCTCCTTTTTCACCACGAGAAGTCTGTCACATTTCACCAGCAGAACTCTAAACTTGCCCTCTGCACTTCCCTCCAAAACAAAAAAACAGCTGGCAGGCCATCAGGGCTCTGCTTTACGTAAAGGCAAAAAACTTAAACCAAAGAAAGACTCTTTAACAGTTTGAAAGTGACATTACTGAGCAGAAAAAGTTACTTTCATGTGTACATATAAACTCTGAAAATTGTTGTCTTGTTCCTCACAGCCCAAGGTGCCACACAGATGCTACTAGACTCTCCGGCTCTGACTCAGACCAGTTAGACCACTGAACCACACAAGATAGTGTTTCACAGTACACACTGCATGGGGCGAAATTTACAGCTTTGCATAGCCCCACTGACACACTGATGAGCTGGATCAATGTTTAAATCCTTATATACTGAATAAACTACTACTCAAAGGGGATAGGAAGCCTGAACAAATCTGAATGCTCCAGTCCACCCAGCTGTGGAAATGGGTAGAAGTCAGACACCATTGGAAATGAGATGCTGCATCTTAGCTGGGCTATCTTGGGTAAATAAACTGTTAAAACATGTTTGATGGAGTTTAGGTTTTTGGCTTTGTCCCATTTTTAGTCATTTAAATACATCATTATTACTGGTTAGCATTTCTATACACACATATCCATGTTATAATTATGCATTACAACCGGACATGTGTAATTGGGACCTGTCAGTCAAGAGCACGGTTCTAAACCATGTGGCTTAGTCATACAATTCAAGGAAAAAGCTACCCAATAATTATAAAAAAAAAAAAAAACAAGGGTTGGTGTGTGTAACAAGAATTTTTTATGCACCCTTAGTTTGTGATGCTTTCATAAACCTCTTGAGCTTTGCTCTCTGGGTTTATGAAGCATCACACACCTCAGGTGAGTATAAAATTCTCATTATACACACCAACTCATGTATTATTCTATATGTATTCCACTGCCCATTTCAAAATGATCTGATTATGTCCAGCTGACCTCACAATTGCAGTGTGTGTGATGTCACAGTCTGTTATCATGGGAAGCACTATGATGTCATAACAAGGGCACTATGAGGTCAGAAAATCCTGATAAAAATGATTTACACAACCTTCGCAGAAAAATTTGGCAACATGCACTACAAAACCTATGAAAGAAGAGTTCAACTTTTAACAATGGTGTTCGCTAATAGACTGCAATAGCTACATAGTCTGTTAATGAAATTCGATATGGAAGTGGATACTTTCTCTTTAAGCAGTTTTATGAATAGTTTACTGACTTTTTTTTTGTTTCCCTTGTCACTGTGTGGTGCTGCATGTTTCTATGCCTCCTGTGCATTTTTTGATGTCAGTTCTACTGTCATACACTACTGAGTGAATAGCAATGAATGATGAACACTGGAACTGACAATCAAAGCACATCTAAGAAATCTAGAAACAGACCACAGTAAATAGAGAAGACAGAGAATTCAAAGCGCACTCGCTTGCAGTAAAAAGAAAGTAATAAAAACATTTAACAAAGAACACCCAAAGTTTGTTTAAAGGGAAGATATTAAGGCTGCACATACTGAAAACTGTACAAAAATACTGATATAATAATTGTTAGGGCCTGACCTGCGGTTTGGCTAATATTTTTAATTTAACCCTAGGAGAGGTCATAAGAGAAAAAGAATAGCAGATCTAGGATCATCTGAGAGCCTTATTTCCCTAGGGTTAGCTTAGCAAAAATAACCCAACCACTGGAGTGCTTTAATGCTATTATTAAACTACAATGTTTTTATTTTTGCTTAAACATAATGGTTTAAACTGTTTATATTCTAATTGTTATATTGTACCTGATGGTTCCCAGCCATTAACCTAACCCTTGTAGAATGCTGTCAGCCAATCAGCATAATCCATTTTGAGCTACTGTTTTGTTTTTTTAAAAAGCTGCTGATACCTCAAAGAAAACTTTGAAAAACATAATTGTTAGGTGCAATTCATCTTGCATTCCATATGTATTCTATAGATTTATCCTCCCCCTTGTGTATTAATGAGGAAATTGTTATGAATACATGATCTTTATCCCTCAAAGTTCACCTGCCTCCGTAGCGTACTCCCTACTTCAAGTCATTGTGCTCTGTTGTGACATCACAATCTATACCCATGGGAACAACTGAGATGTCACAAGCAGTACATTACGACCTCAGGTAGGAAGAAAGCAACAGGAATTGATGAACTCATCGGAAGCAAAGATCCTGTTTTCATGCAGACAACCATAATAAATAATGTGGAGGAAAAATGCAAAACTAATGTGAAAAACATGCTGAACTGTGTCTAAATATTATGTTTTCGTAGAATCGTGTCAGCAGAAAAAGACCCTCAGGCCCATCCAGTCTGCCCTTCCCACCCTTATAATCATTCCACCCCCTTCCCTGCAGCCCTTTTCCAGGTCCCACACAGCCCCATATGCCTTCACTGTTCTGGCTCCTATCACAGACTCCGGGAGCCTGCTCCATACCTCCACCACCCTCTCCGTGAAGAACTGTCCTCTCACGTCACCCCTGAATCCCCCCTCCCCGTAGTCTCAAATCATGACCCCTAGTTTCTGTGCCTTCCTTCCTATGGAATAGACTCTCTGCATTTACCTTGTTGATCCCCTTGAGATATCTGAATGTCTCTATTATGTCTCCTCTTTCCCTTCTAGTCTCCAAGGAGTACAGCCCCAGTTTCCTGCATCTCTGCTCGTACGGTTTCCCTTGCATGCCCTGCACCATTCTGGTCACCCTCCTCTGGACCCTCTTCAACCGGTTTTGATAAAGTTGTCCTGAAGGCATCAGCTGCTCTTTAATTTTTTGCTGTTTGTCTACGAAGATGAACCCCTATTTTATGCTGCACTTGCCATTCACCCATTCTAAGTAATGGACTTGTGGTATCCACTTAATAAAAGATGCAGATAAAAACATATCAGAATGACTGGGGCTGTCACCACAGACATGAGCCGTGACTTGGTTAAATTGTAAAATGTTTAGATGGGAGAACTCTCACATCTAGATTGTAAGGGTGGAGTGTTAGTTCTACATGGCAAAGCTCTCCTACAGTATTTAATCAAGAAAGATGAGACAGGCGCAGGAACTCTCATACAGTGTTGTAAGAAGTGGAAGAACTGAAATTCTGTCCAGCCATATTCAGCCCGCAAAACTGCTTCACAATAATTCTAATAAGCTGCATACAGCAGTACAAATGGATTTAGCTTCGTGGGCTCTTTTGCCTTTAACTCTGACAGGCTGTAGCACCGTAACCAAGATAACGAGCCTTCTCTGTGAACTTATTTCATTCAAGGGTAGAAATGCACCAAATGATGCTTCTAGTCTGCCCCCCCCAATTATTTCCAGACACTCCCCATTTTGATACCTGTACAGTTCTGAAATGTCCTTCACAAAGATGCTCTCAAGTATGTATGGGCTAGGAAGCAAGCAGGGGTTATGGAAATCATCCTGTTACCTAGAGACAGGGGAGGCCTGGGAATGCCTAACTTCCACGCCCACTATATAGCAACCCAGACTATGTCTAAAGGCACCTGAGTGTGCCAAAGTTCCTCATTAGATTGGTATCCACTAGAAGAGGCGCTGTACCCCTGCTACCCACTCTGGCCATTCCACACAGTGACTACAACCCAAACGAGGAGCCTTTTTTGAGCCCATGGACTAAACATACAGCGAAAATCCTGGTGAAACATGGAGATGAACAAACACCCCTAATGATTTAGGACCACTGACACTAATTACCTTACTATTACCTCTTTATAATACACTGGTTGGATCACTTATGGAGTACTGTGTACAATTTTGGAATCTATGCCATGAGATGGATGTAAAGCAGCTCGAAAAGGTACAAAGAAAAGTGACAAAAAAGATCAAGAGTCACCACGACCTTTCTCAATCACCACATTTAAAAACAAGTTAGATATACATTAAGGAGTCACATTATACTCCATTTAAAATCTTCCATTTTTATAATGGCAAGACTAAGTGGTGAAAGCTATTGTCTTGTATTTCTACTTATGAAACTTAAGAAATTAGATATCATGTGGACTTTGTCCCACTCAACTTGGACCATGGTTATGGATTTGGGGAATGCCAGGGGTTGAAGCATTTTGCACATGTTATCATCCAGGGGAGTTTAGCTTTTACTACATTTAGGGTAGAGACACAGTTTTTTCAATCTGACCGTTTCATTTAATATTGCTGGCAAATTTGATGTAAATATTTTCTGTACAAAGCCTGCAACTTTCTGGAAAATCCTCACCTAAGATGCCAAGACCCTTAGTACATGAATATAATTCACAGTGATGAGTCTGTTTGGGAGATCTAGTAACAAAAGCAACGTATGTCAAAATGTAACCTATTTTGATAGTACACTTTCTGAGACTTGATAATACCGAATTGAATTATACTGTAATGCAGGGAATAACACCTGTTTAGCAATGGTTTCTTCAGCTTCCTTTGTTAGGTTGTTTTGGTTTCTGTACAGGAATCTAACTTACCATTAACTTTTCCAGCTACTTTGTTCACATGGTCTTGCAAAGGGACTGTTTGATCTAGGGTTATGCCTATATAATTCACATTTTCTACAACTTCAAGTGACTCATTTTCAGATCCAATTATGTGCAGTTTTTGTCCATAAGTATCTAACTTTTGATGAGTTTCAAAAGTCTCAAGCTTAGTTTTCTTTTCATTTAACAGAAGCCTACTGCTATAGAACCCATTTTGCAACTTACCTCAGGTGCACTGTAGGCGTTCCTCTAGGTCCACTCCTGTTTTACCAGCACTGTACAGTATGGTATGATCAGCATACATGATTGTAGATACATCCTTCCATACATTTGTAAATCATTTATGTACACAGAGAACAAGAGTGGACCCAAAATGGAACCTTGAGGGACACCCAGACTAATTATTTGAGGCTCAGATTTAATTGTACCTATTTTAGTTATTTGTACCATTTGATAAATTGTCCTGAAACCAGCATGAGGTATAATCACTCACTCCATGGTCCTTTAACTTTCTTTTTATTACAGTATGATCTACAAGATTAAAGGCCTTAATCAGGTCGATGAAAATAGCCCTCGCCAACAAACCTTGTTCCATATTACTAGAGATATTTTCTATCAACCTGACCACTCAAATGGTTGACTCACCCACCAGGATCAACTATCGTACAGGCACCTGTACCCTGCTTGATTGGATCCTCATGAATCAACCGGACCAGATCTCCAACACCACAGTCCTAGCTGACTCACTTAGTGATCACTCCCCTGTCATTTGCCACTGGGCCAATAAGGCCTCTAAGCCCCCCCCCCCAAATTCATAATGAGTTGCACCCTCAAATGTGGGCATCTAAATGCAATCAAGGCTTATCTTAGATGCATAGACTGGTCCACCCTGGTCCACCCTCGATTTCACAACTGACATAGACCAGGCACTGGATTATTTTATTACTAACTTTAATGAAGCATGTGACATCTATGCTCCGATTACGAAACACAAAATTAAGGGAGGCCATGATTCCTGGATCTCCCCCACTCTGCTGAATCTCACGGCCACCAGGGACCATCTTCGGCATAGAGCCAAGGCCACTGGCAAGCAGGCAGACTTCCAGAAATATAAAATGACCCAAAACACATGTACCCACAAGATCAGATTCACTAAATCGCACTATTATAGGGACTGCCTCACTAATTCCTGGGGAGATGGCAGAGACCTTTGGAAAAACCTGAAGGATCTTACTGGTAAAAATAACAAAACATCACCCTCCATGCTACTTGTGAATGGGGAAATCACCCAGGATCCTCACCCAGGATCCTAACATCATCGCCGACACCTTCAATGATGCTTTCACTTACTTCAGCAGCATACTGCCCCCTGACCTCCCTGATGTATCTGATGTCAATGCACGAGGCCCAAAGACCCTATACAATGAGTTCCCCCCATTCCCCCTACCTTAAAGCTATCACCATATCCAAAGCCAGAAAATATCTCCTGCAGGTACTAGGCAAATCTAGACACAGCAATGATACGCTGGACCTTACGATACTAGCCCTTACCCTGGATGATGCACTTCTGTCGCTAACAAATCTCATGAACCTATCTTTCCGGCTCGGTCAATTCCCCCAGATTTGGAAAGCTGCAGTGGTCACCCCAGTCCACAAAAGTGGAGACAGAGCCATACACTCTAATTACTGCCCAATATCGATATTGCCTCCCCTCTCTAAGATGTTAAAGGAATAGTTTCTGACCAACTAGTCGACTATTTTGAAAAGTATGGATTACAATACCCACAGCGGCATGGGCTTCACAAGGGGCATAGCACCTCCACTGCCCTGGTGGAGTACTTGGGTTTCCTGCATGGGACAGCAGTCAGGTAGCCGTGGTGCTTTACATCGACCTAACCAAGGCTTTTGACACTGTCAATCATAAAACACAACTTACTGAACTCCGCTCCATCAGCCTCTCCACTGAAGCAGTTGGCTGGTTTCACAGCTACCTTAGCAATAGGTCCCAATGAGTAAAAATAGATGGTACCCTTTCCAACAGTCATCAGGTTCTCGCAGGTGTCCCTCAGGGGTCAATTCTTGGTCCCCTTCTAGTCCACCTTTTTATTAACAACTTCCCTCAGTCTGCAAAGAACAAATTCTTCTTTAGGCCAATGATGCTGTCATCTTCTCTAAAAGCCCTGACCTGCTCCGACTTGAATCTCACCTTCAAAATGACTTCACCGCACCAGAAGCTTGGTTTTCCAAATACAAGCTTCTAATGAACTATAAAAAAACAAAAGTAATTTTATTTGTGAACCACCATAATAAGCATAAGAACTTTCAGATGACAATCCTGAATAGCCTACATACCCCCACTGAACAAGTACAAACCTTCAGATATCTAGGCATCACTCTGGACAGCTCTCTATCCTTTGCACAGCACACAGAACAAATTGTAAAGGTAATCAATCCTAGAACTGGCCTGCTATACAGGCACCATTATTGCCTGACCCAAGATGCATTGTCTCTTGCCATAAAAAGCTCCACGCTGTACAACATCGATCACGGGTTAGTGGTTTATGGTGCAGCCCCAACTCCACCCTCAAAAGTGTTAGTGTTACCCTTAATAAATCCTGCAGGCTGCTTCTTGGGGAAAACAGACTAACTCACATGTACAATCTCTATGCACAAACCAACTGGCTTACCCTACAAGGCAAAATACGGTACCAAATGTGTCTCTTAGGGGAAAAAACCCACCTAGGCCTATACCACCTGCCATCTAGAACCTCCTCTCCACTGCTCCCAACCCTCACTGCACAAGAAGCATTGCCAGACAATCACTTCATGTCCCCTTCCTCCACACCTCACAGGCGCAAATGTCTTTTGCATGCCGTGCCCCATTATGGTTTAATGAACTTCCCCTGAGCATGACCAATGTGTCCAAGCTGGGGCCATTTAAGAGAAGACTCCACCTACACCTTACCTGTCTGAGCAGCTGTGACTGCTAGACCCTGTTCTTTTCTATGACAAACCCCCTTCTGCCCTCTTCACCCTCTGCCACACCATTCCTCCAAGTGACAGGGCTGACTAAGGCACTGCCCCATTTGTTATGCAGAAAGAGTTTAAATACAAGGGTCTGTTCTGTCCTCTCCTTTTCTGCCTCTTCTCTGTCTGGCTGCGCAACCAAAGTTTCTTGTGAGACCTAGGAACTGATCACTCCGATGGTTTCACAATTCTCCGTCTCCCTCTATCTCTGTCTTCCCTTGCTATTTCTGTCTTTTCTTCCCCCTTGCATATCTGTGGGTATAAAAATATATGTGAATTTTTATGTGGAAATGTCACTGATACTGGGAGCCCTTTATTTAAAGCTGTATATAGTTATACTGTCAAAATGATTGCAAAAAGCTATTTGGAACTCAAGGGGTTAAACCGAGATTCTGGTGTGCAAACTTTACAGAGCTGTCAACAAGAGGGCAGTTCTGGATCATTATGTTCCTTTTGTTGCACCTGCAAGAACATTGGAAACTGACAAGAACATCCTGTGAAAAAAACACTGTCCTTAACGAGCTCCCTGCAAAGACTTGTTATAACAAGAGCAGCAATGTTTTGCAAGGGGGAGAGAGAGAGACTGAGATTTGAAACTGAGAAGAAACACTCAGAAGGAGGACTGTTTTCTCTGTACTGCCTTTGTAAATAGTTATACCGAATAATTTTTATTTTTTTTGTTATTGAGAAAAATAAAACGCTATTTGTGAATTTTGAAATTGCTCCTGGTTTATCTATGCTTCCTGGCCTGTGCCTGGATGACACCCCCCTTACCTAACCCCCTCCCCATCAACATTCTCCTTTCCTCCTTGAGGAACTTAGGTCCCCCCCCTTTCCTACCGCTCTCTTGGAGCTTAAACAAATAAATACTTATTCTGCTTAAAGTTCTTGTGCTTAGACAAAGAAATATTTACTCTGCTTAAATACTTCATGTTTTGTAACTCTGTAATCAAATTGTATGTAATCCTTGTATTCTCTGTTCGGTTACTGTTGCCCTGTAACACTGCACTTACACTGTTTGCCTTTCCGGCCATTAGGGCGCTGGTATTACAACGACGGGTCATTAGGGCGCCAAATGTTGTAAAATGAAGATGATGCTGTTATCCAGTCATCAACTAAAGAAATCCACCCCAGCCTTGACTATCACCAATAAAATGGGTGACACGCTAGAGCAGGTTCAATCATTCAAGTACCTTGGGGTCATCATTGATGACACCCTCTCCTTTGTGCAGCATATTGACCTGGTCATAAAGGCAGTTCACACTAAGCTGGGAGTCCTCTATAGGCATAGGCCTCATCTCACACCTGCTGCCCCACAACTCTCTATTTCCTCCTCCATCCTGTCAGTTATAGACTACGGCCTTGTAGTGTACAGAGCGGCCTCAGACACAGAGCTCAAACGTGTGGTCACAGCCCTCAATAAGACCTGTAGGCTGACTCTTGGAGTTGACTGACTCACCCACTCATGCTCCCTTTACAAGCAAACCAACTGACTCACGCTCACCAGTAGGATTAAATTGCAGACATGCCTGTTAGGCAAGAAATCACTAATTGGCAAAGCTCCTCCGTTAGGCAAGAAATCACTAATTGGCAAAGCTCCTCCGTGTCTCAGCGAATTGCTCCATACCTGTTCTTCAGCATACCAGACCAGGGGCCAGTCTCAGGGCTCATTGGATGAAATGGCACCTTAATGCATCCTGGGCCTGTTGTTGCAGATAGATAGTGTACTACCAGTCCCTCTCTACCCATCTCCTAATATGTGTGAGTGTTGCTACCCTGTCCCCCTCCTTCACCTGCCCCACATCGTAACTGTTGCAGCTGGCCTTAGCAGTGGGCAGAGTTTCCTCACCTGCCCTCCACACTAACTGCCCCTGCAATTAGGTAGGCCTGTCTTGGATCTCTCCTCTACAGGCATGCACTCTGCTCTGTTTTAGCACTTACTGTCCTACTGGAGTACATGCCTGATACTAGCTGACTTCCCCCAGTTGGCTTTTTTCAGTCCCCATCCCTGTTACCAGGACAAAGCCTGGGCTATGGGCTGCTGAGGTCCTTGTCTCTGTGTTCCCCCGGAAGCTCATAATCATACTCTGTTTAAGGTTTTTGGCAGTAGCTTCAGTAGCCGGTTACGTGTTATTCTGTACTTATATTCCACATTATGTGTCCCTGTTTGCATTATCTTTGCATGGTTTGTTTAAATGTGCCCTGAGTTGTTCTTATTGTATACACTCTTTCCCATGAAGTGTGAACTGCATAGGGGGCAATTCTCCTTCTGTTGTACTGTATATGCCATGTACTTGATGTGGAACCTTGCAAAAGAGCTTTCACTCTAAGGTCTTTTCTGAACAATGAAATAAAAAAAAATAATAAAAATTAAAAATGCCGGATTTGCCGCCTCCCGAGGTCCCCCATACGGAGTTAGTATCCTTAGAAAGGAGGGTGTGGGGTGCAGCCCTCCACACACATGGAGGATGAAGAAAGCCACAACTCTCAAAAAAAAAAGAGAGAACAGCGACTTTCCTACCTGATGCTCTAATGACCAGGTGAACTGCTGCCAGCGCTCTGAAGTGGTGGAGCCTACTGCTTGCACTGTCCCAATCTTGAAATGTATGTAATGTGTTACTGTAATGTGCTATTGTTTGTATGATGTGGAACTTTTGTAAACAAGCTTCCAGCTCAAAGGTGTTAGTCCAAGATCTCAATAAATAATAAATATCTGATCAACCAGCAAAATCCCCAAAATGATAAGTACACTAAGTGTGCATGACATACCGCAGGGATGTACAAATTCCATTCCCCAATGCCCAAGACAAGATTCATTTCAGGCATCCACTTTTCAACCCAATGGCAACCACATCACTTGTCACAAGCTGATGTTCTGACAGGAGAAGGGGATCTTTTCCATGGAAGAGCACTACAGCAGCAGTGACAGCATAGAGTGGGCCGAGACATTTCTCTGGTGGATAAGAAAAATCTTCAGTTTTACTTGTCCCTGGCAAATGGGAAAGAACCATTTTTTTACACGCCCCTAATTTTGCGCCTTGAAGTCTGAGGTCCTAAAAATAATGAGGCAGCACTGACACAGGTCAAGGAGATACTAACAGAACATATATAACTAGACCATCTCAGTGAAGCAAACAGAGAATTGTACGCAGCCTGAATAACACTGTAACATCGGCACAAACAGGCAGCCCCAATCGTAACATGAAATTAGATCATACCATATCATACAGCTTTAACACAGATTACTCAGGATAGCCCAGCTGAGATGCAGCATGTCATTTTCAGAGAGGCACTGCTGCTATCCAGTTCTACAGTCCGGAGCTCTAAAGGTCTGGGAAGCCAAGCAACTTGGCTGCATGCCACACACTGAGTCAGTCAGTGCAATTACATTGCCAGTATTATTAAATCTTATTCCAGACATGCAAGCAGCAGTATTCGGAGTCTGGTGGCAGTATTCCAAATATTGTAGCATTCCAAACAACACAGCTGGGCATATTCCAGTAGCATTCAGAGTACTAGTGGAATACTGAGCTATGTAAACATAGCAAATTCAGTTTTGGAATAAGCACAAAGCACTGTAGAAAAAAATGGTGTACTGAGCATAACCAAAGTCGAGTGTATTATTAAATGGGTGGGAAATTGGCTATGCAACAAAACCCAGAGGATGGTAATAAATGGGGAGTTCTCAGAGGTCAGGGAGGTCACCAGTGGGGTGCATATGAGATCAGTTTTGGGCCTGACTCTCTTCAACATCTTTGTGACATAAGGGTAGAGGTATGGGATAAGATATGCCTCTTCGCTGATGATACCAAAATCTGTGGCTGGTAGATAGAGATGAAAGTGTCAGAATTATATGAGAGGACTTGAAAAAGCATGAGAAGTGGTTGAAATATGGCAGCTCTGATACAGCGCCAAATCTGAAGACTGAATACAGAATGGGGATGTTATAGGAGAAAGCTCTACTCAGGAAAAGGACTTGCAAGTAATAATTTCTTAAAGTATGATAATAACAGCACAAGGCAGTAGCAAGGGCAAACAGGATGCTAGGGTGCACAGGCAGGTGAGCTGGCAACATGAGAAGGCAAATGCTTTTGCCACTGCATATTTCACTGGTTCATCCTAGCCTAGAATACTGTATACCGTCGTGGAGACCACATCTAAAAAAAGACAGTGGCAGGCCAGAGGCAGTGCAAAAGAGAGCAACAAGGATGATTCAAGGACAGCAGTGAAGGGCTTTTGAAGAGAGAGAGATGGATCTAAACATATACCCACTGAAGATGAGGGGGGAAGGGAAGCAGTGATTGAATCATACAAATACTTCCAGAGGGTGAACAAAGCGGATACTGGCAATTTGTCCAAAATAAGTAAGATCACAAACGCCAGAGGAAACACAATGAAGCTAGAAGGAGTCAAATTCAAGAAAGATAGCAGGAAACATTTTTTCACAGAGAGGGTGGTGCACGGGTGGAACAAATTGCTGGAAGAGGTGGTCTGTGCAAAGACAGAGTGACCTGCTGTGAGACCCCAGTGCTTGAATCTGTATTTTGCACCTAGTAAAGCACTGGGAATTATCCAACACATTAACTAAAGATGCCAAAGTGAAGCATTTTTGTGCCTAGCATTTTCATTTCTGACAATACTGGGTATAAAATATGGAACAGCCTGGCTCTGCATGAACTGACCTGTGCCATACATACCCCGCAAATGATTTATTTCAGTTTCCAGTGCGATCAGTCCTTAACTTTCCCAATCACTAAATTCATAACTCAAACACAAAATAAGAACAAAATGCAGTAATATAGTACATGGTAGAACGCTGTTCAGCATGGAAATCCATGCCTGGAACAGCGTTGTGCTGCCCTCGTTGCATCAGGATGTTGTTGTGCTGCACCGAGTATGTCACTAATGTAGCACAACAACATTGAACGTGGGCACGCATGCGCAGTTGAGCAGACACGGTGGTGAGGCAGTAAGCGGCGCAATGGAACTGCTGCCTAAGTAAGGCATTTTTTTATTGGAGACCTGTTTGGGGGGATGAAGGATTGCCGCCCACGGTTGCCCATACACTATAAAAGACTGTGTACGAGCAACCATACACAAACAAGGCAGCTGAACAATCTTGACAACATTCAAAAAAATCAACAAACAATCAAAACAAGCATTGCTCTCGAGGTCAGAGGAAATCACAACCCCTCTGTGGCAGAACACACTGATTGTGCATAGTTGCTCATCCAGTATTCTCTATATAATGCTGGCTTTTAAACAGGTCATTTCCCATGCCAAGAGTGCCAATTCCTCATTTTTTTTTTATTTTCTTATTTTTGCTCTGGGTCCCTCTTATCCTCTAACCCATCACCGCCCACCACCTCATGCCCAAGCTTGCTCCTCTGAGCAGGGCCACTGGGGGGGTCTCCCCCTTCCAACAGATATCGTTGGGAAGCCCCAGCTTATCCACCCGGCAGACATCGAAAGCAGTATGCAGCGGAGCAGGGCAGGGCGGGCCGTCATGCCAGGGGATTGGCTTTTTTGTCAGTGCTTTGCTCCCCGGGGGCAGGGATGTGCAATGACATCTGGCGTCTGCCCCACCCCAATCATACTTGGCACTGGTGGCGGTGGTACCCCACGCCCGCCTAGGGGTCCATAGGGTGCCGGAGCACTTCCCTCCGTCCCCTGGAGAAGGAGAGCAGTCTTAGGATGCTTGATCCTTCTCCCCCGGCCAGCCCTCTGACTCCTGGGTCTTTTCCCGAACCCAAGTCATCGGCGTCGCAAGTGGAAATCCAACCACTGAGCTGTCGGCAAGGACTCCAATTCCTCATTTTAAAACAGCAACCCATGTTATGCCTGCAATTTTGTACCTCCCTCGAATTCCTTTATAAACCGCAAAGGGTAGAAAATTTCTTGAATCGTGATTGGCTGAAATATTTCTGAAGTCATGTGTTTAAGTCATAACAACTACTAGTTTTGCACTCATTTCTGGAACCAGGACACATAATACTCACATCGGTGTCTCTCGGAAAACTTTTTTCAAATAATTCTGGTGGCCATCTTGATAATACATCCTACCAACTCCCATTCTCCAACCCCCTACAAAGATGCCATGCTCCCCACTTATTTAAATTGTAAAACCCACTATTGTTACCTACCTTCCTACATAACTTTGAGCAGAGTTGCTTACCAATATAAATTTTTAAAAATGTCAACCCCTTACCTTTGAGAAGAGAGAAGCCAGCCATCGACATGGCAGAAACTGTTAAGTAAACCCTGCTCCTTCTGGTATAGCTTTGATACCCTTCAACATGACAGAAACTTTATAATTGAACCACGCTTCTGCAAACAGGCCTGCCAATCACTAACGTACTGTAGTAATTCATAAACAGCACACTCCTGCAGCAGGTCAAAACAGCCTGGCCAAGCTGGTAGTATGTTATTAAACGGATGGTACTTTGCCAATCAGTAATGAAACTTGAACTTATTAAAAGGAAAACTGCATTGAACCTCTTTTTCCTCTTTTACTTTTTCCTGTAGGAGCCTTTTTTTTTTGTTTTTGTATTTTTTTTCTTTCTTTTAATTCTGGTTCCAATTCTGTTACTATTCTGACTTTTTAATTAACTCAGCATGTGTTCCTGAGCTGCATTCTGCTGGTCAGTACCCATTTTCAAACTGTACGATGACATTTATGGCCCTTTAAAATGCAGAGTTCCACTGTAGAATGGATGCACTGTGACAACAATGTAAGCACTGATGACATGAACTACATTATACAGTTTGTTTTTTGATCCAGTGTTCATACAACTGCACTGACTTGCCCCATCTAGTAAGCTCCTCTGGCCAATCACCTGCCTTCACCAAGTACCTACCCCATCCTCCAAGCTCCCATGTCTTACCCACCATGATGGACCATCGTGGGTGACCAAGCCCTTCCAGAGACTGGATCCAGTGGAGGAGGGTGCTTGGCAAACAGTGCAGGGCCTGCGGAGAGGTTGGTCTTCATCCAGCTCCAGTTGGGAGTTTTCCTCCTTGCCTCCCCCCCTCCCAGGATGCCACTAGCAAGGGCATTTCGGCATGTATGTGCGTTGCGTGTGCATACATTAGGTGCCATCATCCTCCCCGTTTAGTGATCCCAGCTCCACTGCCACAATGAATAATACCATGGCAGTAATGGTGCAGACTACAGTGCCTTCACTCCCAGGGATGTGTAATCCTCATCTCTCCAAGCAGCCCCCAGCTAACCAAACTTGTTCCCAAACCCGGGTCACTGATGCCTCGAGCACACAGTTCTTAAAAAACAAAAGGTTTACTGGTTAAAGGCAGTTCTCATTTAAGACATAAGACAATATGAGAAACCAGCAGAGTTACCTGCTGGATGTGGATCAGGACAGGGTTTGCTTTTAAACTTCCTACAGGATCACTGGACCAGACAATAAGGGCTTTCATGGGCATATCACTGCCTCGAGCAAGGTAGTCGGCCAGTTTGGCATTTTTTGTCCAACCAGTTTGACATCTCTCTGTGTGAGCGTGAAAACCCAAAGAAAAGCAAGCTATGTTAGCACCACCTTGTGTCTGCTTTCCCTGCTAAGGGACTCCTTTTTCCTTTTCATCCAAAACTAAAAAATAGTTTTGTTGGTATCCCATAAATGAGCGATCAAGAAAAATTACAGAAATCAGCTGGATCCATGAAAGCTGTTACATAAACGTGACTGCAAGATAAACCACCCACAGAGGAGCTATGGTTGGGAAAAAAAAATTACTCACCACAGTAATCTTCCAAAGGGTCCTTTAGCATCAGTAACTGTAGCAGTTAGCTGGCTGGGTGCAACCAGAGGTATGCCTTTAAGAGAATTTTTATGTAAATTAGCTTAGGGCCACAGCCAATCAAAAGACAGGAAGGGGAGTCAGCTGAGTGAGAGCTCCTGATGACTTCAGGATTTTTTTGAAGGAAACGAGGGCACATGCCCTGAAAAAGAATCAACAGGATTAAAAAAACATGAAAATGTCCACAAAAAAAGTGGAAATGGAAACAACAAAGTCAACGTGCATTAAAAAACTGATCAATAAGAAAATCCAAATTTGGTAAAAGATGTGATAAAGAGCCCTTCTCTGACAGGTGAACTGGGTAGGAATGGTGGGAGCTTACTGATGCTAAAGGACCCCTTGGAAGAAAGAGATTACTGCGGTGAGTAATTTTTTCTTCTTACCCCTGGAGTCCTTTAGCATCAGTAACTTTAGCAGACTACCAAGCAGTGCCGAGTGGAAGGTGGGCAGAGATCCTACTTAGGAAAGAGGCTCTGCAGAATCGCCCTGCCAAATCTGGCATCAGATCTGGTCTGCACATCCAAACTGTAGTGTTTCACGAAGGTGTGCACTGATTTCCAGGAAGCTGCTTTGCAGACATTCAGGAGGGAAATGTCTCTTGCTGCTGTACGCGAGGCTGCAGTGCCCCTGGTGGAATGGGTCTTGAACCCCACTGAAGGTTGGTGGCCAGCTTTCTCAATGCAGAATCTAATACAAGAGAACAACCAATGAGAAATAGTTCTCTTGGTAGCTGGTCTTCCTCTGCCTACATTCCCGTAGGTGAGGAACAACTGAGTGGAAGAGCCTCTGGACTGTCTAGCATGCTCTAGGTAGTGAAAGATGGCTCTTTTAACATCTAAGCTGTGGAGCTTTTGCTCGTCAGGAGTGGACTGCTCAGTAAAGAAGACAGGCAGATTAATGGGCTGATTCAGGTGAAACTCTGAAACCACCTTTAGCAGAAATGTCCTATTTGTCCTGAGCTGAGCTTTATCATTGTGAGGGATGATGTAATTTGGCTCAGTGCACAGCTCTGAAATCCTCCTGGCAGAGGTAATGGCTACCACGAAGACTGTCTTCCAAGTTACAGACTTGATGTGGGCAGTGGACATATGCTCAAAGGGTGGATTCATGAGCCTGTCTATGCAAAGGTTTAGGATCCAAGGAGGAACAGGCTCTCTGATTGGAGGCTGGAGGTGCAAGAGGCCTTTGAAAAACTGTTTAAAATGGAGTGGGGGAAAAAAAGATTTTTTTCTTTCCCACCAAAAGGTAGGCCGAAATTGCCGCCACGTGTAGCTGAGTGAAGATGGTTTCAAACCTGATGCCTGTAAGTGTGCCAAGTAATCTAGCAGCTGAGGGTCTGAAGCTGAAAGGGGTTCAACCTTTTTGCTCTTGCACCAGAGGGAAAACCTTTTCCATTTGGCTGCATAAGTCTTCCTAGTGTTCAGTTTTTTAGCCATCCTCAGTATCTTAAGGACCTGTTCAGAGTACTGTGAGGATGGAAACTCTAACTCCTCAAGAACCAGGCTCTGAGATGAAGAGAGTGTATATCTGGATACTGCACTCCTGACTGAGGAATGGTCAGCAGGGAGTGAGTTGGAGGCAGGAGAATGGGCCTGCTACAAGTCATTGAGAGAGGGAGAGGGTACCAGGCTTGCCTGGGCCAATCCGGAGCCACCAGTCTCATTGATGCAGGCTGTTGTCTGAGTTTCAGCAAAATCCCAAGTATCAGGAGGAAAGGACGGAAAGCATATAGGGACCTCCCTGACTAGTCCAGGATCAAGGCATTCAGAGGAAGCATTCCCGGGACTTGGGGCCTGCAACAGTACTGAGGAAGCTGAAAATTGAGGGGCGAGGCAAACAGAACCACTTCTGGTGTGCCTCACCACCTGAACATTGTGGCTAGTACTTGCTTGTTCAGGGTCCATTCACTCTGGCCTTGACTGATGCAACTCAGAGCACCTGCCAGGGTATTGTGCTTGCCTGAGAGGTGAACAGTTGAGATGCTGACTCCCAGGGAAAAGGCTAGAGACCAGAGCTTCAGAGCTTCCGAACAGAGGGTACCATCCTGCTTGTTTATGTAAAACATTGCAGTGGTGTTGTCTGTTCGAATTTGAACTGCCTGCCCTTTTATGCTGGGAGAGAAAAATTTGACAGCTAGAAAGATTGCTCTGAGGTCCAAGAGATTTATGTGCAACTGTGAGTCTTCAAGAGTCCAGGTGCTGCTTACTGAGGCACTGTCCAGATGTGTTCCCCACCCCAAGAGGAAGGCATCTGTGGTGATCATGTTTGCGGGAAGTGGAGCTTGGAAGGGAACCCCTGCCTGTAAATTTGCAGGGTTCTTCCACCACAGCAGGTTTTAGAGGAACTGCTCAGTCATGGGTATCAACTCTGAAAAGTTATTGCTTCTCTGAGCCCAGCGAACTCTGAGGTAGGCTTGTAGGAGTCACATCCTGTACCTGACTCCTGGGACTCCTGGGACCACTGCAGTCATGGAAGCCATGTGTCCCAGAAGTTTGAGAAAATGTCTGTCTGGTCTTGGCTGTCCCTGGATGAAAGAATCTGCCACTACAAGGAAACTGAATTCTTTCCTGCAGGAGGAAAGCATATACTTTCTGAGTGTCCAGCTGGGCCCCTTTGAAGGTGAGCAGCTGGGTTGGTTCCGGGTGAGATTTCTTTAGATTTACCAGGAAACCCAGAGACTCCAGAGTGTGTTCTGTAAGGGAAAGGGGACTTCTTGGCCTAGCAAGAGGACTTTACTACTATGAGCCAGTCATCCAGATAGGGGTGGAAAGCAACTCCCAGTCTCCTGAGGTGTGCTGCTACCACTGCGAGGCACTTGGTAAAGACACTTGGGGCCGAGGACAGACCGAAGGGCATTGCGGTGAACTGATAGTGACCCAAAGGAAGTTTGAATCTGAGAAACATCCTCTGAGATCTCCTTATGGGTATGTGGAAGTAAGTGTCCTTTAAATCCAGGGAAGAGAGCCGGTCTCCCTGCTGTAAGGACTGTATGACCAGTGACAGAGTGACCATTTTGAATTTTGTTTTTTTTAGATGCTTCTTTAAATATCTGAGATCTAAGATAGGCTGCCACTCCCCAGTTTTCTTTTGTGTCAGAAAATACCTGGAATAGTAGCCCTTGCCTTTCTTGTGGGCCGAGGACCCTCTCCACTGCTCATAAAGCCAGAAGGTTTTGTACCTCCACTTCCAACAGCGGTATCTGTGTTGGGGACAGAGGTCTTGACACCTGGGTACGCTTGAGGTCTGGCAGCTGCTTGAACTGCAATGACAGGCCCTTCTCCACTATCTCCAGCACCCACTTGTCCGACGTGATGAGGGACCAGTGCTGAAGATAGTGAGAGAGTCTGTCTCCAACCAGAAACAGGGAGGCAACCTGGACACCCACATCAGGACTGAGTAGAGGTAGCTCTTCTTTGGCCCCTTCAGCCCCTGCCTCTGAAAGACCCCCTGTACTGACCAAAGTCAGACTGGGGATAGGGACAGTAAGGCCTAGGAACAAAACTTCTGCCCCTACCTCCCCTGGGACGGGATCTATGAAAGGTGGTAGGCTTAGGTTTGGATGAGTGGCTCTGCCAGGAGGCCTTGTACTCATCCACCTTTTTCATGCAGCCAGTGGTTCTGAAATCAAACATGTTTTGATCACAGGGGATATCCATGGCCTTGGTCTGGGTATTCTAAGCCAGGCGAAGCATCTCAGAGAAATGGCATGGGCCATCGGCCAAGAGACTACATTGCTGTTGTCATCTGCCATGTGGAATTGGTACTTAGTAGCTTCCAGGGCAGTTTTTGTCATATCCACTAGCTTCTGCACCATAGGATCTGAACCACTGCGGGCAATGGCCAGGACAGACTTCCATAGGGCTTTCTGATATTTGGCTGTGAACACTACGTACGAAGAAAGTCCGAGAAGCAGAGAGGTTGTGGCATACATTTTTTTTACTATAAGGCCACATTTCTTGGGGTCTCTGTCCAGAGGTAAGGGGGACAGGGAGATTCCAGCTTTCTCACAAGCTGCCTGCTGCACTGTACTCTTGTGCTTAGGGTGTGCAGACAGGAACTCGGTACCATTTCTAGACAATCTATATTTTCTCTCAATCCGCTTGTCAACCCCTGTCACCGAAGTGGGGTTCTGAAGCACTTTCATGGTATTTCTTTTGAACGCATTATAGATAGGGATGACCAGGGTCTTGGGGGTTGAAAAACTTCTCATCTACCTATAATTTTCGTCTTCATTGACATCCTGGTTGTGCTCCTGCGTAGGGAGGTCCAGGGTGTCTAGCATATTTTGTATAAATGTAAACATAGAGGAGGGATCCTCCTGGTCACCCGAGGGGGTCCCTGAATGGAGGGTTCGGGGACTTATGGGGCTCAAGGCCCTCAAAATCCATGTCAGGGGCATCATAAAAATGTTCTTCATCATCTGCGTCACCCTCACAGTTTACAGAGATGAGAACTGTGGAAGAGTGCTTGCCAGCCCCAGTAAATATAGGACCCATCTTTTGAAGGGTCTGGAACAGTTGCCATGCTTTTTCCATATCTTGCACAGATGGAAGATCCTGTGCAGGCTTTGGTTGTATGTGTTTTGTTTTTTCTGTATGCTTTAGGCTACCTGTTGTCTCGCTATTGGCTTTCCCACGAGCAACAAGAGCATTTTTTCTTGACAGAGTTTCTTTTTGCCCACTTCATTGGCGGCATGATCAAGCTTTCTTTTTTCTTTGTGAGGAACTTCATCTTTGGAAGCTTTATTTCTTGGCTGTGATCTGGAGGGTTCCTCAGCACCTCTGTTTACATTTTTAATATTTTTAGATGGCCCTTCGTCAGAAGCCTTTTATTTATTCTCAGCCATAGTAATCAAAGGTTTGTCTGCTATACCAGTCCTGGACATTACAAACTGAGTGCAGGTTTCTGTGAAATGCCATCAGCCAGTCCTGCCCCAGTTAATTAAATCTACCTACTGTAAGGCCTGTGCACAGGTTGCTGTTGAACCCTTATGGACAGTCCTGTGACAGATGATACCTTAGGTGCAGGTTCCTTATATATCTATGGGTTTCTCGTAATTGCCAGTCCTGAGAGAAACCCCTAGGTACTGTTGAGGTTTGAATTTCAATGGGGTGCCTCACGGTAAAACCCACGAGGTCTGAAGTAAAAAACAAGGCAACAGTCACTAATTCGAAGGTTTCTTCAAGAATTTTGTCAAAAAAGGGAGAAACCGTCGAAATTAAGCACCTGAGATAAAACAGCATCAGAAATGAACAGTCGCGTTAAAAATAAAGTTAAAATAGCGCGGGTGTGCTAAAAATAGAAAATTAGCACAGAGCTAATGAAAATGTAAAACTTTCACTCAGCACACTATTAAAATTGAAGTATGAGGAAAACTTTACCAGGATAAGCTTTAGGAGGCTGTCAACAAGGAAAGTTGAGAGGTACTTCAGAGGCAATGTTGCTCAGTCCAGCGGAGAAAAAATTCTGAAGCCTTCAGCAGCTCTCACTCAGCTCACTCTCCTTCCTGTCTTTTGACTGGCTATGGCCCTAAGCTAATTTACATAAACATTCTCTTAAAGGCATACTTCCGGGGCAGTTGCTCCTAGCCAGCTAACTGCTCAAGTTACTGATACTAAAGGACTCCTGGGGTAAGAACTCCTCCTTCTCCGCTCCAAAGTGTTTCCCGAACTTTATTCACTGTGACCAAATTATTGAATAGGAAAAGGCAGTGGCGAACCACAGAAAATACCTGCCGAAACCTAAGGTACAGTGTTTCCCTTTTGTGGAAGAAAATTTGCATAAGTGGAAAACCCCTCCTCTGGTGGATAAGACAATTCATAATTCCATCAGACACACCACTATTCCTGTTAAAGGGTCCTTGGCCTTAATGGTATTCATCTATTTGCTCTGCTTCTTCTGCCTTCTCCTTAAAGTCTCTTCTTCATGACTTGTGCTCTCCCTCTTGTAACTGTTCTTAACCCTCTTACTCTAAATAACAACACTTTGTTCTCCTCCCCTCCCACCATTTTACCATGCACTTCTAGTCTATTCCTTAATTAAAATGTTTTCTCTCACCACTATGACTCTATTTATACCAAATTTGTATCGCGTTTTTTAATGCTGATTGTATGACTGTTCTGTTGGTTTTGCTTATGACCTTCCACATCCCAGGACGCATCTGGAAATGAACTGTTATCGGCTCAGTATTTCTTTCCTGGTGAAACCTTTGCAATAAATAAATAAATAAGACTACAGGATAATCCAGGCTACTGAAGCCATTACAGCTCATCTTAGATTTGTAAAAGATAATAATCAAGTAAGATAATTACAACTTATAGCATTCATTGTTCAGAGAGGTGGCTGCTCTATCTTACATGTACTAATATGCATGACCACATAGTCATGGATACATAATATACTGTTGCCGGTAATGAGGGTTTACGGACACGGATATAAAATGGGTTAAGAAATCCCTGTATCCTGATTGGCCGAGACTTGCTTATAACCATGGCCTTGAGGGTGCACATCCAATGGCTGAAAACGAGTCCCTGCCAACTAGGGCACAGTGCGTTACATACGGTTGCACCATCTGCTTAAAATTTTCACTGCTAAACTGGCAGCCATTTTTTCATTCAACACTTCAAATACAGTACACAAACTTTCAAACATTGTGTTGTTCCCCCATCCACATATCATATTTACACTTACATGTTTTTTAACATATCTGAGCTGCTGCTTTCCATTTCGGAGCTACTTCTTTCTTATTTCATTTGTGAGGGTCTGACTGCCAGCTAGCTGTCCTGTCTGCTCGTTCACTTTACACACCCAATTACTGTCTCCCTGGCAGCTAACTGTCTCCCTTGCTCTGTTACTTTTTTGGACCCAAGACGAAGACTGTTGGCAGTCAACGTGCCAGGGCAGTGCTGAGAGGAAACAGCTTTTATTTATGCATGAAGCACTGGAAATTATTGTGCACCCTTGCTGTTTGTCACAGTACAACATTGTATCTCAGCCTGCACCTCTTACAGAGACCTGTGAAGCTGAATAAGACAGTCTGTAGAAGTATGGAGGCTGAACGGTAAAAACTGTTCTACAGCATCAATTTGTAACCGAGGGTGTGCTACATGTTTTCTTGGTGGACAGTTACTTTTTTTTTTGATACTTGTTTTTTTTAACCTAAGGAATTGATTTCTTTTTTAAGCATGGATAACCTGCCTACCATCCTACTCACTGTAAAATGTGTTCACTCCCCAACCACTCTGTCTCACCTGATAGTCTCCAATTCCACTCACTTCCCCAACTGGAAAACCAGTTTTGGACATCAAACAGCCACTTGCTCTTAACCCGCACACTTGATGCTCACTCATTCATTCATGCTTTTAGTCCTCCGATACAGAGTGTTCAACATGATGATTGTCACTAACTGCTGCATCTAAGTAACAGGCCAGAACCAGGTAACGTGACAGGTGTGCTACAGAACCTGAGCCGGCAGCATG
The DNA here is from genome assembly GCA_016271365.2 of Neoceratodus forsteri. Taxonomy (NCBI): domain Eukaryota; kingdom Metazoa; phylum Chordata; order Ceratodontiformes; family Ceratodontidae; genus Neoceratodus; species Neoceratodus forsteri. The sequence continues at coordinate 6,864,827 of JADMNL010000027.1, forward strand.
CTTTGATCTGCAGGAGTAGTGCTCAAGTAAATACTGCTGGTCTCCTCCTGACAAAACGGTCAGCCAACTGACTTGCAGATCATATTCCTGCATAATCTGTCATTATTTAAAACCTCACACCTGAAAAAAATACTTAAAAACATACAAACTTACATACCTCCTCAGCCTGCTTTTACAGGATTTTATAGTACAGGATTTTAAAAATATAGTGAACCCTTGGGGCTCCAAACAGGCAATGAACTGTTTTATTTTTATTTTACAACATTTTTTTTTGTATATTTTAAAATGCATCACTTTTACAGATTTTCTTTTTTTAATTTTCCTAAATATCCATTTTAAATAAGCAATGAAACACTCTGAGAGTTGGGTTGTGCTGGGTTTACCACACGCCCAGGGGGTTAAAGGCACTCTTCCTGCTGCTCTGTGCCTCACAACCCCCCAGGCATACGGTAAACCCAGCACAACCTATACCCCCGTTGTGTCTTATTGCTTAATCATGTTTCCTACCAATAAAAATGCACCTATAAAGATGACTGGTTGTACTGATACTTGCATCTGGATTAACTGTTTCTGTACCGAATTTCTATTCTTGTCTGTGATGTTCTATCTCGTTATGTATGTTTAAGGAAATCAATAAAACTGAAAAAAAAAAAAAAGAAAATGATGGCTTGATTAAAAGCATCTTGTGCAACATAAAATGTTTTCCTGAAAATCTAGTTTAAGCTACAAATAATAAAAAATATATACATTTATACATATTTATTTATTCTTTTGTACCTGGGTAAGGCTTCTAGCAAATAACAAATACAAAAATATTAGCATACCTGTCAAATCTAGTTTTTTAGGTACCTCCTATGCTGCACACAATGAGTTAGTTTATTTTCTCAGTCCTAACCCTTACCAGTCCTGCAGTGATATTTCCCAACCAAATGTGGCAGCCATCTTTTTCTTGACAAAAAAAAACTAACTTCAAATATTTATAAAATAAATACTCAAATTTCGGTAGAACTAGCAAACTGTAGTACCAAACAAAACTAAAAGTGTCCTACAATCTTTTATACTGAAAACATACAGGGTCAAGGGTTCTGCCACATTTCAATGCACTGCTGCTTTAATACAGAATTCTCAGGAAACATAAAAGTCAAAATTCAAAAGGAAAATTACATTGATCCACTTTCCTTTGAAGGTGTTTATGTCTCAATTTTGATGTCAGAAATCAATATTTCTTGTTTTACAGTTGGTGGACAGACATTAAAGAGAAACTTTCAGTCTAAAACAAACTTCAATAAATGCAGCATTTGAAATGAAACTCATTTTTCTTTCCTGTATTTTCTGTCCAAGATTCAAGATTTACATAGTATATGGTCACCCCTTGTTGTGTATGGAAATCCATACACAGTATATTCTGGTTGTAGCACAGTTTAATGGTCATGAAAAGTCGTTGCAGTATCGTTCTGCTATCAAAACGATACAATAATTTTCCCTACTTTGAACCACGCTGCTGTCGTTTCCCTTGCACCACCTTACTGAAAACCCTTAGTCATGGAAGTAGTTGTCAAATTGCGCATCGGATGTCGCTTCAAAACTGACTGAAAATCAGTGATGTTAGAGGGGTGACCTCCCCTCTTCCTCACCCGGGGCAGCATGCAGGTAGAGAAACTTGTATTTTCTCATGAGGTCTGCTGTCGTAAAATAGTCTCTTTTTTCAACGTACTTTCTTCATAAAAAAAAAAAAAAAAAACTCATTTTAAAAAACTTTATTCATTACTATTACTCATAGAGTGTACTCCGGTGCAGCCAACCTCAGTAAAAAAGAAATGTGTACTAAAGGGAGTAGTCCTGTGACTAATCCAGTCTGCTCCGTCAATGAGGGATTGCTAGAGATTCCCAGGGTTCGTTTGAAGTTATCAGGATCTCGTGCTTTTGCTTGCTCAGCTCCTACCCTGTGGAATTCTCTACCTCATTGGTTGAGAGAATGCCCGACCGTCGATAGTTTTAAAACTGCTTTAAAAACTTATCTTTTTAACTTGGCTTTTTCTTTATAGTTTATTTGTTTATTGTTGATCTCTGTTTTATTACTATGTACAGCGCCTTGATTCTGAAAGGTGCTTTATAAATAAACACGAATTGAATTGAATTGAATCCAGGCAAAAATCATACAATAACAGATTGGCACAGAATAGGATCCACTCACCCAGCTTAAAGAATATATATATATATATATACTGAATACATGTAGACTGTACTCAAACTTAATATTTTATTTGTCTAGCAAAGAGGAACAAAACAATAAGAGGTAGGGTAGTTAATACCCAACACCCCATACTGGAAAAAAAGCCAGAACATTTTATATCCACACTGGATATAAAGGGAAATTACCAGTGTGGACATTGTGTACTAGCCATAATTCTTACAAAGTGAACAAAATAAGAAATACCGCTAGGGATGAGGATCATATTATTGGTGAATTCATCAATTGCCAAACTATCGGTGTGGTTTACATGCTGAAATGCCCATGTGAAAAGATATAGATATATAAAACACATACACACATGTATATATATATATATATATTATGTATATATATATGTGTAAAACCGAAAGGATGTTAAAATTAAGAACCGGTGAACACAAAAATGATATACGCAAGGGAGATGAGACATCACCAGTAGCACATTTTATGGAGTATAGGTGTAACCCCCTTGTAAATGGGGGTTCCTAAAAATGCCAGCCTGGACTTTCCTTAGCCCTGTCCTTCTGTTCTCTTCCTGCTGTCTCCCGGGCTTCACCCGATCTGGCCACCAAACTTTTTCTGGTCCCCCAGGTCTTGTTTGCTCCTCCAGTGCCCTGCCCAGCCACCAGATTGAAATCCAGCCCCTCGGGGCTTAAAAAATGCCACTCGCGAGTGCGATATTAAAAGTGCTGGCTCCAGGACAGCAGAAATTGCATTGTGTGCAGCCCATGTTGAAAGTGCTGCCTCCAGGGCAGTGGGACTCGCAATGGTGCGAAAACTGCCCTCAGTGGATCTGCTTGTTTTGCAGGCACCTCGGAGACTGTGCCGTGGGTCCTGGGATCCCTTCCACCTAATTGGGACCTGGTGACCACAGACATTCTGCTGGGGGCCCGCTCAGATAAAAATTTAAAGAGTTTGTCCAGGGCTCAGGGAAACATGCCTGAGCCGGGCCCTGGTCATCTGAATAATTAATAATTGTGTGCCTGGCTGCCCCCAGGGTAGCTATGTTCAGCTTTTGCCAAAAAGTAAAGATTTTAAATGTTTTAAATATTGTAAACTGTTGCTATAGGTGTGGGGTTATACTGTGTAAGAGAGGGGAGAGTGTTTTAAATTAAAAATAAATGTTTTCCCTGACAATTCCAGTACTTTTGGGACTTTTAAGTGTCAGCCTGTCAGCTGTTGCAGGGGGAGGTTTACTATGTGCAGTAGCGACAGGAAAACTAAAGGAGCCACATTCTTCATCTGTGCAGCGACTGCAAGTACACCAACTGGGCTACCAGACTGTGGGGCAATGGGGCAAATAATTATTTCTTTCTAACTACACCAGGACAGTATTCAGGACTGTATCTGATCAGCCATTTAGAGACCTGTCACCTCATCTTCTCTGCCAATCAGGAATCGAACTAGGAGCCCTATAAGAGACAGTGTCTGCCAGTTTTTTCTTCAGATCAGCCAGAGTAAGAAGAGGAGAGCAGGCTCCAGCCTGCTGAGAGCCCCCCCCCACAGGGGTGGGGGCTCAGGCCCCAGCCATGCCACCAGGCCTGGGCCACTTAGCTAAGCTGCTCAAGTCATCAGGGGGCATTTGTTATTTTTAGTTAAAGTAAATTTAGTTTTGCAACTGCTAGTCTGGAGGTTGCCAGATATGTCCTTCAGAGCCTAGCCCTCCCTCCCACGTTCGGGAAAGATGTGGAAGAGAAGACCATCTACCATGCCTCAGTTGTGAGAGACCTGAAGAGAATTCAGGAAGCCTTCAATTATGGATGCGACCCGTGGAGGACCTGAATGAGTACCCTCATACCCCCGGTGCGAGGGAGAAGCTTCAAAAGCAATCTTGGGGGGCCTCAAGCTCCACTTCAGATATTTCTGCTGTGTGATAAAATCTCTGAATTATCAGTCTGGGCTACTAACCCCATCAGAGACTGCCTAGTTCAAAGTTAAAATGGATGCATCTTGTCTGTGACCCAAATGGCTAAACTGCAGGTGCAACAAGATGCCCGGATAGTGAATCATATAAATGTGTTGTAACTTGCTGTTGCCCTATGGGTTAGAGTCCTGCCTTCATGGAGATGACTGCCAAGCCATGTTTGCCACTTCATGGGACCGGAGGCCCTAGAGCATATTATGTCTAAGTTATTCTGAAGAGAATTTACCTGTGTCTTACCTGGATTTTGTCTGAGAGCACGTGCCATAAGTGTAAAATTGTCTAGGTGCGCTGGCTGAGACTTTGTCTATGAATGCTGTTTCTGGTGTTTAAATGTACTGGATGTGACCTCATGTAACTAAATACTGGATGCTTGATAAAAGTGTCGCTGTCTGCCTATGCGGGATGAATGCCTTTTGGTATATAAAAGTACTGGATGTGACTCTGCTTCAACTGAATTTTGGATGCTTGATAAAAGTATTGCCTACTAATTACTCTGGATGGGACTTTCAGATATTGTGCTGAATGTTCAGGATGTTAAATCCAAGCAGCTTATCCTGAATTGTTTGGTTTCTGGATGTGCAGGGCAATCCCTGTCATTCTGCAATGTGCAGGATAATTCCTGTCGTTCAGTAATATGTGGGGCAATCCCTGGCTCTTTGTGACCAGCAGGGTCAATTCCTGCTAATCTGCTAATTGCAGGGCAATCCCTGCCTTCGTTGTAAACAGCATCTGCAGTCACTGTAGGACTCTTTCTCCAAGTTGCCCCCTCTCTCAAATCAATAGCCGGCCACCTCGACCAGCTGCAACGTCCACCAGGTCTGCAACATCTAGGACTGTGGTATCTGGATAACCAGTATGGTATGGGATTGCGGTGTTTCATATTGTTCTGGGACTGGTACCAGTGTGGGTAATCAAATAATATTTATGTACCATCTGATATGTCAGCATGCTAGATAGCCAGGTCTCTGGGTATTGTAAGTCGAATGGTAAATTGTGATTTCTTTCTGCCTATTAGTATGTAGCCACCCAGCTGGAGGGTTCACCAGCAAAGCCAAACTAATCTGTGTACGCATGTAAATAGTAATCAAATAAACTCTATGCCACATCCCCGTTCCTAACTCCTTATACCACTAAATAAATATCTTGTTATTGTTGTTGAAATAGTTCGTGTGAGCATATTATTAGAGACAGCCTTTAAATCAAAGTATTGAAATGTGAGGAAATGTTTATTGGGGCATGTCTGGGGAAGGTAACTGGTTATCGTGGGCGGTATAGCATCTCAGGGGGCTATACCTTTCACCAGCTTACCCACATAAAGCACCCTGAGTGGAGGCACTGCGCAAAGGTTTTAAAATGTGGTTATCAGTTAGCGAACCCAAACCCCTTAGCCTATGTCCAGGGTAGTAAGCAGGGGTATAACACTAGGGATAGCACCACCCAGGAGTTACACAGGCATCAGCTCCCCTATTTGAGATTTTTTTGGACCAGAAAAAGTTGAACCAGATCCTAGAGGTGGGGATTATAGGACAAAGTTACCAACAAGGGAGGCCTATTATATAGCTAAATTTGAGGCCATAAATACGAGATATGGCCTCAATGACTGTACTGATTGGCAACCAATAATATAATAGGCACAAAGGTACCATTCCATTAGGATAACTGCAGTTTATAATACTCCTGGCATTTATGTCAAACCCCCATTGCCAGCCTTTTCTTGCTCTAAAGAAAATGTGTGATGCACTGCTGGTATATCCATTAGACACATACATGTACTTCATTGGTTATGAGTAGGAGTAATGAATTTTTAACTAGGTACTTACCTAAAAAAATGTTTTCATTTGCATATTATCTTTTTGCCCGTGACCTCCCTGATCTCCCAAGAAGATGTAGCATCTTCACAATATAAGTGCCATTTCAAATATAATGAAATATAATAAGAAAATTAGTGTTCAAGAGGATTAACTGTTATATTTAAAACTGATTTATTTTTATAGTTCTAAATATAAAATCATTATTTTTAAAAAATAAAAAAATATTCCCATAAGATTTGTGCCGAAAACATAAGGAACATAACATGGAGAATGCTAAGGATATTCAAACTAATAGAGCTTTTTCACTGAAAACTTTAAACACATTCATTAAAATGTTTAAAAGTGAGAGAACTTTGGGGACACACTGCTTCAGATTAGTGGTGTGCTGCTTTCAGCAGGTCAGGCACACTTGCATGCAGGTGTGATCACTTGACTTAGTTTGGGTCATGTGACTGCTTTGTTGCCTAGCGCCTGATTCCCTTGATAAAGAAGTGCACAGCACCACCTCTGCACCTCCATTAAGGAGAGAGAGCTGGGGGGGGGGTCCTGCAACGCTGAAGCTGCTAGCACATAAGTTTAACAAATGGCTGTAAGAGTAGTAGGAGATTTAAAATGCTTGTTTGCTTTTTGCGGTTTACTGTTTGTGCCACAATATGGATAGAGTACTGACCGGGGAATTTTATGGTCATCTCTTTACAGACTATAAAACTTTTCAAAAGCCACCAGCTTTGCAGGTAGATGCACTGTTTACTTGGATTTGTAAATGGGATACTCTCTAGTGGACTATAAGAGAATATGCACAATGCTGGGAAACGTTATTTAACATAAATATAATGAGTTCTGCATTGAATTTAAAAGATAGAAGTAGAGGTTTATAAAAGAAACAGTACTGGATTCAAGCTGAGTTAATTACTTAAAGGAACAGTGCACAAATAATGGTGTTTAATATTAAGGCATTAAAACCCCTTCCTAAAGCATGTTTGGTGATAAACCAGAGGCAATAATGTTTCGAGAAATATGCTATAACTTCAGTTAGAATGATGGTGTATTGCTATAAGAATAATAGTTTGTTTTAAATGAGATATAGAAGACAATGTATGGGAAGCAGTTATCCACGGTGTATTTGCATCGAGAGGTTACCATGGTCTGTAAACCTCGAGAGCATAGCTTAAGAGGTTTACAATTACCATGGTAACCTCAAGATGCAAATTCACCATGGTTGTTTAACCGCTTCCCATACATTATCTTATATAGTGTATGGGTACCAGTACAGAAACAAAGTTTAAAAAATAGACTGGTTTAACCAGTTAGCGACCAATCGACAGAGTAACATGAATTCCATCACACATTGAAAGTTAATCAGCTATATAAACATGGAAATTCCGCGTACCTCAGAGTAAAGAGGTGGACATGCTGATAATTGAGATGCTGAATAAGCTTTATTTAAAACAAACTGCCAAGATAACAAATTCCTGTACACACACACACACACACACACACACACACACACACACACACACACACACAATGAGGAAAAACAAGAAAAAAAAAAAAAAACAGTCCCATCTGATTCGGAAGTGTATCTGAATCCAGGGGTCAAAATGGGTCAGGGTAAACAATGTGTCTTCTGGAAGTGCCTCAGGAAACGTTCATTCAAGGAGGAGATGTTTCGGGCCCACACCTCTCGAACAACAGGTACATTACAAGAAAAAAAAAATGGAAACACTGGGTTGGCGATTGATTTGATTTTTTTTTTTCACTACAAGTAAGGAATTGCCATTTGCGTTTGAATGCTGCCCAGTGCTGAAGATGACCGCGAGGCGCTGGTGCGGTAGAATTTAATCTCTGCAGTATTCTTTCTTGTTATGGTATCGATGTGACGTGCACACAGTCAGTGATTAACAGCAACGTGATGTCACATTGATACTATAACAACACTGGCTTTACATCGAATTCTGTGGATAATAGCATTCTACCATACACTATAGTAAAATTTTGACACTGTCCCTGTGATTTACTCTAGCCAAATGAAACTTTATGGTATCTACACATTTGTGGACTTTAAAGATTCAACGCAGCTAAACAAGATTTAAGAAGATGTAAATTTAACACTAAGTAGAATTTTCCCTTTATATTACAACCTAAATAACATGTTAAACATGTATAATCTTTGTAATTGGAGTAGCATGCATTTTTTCTCTTTGTAATATTTTTCTTTTAAAATCAGATATTTGATAGATGACTTATATTTTGGTCTGTTCTGGTGAGAACAATTTGGCTATGAATTGTAATTTCTAATTACTTTATCATTTCAAGCCTGTTTAATTATTGAAATATTGTTTACGTATAGATAATTTTTTTTTTTCACTGAAGAAGTGATCCGAAACGTCTGAAGTAGAACACTGTATTTCAAACAAATAAAATATTAAGTTCATTACTATTACTCCTACTCATAGAGTTTTGGTTTTTCTTTGGCCTAGAGCAAGGCCTCTCACATCTTACTTAAACCTGCGCACCCTGCAGAGCTCAACTTCGATACAAAGCCAATTCAATGAGAGTCCATCTTTAAAAGGAATGCAAATGTTTTCAAGTCACTCAAATTTTGAAAGTCCATGGAAAAATCCTTCAGACTGGACTCACCTGCAGGTGTCCAGAGTCCTGAGATATTAATACAGTGACAAGTGGAGGCATTGGCAGGTGTACGAGGGAATAATGGCACTGGACATCTTCGACCAGAAACGAGGCAGGGGTCATGATTCATGACGCACAGTGCCATTATATCTGAGGACTGACCCACCAGTGTCCACAGATATAGCTATTACATCGAGCTCAGTCAAAGTGGGAAGATGAAGCCATTGCTGTTTTTAAGCCTGCATTTCTGACAGAACGTTCAGGAGATGAATGTTGGGTCAGAAACTGTTTGAATGTTTGCAATGCCTCACCGCTCATCTGCACATTTCAAAAGCATTCATTACCTAATATGCATGTTCCAAAGGTGTTTATCGGCCAATCTGCATGTTCCAATGGCCCTAGCTGTTTCTTAACTTTATTTGCAAGGCATTGTCACCATACAATGCCCTGTAAATGAGCAATCTGACTGGCAACAAGGGTTTCACCTTGTTATGGCTAAATCATCATCATCATCATCATCATAAAATAAATTAAAGCAGCAGTTATTTCATGAAACCTCGAAGCAGAAAGTGATGCGACCGAGGGGCACGTTCAAATCAACAACAAACAGCTTACTCCTGAGGGGTGTCATTTTCTGTCTCAAGAGCTCATGAAACGGCTGCTGCCTTAATTTAATTTACAGATGGTTTAGATATTTATATCTCGGGTGTTTTGACACCAGTACATAAGCCCAATACCTTGTCTAAAAGATCTTTTCAGGGGCTTTTGGAATTGGACTGACCCAGGAATGTATTTATTTATTTATTTATTTATTTAATGGTATTGGAATTGCAACCCTTTGAGTCAGAGATTCATTTACAAAGGCTCCTTATCAAGGAACATAGAACAAAGCA